>CM055122.1:1229362179-1229962179 GCA_029206835.1 Rana muscosa | reverse complement strand
AACAATTGATCTATTCAAAACAATCAGATCATCAGATGAATAATTTAGTGTAATACTAATATTGTGTAGCACCCCCTAGTGTGCTAGAATAGGCTGCATATAGGTTTTTGTAGTGTAGGTAAATTGTTTGGCTTGAATGGCAGCCAAGCCTGGACTGAATCTGGGTCAGTGTGAATGAATGACTCAAGGAGGCTGGATGACTCATCAGGCAGCACCTCTACTACCTCCCTCTACTTGCTGGAACCTTGGAGAAGTTCCCAGAAGAATAAGAGGGATGTTAGGAGGAGCTGCCTGGAGTATTGAGGAGGGCCCCAGCCAATCCCCAGCAAATGGGCTGGCAGGAGGTAGGCCCCTCTTAAATACTTAGAGTCAGGCCAGCAGTGGCAATGTGGGGTTCATGTGGAAGCTGGAGATAGAGTGTGGGGGAGGCTGTCGGTGTCCCTTGAGGGTAGCCCCCTAGTCTGGGTGAGTGACCTTGGGCCTGGGGCCCGGGTGCTGGAGGGATCCTCTCAAGACACACAGAGGAGTCCTGTCCAGAGGCATGGAAGCAAGATTGAGGACAGTAGGAGCCAGCTAGCACTTCCAGGAGATCTCCGGGGAGAAGACAGCTGGGTGGCTGGTGAGTGTGGCAGTCTGAAAGAACTGTGAGAAGTAGCTAGGAAGGCTAGTAAAAGGCGGGCTGCTAGGCGGGCTGGCAGTGCCTGAAGAGGTGGTGCTGGGATCAGTAGCCTCAGCAATGTAGCTGGACACTGGACTTTTTTCTACACAGCCAAAGTGGCCCACGGTCCCGGCCTGTAAAGGGCTTTTGCTTGATCTGGCTGAGTGCCTTGCCAGATCTTTAAACAGTGTTCCAGCTGGGTCTGAGTTGTTTCTGCAATCAAGTGATGTACTGGAGAAAGAGAAGTGTGTACAGAGAGTGTTATATAGTTAGAGTGTCCCTGAAGAGACTTTGTTCCAGTCAAGTGGGCATCCCATAATACCCCTATCCCCATCGAAGTTTATTAACCCCTAATAAAAACAAAAAAGTTGCTGAACTGTTTTGCTGTCTCAAGCAAGCCTGTGTAAATTCAGTGTGCCTGGCTGTGCAGGGTGGGGGATCCCTATTTACCAGCGGATCCTACAGGGGTTGCGCTACAAATGCATCACCCACTGGAATTATATAAATAAGTGCAACACAAATAAGAATAAATAAACCAATATAAGAAAACGATATGTATAAGGAAAAACCCTCAAAATGGGACTTTAACTGTACTGGGTTATTGTTGTGTTAAGTGAATCAAACATATTTCTAAATTTTTATTAATATAAATTGTATAGAACATTACAATACATCTTAAAAATGATGGAAAAGTGTTCTTGACACTGTACTCAAGTTGGAATCGCCAATAACCAGAGGATAGAAAATGTTGATCTTCCAACACGTTTCAAATTAGATTTTCTTCTTCAGGAGTGCATACACATTATAGAGAGAAATGTACTTTTATAACAGAGAAATCACATTTAGAACATTGTAAATAATACAGTATTTGAGTTCTGTATGTTTGTTGTTATGTATATCACAATCAGGGATGAGCCGAACACCCCCCTGTTCGGTTCGCACCAGAACCTGCGAACAGACAAAATGTTCGTGTAAACTTTAGAACCCTATTAAATACAATGGACTCGAACGTTCGAAATCTAAAGTGTTAATTATAAAGGCTAATATGCAAGTTATTGTCCTAAAAAGTATTTGGGGACCTGGGTCCTGCCCCAGGGGACATGTATCAATGCAAAAAGAAGTTTTAAAAACGGCCGTTTTTTCGGGAGCAGTGATTTTAATAATGCTTAAAATGAAAAAATAAAAGTGAAATATTCCTTTAAATTTCGTACCTGGGGGGTGTGTATGATATGCATGTGAAGTGGCGCATGTTTCCCGTGTTAAGAACTGTCCCTGCAAAAAATGTCATTTTTGAAAGAAAAAAATGCATTTAAAACTGACTCGCGGCTATTAATGAATTGTCGGCTCCCGGCAATACATACAAAAGTCATTGATAAAAAAAAAAAAAAAAGCGTGGGGGTTCCCCAGAATTCAATTACCAGGCCCTTCAGGTCTGGAATGGATATTAAGGGGAACCCCGCCGCAAATTTAAAAAAAAATTGACGTGGGGTTCCCCCAAATATCCATTCCATGCCCTTCAGATCTGGCATGGATTTTAAGGGGAACTCCACCCCAAATTTTAAAAAAAAATGGCGTGGAGTCCCCCTAAAAATCCATACCAGACCCCTTATCCGAGCACGCAACCTGGCCGGCCGCAGGGGAAAAGGGGGGGACGAGAGAGCGGCCCCCCCTCCCTCCTGAACCGTACCAAGCCACATGCCCTCAACATGGGGAGGATGTCCCCATGTTGATGGGGACAAGGGCCTCATCCCCACAACCCTTGCCCGGTGGTTGTGGGGGTCTGCAGGCGGGGGGCTTATCGGAATCTGGAAGACCCCTTTAACAAAGGGGACCCCCAGATCCCGGCCCCCCCTATGTGAATTGTACCCCTACCATTTCACGAAGAAAGCGTAAAAAAATGTTTAAAAAAGTGAGAGCAGTTCCCCATCAGGTCCGCCCCCTCGGTATGTCGGACTCGCCTACGTCATTGGCTTGAGCGGGGAACTTCCTTCACTATGTAAATTTAAATTACACAGTGAAGGAAGTTCCCCGCTCAAGCCAATGACGTAGGCGGGTCCGACATACCGAGGGGGCGGACCTGATGGGGAACTGCTCTCACTTTGGTAATACATGTATAGACCCGCCCCTTCTCATGTTCCGCATCTGGTCCGCTGAGCGGACCTGATGGGGAACTTTAGAAGGGGCGGGTCTATACATTTAAAATACTGAGAGGGAGTTCCCCATCAGGTCCGCTCAGGCACAACCAATGAAGGACAGCGCTGGACATCGGGATCGCCGCGGGACACTGGATTTCACCGCTGGAATGTTTTTTTTTTATTGTTTTTTTTAAATAAAGGACTTTTTCAAGGTGTTTGTGTGTTTTTTTTAAAAAAAAAATACGCTTTCTTCGTGAAATGGTAGGGGTACAATGTACCCCTTACCAATTCACATAGGGGAGGGCCAGGATCTGGGGGTCCCCTTTGTTAAAGGGGTCTTTCAGATTCCGATAAGCCACCCGCCCGCAGACCCCCACAACCACCGGGCAAGGGTTGTGGGGATGAGGCCCTTGTCCCCATCAACATGGGGACATCCTCCCCATGTTGAGGGCATGTGGCTTGGTACGGTTCAGGAGGGAGGGTGGGCCGCTCTCTCGTCCCCCCCTTTTCCCCTGCGGCCGGCCAGGTTGCGTGCTCGGATAAGGGGTCTGGTGTGGATTTTTAGGGGGACTCCATGCCATTTTTTTTTTAAATTTGGGGTGGAGTTCCCCTTAAAATCCATGCCAGATCTGAAGGGCATGGAATGGATATTTGGGGGAACCCCACGCCATTTTTTTTTTAAATTTGCGGCGGGGTTCCCCTTAATATCCATTCCAGACCTGAAGGGCCTGGTAATTGAATTCTGGGGAACCCCCACGCTTTTTTTTTTTTTATCAATGACTTTTGTATGTATTGCCGGGAGCCGACAATTCATTAATAGCCGCGAGTCAGTTTTAAATGCATTTTTTTCTTTCAAAAATGACATTTTTTGCAGGGACAGTTCTAAGCACGGGAAACATGCGCCACTTTACATGCATATCATACACACCCCCCAGGTACGAAATTTAAAGGAATATTTCACTTTTATTTTTTCATTTTAAGCATTATTAAAATCACTGCTCCCGAAAAAACGGCCGTTTTTAAAACTTCTTTTTGCATTGATACATGTCCCCTGGGGCAGGACCCGGGTCCCCAAACACTTTTTAGGACAATAACTTGCATATAAGCCTTTATAATTAGCACTTTAGATTTCTCCCATAGATTTTTCGAATTTGCCGCGAACACCCCAATTTGTTCGCTGTTCGGCGAACGGGCGAACAGGCAATGTTCGAGTCGAACATGAGTTCGACTCGAACTCGAAGCTCATCCCTAATCACAATACCAAAACTACTTGCTTACTGGGCACTTAAACCCCCCTCCTGCCCAGACCAATTTTCAGCTTTCAGTGCTGTCAGCTTTTGAATGACAATTGCGCGGTCATGCAACAATGTACCCCCAAAAAAATGTATAATTTTTCACACAAATAGAGATTTCTTTTGGTGGTATTTAATCACTACTGGGGTTTTTATTTTTTGCTAAACAAACAAAAAAAGACAGAATTTTTTATTATAACATTTTGCAAACAGGTAATTATTCTTCCTTCATTGATATGCGCTGAAGAGGCTGCACTGATGGGCACTGATGGACTGCACTGATGGGCACAGATAAGGCGGCACTGATGAGGCGGCACTGATGGGCCCTGATGGGTTGTACTTATGGGCACTGATAGGTGTCACTGATAGGTAGCACTGATAGATGGCACTGATGGGCACTGATAGGTGGCACTGATGGGCACTGGTAGGTAACACTGATAGACAGCACTGGTGATGAGGCACTTCATGGCACTGACAGGTGGCATTGATAGCTCGAACTGATGGGCATTGATAGGTGGCACTGTGGGTACTGATAGGTGGCACTGTAGGCACTAATAGGTGGCACTGGTGGGCACTGGTAGGCAGCACTGTTGTGCACATGTAGGTGACACTGGCAGGTGGCACAGGTGGACACAGATGAGGCAGCGGCTGCTCTCCTTGATCGGGACCGATGTCCCTCTGACAGCTGCCGGTGATTGGCTTTTTTTTCTCCTCACGCTGATAGCCGACTACCGGCTCTGTTTACATCACATGATCAGCTGTCATTGGCTGACAGCTGATCACGTGGTAAGGGGTCTGGATCAACCCCTTACTCCAATCTGTGATCAGCCAAGTCTCATTGACTCAGTTTTGTAGTGCAAGGGCCTGCCTGATTGAATATGAGTTATTGGCTAGATAGGTGTTTCCTCCTATTATATAAATTTGGCAAATCTAAAGGAGATTGTACAATCAGATTGTATAGTGTATAGCCACATTTATACACCTAAAATTACTAGTTGCGCTTTCATTGCCATTAATTGTTAACGGCACACCAAACACAGAAGCAAACACACATTTTGCTATGTGAAAAAATGAGTGGCAAATGCTGCAAAACACACAGTAAAAAAACATGCAACCCACAAAACGCCAACATGTTCCATAAGCCACATATAGCACAGCTCATTTAAATCAACAGACTGCCCTATGCGTGTCACAGGAAAAACGAGCTGCAAAACTTTCCCTCCTACTATGCTAGATGTGAATGGGGCCTGAGAGTGAAATTGTTGCGGTAACACAAGAACAATGAGGCTCCATTCACATCTGTGCGTTTCCTTGCATTTCAGAAATGTGCTGCACCAAAAATCGCAGTAAAAAAATGCTCCACTCTAAAAAAAAGTTATGAAGCTTCTTTGGGGCGATTTCTGTGTGTAGGGCAGCCCATTAAGGTGGATAGGCTGCCCTGTGTGATGAGTGAAAATGCTCCAAAACGCCTCCCACTCGCTTAAAAAAAAACGCATGTGGGAATTCAAGTTCCCGCTATGCAGAGATGTGAATGGGACTTGACAGCTGAGTGTTTCTGTCCACTTCCTCCTATGTACTTGTATAAAGTTGGCCATACACTATGCAATCTGATTGTATATTGTGTATTTAGTGAGAAGGGTGATCACTGATTGATTGCATTTCATTTAAAAAACGTGCAGCTGGGAGTGGGTGGAAGGGTGATGCAGGGTGTGTGCTAATGGGGTCAGCTGGTCAACTCCTTCCTGTGTCATGACCTACAGTTGTTAAGGGAGTAAGACAGAAGCAATAGATACGTTTGGAAACATGGATGGAGGACAATAAAGCCCTGTGCACACGATCGGTTTTACCGATGAAAACAGTCCGATGGACTTTTTTTATCGGACAAACCAATTGTGTATGGGCCCCATCAGTTTTAAATTTATCCGATGGAAAAAAAACAATAGCAAATTCCGATCGTCTGTGTGGAACTCCATCGGAGAAAAAACCCACACATGCTCAGAATCAAGTCGACGCATGCTCAGAAGCATTGAACTTAATTTTTCTCGGCTCGTCGGAGTGTTTTACGTCACAGCATTTAGGACGGTCGGATTTTCGACTGATGGTGTATAGGCAAGACTGATGGAAGTCAGCTTCATCGGAAATCGAATGGAAAAAAACATCCGATTTTTTTCCATCGGAAATCCGATCGTGTGTACAGGGCTTAAGATAAATGTCTGTAAATTTTATGGAAAGCTTTGATATTTTTGCCAAAAAAGTACATGAATGCTATATTGGTACATAGGGGAGCTGGAATTTAGAAAAAAAAAAAAGAAGTTGAACTTATCCTTTAAGAATCTTGCTACACATGGTAATGTATTGTTCGTTGCTCATTATTCCAATGTTGCCCCCCAAGTCAAAGGATGTTTGAGCAAATCGGTGGTGAGTTTATGCGATCACCCTCCGCCCCCGACACCCCCATTGGGAACATACTGTGTCATGGGTCATGGGGCAGCTGGAGATATAACCACCCAACCCTTAATCTTAGAAAACATTCTGTAGTCTTCAGCTGGTAAATAAACCGTACCTTTAAACAGTACTGGGTAACTGGTATAGGTAGTCTAATAGGTGAGTATCTATAAGTAGTTACTTTGAGAGTTCTCAGTTCTGTGTTTTAAATATATTTTTTATTCCAAAAAAAATTATACATACATACATACATATATCTTTTATATCCCTGCCAATCGCCACATATACATTACAAAAGAAAAATATACAAAACATACACTTACAACAAAAATGGGTCCATCCTGTAACATCATTTACTCTTCTCCCCTCTCTTCAGAGTTCTCAGTTCTGACCAGAGATCAGGAGCTCTAAACTGTAGAGACACTGTCATGTGTATATGTAATCTTATAATGTAGAAGGGAAAGAAGACTAGGGGAGAAAAAGAAAGAAGAGTTAGATTAGAAAAGAATGATAAGATATTTTCCATCCTCCAGGACGCCCTCCTGTCCACTCAAGTGTTGCTGGATCCAGGTAGCAAGGAGATACCTACATGTTGAGTCCAAGGTTCCCAGATTACTTCACATTTTTTTGATGTATCAAGGATCGTGCTTACTATCTTTTCCTGGGCCATTATCCAAGAGATCTTTCTTTTAGTTGATAAGATGGAGACCCTGGGTTGCTTCCAGGACTTAGCTATGGATAGTTTGGCTCCCAGCAGCATAAAGAGGATTTGTTTTTGGGAATGTTTGGGAATTTTTAGGATTGGACAGTTAAGCAGCGCTACGGATGGGGATTTCAAAATCGTGCAACCAGTGACTCTGTGGATGAGGTGCAAAATTTTGTTCCAGAACCCCCTAATTTTCAGGCATTCCCACCAAACATGTATCATCGTGCCTCAGATGTGACATCCCCCGAAGCATAATGGTGAGGAGGAGGGATAGATGGCAGATAGTCTTCTAGGGACCAGGTGCCATCTTGTGAAGACCTTGAGGTTGACTTCAATTAGAGAGAAATTGAAAATTCCTTTGAAAGATCTGGAGAAAGATTTATGCCAATCCTCCAAGTCCCAGACTTCCTGGAGATATTTCTCCCATGCCTCCATATATGGAAGTTTAGCAGTAAGCCTTGCTAGTGACGAGTAGATTATGGAGATGCCTCCCCTTTGCTCCATGACCTGGCCACACCAACGCTTGTAATCCATAAACCTCAGAGGGTTAGGTTTGTTTCTCCATAGTGAGTGTATATAATGTGAGATTTGGTGGAACCTACATTTTTCAAAAGATTGGGAGTTCTAGTTTGTTTTCGCAATGTGAGTGTAAGTGGGCCCCTGAAAGAAAGAAATGTCCAATGCGGATGCCCTTGTCTAACCACCATTTAAAGGATCTTATGCCAATGCCAGGCTTGAATTGTGGATTGTGGAAGATGTGGGCCAGGGGTTGGATTTCTCAGATCAAAGAGAGAAGATTTTGCAGTATGATAAAGTGGGGGACATAACTGGGGGTCTATTCTTCGGGGGACACCAAAGAAGGAAGTCCACTGTGAATGACGGCGCTGCCTGCCTCTCCATGAGCACCCAATCTGGCTTCTCTAATCTAGAATAGACTGTGGACAGTTGTGCCAACCTAGCCACTTGATAGTACCAGACTAGGTTTGGAAGACCCAGCACACCCTGGTATTTGAAACTAAATAGGATGCGTTGGAAGAATCAATATTCCATCTTGCCCAGTATGAATTTAATCATTTTCCCCTGAAAGTACTTGAGATGATCTCTTCTAATAGGAATTGGTAGTGATAAAAATAGATACAGTAATCTGGGGAGCAGAGTCATCTTGAGCTGAATCACTTACTGGACCCTCTCTAGCCACACTTCTGTGTCTCAGTCCTAACTGCCAAGAAAGCCCCAAGCTGCCTACACATGTACCTTCAATAGGGTGTATACCTTACAACAGCAATCAGAGAACCATTGCTCATCTATTGCCATATGTTTACTGCATATATCATAGGTATGTAAAAGGATTGCTTGAAATAGGTCAGCGATGGCACATCCCACATTTCTCTTCTCAGAAGTTCAACTTTAAAGGGGGATTCCACCCACAATTTTTTTTCTTAAAGTCAGCAGCTACAAACACTGTAGCTGCTGACTTTTAATAAGGACACTTACCTGTCCTACTCGCCCACGATGTCAGTCCCCCCGAGGCCGATCCCTCGATCCTGGCAGCTCCCGGCGCCGCCATCCTCAGTAAGGGAAACAGGCAGTGAAGCCGTGCGGCTTCACTGCCAGTTTCCTACTGCGCATGCGCAATCCGCGAGGCGCTTTGTGAATGGGCCGGCTGCTCTCTGGGATACACACAGTTCCCAGATGGCAGCGCGCCCCATTCACCAGAAGACAACGCGAGTAGGATGGAGGAAGCTGACCAGCCACGAACGATGAAGAGGCAGATTAGGGACTTCCGCATAGCAACCGCTATTTCTGGTAAGTACATTTTTTTTTCTATTTTTGGGCAAAAAAAATTTTTCAGGGTGGAACTCCACTTTAATTTTATCCAATTTTGTGTTAGCTTTCATCATTGTTACTACAAATATTATAAAGTTTTGTTGAACGTGACATACAAGAGGGGACTAAAATTGCATACACCTGTATTTACACTCACATATGTAGAAAAAAAAACTGTTCCATTCTTTAATTTTTGAAATACGAGCATGTGTACAATGAATAGCAGAACAAGGAAGAAAACACACTATGCTATATGAATTAAATGTACTCTAATTCATTGTGCTAACTGGGGAAGAAAATGGTATAACTGACATTCCTTTTTATTTAGTGCTGTTTAGTGACTAGCATAATGATAAGTGATGGTAATTTCCCTTAAAATCCTTAATGAGTGGATCATTACTATAGTGAAATAGCTAGAAAACTTTAATCCCGTAGAGGCACAGTGCCATGCTTGACTATGCAATAACTAGACAGATCTCTCAATGAGATTCCCAAGCTTCTGTTCCCTAGATAAAATTTTCTCTCACTCCACTTTTGCAAAGGTAATGAGGAGGTAATGAGGCTTGACTTGAATTTTTTCTGCACTTGATTCTCTTCATTCCCCAGCAGGTTCCCATAGGATAGAATAAGATGTAGGATTTATATAAAAGCAGTGCTGATAGATAGATGGAGGAGCTGAGCCACGCTATTTGATTTTGGATTTTGCTTGTATGAGAAAGGGGTTCAGATAAATTCAAACTTCTTTCAGCACTGTCAATTCAGTCTGATAGTTTCCACCGAATTAGACAATTTGACAAAACTCAGCCTCAGTCAGACTTGCTGAATGTTTATTTTGTCATTGCAGATTCTAAACACTGACCTTTCCATGCCACTTTCTTTTCTTATTTTCTCCTCTTTAACAGCATGGTGATGCATTCTTTAGGTAAATAATAAAACAGGGAAAGGAAAAGGTGCATGGGATCACTGCATTAGATCATTAGCTTAATTTAAACTGAAAGGTCTTTGTTGTAAATTGGGGCGGGAAGGGACCTGGGGACCTTTGCAAAGTATTTTGCTGGCAAGCTTGTTGAGATTTGATTGCCTTTGTTGTGATAATCTGAAATTAATTTGCACTTGAACCCATCTTTCTTCTGGGCTCAATTTAAACACTGTTATAATTATGTACCCTGCATGAAATTGAGAACAGACATTGATATGACAAGGCAGAATATTTTAATTCCCCAGGTACTGAAGGCTTTTTTCCCCACTTATCTCACAAGGTAATAAAACAAAATGTTCCAGTGCAGAGACTTAAGAGAGAGGTATTTGCCTGAGGGTAAACCATAATAATCAGTGTATTGCTACACATTTACTCATGTACGCTCTCAGTAGGTCAATCTCTTTCTTTTAAAGTGATGTTAAACTTCTGCTAATATCGGGTGATTTGAGCATGCAATGTAAGTTTTTTTTTTTTTTTTTCTGTAGTAGACTGAGCAGTTGACATCTAAAAGTCTTGTATCAAAAATTAAAATTAATTTATGATTTGTATTACCATTAAAGACTACCTCCTAAAGTATACAACTGATCTTTCTAGTGCTCTCTTCTTGTTCTCAGTGTGAGCTGTAATATCTTTGTTAGGATTTTTTTTAACTTTTAGCATGGATTAGTGTTTTAGTGAGAATCTCATTAACTACAGTATGCGCATATTCTTTTGTCTTCTCCTTTGGAATTATAATGTACTAAAAGGCCACCAAGGTCATTGCCCTGGGTAAAACTGCTTTGTAATCACCGTTGTGCTTAAAGAAACAACTCTCTTTTCAGAATTAAATGTTTAAAAGATTTAGACTAAAAAGTACAGTGATACAAAGAGTGAATGGAAAATGTTTGAAGATGGCAGTTTCTTGTTTTCACACAGAGAGAAAGATATTAGCAGTGGTCAGTAATCTGATTAGTGCTCTCTTCAAATGCAGCTCTATAATAACTTCTGTCCTAATTAGCAAGAAAAAGGAGAGAATGAATGGGCACTGTGCTTTTTATATACTAACTAAATTGTACAGCAGGGGTAATCAACTCAAAAAGGCCAGGCTCTTCCACAATTTATCATAGGTTTTGTTCACTTTGTTACGACTAATTGTACTTGTCCAGGAAGAATGATAGCAACTCATAGGAAAATAAGTATCCTAGGTATAGGAGATACTGTCCACTCACTTCATACTGACCATAATTATTTCCAGTACATACTACATTGTGCCTTTTGACTACATGATTGCATGAGAAATTCTGTTGTCTATATAATATTTTAATATAGAGAAAACTAGAAAACTGTGGCTTTTATTTAAAGTTACTCTGTCACTGAGCACATGAATGTAAAAATCAACACCCACTGTTCTGATCACTGTGTTCCCTTCCATCTGTCCTTAAATCACTACAGGAGATTGTAGTGACATAATAGTCAGTGGAAGGAACCATAACATATTTTAGCAAGCATCTGTAATTTCTGCACTGTAGGTATAAACTTGGGTATAGAGTTTCCTTTTTAACCTAGGTAAAGAGTTGATTTAACCACTTCAATAAAGGGCACTTTCTCCCCTTCCAGCCCAAGGCAATTTTCAGCTTTCAGCACTGTTGTTTTTTAATAATAATTTTGTTCCCACAAATAGAGCTTTCTTTTGGTGGAATTTGATCACCACAGGGGTTTTAATTTTTTGCTAAATATATATAAAAAATACAGATTAAAAAAAAACAAAAAACGCTTTTCTTTGTTTCTGTTATAAAATTTTGTAAATAATTATGTTTTCTCCTCCACTGATGGGCACTGATGAGGCTGTATTGGCGGACACTGATAAGGCGGCACCAATGAGTTGGCACTGATGAGGTGGCACTGATGGGCACTGATGATGGGCACTAATATGCAGCGCTGATGGGCACTGATAGGCGGCACTTATGGGCACTGATATGTGGCACTAATATGCAGCACTTATGGGCATTGATAGGCGGCACTGAAGCGAAGTTATAGGTGGCACCGATGGGCACTGATAGGTGACACTGATGGGCACTGAAAGACTGCACTGATGGGTACTGATTTGCATCATATATGGGCACTGATTGGCATAATTTATGGGCACTGATTGGCATCCTTAGTGGTCATTGGTGGGCATCATTGGTGGTCATCCCTGGTGGTCCAGGGTAGCATCCCTGCTGGTCATGGGTGGGCATCCTCAGGGGGGGGCTGCACTAATAATCAATCAGTGCAGACCCCCCTGTCAGGAGAGCAGACGATCGGCTCTCCTCTACTCGTGTCTGTCAGACGCGATAGAGGAAAAGCCGATAAATGCCTTTTTCTGTTTACACTGTGATCAGCTGTGATTAGACACAGCTAATCACGTGGTAAAGAGCCTCCATCAGACTGACACACCACAATACTGATCGCTGTGCTGTGCACCCCCACGGGCACGCGCTGGCTTGTTATCCTGCTGGACGTCATATGACGTCCAGTCAGGATAACTGAACCACTTCACATTCATCATTCTGCTATAGGCTAGGCGGGAAATGGTTAATGTGAAAGCGGGCAATTATATAAAATGTTGGAAAAGCATTTCTTTCAGGTTTACATTGTTGCTCCTGTCCCCAATGGGAAGTATTCACCCTCCCTTTCTGTCCAGTAAATGCAATCACCAGAAGAGGCAATTATTTTTTTAAAAGGGAGGAAGTGTTAGAAAATTTTACTGATTTTGTCAGTTACCTGTGTCCCTCCTGAGAAATATTACTCCACCTTTGTGACCATGTTTCATGTTGAGTTTTTTGATTTTAACATAAAATACGGTCACATTTCTCAACCCCCCCTTACCACGCTCAAACCGCCCCAATCTGTCTCCCACCTGAATTATGAGGTTCTTATCCCTGCAGATTAGAAATCAAATTTCTTTTGAACTCAGCATGGTTGTGTGTAGCTCTGCCCACACAGCTGTATCATGCATTCACAGATTTATTCACAGGGATCTGTAAATGGAAGACTACAGGTACCATCTGTCACTCTGGCAAATGGACTCATAGATTTCAACAGAGCATAAGTGTAGTGATATCATCACACTTAGAATCCATTACTTACTTCCTCAAGCCCAATAATAGTAGGTCTGTACCTCAATAAAAACCTGGGACTAGGTTAAGAGTCTGTATGGAGTCGGTACATTGCACCAGCAATGCACTAATTGCAGTTGCAAGGCTCTACAGGCTTATTATTTTTTTTCCAAAAGGTGGACTATGCATTTAAGGGGAGAGTCTAGCCTTTGAATAATTAAAAGACGTTGATTCCACTCGCATCTGGTTGAATATATCAACACATAGATAATAGATTACCGATTCGTCCATCAGATGGGATACCCCCCAGAAACTCAGAACCGTCAATATGAAAAAAGTTTTGGATGGTAGAACAAAGTGATGTCCCAGAAGAGCAAAAGGGAGGGTCAACCACGGTGTGTACTATCAAAAATTTGCTTTATTAGTATTACAAAGTGTAAATATTGAGTCCAATTGGGGTGTGACAATAAAACAATTGTGAACAGCGTCCCCCCAATGTACCCAGCAGTAAAAAACACACATACAAACATTTTACAACGTTGTCACATAATGACGCCAAACTCGGTGCCCCACACATACATACACATGCCTTAACCAGCTAAACAAAAGGAAAAAATGGTGCTGCTAATCAAAGTTTAGGCTAAAAATAAAGCTTAATCCTGTATGTTCAATCGTGATATAACTACATATATTGCATGTCCATTTGTTGGGCTTGTGTAAATATTGTGTAGAAGGATTCCATCAACAGGTGGATTAAACATTTAGCCATTGCCTAAGTTGTGATATCAGTCTGCCAGTTGGTAAGAGTATAACCTTTCCCCGCTCCTTCCATAAGGAAATAAATTGTTGTTGTAGAAACTCATGTCAGACTTAAAGAGAAGCTCCAGTCTCCCCCCCAAAAATTCTGCAGCTAAATACTGTAGCTACTGACTTCTAATATAAGGACACTTACCTGTGATATGTCCCAGGAGGCTGCGGGGGGAATGAGGGGGGCTGAACTTCTACATAGATTGCAGCATCGATCTGACCACAAGTGGAAGTGGGTACCTGTCAAAACTACCCAAAAAAAGTGCCAAATGTGGCAATGGAGGGGAGAGGATGCAAACAAGAGGAACTTCCCCTTTTGGGTAAAGTTCCGCTTGAAATTGTAACAGTTTTGGCAGAATAATAGATGATCTTAAATTAGGAGATTTACTTTCTTGATTTTTGAGGCCTATGACATGAAATAATACGTATGGGAATATAAAAAAATATTGCTTAAAGTTAAGTACACAATTTATACTTTCGTTGCCGGAAGCACTGACAATTGTGAATATCTGTAAATATTTACTGTATGTAATATAATGTTGAACAAGGGCCCTTAACCACTTCAATACCAGGCACTTTCAGCGCTGTCACACTTTGAATAACAATTGCGCGGTCATGCTACACTGTACCCAAACTAAATTTTTATCATTTTCTTCCCACAAATAGAGCTTTCTTTTGGTGGTATTTGATCACCTCTGCAGTTTATATTTTTTGCTAAACAAACTAAAAAAGACCAAACTATTTGAAAAAAAAAAAAATTATTTTAAGTTTTTGTCATAAAATTTTGTTTTCCCCTTCACTAATGGGCACTGATGAGGCGGCACTGATGAGTTGGCACTGATAAAGTGGCACTGATAAGTGGAATTGATGGGCACTGATAGGCGGCACTGATATGCAGCACTGATGGGCATTAATAGGTGGCACTGATATGCAGCACTGATAGGCACTGATAGGCAGCACTGATAGGCACTGATAGGCAGCACTGATGGGCACTGACAGGCAGCACTGATGGACACTGACAGGCAGCTGTGATGGGCACTGACAGGCAGCTGTGATGGGCACTGACAGGTGACACTGATTGTCACTTATAGGCAGTACTGATTGGCACTGACAGGTGGCACTGATGGGCAGCACTGATGATGAGGTACTGATAAGTACTGACAGGTGTTACTGCTGGGCAGTGATTGGCACTGTGGTGGGCAGTGATTGGCACTGTGGTGGGCACTGGCAGAATTTTATGTTTGTACATTGCTGGGCACTGATTGGAAGGGGATTGGTATATTTGAGGGGGCTGTGCTGATAATCAATGTGCTGATTATCAGCACAAACCCCCCACCTCTGACAGGGAGAGCCGCCGATCGGCTCTCCCTGTCAGTGCTAACTGTGGAATGCCGTTTACCGGCACTTCCTGGTTCACGCGGTGATCAGCTGTAATTGGTCTGACAGAGGCTTCTTATCACAATCAGAGATGCGGGGTGTCAGACTGACACACCGCACTCGCGATCGCCACGCTGCGCGCCCCCACGGGCGGGCGCCATCATGTTATCCTGCTGGATGTCATATGATGCCCAGTCAGGATAACAGAACCACTTCCCGGACATCAATATGCTATTGACCGGGCGGGAAGTGGTTAAACACTGACCAGTTGTTGATGCGCTTTAGGCTGGCCATACATGTTCAATTGTCTGGTACAATTTTCCTTTAGATTTATAAAAAAACATATATTATGAGGTCAAACCTAAGCAAATTTCAATTGTATCCAATTAGGCAGGCCCTTGCATTACATACAGTAGTTTAAGGTAAATCTAAAGGAAATTTGTACAAGAAAATTGAACATTTATGGCCAGCCTTAGTTCAGCTTAAAGAAGAGGTCCACACAAAAATGGAACTTCCACTTTTTGGAACCCTCCCCCCCTCCGGTGTCACATTTGGCACCTTTCAGGGGGGGGTGGGGGTGCAGATATCTGTATAATACAGGTATTTGCACCCACTTCTGGGCGTAGACCCCCGTAGTATCCCGCAGAGTCTACGTCACTTCCCGTCTCCACCGCTGTCTTCTGGGAGACACACGGGTCCCAGAAGACAGCAGGGACCATTTGGATTGCACAGCGTGTCTCGCGCATTCGCAGTAGGGAACCAGGAAGTGAAGCTGCAAGGCATCACTTCCTTATTCCCTTACCGAAGATGGCGGCAGCAGCATCCAAAGACCGAGGGACGGTCGGACTCGGGTGCTGACATCGCGGGCACCCTGGACAGGTAAGTGTCCTTATTTTAAAAGTCAGCAGCTGCAGTATTTGTAGCTGCTGACTTAAAAAAAAAAGCAATTGGCGGACCTTCGCTTTAAGCACTTTTCACACTGATGTGCTTTTGATGCCTTCCAATTGACTTGCATTGAAAGGCACTTTTGAAAAACATTTGCATTATGCGGGACTTTTCAAAACACAGTGCACCTGCAGTGTGAAGACTTCCATTGGATTTAAAAGGATACATTTTTCATGCATTTTTTTCAGCCTTTTAAATGCCAAAAGTGCATCAAAAACATAATAAAAGTAATGAAGAAATAGTATACAGATCAAGCCGTATGATAGCTACAAGTGCTAAAAATACAGAAAACAGCCATGGGCTACAGTAAAATATTATTGTAGCCCACGGCTGTTCCCCCTGATACATGCTATAGGAAGCTCCGTGCACCATTTTGCCATGGTTCTTTTCCCTATACAAACAAACAGGCGCCATTTTACTGTAGCCCATGGCTGTTTTCTGTATTTTTAGCACTTGTAGCTATCATACGGCTTGATCTGTATACTATTTCTTCATTACTTTTATTATGCTATGTTTCTGCACTAGCAGCCTCCCTATGCTTTGCTCCAACTGAAGTTTTGGATATAATACTCCTCACATCTCAACATTGCACCCTGGGACATATTTCATAGTGAGGCTTGGAGTGCAAGCCATGGATGCCATTTTGAAAACCGGAAGTGGTGTTTTTTGGAGATTGTGAAGCTAGCTCTCATTAGGGGGTGAGTTAGTCTATAAATACGCAGTGGGGGCAGTGGACCAGCACCCCAGATGATGCCTTATTAGGATGAAACGCGTCAGGGAGGGCTCTGCTGATGCCACTGCGTGATTTATTATCTTATATGCTTTTATTTGTCTCATCAAATGTGAGTGACCATTTTATATTATTTTAATAAATGTTCACCGTTTTATATTGAATTACACTATGTGGCCCCTTTTCTTTTCCTTATAATACCTTTATACCTCGGGATGAGGTTTTGTGCGAAGTACTGCTGATCTCCATGGTGGATATTTACTGCTGTCCTTGATGTTATTTCCTGGTTCCCATTGGAAGCTGTGTCTGCTGTGTTCCCCTTTTGGTGTGTCACACCACCAAGCCTGTCTGACCCACTGGGCGTATGCTCCGTCGGGTCCACCCTACCTGGTAAGCCTTAGACCTATAAGGTTGTGGATAGTCTGCAGACAACATATTATTCGTTTTTCCTATTCACCTTGGATTATTTAGATTTACATGCACCATTGTTCTGGACTCTTAATATATTCTACCATCACCATTGTGTTTACTTATTTCACTTTTTGGCCTATTTGGACTTTATCAGCTGTCCGTTTTGCTTCACTGTATTGGACATCACATGTTGATTATTGTTATTAGCCTTTAGACATAACCATTCTCACTTTATTATGTCAATTTTCATTTATTAACTGCCACTATTGTGATATACATTGCATTGCTTTTGTAATTTACACTGGATTATATATATTTCATCATATATATTTCATCAATATATTTTCAATTCTGAGCGCCGCACTCCCCCCCATATCCACTTAGTTCTACATACAGTCTATCTGTTGTGCAGGCAGCTACCTTTTTACTTTATTGGTTGCATGGTTTTACTTTGTCTTTTTTCCATTTTATGTAGTCATAATCTACTGTATATCTTTTCACTGCCCTCTTAAGTAAGCTTGATGATGCATTGGACAGAAAATAAAAAATGAGAGAGAGAGAGAATCACATTCTTGCTAAATAACACTGCTAAATTGGGCCAATGGGGCATGCATTTTCCTTTTGCTAGCTAGCCAAATTGAATTATTTCATCAACAAAGGGATATATTTTCCGGTGTTAGGTTGTCCATATAGAATCATATACCTCCCTAAGAAAGAGTGGTGAGCAGACATTTGCCTTTCCTTACACATGTCTATTATTGCCTATAATTTATTGTCCTTTAACCTATCAGAAATTCCCAATACTTACAAGTAGGGATGAGCTTCGAGTTCGAGTCGAACTCATGTTCGACTCGAACATTGCCTGTTCGCCCGTTCGCCGAACAGCGAACAAATTGGGGTGTTCGCGGCAAATTCGAAAAATCTATGGGAGAAATCTAAAGTGCTAATTATAAAGGCTTATATGCAAGTTATTGTCCTAAAAAGTGTTTGGGGACCCGGGTCCTGCCCCAGGGGACATGTATCAATGCAAAAAGAAGTTTTAAAAACGGCCGTTTTTTCGGGAGCAGTGATTTTAATAATGCTTAAAATGAAAAAATAAAAGTGAAATATTCCTTTAAATTTCGTACCTGGGGGGTGTGTATGATATGCATGTAAAGTGGCGCATGTTTCCCGTGCTTAGAACTGTCCCTGCAAAAAATGTCATTTTTGAAAGAAAAAAATGCATTTAAAACCGACTCGCGGCTATTAATGAATTGTCGGCTCCCGGCAATACATACAAAAGTCATTGATAAAAAAAAAAAAAGCGTGGGGGTTCCCCAGAATTCAATTACCAGGCCCTTCAGGTCTGGAATGGATATTAAGGGGAACCCCCCCCCCGCAAATTAAAAAAAAAATTGACGTGGGGTTCCCCCAAATATCCATTCCAGGCCCTTCAGATCTGGCATGGATTTTAAGGGGAACTCCACCCCAAATGTAAAAAAAAAATGGCGTGGAGTCCCCCTAAAAATCCATACCAGACCCCTTATCCGAGCACGCAACCTGGCCGGCCGCAGGGGAAAAGGGGGGGACGAGAGAGCGCCCCCCCTCCCTCCTGAACCGTACCAAGCCACATGCCCTCAACATGGGGAGGATGTCCCCATGTTGATGGGGACAAGGGCCTCATCCCCACAACCCTTGCCCGGTGGTTGTGGGGGTCTGCGGGCGGGGGGCTTATCGGAATCTGGAAGACCCCTTTAACAAAGGGGACCCCCAGATCCCGGCCCCCCCCTATGTGAATTGGTAAGGGGTACATTGTACCCCTACCATTTCACGAAGAAAGCGTAAAAAAATGTTTAAAAAAACACACAAACACCTTGAAAAAGTCCTTTATTTAAAAAAAACAATAAAAAAAAAACATTCCAGCGGTGAAATCCAGTGTCCCGCGGCGATCCCGATGTCCAGCGCTGTCCTTCATTGGTTGTGCCTGAGCGGACCTGATGGGGAACTCCCTCTCAGTATTTTAAATGTATAGACCCGCCCCTTCTAAAGTTCCCCATCAGGTCCGCTCAGCGGACCAGATGCGGAACATGAGAAGGGGCGGGTCTATATATGTATTACCAAAGTGAGAGCAGTTCCCCATCAGGTCCGCCCCCTCGGTATGTCGGACCCGCCTACGTCATTGGCTTGAGCGGGGAACTTCCTTCACTGTGTAATTTAAATTTACATAGTGAAGGAAGTTCCCCGCTCAAGCCAATGACGTAGGCGGGTCTGACATACCGAGGGGGCGGACCTGATGGGGAACTGCTCTCACTTTGGTAATACATGTATAGACCCGTCCCTTCTCATGTTCCGCATCTGGTCCGCTGAGCGGACCTGATGGGGAACTTTAGAAGGGGCGGGTCTATACATTTAAAATACTGAGAGGGAGTTCCCCATCAGGTCCGCTCAGGCACAACCAATGAAGGACAGCGCTGGACATCGGGATCACCGCGGGACACTGGATTTCACCGCTGGAATGTTTTGTTTTTTTTTGTTTTTTTTTAATAAAGGACTTTTTCAAGGTGTTTGTGTGTTTTTTTTAAACATTTTTTTACGCTTTCTTCGTGAAATGGTAGGGGTACATTGTACCCCTTACTAATTCACATAGGGGGGGCCGGGATCTGGGGGTCCCCTTTGTTAAAGGGGTCTTCCAGATTCCGATAAGCCCCCCGCCCGCAGACCCCCACAACCACCGGGCAAGGGTTGTGGGGATGAGGCCCTTGTCCCCATCAACATGGGGACATCCTCCCCATGTTGAGGGCATGTGGCCTGGTACGGTTCAGGAGGGAGGGGGGGGCGCTCTCTCGTCCCCCCCTTTTCCCCTGCGGCCGGCCAGGTTATGTGCTCGGATAAGGGGTCTGGTATGGATTTTTAGGGGGACTCCACGCCATTTTTTTTTAAATTTGGGGTGGAGTTCCCCTTAAAATCCATGCCAGATCTGAAGGGCCTGGAATGGATATTTGGGGGAACCCCATGTCAATTTTTTTTAAAATTTGCGGCGGGGTTCCCCTTAATATCCATTCCAGACCTGAAGGGCCTGGTAATTGAATTCTGGGGAACCCCCACGCTTTTTTTTTTTTTTATCAATGACTTTTGTATGTATTGCCGGGAGCCGACAATTCATTAATAGCCGCGAGTCAGTTTTAAATGCATTTTTTTCTTTCAAAAATGACATTTTTTGCAGGGACAGTTCTAAGCACGGGAAACATGCGCCACTTTACATGCATATCATACACACCCCCCAGGTACGAAATTTAAAGGAATATTTCACTTTTATTTTTTCATTTTAAGCATTATTAAAATCCCTGCTCCCGAAAAAACAGCCGTTTTTAAAACTTCTTTTTGCATTGATACATGTCCCCTGGGGCAGGACGCAGGTCCCCAAACACTTTTTAGGACAATAACTTGCATATTAGCCTTTATAATTAACACTTTAGATTTCGAACGTTCGAGTCCATTGTATTTAATAGGGTTCTAAAGTTTACACAAACATTTTGTCTGTTTGCAGGTTCTGGTGCGAACCGAACAGGGGGGTGTTCGGCTCATCCCTGCTTACAAGCAATGCTCAAAATTGGGAGCAATCCTTGCTTTTTACAGGTCACTTCAGATAGTATTTATGAATGTTAGTTTGCAACTTACCTGCAAGAAATTGTACGCCTTGTGTATCTACCTATATTTATGCAGCTAACAATATAAATTAACAGCTATAAAGGAATTATTATATTATTCTTGTGTTAAAGTATGTTGAATGGCTTTAGCTTGCTCCATAGCACAGCTCATATTTTATTATCATGAAAGGTAAAAATAACTGTGCATACACAGTCTGAAATAGATTTACACATGTTCTTCAAACAAAATGAAATGACCAGCTGTCAGGTAAGGTGGAGTTAAAGTGTTTGACAAGCACTTTTCTTGTGACTTTACTTAATCTCTTTCTTAGGTATCTGGAATCTGTTTTGAATCATCCTGGGCAATTTAGTGTTCTTTCTTGTCACTGATCTTTATCATCCAAATGGTTCTGAATGAGCCTGTATGAAAAATTACTTTCATTGTGATACATTCCACTCAGTTTTGTCTCCATTTCTTTTAATTGGATAGGCCTAAGCCATTTAATTGTGCTTTTAACTTCATGTCTCTTCTAAATAGCTACAGATTTTATCTTCATTTGTTTGAAAATGTACAAAATCAATGTTGATTTTTTTTTTGCTAAATAAACATTAGATTTAAATTGTCTTTAAAAATTCAGGAAGTAAAATGTATTTTACTCATTTTTTTTTTTTATCTATCCCATTTAGAAATAATTTAATGAGCCCAATATAGCTAAACAAACATACCATAAATTCAAGGAGTTCATCTTTAACTTGATGTTATCTCTGTGTTCTTCAGAGATTGTGAATGACATGAAGATACAAACCAAAACAGTACTTCATTGTACTATGTATGTCATATAGAAATGTTCAGCCATAATTGCTTTGAACTATTGACTGCAAATTCACAGAACTAAACAGTCAACTAAACAGCAGAAACTATTTAATTCACAATAGACTTCAACAAATACATCAAATACAATGGGAAATTTTTATATAATAAAAAATACTACTACAAAATCATATTGTACAAGGCTTACATTATTTGCTTCTTTGATTATCCACAGAAATAGTTGAGCTCAAAAGTTACTTAAGCACAGTTATGCATCAGCATCGTAAAGGCTTGATCATGAAAAAAGTGAAATGATGATTTTCTACAGTATCCCATAGTAGCCTGTTAGAGATCGAGGAGTTCCTTTACTAAAGGAATAAAGCATTTTCACTTTTTATTATCTTGCTGTTGTCTAAAGGCTATTGGCAAGAAAAGTATAAATACCCTAGAAAAATACTCAAATACTCACTTTGCAAAGTGAATGTTCATATTTTCAATGTTCCTTGTAAATTTTTAGGTATTCAATGTTAATTTTCTACTTACTTATGAAATCAATATGTCCTAATTGAACTGATCTGGTGTGTTACGATGGGTTATTGTGCTTTGTACACCATTCTTGCTCTTTCACTGACTTATTAAGTAAGCTTGAAGGTGCACTGGACAGAAAAAAAAAAGGTCCTTTGCTGATCAGTCAAAAATTAGCTTGTATTGCACATCTGAGACTATTTTTGTCCATTATGCACTGATAATAGAACATGAGAGTATTTGTTTTGCAGCACTATGCACTAAGTGATAATGTTTAAAGGTCTGTCATAGTTACTAATTGCATGTTGCAGGTGGATCAAGACAAAATATTACATTCTTGCCGATTTATACATCCAAGAGATGTATATCAATATTACTTGCAAAATTCATGAATTTGTACAACAAACTCCTGAGCCTACAGAATATCTTAATTCCATATTCTAAATATACCTAACACAGGAAAACTAACAAAAAATATATTTACAATAAATATTGTGCCATGTTGACTACAGTACATTCAAAAATATTGTTTTTCTTGCTTGAATAAATCTCCCTTGTTAGTTTGCAAGTTACAATGACTCAATGAGGAGCTTCCCATGATATATCCATTACAAAGACTCCAACAGCAATTAAGAATCATTGTTCTTCTGTCTCAAAAGCTTTTGCAAGAAGACTACTTGAATTACTATAGCATTTATCAAATATACAGTGGTGGGTGAATTGATCTCACACTTTGATCAATGACATGTAATGTTCCATATTATTGCTCAATTTGCATTTACATTCATTGACTTTTATTGATTAGCAACAAAGCTCTGAGTTTTGGGGATCTGACAACCTGATTGATTATGAATAAATTCTGCTCTAATTGAGTGCAGGATGGCAAGAGCAAGTTAACAGTAATCTACAATTTTCCCAAGCAGTCTATTAAATACAAGCTAGCCCACCATTATATATTTTTAATATATAAGTAAAAAATCCCCTTCAGGTTATTTTTACAATTTAAACTGACATTCCAGAGTAAATTGTGAGTCTGGTTATGGTCAGAATAAAATGCAATAATGTTACAGGACTGAGTGTGGTATAGAAGTTGCATAGAAGCTTGATTATACAGATCGATATAGACTTACACTTATCCTTCTCGCTTTTCAGAAATGACAGGCTGTCTGAAACACAGCAGGAACAAGATGCTTGAGGGGTTAAGTGTTACTTGCCTTCTGGCTTCCTACATGACCCTCTGCTCAGGCACAAAGATGAGGTGTGGGGTACATCCATCACTTTGCTTGATGACATGATGGATTACCTTTGTCACTGACACTAGAGAGAAAAAAAAATCTCTACACTGCTGATAAGGCACTCGCTATTTTTTCTTTATCACATTTTCTTGTTACTGCATAAAGTTTTCTAGACAGCAACATAAAATAAATGTGTTATGTTTGGAGTTTGACAGCTTCTTATACTTACACTTATTTTTTACATACATACCAGTGATTACTGATACAAAGTATTTCTTAATATACTGTTTTGTAAAATCATTGTAAACTAAACAAAATGTACAGTAATATTAAAAAGGTTTTGACTGAAAATACTTAATTTGCATGTGTAGTGCTACCCCGGTAGGAGCCGCTGGGTAGGATGGATCCTCTGTTCTTTTCCTCAACCTTCTCAAGAATCTCAGCACCTCTGATGCAGCAGGTTGCATGTACAAACATACAATATCACAGGAAATCACTGAAAGTAATACTTAGCACCCAATAGTAGTGCTATATCAAATAAAACAGGCACCAAACCAGGTATTAAAAGCAAACTTAATATATTGTCACCCAATATAGTTGGTAATTAGGCACATATAAAATGGATTAAAAATGGTAATACTGCAATTAAGCATACAAAATGATTACGAGTAAGGACTAGGCATAACATGACATTTGGCATCCAGATCAGCATAAATTTGTAGCAAAGCCACCTCAAGTGCAGCAGTGAACAGTAGTAAAGTTTAAATTACAAGTGCTGTAAGTTTACTGCCAGAGTGCATTTATAGAAGCGATGCTAGTCCTAGACTGACTGAGTATGCACTGTCCAAAAGAAAATGAGGATGTACTGGAGGGGGCAGGGGAACAAAGGGGGCTTGCAGACTAACTATTGAGGGAGGGGCAGTTCTTTGATATATTTTTCGGCCGGCTATCATTTGAGTCCTTTAAGAGCATATTTGCACTTAATGACAGTCCCAGTTAACCTGCTTGCAGTATAGATACGGGATAGTCTCCACACAGGTGCAAGGTAGATGTGGTTCAAATGTGGTAAAGTTTTGGTAATATGTGATATAGGTGCAGTCTAGGTTTTGAATAAGTACAGTATAAAGTGTAGTATTGGTGCTGTATGGATTGGGTACACTTGTTGTCCAGTCTCCTCTAGCAGTGTCAGAAATGGGCCTCTCACAAGTTCCCAGGATGCTGCTGTGGACGCTTGCTGTAGAAGGGGCCCCCATCAGTCTCTCCCTGAAAGCTTCCAGTGATCAGTGGTGGGAAGCAGAGGGTTAGTGGACACTCCAGCCTTTCTGGGAGGGAGGTGCAGGATCTGTGATGTGGGTGTTGCTGCACTGCCCCAGGTGTCCTCACTCTCAGTGTCAGATTTGCATCACCATTGGCAGGTAAATACTCGGATAGAGGTGCTCTGCTATCCCTTTCTCCTCAGCACCAAAAGAAAGAACTTTCCCAGGTATTTTAATAAAAATCCTCTCTCCGGGGGGCGTGGCCAAAAGTGGGAACGGAGGGAGAGTGCTAACGTGAGTGTGTGAGATCCTCCGCTCCACACCTCCTCTCTGGGTGAAATTATGCCGGATTGATATGCTAGCTTTGGACCCATGGCTCCATAGTACCATAGCCGAGTGATCCCTGTGTGGTTCCAGAGTGAGCCCAGATCTGTTATCTCCCTGCCGAGGAGCGGATGGAACTGAGAGGAGTACCTGGGTATGCGATTCACGGTGCGGAGGATTGCCGAGAGTGGAGCTGGTCATCGCTTCCCGCTGCGTCCTGTGCTGGAGTTTTCGGAAGAAGAGGAACAGGCTATACCGGTATCTACAGTATACGGATCTGCCTGCAATCCCGCTGGTGATCTCGCAGGATCTCGCGGCTCCACAAGGTTTTGCCTTCCGACCCAGGGACCAAGCTGGTGTGCTGGAGGGACACGTGAGTAGCTGTGTGAGGGGACGTAGATGACAGGGGGGACATAAAATAAAATACAGTGTGCAAAAACAATCAGGAGACATTGTATAGAGTGATATGGAATGATATTCACTATTTCCTACTGTTTTCCCCCTAAATCCTCTAATAACAGCCTCCAATCATATTACTGACAGCTTTTCATTGCCTACCATTGAAAACCATCTGATTATTATTTCAATAGTGGTATAGCAAAATAGAAGTGTGCTACATCCTGCACAAACTTGGACTAAAGCCGCCTCCCTTATTATGTCTAAGAAGCAGGAAGGAGCCCTTGTTACCCGCTCCGCAAAGAACCAGGTAACAGCATCCGCAATAGCAGCAGCAGCAGCAGCAAAGTTCGAACACTTTGCCCGAACTTCCCTGTCTCCAGCAAAGGGGATTCACCAACAGCCAACACAAGCAGGACCCTTAGCGGACAGGAAAAGCCAGGGTAGGGGTCAAGTACAGGTGAACCCAGCGAACACAGTGGCAACATCTAGCGTAAAAACTGTGAGTACCGAAGGAGCAGGGAGAGGAAAAATTAGTACAGAAATTACTGTAACAACTCCCACTAAGCCAGCTGAGGCGAGTATGGAGAGTGGACACTCATGAAGGGAGGAAGAGCCCACACCTTTTGTATGCCATAAACGCATGTAAGGACTCAATAATTGCCCTTGATACTCAGCTGAAAGGCATTAAGGAGGAACTACTCTCAATGTGGGACAAGCTAAGCAAGACGGTGGAAAGAACTACTGTCTTGGAGGAGAGACTAAGTACAGTTGAAGATGTTTTACTCCCGCTTAGACAGGAAGTTATGGGGTTGAAGAAACATATGGACATGCAGGGGGTCAAAATCGACAAATTGGAACTTAGAAACCGTAGAAGCAACGTCAGAGTGGTAGGCATGCCAGAACAGAGCGAGGGAGGTGACCCCATAGCATTCTTTGAGGGGTGGTTCAAGGAGATTTTTGGGTCTACATCAGGGATGAGCCGAACACCCCCCTGTTCGGTTCGCACCAGAACCTGCGAACAGACAGAATGTTCACGTGAACTTTAGAACCCTATTAAATACAATGGACTCGAATGTTTGAAATCTAAAGTGCTAATTATAAAGGCTTATATGCAAGTTATTGTCCTAAAAAGTGTTTGGGGACCCGGGTCCTGCCCCAGGGGACATGTATCAATGCAAAAATAAGTTTTAAAAACGGCCGTTTTTTCGGGAGCAGTGATTTTAATAATGCCTAAAATGAAAAAATAAAAGTGAAATATTCCTTTAAATTTCGTACCTAGGGGGTGTGTATGATATGCATGTAAAGTGGCGCATGTTTCCCGTGCTTAGAACTGTCCCTGCAAAAAATGTAATTTTTGAAGGAAAAAAAGTCATTTAAAACTCACTCGCGGCTATTAATGAATTGTCGGCTCCCGGCAATACATAGAAAAGTCATTGATTAAAAAAAAGCGTGGGGGTCCCCCAGAATTCAATTACCAGGCCCTTCAGGTCTGGTATAGATATTAAGGGGAACCCCGCCGCAAATTAAAAAAAGTGAGTTTTAAATGACTTTTTTTCCTTCAAAAATGACATTTTATGCAGGGACAGTTCTAAGCACGGGAAACATGCGCCACTATACATGCATATCATACACACCCCCCAGGTACGAAATTTAAAGGAATATTTCACTTTTATTGTTTCACTTTAAGCATTATTAAAATCACTGCTCCCAAAAAAACGTCAGTTTTTAAAACTTTTTTTTGCATTGATACATGTCCTCTGGGCAGGACCAGGGTCCCCAAACACTTTTTATGACAATAACTTGCATATAAGCCTTTATAATTAGCACTTTAGGTTTTTCCCATAGACTTTTCGAATTTGCCGCGAACACCCCAATTTGTTCGCTGTTCGGCGAACGGGCGAACAGGCAATGTTCGAGTCGAACATGAGTTCGACTCGAACTCGAAGCTCATCCCTAGTCTACATCTTTTACACCTTTTTTTTGGTATCGAGCGCGCCCATCGGGTTCCCTTTAAACCCCACCAGGCAAGTGGATACCCTAGACCCCTACTTATAAAAATGTTTAATTACTGTGATAAAGTGACTTTGCTCCGGAAGGCCAGAGAAAAGGGAGATATCTTCTATAAGGGGGTCAAAGTTTCACTTTATTAGGACTTTTCTCCTGATCTCCAGAGGCGGAGAGCGGCATTCATTCTGATCAAACGTACCCTCCAGCAACATAAGATTGTCTATGCTTTGCTTTACCCTGCCCGTCTGTGAGTATCTGCGATGGGTGGCACACATTTTTTTGACTCCCCAAAAAGTGGGAGAAGTGGTATGAGGACAATAAGAAAGATTTATAGTGCCTTTTTTTCAATATGAGACAAGCAAGGAATTGGTTTTTGCATTGAGACTTGATTTTTCTTCTTTTTTGTTTTGATTGTGTGTGGATAACCTTCACATTTTACACTAGCTAAAGCACTTTGATAATTTGAATAGCACTTTAATTGGTCTAAATGTACAGGGTAGGCCTGATAAATTTAACACTAGGTAGAGAAAAGGGAAGAAAAGGGGGGAAAAAAGGAAATTTTTTAAAGCACCTTAAATAGCACTATAACAGCATGGGGGGAAAAAGAGGCATGGAGCGATTCTCAGAGAGGGGGGGGAGGTGGGCGTCTATAGGGGTATAGATGCATGTTAACAGGGAAAGGAGAAAGGATGAGTGTAGAGTGGAGGCCAGAGGTACAGCCCCTAGGGTAGGCCCAGCTGGGTAAAGAGGGAGAGGGTTGGGAAGGGGGAGGAAAGGGAGGAGGGTGGAAGTAAAAGGGGGGGGTAGGCGTAGGGAGGGAGCAAGGGGAGGGAGGATAAGGGAGGGGGGTTGGGGAGTCACACCACAATTAACCGTTGGAAGATATGATACACAATTGCAACTACAACTATGGTTATACATGTTCTATAGGCACACTAGATGGTATAAAAACACTGTTTTTGATTTTTTGGGCAATGTTGCCAATATTAGATTCACTTTATATGTATATATATTTTGGGCTTGTTTTTGCTTACTGGGGAGGGATAAGCTATTTAGAGGGGTAAATGCCTCTTGGCTTTTTTTCTTTTTTTTTTTCTCTTTTGCATATGCATAAATTATTCCTTTGTTTTTCCCAGTGGCTAATGTAACTAATACGGGTATATTACTCATGACATGGAATGTCAGGGGTCTGGGGGATAAGGTAAAAAGAAATGCAATGTTTAAATATTTTAGATTGCAGCCGCAGATAATTTGTCTCCAGGAAACGCATCTGCGGCCCGACTCTGTCCACCTGCTGCATTCACGTAAATACCCGATGCAATATCATTCTATGCATTCCTCTTATTCTAGGGGAGTTAGTGTAATGGTTTCTGCTAATGTTTCTTTTGAATGCATTCAACAGCAGGTGGACAGAGAGGGCAGATATGTTTTCTTGCTATGCAAGCTTAATATGTTATTATGTGTTATTGCTGCGATTTATATTCCCCCCGCCATTTTCGGAGGCGCATCTCAGAAAGCTGGGGCAATTTATGGTACTATTCCCAGATGCCCCGGTGTTAGCTCTGGGGGATTATAATAATACCCTAGATTCGAGCCTGGATAGAATGCCACAGATACCCAGAGTGGTAAACCTGACAGCCGGTAGGACGGCTTTTGCTTTCTGAATTGGGACTCCACGATGTTTGGCGTGAGAGGCATGCTAACGACAGATGTTATTTGTGCCATTCTGCCACACATAATGGACTTTCTCGGATTAACATGGGTCTGGGGAACGAGGCGTTAATGCAGCAGGTAAGAGATTCAGCTTATGAGCCGAGATTACTATCTGATCACTCTCCATTCTGGGTACGGCTAGATGTTACTGTTACATCGGGCCGCCCGTTGTGGAAAGTGAACCCTTTTTGGCTGACCCTGTTTCCGTCTCCATATGATACGGTGGGTGCATTGCAGGAATTTCTGCATTTTAATAGGGGATCTGCTAGTGCAGCAGTGGTATGGGATTCACTCAAGGCATTTTTGAGGTACCGTCTCATCAGAGAAATTCAGGCATTAAAAAAGGTTTTAGGAAATGGGAAAATAGTGTGCGAGATGAAATGAAAGCCAGAGAACAGGCACTGGTAGCAGACCCTTCCCAATCCAACTACGATTCTTGGACCAAGGCCAATCCCTGCACAACTCTGTTCTGCTGTCAGCAGCAGAGAAGAGCAGATACTTCCATCAGCATAGTTACTTTGAGGAAGGGGAAAATATGGGTCACCTTCTTGCTCTCGTAGCTAGGGAGCAGCGGGATTCCTCTAATATATTAGCTATAAGGGCAGAGTCGGGGGGAGACACATACTCTTAGTTCTGATATTTTAAATGATTTTCATCAGTTCTATAGGGATTTATATTCTTCTAAAACTAGTTATACAGTGGCAGAACTGGCCTCGTTCTTACAAGCTTGCCCCTTCCCCCAGTTCCCAGAGGCAGATAGGAAAATGTTAAATTGCCCTATTACATTGGCAGAATTGAAGGATTCACTAGATGAGGCTCTGCATCATAAGGCGGAGGTGTACTCCCATTATGGTGAGGTTATTCTCCCACCCTTGCTGGAGGCCATATCAGAGGCAGTTGAGACAGGTAGGTCACCTAACAGTATGCGGGAGGCTATAATTATAGTACTTCCCAAGCCAGGTAAAGATAAGCTCCTGCTAGACTCTTACCGCCCGATTTCTCTATTGAATGCGGACATCAAGCTTCTGGCTAGAGTCTTAGCTATGAGATTATCTCAGGTAATTGGCAAGCTGGTCCATCGAGACCAGTCTGGCTTTATACCTACTCGATCAACGGCTGATAATATATGGCGCTTGTACTTGAATTTACAGGTGCCGGTGGATAAACCTGGGGGGAGGGCCAATCTATCACTGGATGCCACAAAAGCATTTGATAGTGTGGAATGGCCCTACCTCCTGGAAATTTTGACAAGGTTCGGACTGGGGAATACGTTTATAGCATGGGTGAAGGTACTATACTCTAAACCCAGAGCCAGACTTCGTATTAATAATAATTTCTCTTCTTCCTTCGAGGTATACAGAGGCACCCGGCAGGGGTGTCCGTTATCCCCACTGCTGTTTGCTATGGCGGTTGAGCCTCTGGCTATCTTGATCCGTAATGCCTCGGAGGTGGTCGGATTTCGTAGGGGCCAGAGGGAAGAAAAAATTTCCCTATATGCGGATGACGCACTTATTTACCTAGGGGACACAACCGCATAATTGCGAGCAGTGATGGGGATTATAGGAGACTTCGGAGGTTTCTCTGGCTTTACCATGAATTGGTCTAAATCAACACTAATGCCCATAGACCCGTTGACGAAACCATTGCCAGCAGGTGCGGAGCAGATTACCATAACTAAAAGCTTTGGATACTTGGGGTAGTGGTATCCCCGGATCCGGCCGATTACCTCCAATTGAACCTGGGCCCACTGCTGGATAGGGAGAGAGGGAAATGCAATAGCTGGTGTAAACTTCCTCTGTCAGTGGTGGGATGGGCGAAGTTAATAAAAATGGTATGGGCCCCACAGTTTTTATACGTTTTTCACAACTCCCCTATGTGGATTCCGAATAAATGGTTTAAACGAATTGACACTTTGATGCGGGACCTGATATGGAAAAAAAAGATAGCCTGGATTAGTTTAACTACCCTGCAATATAGTAAGGATGGGGGGGACTGGCAGTATCCCACCCTAAAATATATTTTTTGGCCTCACAGTTTCAGCAGTTGGCGGGAAGAAAGAGAGGACCCTATATGCAATTTGGTGAATACGTCGGTCCCTACATTAAAGGTGGCCTCCCACTAGGGATGAGCTTCGTGTTCGAGTCGAACATACGTTCGACTCGAACATCGGCTGTTCGATCGTTCGACGAAGATCGAACGATTTGGGCCGTTCGCGCCAAATTCGAGTGACGCGAACGGCCCACAATGCACTACGCCATCGCAGTGTCATCCAGGCGCTGTGATTGGCCAAGCATGCACTGTGACCCCGCATGCTTGGCCAATCACAGCGCCGGCAGCGAGGAGAGCAATGATTGGCCACAGGCAGGATGCCTGTGGCCAATTATTGCTGAGGGGGTTTAGTACACGCCCCACACTATAAAAGGCCGCCAGCACGGCGGCCTAGTGTAGTGTGTTCCGGAGCAGGGATAGAGCAGCATAGGCAGGGACAGTGACTTTTATTTCTTTCTTGCTTAACCTGGATTCCTTTAGTTTAGGGAAAGAGAAGGATAGGTAGGGAGAGTGTCAGTGTGTTTTGTGCTTGTGCTATATTGTGCTTAAAAAAAACATTTTTTCTAGGGACAGAAAACTGTAGGTAGGGAGAGTGTGTCAGTTTCTTTCACTGTCAAAGTCCTTGTTTCCAGGGACCTGGAAGGACAGTGAGTGAATTCTCCTTGTGCTATATTGTGCTTAAAAAAAACATTTTTTCTAGGGACAGAAAACTGTAGGTAGGGAGAGTGTGTCAGTTTCTTTCACTGTCAAAGTCCTTGTTTCCAGGGACCTGGAAGGACAGTGAGGTAATTCTCCTTGTGCTAAATTGTGCTTAAAAAAAACATTTTTTCTAGGGACAGAAAACTGTAGGTAGGGAGAGTGTGTCAGTTTCTTTCACTGTCAAAGTCCTTGTTTCCAGGGACCTGGAAGGACAGTGAGGTAATTCTCCTTGTGCTAAATTGTGCTTAAAAAAAACATTTTTTCTAGGGACAGAAAACTGTAGGTAGGGAGAGTGTGTCAGTTTCTTTCACTGTCAAAGTCCTTGTTTCCAGGGACCTGGAAGGACAGTGAGGTAATTCTCCTTGTGCTAAATTGTTCTTAAAAAAAAACATTTTTTCTAGGGACAGAAAACTGTAGGTAGGGAGAGTGTGTCAGTTTCTTTCACTGTCAAAGTCCTTGTTTCCAGGGACCTGGAAGGACAGTGAGGTAATTCTCCTTGTGCTAAATTGTGCTTAAAAAAAACATTTTTTCTAGGGACAGAAAACTGTAGGTAGGGAGAGTGTGTCAGTTTCTTTCACTGTCAAAGTCCTTGTTTCCAGGGACCTGGAAGGACAGTGAGGTAATTCTCCTTGTGCTAAATTGTGCTTAAAAAAAAACATTTTTTCTAGGGACAGAAAACTGTAGGTAGGGAGAGTGTGTCAGTTTCTTTCACTGTCAAAGTCCTTGTTTCCAGGGACCTGGAAGGACAGTGAGGTAATTCTCCTTGTGCTAAATTGTGCTTAAAAAAAACATTTTTTCTAGGGACAGAAAACTGTAGGTAGGGAGAGTGTGTCAGTTTCTTTCACTGTCAAAGTCCTTGTTTCCAGGGACCTGGAAGGACAGTGAGGTAATTCTCCTTGTGCTAAATTGTGCTTAAAAAAAACATTTTTTCTAGGGACAGAAAACTGTAGGTAGGGAGAGTGTGTCAGTTTCTTTCACTGTCAAAGTCCTTGTTTCCAGGGACCTGGAAGGACAGTGAGGTAATTCTCCTTGTGCTAAATTGTGCTTAAAAAAAACATTTTTTCTAGGGACAGAAAACTGTAGGTAGGGAGAGTGTGTCAGTTTCTTTCACTGCCAAAGTCCTTGTTTCCAGGGACCTGGAAGGACAGTGAGGTAATTCTCCTTGTGCTAAATTGTGCTTAAAAAAAACATTTTTTCTAGGGACAGAAAACTGTAGGTAGGGAGAGTGTGTCAGTTTCTTTCACTGTCAAAGTCCTTGTTTCCAGGGACCTGGAAGGACAGTGAGTGAATTCTCCTTGTGCTATATTGTGCTTAAAAAAAACATTTTTTCTAGGGACAGAAAACTGTAGGTAGGGAGAGTGTGTCAGTTTCTTTCACTGTCAAAGTCCTTGTTTCCAGGGACCTGGAAGGACAGTGAGGTAATTCTCCTTGTGCTAAATTGTGCTTAAAAAAAAACATTTTTTCTAGGGACAGAAAACTGTAGGTAGGGAGAGTGTGTCAGTTTCTTTCACTGTCAAAGTCCTTGTTTCCAGGGACCTGGAAGGACAGTGAGGTAATTCTCCTTGTGCTAAATTGTGCTTAAAAAAAACATTTTTTCTAGGGACAGAAAACTGTAGGTAGGGAGAGTGTGTCAGTTTCTTTCACTGTCAAAGTCCTTGTTTCCAGGGACCTGGAAGGACAGTGAGGTAATTCTCCTTGTGCTAAATTGTGCTTAAAAAAAACATTTTTTCTAGGGACAGAAAACTGTAGGTAGGGAGAGTGTGTCAGTTTCTTTCACTGTCAAAGTCCTTGTTTCCAGGGACCTGGAAGGACAGTGAGGTAATTCTCCTTGTGCTAAATTGTGCTTAAAAAAAACATTTTTTCTAGGGACAGAAAACTGTAGGTAGGGAGAGTGTGTCAGTTTCTTTCACTGTCAAAGTCCTTGTTTCCAGGGACCTGGAAGGACAGTGAGGTAATTCTCCTTGTGCTAAATTGTGCTTAAAAAAACATTTTTTCTAGGGACAGAAAACTGTAGGTAGGGAGAGTGTGTCAGTTTCTTTCACTGTCAAAGTCCTTGTTTCCAGGGACCTGGAAGGACAGTGAGGTAATTCTCCTTGTGCTAAATTGTGCTTAAAAAAAACATTTTTTCTAGGGACAGAAAACTGTAGGTAGGGAGAGTGTGTCAGTTTCTTTCACTGTCAAAGTCCTTGTTTCCAGGGACCTGGAAGGACAGTGAGGTAATTCTCCTTGTGCTAAATTGTGCTTAAAAAAAAACATTTTTTCTAGGGACAGAAAACTGTAGGTAGGGAGAGTGTGTCAGTTTCTTTCACTGTCAAAGTCCTTGTTTCCAGGGACCTGGAAGGACAGTGAGGTAATTCTCCTTGTGCTAAATTGTGCTTAAAAAAACATTTTTTCTAGGGACAGAAAACTGTAGGTAGGGAGAGTGTGTCAGTTTCTTTCACTGTCAAAGTCCTTGTTTCCAGGGACCTGGAAGGACAGTGAGGTAATTCTCCTTGTGCTAAATTGTGCTTAAAAAAAACATTTTTTCTAGGGACAGAAAACTGTAGGTAGGGAGAGTGTGTCAGTTTCTTTCACTGTCAAAGTCCTTGTTTCCAGGGACCTGGAAGGACAGTGAGGTAATTCTCCTTGTGCTAAATTGTGCTTAAAAAAAAACATTTTTTCTAGGGACAGAAAACTGTAGGTAGGGAGAGTGTGTCAGTTTCTTTCACTGTCAAAGTCCTTGTTTCCAGGGACCTGGAAGGACAGTGAGGTAATTCTCCTTGTGCTAAATTGTGCTTAAAAAAACATTTTTTCTAGGGACAGAAAACTGTAGGTAGGGAGAGTGTGTCAGTTTCTTTCACTGTCAAAGTCCTTGTTTCCAGGGACCTGGAAGGACAGTGAGGTAATTCTCCTTGTGCTAAATTGTGCTTAAAAAAAACATTTTTTCTAGGGACAGAAAACTGTAGGTAGGGAGAGTGTGTCAGTTTCTTTCACTGTCAAAGTCCTTGTTTCCAGGGACCTGGAAGGACAGTGAGGTAATTCTCCTTGTGCTAAATTGTGCTTAAAAAAAAACATTTTTTCTAGGGACAGAAAACTGTAGGTAGGGAGAGTGTGTCAGTTTCTTTCACTGTCAAAGTCCTTGTTTCCAGGGACCTGGAAGGACAGTGAGGTAATTCTCCTTGTGCTAAATTGTGCTTAAAAAAAACATTTTTTCTAGGGACAGAAAACTGTAGGTAGGGAGAGTGTGTCAGTTTCTTTCACTGTCAAAGTCCTTGTTTCCAGGGACCTGGAAGGACAGTGAGGTAATTCTCCTTGTGCTAAATTGTGCTTAAAAAAAACATTTTTTCTAGGGACAGAAAACTGTAGGTAGGGAGAGTGTGTCAGTTTCTTTCACTGTCAAAGTCCTTGTTTCCAGGGACCTGGAAGGACAGTGAGGTAATTCTCCTTGTGCTAAATTGTGCTTAAAAAAAACATTTTTTCTAGGGACAGAAAACTGTAGGTAGGGAGAGTGTGTCAGTTTCTTTCACTGTCAAAGTCCTTGTTTCCAGGGACCTGGAAGGACAGTGAGGTAATTCTCCTTGTGCTAAATTGTGCTTAAAAAAAACATTTTTTCTAGGGACAGAAAACTGTAGGTAGGGAGAGTGTGTCAGTTTCTTTCACTGTCAAAGTCCTTGTTTCCAGGGACCTGGAAGGACAGTGAGGTAATTCTCCTTGTGCTAAATTGTGCTTAAAAAAAACATTTTTTCTAGGGACAGAAAACTGTAGGTAGGGAGAGTGTGTCAGTTTCTTTCACTGTCAAAGTCCTTGTTTCAAGGGACAGAGAAGGACACCTGAAGGTAGCCCTTATTGCTTTTTTCCCATCTCCCTGCAGGCCATCTATTAGAATGTCTGGAAGGCAAACAAGGAGAGGCAGACAGTCAGGAGCCAATAAAAGAGGGCAAGCAGGCTCTGTGTCTGGGGGCAACAGTGCTGGTCGTGGACGCGGTGCATTGTCATCAGCACATGGCCATGGGACACGCTTGTCCTTCTTTTCGGCAGCTGGACATGTTGAGCCACATCATGCCGAAGACTTGGTAGAGTGGATGACCAAGCCCTCCTCCTCCTCCTCATCCTCTCTCACCCAGGCTCAGGGTACTGGAAAAGCAGCTGCCAAAGCGTCCTCTTCCCTGGTATCAATGTCAGACTCATCATCAGTCACTCCTTCCCTAGACCCACCATGTCCTCCTCCTGAGGAGTCCCCCGAACTGTTTCAGCACAGTGTTGGGTACATGCTCCAGGAGGATGCCCAGCGTTTCGAAGGGTCTGATGATGAAACCCAGCTAGAGGAAGGCAGTAGCGTGAGAGCAGACAGAGGGGATGCTCAAGAAGGACACCAATCTGGCAGTCATGTTCCAGCAGCTGCAGCATACTGCCAGATTGCCTCCAGTGATGAGGAGGGAGGTGATGATGAGGTCACTGACTCCACGTGGGTGCCTAATAGGAGAGAGGAGGAGGAGGAGGATGAGGAGGAGGCACATCTCCAACGAGGCAGGATGCCCTTTGGTGGCCAGCGTAAGGGCAGTACACCGACGGAATCACACCGCAGAGCTCCGCCTGTGCAGGGCGCTGCCTCTGCCCGTCATTCAAAAAGTTCTTTGGTGTGGGCCTTTTTTGAGGCTAGTGCATCAGATCGCACAGCTGCTGTTTGCAACATATGTCTCAAGCGTATATCGCGTGGCCAAAACATCAGCCGCTTGGGTACCACATGCCTGACCAGACATATGTTGACCTGCCATGCAGCTCGTTGGCAAGCCTACCTCAAAGACCCACACCAAAGAACAAAGCGGACCTCTCCTTGCACCGCATCAGCTGGGATCTCCAACCCCACTATAACTTCAGTCCTCTCTGAAACATGCACTGAGAGGAATGAAGGTGTAGAATTAGGTGTGTCACAGCCAAGTACTTGCGGCCACTCTGCTAGCAGTACACCAACGTCCGATTCTAGCAGGCAAATTTCCCTGCCCCAGCTGCTGGACCGTCGAAAGAAGTTCACTCCCAGCCATCCACATGCCCAGCGGTTGAATGCTAGCTTGGCTAAATTGCTAGCGCTTCAACTGCTGCCTTTTCAGTTGGTAGACTCGGCCCCCTTCCGTGAGTTTGTGCAATGTGCGGTTCCTCAGTGGCAGGTTCCCAAACGCCACTTTTTCTCACGGAAGGCTATTCCGGCTCTCTACCGGCATGTGGAAGGCAATGTCTTGGCCTCGCTGGACAGGGCGGTCAGCGGTAAGGTGCATATTACCGCTGACTCATGGTCCAGCAGGCATGGACAGGGACGTTACCTTTCTTTCACGGCCCATTGGGTCACTCTTTTGGCAGCTGGGAAGGATGCAGGACAAGGTGCAGTAGTGTTGGAGGTTGTTCCACCGCCACGCCTCCAAAATGCTACTACTGGTTGTGACACACCTCTCTCCTCCACCCCCTCCTCTTCTTCTTCCTCCATGGCCTCTTCCTGTGGTTTGTCCTATGAACCAGCGGTGCTCCGTAGCCGTTCACGGGGCTACGCAAGTACGCAGGCAAAAAGATGCCATGCCGTGCTTGCGCTGGTGTGTTTGGGGGACAGAAGCCACACTGGGGCAGAGGTCCTGTCTGCTCTGCAGGGCCAGGCCGAGAGGTGGTTGACGCCACGCCAGCTTAAGCCAGGAATGGTGGTTTGCGACAATGGCACCAACCTCCTCTCCGCCCTCCGACAGGGACAACTGACCCATGTGCCCTGTGTGGCTCACGTCCTTAACCTGGTGGTGCAGCGGTTCTTGGGCAGGTACCCGGGCTTACAGGATATCCTGAGGCAGGCCAGGAAAGTCTGTGTGCATTTCCGCAGATCTTATAATGCCAGTGCTCGCCTGGCTGAGCTGCAAAAGGAGTTGAACCTGCCCAAGAACCGCCTTATATGTGACATGCCCACCAGGTGGAACTCAACGTTGGCCATGCTGCAGCGGCTGCACACGCAGCAGAGGGCCATCAATGAGTACCTGTGCGACTACGGCACCAGGACAGGGTCAGGGGAGCTTGGTTTTTTTTCTCCACGCCAGTGGGGCATGATCAGGGATGCATGCACTGTCCTGGCACCATTTGAGGAGGCCACGAGGATGGTGAGCAATGACAGTGCATGCATCAGTGACACTGTACCTCTTGTCCACCTGTTGGAGCACACGCTGCGTGGAATAATGGACAGGGCACTTGAGGCAGAACAGAGGCAGGAAGAGGAGGACTTCCTTGCCTCTCAAGGCCCCCTTTACCCAGACAGTGTTCCTTCTGTCCCACCCATCGCACAGGAAGAGGAGGAGGAGGAGGAGGAGGAGGAGGATTGTGTCAGCATGGAGGTGGAGGCTGGCACTCAGCATCATCAGCAGCAGTCTTTTAGGGATGATTTACAGTCCCAAGAAACCAGTGGACTTGTACGTGGCTGGGAGGAGGTGGCTGCGGATCATGTCGTCCTTAGTGACCCAGAGGACTCCGGAGCGAATGCCTCAGCAAACCTACGCTGCATGGCCTCCCTGATCCTGCAAAGTCTGCGGAAGGATCCTCGTATTCTTCGGATCAAGGAGAGGGACCATTACTGGCTGGCCACTCTCCTTGATCCACGGTACAAGGGTAAGGTTGCGGACCTTATGTTACCGTCGCAGAGGGAGCAGAGGATGAGACAACTCCGGGAGGCCTTGCAGAAAGGTCTGTGCAACGCGTTCCCAGAGACTGGGAGGTTACAAACTCCTGGTCCTGGACAACGAGTTGCTGAGGCTTCGGCCAGTCAAAGAAGGAGCGGTGGGGAAGGTGGCCGTCTGACCAATGCGTTCAGACAATTCTTTAGTCCGCAGCCCCAAAGTATGATCGGTTCCAGCAACCATCGCCAGCGTCTGATAAACATGGTGCAGGAATATCTAGGGGCAAGGTCAGACTTGGACACCTTCCCCACCGAAAATCCTCTGGCTTACTGGGTCTTGAGGATGGATCACTGGCCAGAGCTTGCACAGTATGCAATTGAGCTACTGGCCTGTCCTGCATCCAGCGTTCTTTCGGAACGCACATTCAGTGCTGCTGGAGGATTTGTCACGGATCACAGGGTGCGCCTGTCCACCGACTCGGTTGATCGACTGACTTTCATCAAGATGAACCAGTCTTGGATCACCACCAGCTACCACACACCTGATGCTGATATAACAGACTAATTGATTTTAACATGTCACATCCCTTCAAGACTGATGCTGATGCTGAGTGCCTGTGCTGTTATGTTGACTGGCTATCCTCCTCCTCCGAGTCCTCAATGATACGATTGATGATGATAGCTTGGAAGATCATTTTTGTTTATGGGTGCCGCCACCAGTGGCTAAGGCCCAATTTTTCAGCCCCTGTTTTACAGGGGCGTGTAATTACAATTTTTTTAGCAATAATTTGCCATAGGGCTCATTGCTGTGCTCCAAGTACAGTATCTGTGAGGGGTTGGAGTGTTGTGGCACCAGTGCCTAAGGCCCAATTTTTCAGCCCCTGTTTAACAGGGGCGTGTCATTACAATTTTTGAAGCAATACTTTGCAACAGGGCTCATTGCTGTGCTCCAAGTACAGTATCTGTGAGGGGTTGTAGTGTTGTGCCACCAGTGCCTAAGGCCCAATTTTTCAGCCCCTGTTCAACAGGGGCATGCAATTACAATTCTTGATCTAATAATTCACAGCAGGGTCCATTGCTGCACCCACCAAGAGTAACTCTGAGGGCTTACAGTCTTGTGGCAACGCCACCACCACCACCACCACGAAAGGCCCAATTTTTCAGCCCCTGTTCAAAAGGGGCATGTAATTACAATTCTTGATCTAATAATTCACAGCAGGGCCCATTGCTGCACCCACCAAGAGTAACTGTGAGGGCTTACAGTGTTGTGGCACCAGCACCACCATCAAAGCCCCAATTTTTACTACCACTGTTCAACAATTATATGTAATTAAAATTCCTGATATAATAGTTGACAGCAGGGCGTTCCAGCACCAACCAAGAGTAACTGAGTGCTTACAGTGTTGTGCCAACACCAACAACTAAGGGGCCTATTTCTGCAGAGTATATACGGCAGGTCCCTACTTTCAAACATCCAACTTACAAACGACTCCTACTTGCAAACGAAAGAAGACAACAGGAAGTGAGAGGAAATCTACCCCTAGAAAGGAAAATTCTCTCCTGTAAGAATAAATATGGGAGAAAGGGGTCTCATCTGTACTGATGCTTTATCAGCAATCCTTGTTTCAAGAAAAACACCACATTTCAAAAACAGTTGTCATTGGGACGGAAAGTGAGGTGAAATGTTCGGAACAGGGGCACAGACAGCAAAACAAATGTTACAGGGGTGATAACCCTTACCTATGTTTCCCAAAAAGTTTAAAAATAGATTTTTGGGCTGGAGCTACACTTCAACAATGTACCTGTTCAAAATTACAAACAGATTCTACATAAGAACAAACCTACAGTCCCTGTCTTGTATGCACCGCCTGTATACGGCTGTTCAGAGTATATAGGGCCTTTTTTATTTTATGTGCGGGGTTCCCCTTAATATCCATACAAGACCCAAAGGGGCTGGTAATGGGCTGGGGTAGGGGGGGGGGTCATGGGGTAGCTATGCCATTTTTCTTAAAGAATTTCATCCATATTACCGGGACCAGACATTACATTAAAGCCGCAAGCAGTTTTAAATGGCTTTTTTTTCCTTTAGAAGTGTCATTTTGTGCAGGGACAGTTCTAAACACGGGAAACACGTGGCACTTCACAGGCATACTTTAGACACCCCCCAGGTACGATATTTAAAGGAATATTTGACTTTTTTTTTTTCACTTTATGCATCATTAAAATGACTGCTCCCGAAAAACGACCGTTTTTAAAACTTCTTTTTGCATTGATACATGTCCCCTGGTGCACAACCCGGGTTCCCAAACCCTATTTATGACAATAACATGCATAATAGTTGTTATAATTAGCACTTTAGAATTCGAACGTTCGCATCCATTGTATTTAATAGGGTTCTAATGTTCGTTCGAACTTTCGGTCCGTTCGCGGGTTCTGGTGCGAACCGAACCCGGGGGTGTTCGGCTCATCACTACCTCCCACCTGGAGGTGGATTTGCCTAGCATACCACATTCTGCACCTACAGGTATCCTCCTTAAAAAGGTTTGGGGGATATTCGGAAGGCCTTGAGGTTAAGGGGCACACTGCTCTTTACCCCGATATGGCATAACCCTAGATACCCAGAGTTACAGGACTTAGAGGGTTTCACCCCCTGGAAAGAGAGAGGGATTTGTTTTTTTTCCGCAGTTGTATGAGGGGGAGGTGTTAAAAACATCTGCAAGCATAGCAAATGACACACTCTTTAACAGTATCATCGTCACGTCTGCTGTTGGAAGTCCTCCAGGCCGATATCCGGTGAGGATTAATATCAAAAACTTATGCTATCCTCAGTTCAGGACCATGCTTCCCTTAGATGCCGTAGTAAATGGGCAGAAGACATCCAGGATATAGACGGGGACCAGTGGGATATGGCTCTAGAATCCATTCCGGTGGTATCTGTATCGGCATCCCATAAATTGTCACAATTATTTATCCTGCATAGGGCCTATAGAACACTAGTACAGCGTTACAGGTGGGGAGGAAAGGACTCCCCCCTATGCCCAAAGTGCAAAGTACATCAGGGGGACTTTATACACTTAATTTGGAGATGCCCAAAGCTCCATCGGTACTGGGAGGAGGTCTCCCAGTGCATCGCTAGATTGGCCCAGGTACCTGTACCATTGGACCCCCTGGTGTACCTGCTTGGGGCTATTGATGCTGAAAAGTTCCTGCAATAAATGTACTATATGATAACTAGACTGATGTACTTAGCTAGAAAACGTATTGCACGATATTGGATGGCATCTGCGGTTCCCACGGGGAAGCAATGAATTACCTATGTTAATACCTTACTTTTTAGAGAACGTCTGGCCTATAGTCGTAGGAAGGCAGTGGGCAAATTCAACCTCATATGACAACCATGGTTGGGGGATCCCAACCTTGCACCACCACAATTGATAAAGGATAGACTCCTTATGTAGAGACCCATTGGGGTGGCTGGTAGGGGGGGAGTGGGAAATCACAGTTTGAATGTGCTAATGGTCACGCACTAGCCCCGAGAGAGTTTGTGGGTAGAATAAATTATTTAGGTCATTTAGATATAAAGGGTCTGGAGTGTATGGGTAGTAGTTTTGGGGTGGGGGGGGGTAAAAATAGAAATGTCATAGTTGCACTGTAGATTTATATGGTTCATGTTATATGGACATATGTTTTATTATGCTTTTTCTATGCACTGTTGTGTAGGATGGAATGCACTGATTATGTATCAATTGTGTAATTGTATAATAGAAAAGTTTGGTTTAAAAAAAAAAACCTCTCTCCACTCCTCCTACTACACAGTGCATATTGGGATCTGTAGTGTAACTATTATAGTGTAGCCATTATATGGCTGCTGTCTTAAATGGCAACTCCCAGCATTTACAGCGCTCTGCATAGAAGTTAATGGGCTTGCTTGGATTCATCCCTCCACCTTCTGGCTGGAGGAGGATGGTACAGCAGAGCATAACATTAATATCACAGTAGAGGGAGAGAGGAAAATAAAGAGCAATGTCTCCTTCTCCATGCTGTTGTAGCCCAGCACCTGGCTGCACATGTCAAACATAACTTTTGACTTTCACACAACCAGTTTTTCAAAACTACCAAAACTAGTCAAAACTCATGGCAAATTAATTGGGTTCACTATAAACTAAGATTCACAGATAAAGAGTGATGCATAGTTCTGAAACGCACGACATTTCGGAAGCACATGTGTGTTTTCTGTCACATAGACAGCCCACCCTACAGTCTCTAGCATTCACTCTGGCTCAGGAAACAGCTTGCACATTTCAGCAGGGGTAATGTACAGTGCACTTCTTCATATAAAAACCCAAACCACCCCAAGACCTCAGGCCAGGGTCGAGGACACATTTAGATTTAGTGTAGCAGCTACCAACATACCTATATTTTGCATCTCCATTACTGCCTGATCATGTGGTTACCATGACAGGTTTGAGTTTTAACAATCTTCTCAGAGCACTTGCTGCGCACACAGAAAGAACTCAAGAAGACAAGTACATTGCTTAAAAACGAATAATGGGGGGGGGGGTGCGTGGCGTCCGAGCTCCAACATGGCCACATAGCCCAGGAGCTCCGCTCGTCCACTAGGGAAAAAGCGTCTTTGCAGCTCTCCACACAACCAAGCGGCCTGCACCTCTACCTGGTGTCCAGAACAGATCTGCCATGTCCAGGTGCCGCAAGGAGCCCCAACAGTCATGGAAGATGCCGGGATTTTTCCCCTCAATCCTGAGGAGTCCACAGGTAGACCAGCCCCCACACAGTTAATTTCACTCCCTAGGACACACTTAACCCATTCCTCGCCCTCTAGCGGTTAACCCCTTCCCTGCCAGTGTCATTTACACAGTAATCAGTGCATTTTTATAGCACTGATCACTGTATAAATGACAATGGTCGCAAAATAGCGTCAAAAGTGTCCGATGTGTCCACCGCAATATCGCAGTCACGACAAAAATCGCAGATCGCCACCATTACTAGTAAAAAAAAAAAAAATGCCATAAAACCATCCTCTTTTTTGTAGATGCTATAACTTTTGCGCAAACCAATCAAAATACGCTCATTGCAATTTTTTTTTAACAATAATATGTAGAAGAATACATATCGTCCTAAACTGAGGAAAAAAAATATTTTTTTTAGATATTTTTGGGGGATATTTATTATAGCAAAAAGTAAAAAATATTGCTTTTTTTTTAAATTGTCGCTCTTTTTTTGTTTATAGCGCAAAAAATAAAAACCGCAGAGGTGACCAAATACCACCAAAAGAAAGCTCTATTTGTGGGAAAAAAGGAAGAAAATTTTGTTTGAGAGCCACGTCGCACGACCGCACAATTGTCAGTTAAAGCGACGCAGTACCGAATCGCAAAAAGTGGCCCGGTCATTTGGCAGCCGGGGCTGAAGTGGTTATGCATAATTTTTCTTTGCAGTATTTCATATACACATGAGAGCCCTGCACCGGACATAGGGGTTTTCATAACACTCAAGTGTTGTTATACCTCTAATGGCCTTAGCAAATGTAACATATTAGGCAAGTAATACTCCAATACTGGATTGAAGAAGCACTGCTCTTCTCCTATTTTTCACTTAGGAACTTATACTGCCTGTTAAATGATCCTGAAATGGCAGGCTTGACTTAATACTATTCGTAGTCAGTATATTGATATATTTATATATGTATTACAGGAATTGTGCAAGTGTATGGTAACCATAGGAGTCATTGGTGTTGATTTACTAAAGGCAAATACATAGCTCCCAACTTTTTGGGATGGTAACAAGGGAGGAAGAGGAGAGCCAGCCAGATCACGCAGAGAGAGGATCCAATTCTGTAACACAGCTTGGCTGTGAAACGCCAGCCTCTGTCAAACAAAGTCCCGCCTCCTGGACCAGCTCCTGTGATAGACAGCACACTGGTCCAATGCTGGGAAAATTAAGTAGTGTGATGTTTATCATAGGAGCCGGTCCAGGAGGCTGGACTTTGTTTGACAGTGGCTGGCGTTTCAGAGCCAAACTGTCGTACAGGAGGAAATCCCCTCAATGTGTGATCCGGCTGGCTCTCCTCTTCCTCTCCTCTCCCTTCCCCACAGTTTCCTGGCCGATCGATGGGAGGAGAATTGGCTCCTATAAGGCTGCATTAATGGGCACTGATGAGGCTGTATTGATGGGCACTGATAGGCTGCATTAATGGGCATTGATAAGGCTGCATTGATGGGCACTGATTGGCTGCATTGATGGGCACTGATGAGGCTGCACTGATGAGGCTGCTTTGATGGACACGGATGAGACTGCACTAATGGGCACTGATAGGCTACACTGATGGGCACTGATGAGGCTGCATTGATGGGCACTGGTGAGGCTGCATTGATGGGCACTGATGAGGCTGCATTGATGGGCACTGAGGAGGCTGCACTGATGGGCACTGATAATCTGTACTGATGCGGCTGCACTGATATGCTGCACTGATGGGCACTGATGAGGCTGCACTGATGGGCACTGATTAAGTTGTTGTTGTCAATATTTATTTTTGTAACTTAATTCTGCATAAAATATGTAACAGTGTCATTTCATGAGAAAATGTATGAGGGCATGTTTAGGGGCAGAATTAGGGGTGGGACAGGGTAGGGGTTGGGTGGGGCAACTGGTTGTGAGTAACTCCTATGGCCTAGCTAGTAGCTCAGGACTTGAAATTTTGAGCCCTGAGTTAAACCCACAAGTGCTTTTTTTTATCACTATGATTTCTTTATATTGGTTTTTGAAACGTATAAATGCAGCAATTTAGAAACTGAATTAAATATTTAGTACTGGTAAACACTGTTTGAAAGATAAAAAGTGCATTTTATATCCAACTATATAGATCAGGAAAAAATGAGAGACAAATAAGGAGGAAAGGGGGACAGAGGGACTTTGTTCCATATCAGGGACAGTCCCTCAAAATCAGGGACAGTTGGGAGCTATGCAAAAAGACTGTGCACTTTGCAAAGTGCAGTTGCTCCTGAGTTAGTAAATGCGCTAAAGCTTCACTTTCAAAAAGTACACAATCACATGCAAGGTAAATAATGATTGGATGATAGAAGTCAGCAGAGCTTTTGCTCACTTACTTTGCGAAGTGCACAATCTATTTGCCTTTAGTAAATGAACCTCATAGTATCTGTGTCCACCCATACTATGGCTCATTTTGTTACCATATACTATACAGTCCCTTCCCAAGTCAATATCTGGAGCAGGTTTTAAGCAGGTAGCATATCACAGACAGATACAATCACTCACTACTTTTTAACTCTGGAATCTAACAATTTCCAAATATAGTTTGGAAATCGTTTCCCCAACCTTTTTAAGAACATGGTTTGATTTTTAGGTCAAGGATTTGACAAAGACCTTTAAAATGACTAATAACTAGACATGAGCACACTGAAATATTTTGTTTCGGAATTTAGAAAAATAAAATGATTTAGTTACTTCCGAAATTTGTTTTTATTCATTTTGTTTTGTTAAAAAACGCATTCGTCCAAAAATCCGAATTAATTAAGGTTGAATCTGTCATTAAAGGCCTATGGTGTCTGTCAAATGTTCTAAGAAGATTCGACGAAGCAGCTAAACTGTACGACGCCGCAATCATTCATTTCTGGTTGAATGCTCCGCCCACAAGCTATAGTAGAATTCTAATGTATGACTAGTAATAATTATATTTATTAATTATTATTACTAGTCAACCAACATTAGAATTCTTCTATAGCCTATGGGCGGAGCATTTGACCATAAATGTCCGCTCGTGGCGATCGTATGTTTTTAGCTGCTTCGTCGAATCTTCATGTCTCTATAATGTCAAATCTTTTCTCTCTATGTCGAATCTTTTCTCTCTATGTCGACTCTTTTCTCTCTATGTCGAATCTTCATGTCTCTATAATGTTGAATCTTTTCTCTCTATGTCGAATAATCTCAGACTAATAGAGTTAGGTTAGGCACATTCAACCGCAGATTCGATAGACACAGATCGCTATTGTCACCGTCATGTCAAATCTTCTATCTATATCGAACTCTTGTCACAACAAAACAAAAATAAAGCATTTTTTTATGTTGGATCTTTTGGATTTCGGACTCTGCGCATTCGTTATCGTTTGTTAAAATGAATGTGAAAATCCCCAAAATTCGGACGAAAATGCATTCGGACGAAAACGAATGCACATGTCTACTAATAACAATTTTTTTCAGATTTATAGAGATACAGGGTGGTGATGGTACAAGGTGTTGGCGCAGGGCCTGAAAAATCACACATTCATCTCTAATAACAAGGAAAACATTAGACCTTGTAGCTTAACCTCCCTGGCGGTTTTCCCGAGTGTGGCTCGGGGTTAAATTTCAGTACCATTAGCGGTATCTCAGAGCCACACTCGGGATTGCATAGCAGGATCCTGGTGCAGGCTACTTACCTTGTCCCCAGGATCCTGCGATGTCCCCCCCGCTGTGTTCGTGGGCTCTGTCCTCCGCCCGATGCCTCTGTGTGCCAGGCTTCGTTCCCTGCAAACGTCGCAATGCACGGGGGCGGAGCCTGGCGGCTAATTCAAAAAGTACACAAAACATAACACATACAGTACACTGTAATCTTACAGATAACATTACTGTATGAAATCATTTCACATCCCTTTTGTCCCTAGTGGTTTGTCCAGTGCCCTGCATGCAGTTTTATAGTATATATACTGTTCTTTCTGCCTGAAAACTTGAGATTGTCCATAGCAACCAAAAAGTGTCCCTTTGCGTCAAAAGTGGTTTAAGACCAGCTAGAAAACAGCGATAGTAAATTAGAACACTTGCAGAATTGAGTGATAGTGAATCGTGGGGAAATTAATTGTATTATTATTATATTATTATTTTTTATAATTATTTATACTTATTTATTATATTAAAATTTATGATTTCGTGTTTCAAACTTTATCATACCCGGGATGTCTACTAGACTCTTGTTTGGAAAGATTTAAGTGTGTTATTACTAAGAATAACAGGCCTACAATATAAAACGGCAAATTTCTATGCAAAACAATTTTCCTGCTTTGAGTCGCAAAAATCTGACATAATCATACCGCCAGGGTGGTTAAAAATGCTTTTAAACACTTTTAATAATATGCTACCAGCTAGTGCCCAGTTTCTTAGTCAAAGTGATAAAAGAGAAAAAGAAAAGCATTTGAGGGAGACAGGGACAAAAAGTATTAGACTAGCCTAGTGTTTTGTGGTTCCGTTCTCTGAAAAAAACCTAGAAAAAGCAGTTTGGGGGGACAAGGACACTATGTAATAGACTAGCTCTTATGCCGCGTACACACGATCAGATTTTTCGTCGGAAAAACCTTGGATGGTTTTTCCAACGGAATTCAGCTCAAGCTTGGCTTGCATAGACACGGTCACACAAAAGTTCTCTGAACTTTCAACCGTCAAGAACGTGGTGACGTACAGTACAACACTACGACGAGCCGAGAAAATTAAGTTCAATGCTTCCGAGCATGCGTTGAATTGTTTCCGAGCATGCGTCGGAATTTTGCTCGTCAGAATTGCTACAGACGATCGGATTTTCCCATAGGAATTTTTTCCGTCTGAAAATTTGAGAACCAGCTCTCAATCTTTTGCTGGCGGAAATTCCGACAGCAAAAGTCTGATGGAGCATACACACGGTCAGAATTTCCGACCAAAAGCTCACATCGGACTTTTGCTGGCAGAATTTCCGACCGTGTGTACGCAGCATTAAGGTTAAAGTAAACTATAGGCAAAACTTTTTTTTTCATTTTGGATAGAGTAAGGGAGGGTCTCCGCTCGGATTTTTTTTTTCACCATCTGTATCCCATTGCAGAGATTTCTTTTCACTTCCTGTCTCATAGCCAAAACAGGAATTGAGAAGACATCCCTGCAAATTAAGGGAATTCCTTGGGGGCCCCCAAGTTACCAGAACTAGTGTCCCAATTGGAGGATTTCCCCTTTATTACTTTTTTGGGGACAACCCAAAATTTGATATTCTTTTTCTTTTACTTTCTTTTACTTTCAATGATAATGGTAAACAGGACAAAAAGAGAGGGTGAATCTCCCTAACGGGGGCACAGACAGCAAATAAAAGGGACAGGGGTTTTAATCCATCTCCCCTTCATCCAAAACTAAACAAAAAAAGGTTTGCCTTTAGTTATACTTTAACAAAAAGAAGAAAAAGAAAATAAACATTTTAGGGCATAGGAATAAAGCACATTAGACTACCTATTGCTCTGTGGTTCAATTCTCAGAGATTTAAAGAAATAAGGGTAGAAAGATTTTAGGAGGTTTGGTGCCGGTGTTCTGCCGAGAAAGGTCCCCCCGGCTGAGTATGCCCCACCCATACTACGCAGGCGTGGCGCTTGCGCAGTACGAACCTGATTGAGCCTCCGAAAATAGCCGAACATATGTACAGCTGAGAGTCTGTGCCTGCGTGGACCTCGCTGTAAGTGGCCAGTCGGCCTCACGTCCTCGCTTCGCTCGGACGGCTCGCTTCAATCGCTCGGCCTCCTGGCTCTTTTTTTAACATCCTCCATGTCCACGGGGATGGTAAGGAAAGAGCCTGGATGTCAGAAGCGTAGCACAATTTGGTGTGCACAGGCGCCATCTAGAGCTGATTCTCATGTTCGGCTATTTTCGGAGGCAAGCGCCGCGCCTGCGCAGTACAGGGGGGGCATAATCCGTAGGGGGACCTTTATCAGCAAGACACCGGACCTGAATGGCCACTTGATTCCCAAGCTCCCGTCCACAGGGGATTTCATCTTAAGCCCAGGCGAGCAATCCGCCACCAGACATGGGGAAAAACTGAAGGGATCCATCCCCCGCTCTCCTAGGGGCTCCGGAACACAGGTCAGCTGAAGCATACCGAAGATCTTCTGGTCCCAGACACGCAAGGCCCGGCTTCTAATTGGGCCTACACGAATGCCACACGCTCCTCCAGCCTCAGCCCCAAAGGCAGGAATCACTCCCTGCACCCGCCCGCAGCTGGTGAAGCCCGTGTCCTACAGCCTCTAATCATTTATTGTATTGGATAATGTTTCCTCAAGCACCCTGTTTATGAGCATTGTAAACCTCCTTTTCTTTACAAATAAAATATTGTGGAATAAAAAAAATATACGGTATATATATTTTAGGAGGGCAGGGACAATAAGTCCTAGATTAAATATGACTTTTGAATTTGTAATATTAATCTAGAAACCAACATATGTGAAAAATGTAAAACAATGCATCTAGGCATTCACAACAATAAAGAGAAAACGTATATATACGTTTCCTCTGTCCTTCTATACTAATTTCTTTTATTCTAATTATTAAATTATATGCATAGCGCTTACCACCCTCTCCTCCTTGTCTTTTGGCTCCTCGCAGGAGGAAAGGGCACACCCAGCTCTATATGCCCATACCCTCCTGTGTGAGGAGGTTGAGCAGTGTTGTGATGGGTCTCCACAGCCAGATTCTCCAGAGAATGGTTCTTATCTCTATAGTCAATAAAGACAAGTCTCTATTTCCCCCAATGACTTCAATGTCCACACCAGCTGTAACTCCAACGTAGAGTTTATTTCTCTTAAACTACAGTCTCTGATAGGAAAGGTTGGAGAGAGAACAGGACAGCATAAGGTGTGGGAGAGGTCCAGGCACAAACGTAATACACTTCACTGCTTGGCTTCTCAAACAGACATAGCCCATTTGGATAGTCTCCCTAGATAGGGACTAGCAGCCAAAATGGTACTCGAACTAACCGCACAATCACTACACAAACTGGTACACTTGGTCTCTGCCACAGACCTGGTGAACTTGGTCTCTGCCACAGACCTGGTGAACTTGGTTTTCAAAGCTTGGCCTCTTTGTAAGGAGAAGACATCCCTCCAGAGAGTTACCGGGCCCCTTCCTTCACTGTGACTGCTCACCAGTCCCTCGGAACGGTCTTTCCCCAGCCTCCTCGTCTAAGATGCGAGTCCCCTCGCAAGGCGGCACCCTGAGATTCCTCGATCCTTGATGGGCCCCAGCCGAAGGTGCTGGGCCCAAGGCCTTTAGTTGCAGCCCCAGGGCTAAAGGTGCCTGGGACTGGTTCACTGACCACGGCCCCTGGGCCAAAGGTGCCCAGGGCGGACAGGAACACACACTTCCTGGGAGTAGGACTCCCGACGACCGACGACGACTGAACAGGCAGCATCTGCCCCTTTTATATCCTCTCCCAGCATACACAGCAGGTCGACCACTCCCACTGTATGGTTGCCGAGAGGGGACACACAAGGCACAGCACTGTATCAGCGGTTCAACCCTGGCCCACTATGGCAGCGCCACCTGCAGGCCACAGGGAACAGTACACCGATACTCTTCCTGCAGACAAAAATGGTTGATAATGTCCTAACAATTTAGGTGTTTGAGCATAACTACCACTCAAACACTACCCCTAAAATGAGGACCCCACTACATATGATTTAGGGAAGGCGCATGCGCAAAGTCTCTGAAACATTTTGCGGGTTGTACAGCAGCAAGAAAGCCAGGCAAAAGTCCAAGATGATTCAGGATGCCCTGGCTAGAGCCGCAGATAAAATGGTGGTGACGCCATCTTCCCGCTCTGCTCTGCCACAATCGCTCACACAATCACTGACCCTGCCAGCTACACAACTAGGTGAGTCAGACTCCGAATTCGGGATGACCCCCATAGCTCTGCAGAACACCCCACACGGCTCTGACCTGCTCAGCCAATTCAAGTGGATACTTCAGAAAGCCCTGCAGAATACCTCAGATACCATAACAGACAAGCTCATGTGGGAGATCCATCAGGTGGGCTATCGCACCTCTATCCTTGAGGAGAGGGTAGATGAACTACATGTCATATCCACCAACCATGAAGAAGAAATAGAGACCCTTAGGGAAGAAATCTCTTCCCTCCAAGCCCGAATGGAGGACTTTGAAAATAGGGTCAGAAGATCTAACCTCCCCATTGGGGAATAGCTGAGGCTATAGAGGACCTTTATTCCACCATTACTGTGCACTTTCAGAAATTAGCCCATCCATCCTCATAGAGCGTTTAGAGATGGACATAATTAATAGATTACTGGCCCCCGGCAAAGATGATGCACTAAGGAACAATTTATGAAAGCAGACCGCAACAAGGACCCCCTGATATTCCAGAGTCATTGCTAGCAAGTCTACCAGGACCTCTCCCAGCAGACTCTTGCCAAAAGAAAAGCTATGAAACCTCACCTGCAAACCCTCCAGCAACACCACATCACGTACCGCTGGAGTTTCCCCTTCGCCATCCACTTCACATACAAAGGATCCACCTATACATGCAAATCAGCAGAAGATCTCATCATTACTCTCTAAGATCTCCGTCTGTCAACACCTGATTCCACCGCAGAGGGCTCCAAATGCTGGGCGACATCTTGCTCCCCCAAAAAGCTGCAAGATTCACCAGCTTACCTGGCCCACGCTAGCGTCCACAATAGGAGTCGCTTCTCCTCCCCAGCTCCGGAAGACCCGATGGACTGAACTTTCATAACTGGGTGATATGTTGCTTCACATTCTTATCCCCCTTACCTCACACACATAGTTAGGATGGGATATAATGCCTTCCCGCCTACTACTGGGCCTTATTTTATCCCCTGCTCAGAACATTCACGGAGGCTTGGTTCTACAGCACCATTCTATGGGGACACAGTTTCCTATTTCTCCCCCTAATGCCTAGCTTTGCTTTGACCTCCTGCAATGAGCCTTACATACCAACGCCTCCCATATACCTATTGATGGAGAACCCTACCACATCAATTGGCAACCCATGTTGCGAATAACATCTTCATCCCTCTTGCAGGATGCTCAAACCCTAACCTGACCTAGCGTTACCTGATTTTAAATTCAATGGTTTATTTTCTTTCTACTGTGTCTTACTTGCTCTTGAGACTCATTTACTTTACATTATATGACTAATACTGCTTATGGAGTGGCTGTCGTAGTCCCGAAGACAGCCCACTGCACCTCCACTTGTTCCTCGAGTACCCAACACTGTTGCTTGGGTGCTCTTTGGAAACCTCGGTACCCACCGGCTGGTGATCCACCACCACCCCTTACATACTAACTCCATATAGGAGTTACCTCCCCCTAACTAGTCCTAGTGCTTCCCATATCCTCTTCCAATATCAGTGCTTACACCCATAGACCGACACCTACCTACCCCCCCCACCCTAGTCTCAGCCACATCTCTCTGCCTCCCCCCCCTTTTTTTATCTCTTTTCCCTCTCTTGACTGTACTGTACCTCCTGACAACCAGCTGCCATACCTCTTGTCCTCACCCACACCCTACGATGGCAACACTGAATGTTTTAAAACTTAATGTTCAGGGTCAAAATCCCCCCCCCCCAGCGCACTAAAGCCTTACACTCCTTCTCCAAAATTTAGGAAAGGGTGCCCCTGGAAGCAGATTTATTTGGGATGTGACTGGAAACAGTGGAATTGCCTATTCTTTCTGGCCAAGCTTCATTTCAAACTTCATTTATGCTTCCCAATTCTCACCCAAATTATTTGGTCGCCAATACCCTCAGGTCTACACAGCCTCAGCTGCCACTAAACAGCTGGAGTCTTGATCACTTTCCATTTCTCCACACCCTTTACTCTCCTGGCAGAGATTAGAGACCCAGAAGGATGTTATCTCATACTCAGCAGCCTCCTGCTAGACAGTGAAGTTACATATTAGCCAGGCATCCCATCACCGTAGGGTGAAACACCAGCTACAAAAGCACCTGGAAGATGCCTTTTACAAGGCTTCAGAGGCATTTCAGACCTCTCCTTCTCCGTCAAACAAACAAATCTATGAAAAAAATAACTAGAACTTGATCTCTTCTTGACGGACTTGGCAGAGGAAATTCTCTGCAAATCATACATACCCACTACATGAAAGCTAATAAGCCAGACACGTTACCTGCTCTTTGCAAGGCCGATTACACCCCAAAACCAATCCTCTTCTAGTAACCCGCTAAAAATCTTGCATGAATCCTGTAGAAAACTTGCAGAACTATACAGAGACCCTAATTAGTTTGACCAAACTCGCTTTGATACACTCCTATCCTCTATTCACCTCCCTCTTCCTCCACCACTCCTCTCCTCTTCCCATGAGAAATCCTAGGCAAAACTATCACCACTAATAAAAATAAAAACATTGAAACCTCGTAAACGCCCTGACTCTGATGGCTTCTCGGCCATCAACTACAAACAATTTGCAGACCCGTTGTCCCCCTCATGGTTGAAGCATTTAACTTCTTCCTCAAAGGCCATTCCTTCCGCACTGAATCATCCAATTACACACCAATTTCCATACTCAACCGATATCAAAATATTCACAAAAATCCTTTCTCCTCAACTAAACCCCATTATAGGAACCTTAAACCACAAAGACCAAACAGGGTTTATACCCTCCAGACAAGCAGGAGACAACAGACATCGGGCCACACTCGTTGCACACACAGCTCGATCCCGCTGCATCCCTACTTGCTTCCTTTCTCTCGATATATGCAAGGCATTCGATTTGCTATCCTGGACTTACTTAACCGCTTGCCAACCAGGCCAAGTCTGACATTTCTCTCCTACATGTAAAAATCATAATTTTTTTGCTAGAAAATTACATAGAACCCCCAAACATTTTTTGGGAAAAAAAACAGTTTCATGCTGTAAAAAAAAAAACAGCAAAGTTAGCCCAATTTGAAAGATTAAGTTACGCCGAGTAAATAGATACCTAACATGTCATGCTTCAAAATTGCACATGCTCATGGAATGGCGCCAAACTTCGGTACTTAAAAATCCCCATAGGCGACGCTTTAAAATGATTTACTGGTTACATGTTTTGAGTTACAGAAGAGGTATATGGCTAGAATTATTGCTCTCACTCTAACATTCACAGTGACACCTCACTGTTTTAATATGTGAGTGTGACTTACGTATGCGTTCGCTTCTGCGTGCGAGCACACAGGGACAGGGGCACTTTAAATTATTAATTTTTTTATTGTTAACTTTACTTAAAATTTTTTAGTTTGACACTTTAAACAAAAAATTCAATAAAAATGTGATCACTTTTATTCCTATTACAAGGAATGTAAACATCCCTTGTAATAGGAATATGGCACGATCGCTCCTCTTTACAGTGAGATATGGGGTCAATAAGACCCCACACCTCACCTCTAGACGGGAAGCCTAAAATAAAATAAAAAATAACAAAAAAATTATCTTGGCTTCCCAGCCGAGGCGGCACCGTTTGTTTGAATGGAGAGGCCCGGGCGTGACGTCATAACATCGCGCCCGGCCTCCGACAATCATAGAGACTCTGGCGACCATCTGGTCCACCAGAAATTTCTATGGTAAACATCCAGGGCCGGCGGATCTGTTCTCTAACTCACTGATCGCAGCGGTGGGTCGGTGGAAGCACCGGAGGGCGGTGGGAGGAGGGGACGTCCCCTCTCACCTCCCGTAAGAATGATCAAGCAGCTGAGCAGCCGCTATGATCACTCTTATGGTGTAGGGAATCGCCAGGTGAAAAAGCCGATATCTGAATGATGCCTGTAGCTAAGTGGTTAAACTCCATCCTTCAACACTGGGGGTTTGGAACGCACTTCTTACGATGAATCGCCACCTTATATCACAACCCGAAAGTTTATGTAACATACTTAGGGTTCTGCTCCGACCCCTTCCTAGAAAGAGGTACCCGTCAAGGCTGCCCCCTCTCCCCACTCCTCTTTGTCCTAGCGATTAAACCCCTGGCTTTGCTCATCAGATCTAACCCAGACATAAGAGGACTGGAAATCAGAGGCCACCAGCATAAATTATGCATGTTTGCTGATGACTTCCTGATAGTCCTCACTTCGCCCCTAATCTCTGCACCGAAATCTTATAGATGCCCTTTCCAAATTTGGACATCTGTCTGGCCTACAAATAAACTCACAAAAGTCAAAAGCCCTAAACGTTTCCTTGTCTTCCAACCTCCAACTCACAAACATAATGACTCAATGGTCATCCTTACCGTTAGCTTGGATGGGCAGAATCGCAGTGGTCAAGATGTCAATCCTCCCTAAAATCCTATATCTCTTCAGAGTTCTCCCAATAAAGGTTCCCTCGTATTACCTACAGCATGCATCTTACATCGCAGGGCCTTCTGTTTTATTTGGGGTGCACACAAACCCCCCACATCTAGAGCAGACTAAGTATTCCCAAATTTACAAAATACAACTACGCTGCTCAGCTGGCACAACTACACAAATACCACGCCACAAAGGAAACCCCACTATGGGTGGCACTAGAATTGGTCGACTGCGACCCGCTCTCTACAGCAAATCTGCTTTGGCTTACACCAGCCCAATGACGCTCTATCCATAACCCAATCACCAAACACAGTCTTACCGTATGGGATAGACTTAAGACACGTTTTGGCCTCCAATCTCACCACAATCACTTTCTCTCTTTCCTCCGCAATCCCTCTTTTTACCCGGCCGGAACTTCCCCTACCTCCTTTTCACCTTGGACCAATGCAGGACTGATCCGCGCTCACCACTTTTTTTTAAATCCGCCACCATCACACCCTTCCCCACATTTTGTGAAACGCACAACCTTCCAACGACAGAAACCTTCAGGTATCTACAAATCAAGCATTTCCGGACCCAAACCACACCCCCAGACTCGACGATCCCAAGCTTTACACCTTTGAACAAGCTTGTAAATCTGACCCACACAAACGTGGACTCATCTCCAACTTATACGCACAACTGGTCTCACACACCACCTCATCCCCCCATCCTATACTACCAAATGGGAGAGAGATCTTGACCTAAAAACCGATGCAAAAGGATGGGCTCAAATCTGGCAAGCTACCAAATCAGCCTCACCAAACATAGTGGCCCTTGAAACTAACTATAAGCTGGAGAGCGCATGCGCGGGAGCTCGGGACCAGACGTGCTCTGAGTGAGCTCCGCACACCACCAGCCCAAAGAAGCAATATCCAGACCGGGATCTGCCACTCGGATTTTCCAGGGGATTGCTCTCTAGCGGGTGATAAAGCAACGGGCTTCGGGACAACCCAAACGCAGGCCGTATAAACACCAAAATCCGAACGGAGCGGCGGGGTCCTCCCCTGAGGCCTCAGTCCAAGACGGCGCCGGCACGAGGAGCGCCGCGAGGCGGTTCTGATACAGCAGCAGCCTCAGCAGCATGCCCCTCTAAGTCACAGAAGCAGGCAGCCAAGAAGAACCAGCCCAAGCAGCACAGAGACCCCTATTCATCTCCATCCTCTGGAGACCTGGATGCTGAACAACCGGGTAAGTCCCTATTACTGCCCCATCCCCTGCCACATACAGGGATACTCAAGAGCCTGTAGACTCCCCAGGGTCCTCCATGGACAAGAATATGGTGGAGATGACTGAATTAATTTTCAGCCAGTCAAGCCCTGAAGGAGCGCTGCTTGCACTTCAACTTACACCATATGCTGGGGATGCTGTCCTATTGGCACGTTTCTCTGCAATGCTGCAGCAGGAATTATCCAAAGCTTGCACTATAATAACAACAGATCTTAAACGGGACATTCAGGGCATAGGAGAAATATTTGAAATGATTGAAACTAAGGTGGCGGAAACAGTTACTAAGGTAAACCAGAATTCCACAATGATTACAGATCTCCAGGGCAGACTAGCTGAGGCGCATACGAAAATCGACGATTTGGAAAACCGTTCTCGCAGATATAATGTGCGCTTGAGAGGACTTCCAGAAACTCACACTGATTTAGAACAAGCCATGAGGGAACTGATAAAATAACTGATTCCTGACATAACTGGACAACACATGGAAATTGACAGAATCCATCGAGCCCTGACAGCTCCCAGGTCGGATTGCCTGCCACGTGATATAATAGTCAAGCCGCACTATTATCACATAAAAGAGAAGTTAATGCTAGCTGCCCACAATCGGCCAGATTTGGCCCTATTTGGTACACCAATCCAGCTTTTCACAGATTTGGACCCATCTACAGTACAAAAACGGAGGAACATGAAACCTTTACTGCAACAGCTTATGAATCGACAGATAAAGTACAGATGGGCATTTGCATTTAAACTGTCATTCACATACAAGGGCAAATCTCACTCCTTCTCTACATTCCAGGATGGCAAGGATTTAATTTTGGATCTGGGAATCATCTCACAGGACCTCCCAACTGCCTCTTCATCCCATCATGCTAATCGTCCCTTTTCCCCGCTCTGGCAGGTTGGTAATAAATCGTTGGCAAGAAGATCCTCTCCAATCACTTGAATTTGGACTGACTCTACCTCCCTCTATGTTGTGGTTGATAAGGTCCGCCTAAGATGACTGCTGATGCCAGTTATTGACAGTGCATACGTCACTGTCGTCCCGGTTGCATCTTACTGGCTTAGTTCAAAGTTATGCCTTGATGCTTGTTGGATAGGGATGAGCTTCGAGTTAGAGTCAAACTCATGTTCGACTCGAACATTGCCTGTTCGCCCGTTCGCCGAACAGCGAACAATTTGGGGTGTTCGTGGCAAATTTGAAAAGTCTATGGGAGAAATCTAAAGTGTTAATTTTAAAGGCTTATATGCAAGTTATTGTCATAAAAAGTGTTTGGGGACCCGGGTACTGCCCCAGGGGACATGTATTAATGCAAAAAAAAGTTTTAAAAACTGCAGTTTTTTCGGGAGCAGTGATTTTAATAATGCTTAAAGTGAAACAATAAAAGTGAAATATTCCTTAAAATTTCGTACCTAGGGTGTGTGTATAGTATGCATGTAAAGTCGTGCTTGTTTCCCGTGCTTAGAATTGTCCCTGCACAAACTGTAATTTCTGAAGGAAAAAAAATCATTTAAAACTCACTCGTGGTTATAATGAATTGTCGGCTCCCGGCAATACATAGAAAAGTCATTGATAAAAATAAAAAAAAAGCGTGGGGGTCCCCCCAAATTCAATTACCAGGCCCTTCAGGTCTAGTATGGATATTAAGGGGAACCCTGCCACAAAATTTAAAAAAAATGCGTGGAGTTCCCCCAAATATCCATACCAGGCCCTTCAGGTCCGGTATGGATTTTAAGGGGAACTCCACTCCAAATTTAAAAAAAAAATGGCATGGAGTTCCCCCCAAAATCCATACCAGACCCTTTATCCGAGCACGCAACCTGGCAGGCCACAGAAAAAGAGGGGGGGACGAGAGAGCGCCCCCCTCCTGAACCATACCAGGCCACATGCCCTCAACATGGGGAGAATGTCCCCATGTTGATGGAGACAAGGGCCTCATCCCCAAAACCCTTGCCCGGTGGTTGTGGGGGTCTGCGGGCAGGGGGCTTATCGGAATCTGGAAGACCCCTTTAACAAAGGGGACCCCCAGATCCCGGCCCCCCTATGTGAATTGGTAAGGGGTACCACCGACTCTGGGCGCTACATGTTTCAAGGTGAGTGCACCCTGCCCTACCACGATGACTAAAGTATATCCTACGCAGTACTCTATAGTTACCCATAACGTCCATGGTTTTAACTACCCTGTTAAAAGAAATAAGGCCTTTCAGTATTACCACTCACAACAGGCTGACGTCCTATTACTGCAGGAAACACACTTTTCCAAGACCTCAGCGCCTAGACATCTGAATACTAAATACCCACAGGTTTACCTATCCTCTGGACCGGAAAAGAAAGGTGGGGTGGCGGTTTGTTTTTCTTTTTTTAAATAGATTTTATTGAAAGATGCATCATACAGAATATAACATCAATAGTATTTGTAATTTTTTGTACAAAACAGCATTTATGACGAAAGTAGTAGAATACATAACAATAACAAAGAGTCTTGTAACCTAGGGTTAGCGTAATACTAACGCCCCAAATGAGGGGGTAACAACATGTAATAACAGTGCAAGAGTATTAACCTTCTAAGTGAAAAAAAAAGGTAAGTGGATGGATCTAAGGAGGAGGAGGGTCCCTAGGGTTACCTAGAGGATACTGTTGGATGATTCCAAGAAGAAGTGTGGGGCAGGAAGAGGTGAGGAGAGATGGGGGGTAGGGGAGAAAGAGCACCAAGTTCATGCTATGGATGTAGAATGGGGGTAGACAGTGAGGTTGTGGCTGTGGTTTTAAGGGTAGCATTCTCTGTCGGTCTGTTTTGAGGAAGAGAAGGGGTTGGTGGGCGAGAGGTGGTCTCGCAACGATGATTCATGACTTGACAGGAGTTGGATTTCTTATGTTGCGGTTCTTTCAGTTAGGAGAGAGCAGCTCTGCCTATGGCGTAGGGGGAGGCCCATGATATGAGAATGAGAGTTGCTCGAAATGCGCCATATCCATAGGGGTGAGTGTTGAGACCATAAAAGCTTGCCATTTGTGGTAGAAACGTGTTCTGGTCTTTTCATGCGTTAAATCCGTGTTGAGCTTGTCCTTGTAGAGTAGTTGTAACAGATCTCTTTTGACTAGTGAGGTGTTTGGGTGAATGTTGGAGATCCAGTTTTTCAGGATGGATCTTCTGGCGAGTAGAAGGCATATCAGGGTCCAGTCTTTGCAAGAGGGGGTAGAGTTGAGTGACCAGGGTAGTAGCTGGGGGTCCCAGTGGCCAAAGATTAGAAGTAGGGGGTCTTTGAGCAGTTTTAGCAGGGTCACCTCAAAGATAAATGATAAGACTTGATCCCAGAAGGTGGAGATGTAGGTACACGACCAGAAGCGATGTGTCAGTTAAGGCCTGGGGTGTTGACAGAGAGGGCAGATGGGGACGGTTTGAGCCTGTTTGTTTGAGAGGAAAGGTATATGAGCTCGGTGTAGAATCTTCAGTTGGGTTTCACTCCAAGATTCGTTGGGCACCAGTTTGTGGATGGTATTGGTGACCTTGTAGAAGTTTTCCACTAGCTTGTGTCCGGGAAGTCTTTTGCCCAGTTGGCTGCTGATGAGGATGTTAGAGAAGGAGTGGTTTTCAGGAGAAGAGGTTGGTAGATGTCCGATATTTTGTATGAGCCCTCTGAGAGAAGGGTATCCGTGAGAAATGGTTTGAACCTTTTGCGATCCTCTCTGCAAGCGGTTTTTAGAAAGCTGACGCATTGTCTATATTGGAAGGCATGTGATTAAGGAAGTGAGAACTTATCGGCTAAAGTTTGTAATGTGATGGGGCGACCAGTCTCCAAGTCACATAACAAGGAAAATTTTGTGAGGCCGTTCCACTGCCAGGTGACGTAAGGCTGATGATCCAGACCTGGGGGGAAGCTCGGGTTTCCTTCTATTGGAAGGTGGCTGGATATTAAGGGTGAGAGTTTGAGGCTTTTCCGGACTTCCCTCCAAGCAATGGCTGCGTCTCGGAGCAGGAGGTTATGTTGAAGAGGCAGTGAGATGGATTTCAACTTACAGTGGAGGAGGGCCACCAAGGAGTACAGGTGAACCATCACGGTTTCCAAGGGAAATTTGGAGTAGTGAGATGTTTGGTTCTGGCGTTTGGGAGACAGATACTCCCTTTGCGTCTAGGAAGATATAACTTTGTGAAGGCTATACGTGGTCATTTGTTTCGCCAAAGTAATTTGGAGATGGCAGCATTTAGAAATTTTGAGTCTTTATGGTGTAGAAGCAAGGGAATGGTTTGAAGTGGGAAGAGTAGGCGGGCGAAACTTACCATTTTCACTAGATGGCATCTTCCCAGGAGCGAAAGGGGCAGATCCATCCAGTTATCTAGTTCCTGAAAAAATTTTGTGCGCAGGGGGGGACAGTTGAGGTGATAGAGAGAGGAGGGTAGTTTCCCTATTTTTATTCCTAAGTAAGTGATGTGGGATTTTGCGGCTGAGAAAATGGATTTTGGAGTCCAGGGGGGGTTGGACAGGGTGCCTATGGGGAGGATTTCACTTTTGTTGTAATTTATGCGAAGGCCTGAGCATAGTCTAAATTGGTCAAAGATTGATTTGATTGTAAGCATGTCAGAGGCGGGGTTTGCTGAGAATATAAGGACATCGTCCGCGAAGAGTGAGGTGCGCAGTTTGTGTTTACCAATGTTGATTCCATGCAGTGGGGCTATGTGAGACAGATACCTAGACAGGGGTTCCAATGCAATTTTGAAAAGGAGTGGGGATAAGGGACAGCCCAGTCTTGTGCCTTTGTAGAGACGGAATTTGTCCGATAGGAGGCCTGCCGCTACCAGCCTAGCTGCTGGGGCGGTATACATGGTATTTATAAGGTGGGCAAAAGGGCCGGAGAATCCCATTTTAGTCATGACTATGGAAAGCCATTCGAAACTTACATTATCAAAGGCTTTCTCCGCATCTAGGGTGATGATAGCATGATCTCCCTTTGGGTTACATTTGGCATGTTCCAGGGCCATCATCACCTTTCTGATGTTCATGATGCCTGTTCTTCTCTTCACAAACCCTGATTGGGCAGGGTGTATCAGAGAGGTTATAATGGCGGTTAATCTGGTGGCAATAATTTTGGAGAGGATCGTGATGTCAAGGTTTAGGAGTGAAATAGGTCTATATGAGCCTGGTTCTTGTAGGTCTTTACCTTTTTTGGCTAATAATTTAATGATGGCTTGGTTGCCTGTGGGTAGGTTGGAACCGCCTGACCATATGTGGTGGTAGACTTCATGGAGGGGTGGGTTTCAGGAGTGTTTGTAGGGATTTGTAGAATTCACCCGTGAAGCCGTCTGGACCTGGGGCTTTAGATGGGGCTAGGTTCCTTATGGCATCAGAGATTTCCAAAAGGGAGATGGGTGAAGTTAGAGCATCTAGTTGGGAGGGAGAGATTTGGGTGAAGGTTGTTTTCTCAAGAAAGGAAAGTGCTGTCGGTGTATCTATGGGGTCAGCCGCATATAGGGAGGAATAGTAGTGTAGCATGGCTTCGTTTATGCCTTTTTGAGTGGTTTTAATGGTACCCGATGCGTCTCGGAGGGAAGTAATATAGGTCGGGCGGTTAGGGCCCCTACAGAGTCTTGAAAGTAATTTGCCTGCCTTATTGCTGAATTTATAAAGGGTAGCATCCATGTGCGCTTCTTTGGTTAGTTCAAGAGTTTCAGCCAAAGTATCAAAGGATTGCTTAGCTGACAGCCATGTCTTCCTATTGTCAGGGGAGTCGTCCGTGTACAGGGATCATTGAGCTTGGTGCAGTCGGGAACTGGCCATTTTGTAATTTTTGAGAGTGTTTCTTTTGAAAGAGGCTGCATAAGAAATTATGCATCCTCTGAGGAAGGCTTTTCCTGCTTCCCAGAAAAGATTAGGGTTGTCAGAATGCAATGTGTTGGTCGAAGTGTATTTAGACCATGCATTTCCCATGTACTGTCGGAAGTCAGAGTTATTTTGAAGGTAGGATGGGAAGCGCCATAATTTGGGACTCAGGTGTAGATCAGGGTTGTCGAGCGTTGTCGAGATAGGTGCGTGGTCAGATATAACAATGTCGTAGATGTCAGCGTCGGATATCAGTGGGAGAAGGTCGTCTGAGCAGAAGAGGTAGTCAATTCTGGTAAAGACATTATGGGGGTTAGAGCAGAATGTGAATGCCCTATAAGCTGGGTGCCGGAGGCGCCAGATGTCATGGAGATGGAGGGAGTCCATCGTGGAGGCCAGAAGAGTCTGAGTATTGGGGTCCGGGAGGGAACGTGGACGTTTGAGAGAAGATCTATCGTCAATTAGGTGTATTGTGGAGTTGAAGTCCCCGCCGATTATGTGTGGGAGGTGTAGGTCACGAAGGATCCAGGTCGAAAGTTCACTGAAAAACTGTTTAGTGGGGTTATTGGGTGCGTAGATGTTTGATATTATCAAATGTCTGGTCCCTATTTGAACATGGACTGATAAAAGGCATCCCTGGGAATCTGAGTCAACAGATAGGACCGTGCAGGGGAGGTTTTTATGTATGAGTATGAAAACTCCTGCTTTGCGTCCATTTGAGTCAGAACCTAGGACCGTGCCCACCGTGCCCACCGTGCCCACCATGCCCACCCATAGTTTTTTCATGCGTTGGAAGTCAGGGGTGGAAAGGTGGGTTTCTTGGAGTAGGGCAATGTCGGTCTTTAGTCTTTTAAGGTGGCAAAGAATTTTCATTTTCTTATTGGGGGAACAAAGCCCTTTCACATTCCAGGAGACTATTTTCATATTGGGGGGGGGGGCATACAGGGGGTATGGGCTGGTGTTGCATGAGTTGTGTGCAATAGCATTTGGTGGTGAGCTGCAAGTACATAAAAAGGAGCCTAGGCTGTCTGAGAGTATGGATTTAAAGTAATTTGGTGCTAGTGTACCACAGGATGAGAGTGCATGAGGGAGGGGGGAGTTCAGAAGGAAGGAGCTAAAAGGTAGAAACAATAAAACATATTTGAGAAACCACTTTTTTCCGCATGGAGTCACTGAGTAGGCCAGCTCCCATTACAAGACCCATTGACTGCAGTATTTAAACACACTTTTTAGAGGGTGGTGTATGCTGGCAGCTTGGGTTGTGCATTGGTAGAGTGGTCAGAGCCACGCAGGGATGCCAGGGGAGAAAATCGTTGTACAAGATTAATCCATAAACCAGTTATAACATTTCAGTAGTATGTAAAACACTATAAAAGCTCGGCCTACCGGTAAGTAGATTACCTGGTGAGGAGAAGAGAACTGAGAAAAAAAATTGTGAGAATCATCTCGGCTAGGGTTGAGCCGGCATGGCTGGTTGAAGAGCAATTGTGACTGAGACCAAAATGGCACTGTAAGAGCACTCTCAATAAGGTGTGGAGCGACGTTAGTCTGGGCCCGAGGCTCTGAACCGTTTTGGAGAGCCTTTGTGTGGGCTCCTTTGGTCTACAGCACGGTTGATAGGAGCTGTTTTGGAAGAGGGGCTGAGGTGGGGACCTGTGTGTAATGATCTTAGGAAGGCCTCCGCCTCAGATGAATCATGAAAAGAGAGCTGGTCACCATTATACCGCGTACACACGACCGTTTTTCATGACGAGAAAAATGCAATTTTTTTATTTGGTCATTAAAAACGATCGTGTGTGGGCTCCAGAGCATTTTTCACGACGTGAAAAATGGGCATTAAAAATTTGGAACATGCTCTTATTTTGCTCATCGTTTTTCACGTCATCGTTTTTCTCATCATGAAAAACGGCCGTGTGTAGGCTTTAACGACGTGAAAAAAACGCACATGCTCAGAAGCAAGTGATGAGACGGGAGCACTCATTCTGGTAAAACTAGCGTTCGTAATGGAGATAGCACATTCGTCACGCTGTAATGGACTGAAGAGCACGAGGCTGAAAAGCGCGAATCGTCTCTCACCAAACTTTACTAACACAAGGATCAGCAAAAGGAGCCCAAAGGGTGGCGCCAGCCGAATGGAACTTCCCCTTTATTGTGCCGTCGTACATTTCGTACGTCACCGCGCTTTGCTCGAGCATTTTTTTTCATGATCGTGTGTAGGCAAGGCAGGCTTGAGAAGAATCACGTTGAGAAAAACGTTGTTTTTTTTTATGACATTAAAAATGGTCGTGTGTACGCGGCATTAGGGGCTTTGAGCCAAAGGGTAGCTGGGAAGGATAGGGTAAATTTGATTTGTTGGAAAGATTTCCTTTTCTTGGATACTTCTATGGAGTAGTCCGTGAAAATCAGGATCTTTATTCCGTCGATCTGGAGAGATCTGGATTGCCTGAATTTCTGTAGGATGAAAGCTTTGTCTGAGTAGTTGCGGTATTTGGCGATTATAGGTCGGGGCGATTTGCGGTCAGAGTTAAGGGTTCCATGCGGTGTGCATGCTCTACGGTGCAGGGGCCTGGGAGGCCTAGCGCTTCGGGAATGTGCCTCACACAAAGGTCCGTGAGTGCTGAAGGCTGTAATGATTCTGGAATGCCCATGCTCCTTCTGGACCTATTTTCCAAATCGTCCAATTTCTCTAGAATGTATTTGTTTCGTCTTGGGCCTGTTCTGTGTATTGAGCCTGATACAGTTCCTCCTCTATATTAGCTATGCAGTGCTCAGCCTCATTCAGCCTGGAGGCATGTTCCCCTCGCTGGGCCTGGAGTTGTTGCATGCCTGCGCTGACAGCTTTCTCCACTGAGGCTGTGATCATTGGGGAGAGGAGAGCTGCCACAGCCTGTGCAATAAGGTCTGTGTTATGGTCCCCTGTGTGCTGTCTTGCTACTACTCACCACCACTCACCACCCTACACCACCGAACAGCTACACTGTGAAATAAGGTAATTTGTTTCATAATTAAAAAAAAAACACATACACTGTACAATATAGCTTGCAGGGGATTGCAGTAATTATGCTCAGTGACTTTAGAACCACTTTAATGACTTGAAGAGTGCAAAGTTAAACCCCCTTTCTGTCCAATCCATTTGTTTTCGTTTTCAGCACTATAATAATTTGACTAACAATTACTCGGTCATGCAACAGTGTAGTTATGTGAATTATATATATCATTTTTTTAGACAGATAGAGCTATCTTTTGGTGGCATTTAATCGCCACAGTTTTTTTTTTTTAACTATATAAAATAAAATCTTCAACATTTTGTTTAGTTTCTGCTATAAAACTTTGCAAATAAATAAAAGTTCTTGATAACATTAGGCTGACATGTATTCTGCTACATTTCTCTGGTAAAAACAAAGGGTGAACAAAAGAGCTTCTGTGCAGTTTAAGTGGCAGGCACAGGCAACAGGCAACACTGCACAGGTGTGGTGGTGGTCAGGAACAGAGATTGCAGTGCATTGATGGCTGCTGATTGGCCAAAGCATGCACCTGACCTGTGTACAGTATATAATACAGTGTAGTCGGTATGGTATATAATACACTTCAGGCGGTGTACAGTATATCATACAGTGCAGTCGGTGTACAGTGTATAATAAAGTGCAGGCAGTGTACAGTATATAATACAGTGCAGACGGTGTACACAGTTTATAATACAGTGTGTACAATATATAATACACTCCAAGCGGTGTACAGTATATAATACAGTGCAGTCGATGTACCGTATATAATAAAGTGCAGTCGGTGTACAGTATATAATACAGTGCAGGCAGTGTACATTATATAATACAGTGCAGTCGGTGTGTTGTGAAATTTTTTATTAATGTATGTTGTCAGATGTCCCCCAGTGTCGGTTTTGCTGTAATGCGCTCGTGTGAGCGTATTCGCACATACAGACGTTGGTGGAAGACCGGTGGCGCGGAAATCTTCCTGTGGACACAGCGATGTTTGCTCTTTTAGGGATGTTTGTTTTATGCCTCGCCAAGGGACTGGTCACTTCTTGGCGTTGGCATTAAATGACTCTGAGCGGACAGATCTGCGTCCACGAGAACTATAGCATAACTATATGACAATTGTGGCCTATTGAGCCATTATTTTTGTATGGTTTCCGTCATTGGAAGCGGTGCACGTCACTGCTAGTCTATTTGAATGTATACATGTCTGTGATTGGTTCTTTTGTTGTATTCATGTATTGTATTGTATTGTATGGGAAATTATGTTAGAGGGACACCCTTATATGGACATTTCCTGTGTGAAGGGGACATCCTGTGATGACCACTCCCATGGAGGAGGTCACATGTTGTGAGCTCACTTCCTATGGAGGTGGTCACATGCTGTGACATCACTTCCGGCTGGGATTTTAATAAAAAGGAGCCTTGAGGCTCTGGGCGACCAGTGTTTGCTGGGATGCTGAGATGAACCTAACAGTGTGGTGATGCTTCTTGATTTGAATGAATGGGAATCGAATGGAAGGTGAGTGAATTTTAGCTTAAGATTCATTATATCATTGAGACAAAATGTGTTACTATTAGAGACACGATATCTGGCTGTGTGCTCTGCGCACAGCCCGATTTCACTGACAGGTGAAAAGTATATAATACACTTCAGGACGCGGACATGGTGCATCCTCTGCAGGTAGGGCACGTTTGTCTTTTTTTTTTTCTGCTGCTGGCCGTGTTATTGAGCCACAACATTCAGAAGAGTTGGTGGAGTGGATAACTAAGCTGTCCTCATCCTCTGTTACCCAGGCTCATACTAGTATGCCTTCCAACGCAGCTGCCAAAGCTGCATATTCCACCGGCTCTTTGTCCACAGTTACTCCTTCCGCAGCCCTACCATCATGCACAGAGGAGTCACCAGAATTATTCGACCATAGTGTCGGTTACATGTTGCTGGAGGATGTGCAGCAATTTGAATGCTCCGATGTTGGTTCCCAGGAAGGGGAAGGGAGGAAGGGAGTTACATGAGCCTAGAGAGAGGGGGTGCCAAAGAAGGACAAGAAACTAGCAGTCATGTTCCCCCAGCTGCAGCATACTGCCAAGTTTGCTCCATGATGACGAAGGAGTGGATGATGAGGTCACTGACTGTACTTGGGTGCCTGAGAGAACAGAAGAGGAAAGTGAGGAGGAGGCACAACTCCAACAGGGCAGGATGTCCTCCAGGGACCGGCTTGAGCACAGCCACCCTATTGCATCATACCACAAAGCTCCACAGGTGCAGGGCACTGCTGACTCCTCGCTGTCTTCCAAAGGTTCATTGGTATGGGCTTTTTTCAACACATGTGCAGTATATCGAACCAATGCTGTTTGTAATAGGGATGAGCTCGGTGTTCGAGTCGAACATACGTTCGACTCGAACATTGGCTGTTCGATCGTTCGACGAAGATCGAATGATTTGGACCGTTCGCGCCAAATTCGAGTGACGCGAACAGCCCACAATACACTGCGCCATCGCAGTGCAATCTCGGCGCTGTGATTGGCCAAGCATGCACTGTGACCCTGCATGCTTGGCCAATCACAGCGCCGGCAACTAGGAGAGCCATAATTGGCCACAGGTAGGTTGCATGTGGCCAATTATAGCTCAGGGGGTTTAGCACACGCCCCACACTATAAAGGGCCGCCAGCGCGGCGGCCTTGTGTAGTGTGTTCTGGCGCAGGGAAAGAGAAGGATAGGCAGGGACAGTGTCATTGTGCTATTCTTTGCTAAACCTTGTGTGTAGAGAGAGAGAAGGATAGGCAGGGAGAGTGTCAGCGATATTCTTTGCTAAACATACACCTGAAGCTAGCCCTTATTGCTGTGTTTTCCTGGTGTGTTACACTAACAGGCATTTGCAGCACTAACAGCGGGCGTAGTGTGCCTCCTGCACATTATACACCTGAAGCTAGCCCGTATTGCTGTGTTTTCCTAGTGTGTTACACTAACAGGCATTTGCAGCACTTACAGCGGGCGTAGTGTGCCTCCTGCACATTATACACCTGACGCTAGCCCGTATTGCTGTGTTTTCCTGGTGTGTTACACTAACAGGCATTTGCAGCACTTACAGCGGGCGTTGTGTGCTTCCTGCAAAATATACACCTGAAGCTACCCCTTATTGCTGGTTTTCCCATCTCCTTGCAGGCCATTAGAATGTCTGGAAGGCAAACAAGGAGAGGCAGACAGTCAGGAGCCAATAAAAGAGGGTAAGCAGGCTCTGTGTCTAGAGACAACAGTGCTGGTCGTGGACGCGGTGCATCTTCATCAGCACGTGGCCATGGGACATGCTTGTCCTTCTTTTCGGCAGCTGGACGTGTTGAGCCGCATCATGCCGAAGACTTGGTAGAGTGGATGACCAAGCCCTCCTCATCCTCCTCATCCTCTCTCACCCAGGCTCAGGGTACTGGAAAAGCAGCTGCCAAAGCGTCCTCTTCCCTGGTATCAATGTCATCATCAGTCACTCCTTCCCTAGATCCACCATGTCCTCCTGAGGAGTCCCCCGAACTGTTTGAGCTCAGTGTTGGGTACATGCTCCAGGAGGATGCCCAGCGTTTTGAAGGGTCTGATGATGATACCCAGCTAGAGGAAGGCAGTAGCGTGAGAGCAGAGAGAGGGGATGCTCAAGAAGGACACCAATCTGGCAGTCATGTTCCAGCAGCTGCAGCATACTGCCAGATTGGCTCCAGTGATGAGGAGGGAGGGGATGATGAGGTCACTGACTCCACGTGGGTGCCTAATAGGAGAGAGGAGGAGGAGGAGGATGAGGAGGAGGAGGCACATCTCCAATGAGGCAGGATGCCCTCGGGGGGCCAGCGTAAGGGCAGCACACCGACTGAATCACACCGCAGAGCTCCGCCTGTGCAGGGCGCTGCCTCTGCCCATTATTCAAAAAGTTCTTTGGTGTGGGCCTTTTTTGAGTCGAGTGCATCAGATCGCACAGCTGCTGTTTGCAACATATGTCTTAAGCGTATATTGCGTGGCCAAAACATCAGCCGCTTGGGCACCACATGCTTGACCAGACATATGTTGTCCTGCCATGCAGCTCGTTGGCAAGCCTACCTTAAAGACCCACACCAAAGAACAAAGCGGACCTCTCCTTGCACCGCATCAGCTGGGATCTCCAACCCCACTATACCTTCAGTCCTCTCTGAAACCTGCACTGAGAGGAATGAAGGTGTAGAATTAGGTGTGTCACAGCCAAGTACTTGTGGGCACTCTGCTAGCAGTACACCGACGTCCGATTCTAGCAGGCAAATTTCCCTGCCCCAGCTGCTGGACCGTCGAAAGAAGTTCACTCCCAGCCATCCACATGCCCAGCGATTGAATGCTAGCTTGGCTAAATTGCTAGCGCTTCAACTGCTGCCTTTTCAGTTGGTAGACTCGGCCCCCTTCCGTGAGTTTGTGCAATGTGCGGTTCCTCAGTGGCAGGTTCCCAAACGCCACTTTTTCTCACGGAAGGCGATTCCGGCTCTCTACTGGCATGTGGAAGGCAATGTCTTGGCCTCGCTGGACAGGACGGTCAGCGGTAAGGTGCATATTACCGCTGACTCATGGTCCAGCAGGCATGGACAGGGACATTACCTTTCTTTCACGGCCCATTGGGTCACTCTTTTGGCATCTGGGAAGGATGCAGGACAAGATGCAGTAGTGTTGGAGGTCGTTCCACCGCCACGCCTTCAAAATGCTACTACTGGTTGTGGTTCTTGGGCAGGTACCCGGGCTTACAGGATGTCCTGAGGCAGACCAGGTAAGTCTGTGTGCATTTCCGCAGATCTTATAATGCCAGTGCTTGCCTGGCTGAGCTGCAAAAGGAGTTGAACCTGCCCAAGAACCGCCTTATATGTGACATGCCCACCAGGTGGAACTCAACGTTGGCCATGCTGCAGCGGCTGCACACCCAGCAGAGGGCCATCAATGAGTACCTGTGCGACTACGGCACCAGGACAGGGTCAGGGGAGCTTGGGTTTTTTCACCACGCCAGTGGGGCATGATCAGGGAAGCATGCACTGTCCTGGCACCATTTGAGGAGGCCACAAGGATGGTGAGCAGTGACAGTGCATGCATCAGTGACACTGTACCTCTTGTCCACCTGTTGGAGCACACGCTGCGTGGAATAATGGACAGGGCACTTGAGGCAGAACAGAGGCAGGAAGAGGAGGACTTCCTTGCCTCTCAAGGCCCCCTTTACCCAGACAGTGTTCCTTCTGTCCCACCAATCGCACAGGAAGAGGACGAGGAGGAGGAGGAGGAGGAGGAGGATTGTGACAGCATGGAGGTGGAGCCTGGCACTCAGCAGCATCAACAGCAGCAGTCTTTTAGGGATGATTTACAGTCCCAAGAAACCCGTGGACTTGTACGTGGCTGGGAGGAGGTGGCTGCGGATCATGTCTTCCTTAGTGACCCAGAGGACTCCAGACCGAATGCCTCAGCTAACCTACGCTGCATGGCCTCCCTGATCCTGCAAAGTCTGCGGAAGGCACCTCGTATTCTTCGGATCAAGGAGAGGGACCATTACTGGCTGGCCACTCTCCTTGATCCACGGTACAAGGGTAAGGTTACGGACCTTATCTTACCGTCGCAGAGGGAGCAGAGGATGAGACAACTCCGGAAGGCCTTGCAGAAAGGTCTGTGCAACGCGTTCCCAGAGACTGGGAGGTTACAAACTCCTGGTCTGGGACAACGAGTTGCTGAGGCTTCGGTCAGTCAAAGAAGGAGCGGTGGGGAAGGTGGCCGTCTGACCGATGCGTTCAGACAATTCTTTAGTCCGCAGCCCCAAGGTATGATCGGTTCCAGCAACCATTGCCAACGTCTGATATACATGGTGCAGGAATACCTAGGGGCAAGGTCAGATTTGGACACCTTTCCCACCGAAAATCCTCTGGCTTACTTGGTCTTAAGGATGGATCACTGGCCAGAGCTTGCACAGTATGCAATTGAGCTACTGGCCTGTCCTGCATCCAGCGTTCTTTCGGAACGCACATTCAGTGCTGCTGGAGGATTTGTCACGGATCACAGGGTGCGCCTGTCCACCGATTCGGTTGATCGACTGACCTTCATAAAGATGAACCAGTCTTGGATCACCACCAGCTACCAAGCACCTGAAGCTGATATAACAGAATAATTTATTTTCAAATGTCACATCCCTTCAAGACTGATGCTGATGCTGACTGAGTGACTGTCCTGTTATGTTGACTGACTATCCTCCTCCTCCTCAATGATCCGATTCATGATGATATCTTGGAAAAACATTTTTGTTTCTGGGTGCCGCCACCAGTGGCTAAGGCCCAATTTTTCAGCCCCTGTTTAACAGGGGCATGTAATTACAATTTTTGATGCAATGCTTTGCAACAGGGCTCATTCCTGCACTCCAACTAGAGTATTTGGGAGAGGTTGCAGTGTCTTGGCACCAGCACCAGTGCCTAAGGCCCAATTTTTCTGCCCCTGTTTAACAGGGGCGTGTAATTAAAAATTTTGATGCAATACTTTGCAACAGGGCTCATTACTGTGCTCCAAGTACAGTATCTGTAAGGGGTTGCAGTGTTGTGGCACCAGTGGCTAAGGCCCAATTTTTCTGCCCCTGTTTAACAGGGGCGTGTAATTACAATTTTTGATGCAATACTTTGCAACAGGGCTCATTACTGTGCTCCAAGTACAGTATCTGTGAGGGGTTGCAGTGTTGTGGCACCAGTGGCTAAGGCCCAATTTTTCTGCCCCTGTTTAACAGGGGCGTGTAATTAAAATTTTTGATGCAATACTTTGCAACAGGGCTCATTACTGTGCTCCAAGTACAGTATCTGTGGGGGGTTGCAGTGTTGTGGCACCAGTGGCTAAGGCACAATTTTTCAGCCCCTGTTCTACAGGGGCATGTAATTAAAATTCTTGATCGAATAATTCACAGCAGGGCCCATTCCTGCGCCCACCAAGAGTAACTGTGAGGGCTTACAGTGTTGTGACAACACCACCACCACCAACACCACCACCACCACCACCAAAGGCCCAATTTTTCAGCCCCTGTTCAACAGGGGCATGCAATTACAATTATTGATCTAATAATTTACAGCAGGGCCCATTCATGCGCCCACTAAGAGTAAATGTGAGGGCTTACAGTGTTGTGACAACACCACCACCACCACCACCACCACCACCAAAGGCCCAAGTTTTCAGCCCCTGTTCAACAGGGGCATGCAATTACAATTATTGATCTAATAATTCACAGCAGGGCCCATTCATGCGCCCACCAAGAGTAAATGTGAGGGCTTACAGTGTTGTGACAACACCACCACCACCACCACCACCAACACCACCACCAAAGGCCCAATTTTTCAGCCCCTGTTCAACAGGGGCATGCAATTACAATTATTGATGTAATAATTCACAGCAGGGCCCATTCATGTGCCCACCAAGAGCAAATGTGAGGGCTTACAGTGTTGTGACAACACCACCACCACCAACACCACCAACACCACCACCAAAGGCCCAATTTTTCAGCCCCTGTTCAACAGGGGCATGCAATTACAATTCTTGATCTAATAATTCACAGCAGGGCCCATTCATGCACCCACCAAGAGTAACTGTGAGGGCTTACAGTGTTGTGGCACCAGCACCACCATCAAAGGCCCAATTTTTCCTACCACTGTTCAATAATGGCATGTAATTACAATTCCTGATATAATAGTTGACAGCAGGGCGTTCCAGCGCCCACCAAGAGTAACTGTGAGTGCTTACAGTGTTGTGCCAACACCAACACCTAAGGGGTCAATTTCTGCAGAGTATATACGGCAGGCCCATACTTTCAAACATCCAACTTACAAACGACTCCTACTTGCAAACGGAAGGAGACAACAGGAAGTGAGAGGAAATCTACCCCTAGGAAGGGAAATTCTCTCCTGTAAGAGTTAATATGGGAAAAAGGTGTCTCCTCTCTACTGATGCTTTATCACCAATCCTTGTTTCAATAAAAACCCCACTATTCAAAAACAGTTGTCATTGGGACGGAAAGTGAGGTGAAATGTTCTGAACAGGGGCACAGACAGCAAAACAAATGTTACAGGGGTGATAACCTTTCCCTATGTTTTCCAAAAAGCTTACAAATAGATTTTTTGGCTGGAGATACACTTAAACAATGTATGTGTTTAAAGTTACAAACAGATTCTACTTATGAACAAACCTACAGTCCCTGTCTTGTTTGCACCGCCTGTATACTGCTGTTCAGAGTATATAGGGCCTTTTTTATTTTGTGTGCAGGGTTCCCCTTAATATCTATTTAAGACCCAAAGAGGCTGGTGATGGGCTGGGGTGGGGGGGGGGATGGGGGGTGATGGGGTAGTCATGCCATTTTTCTGAAAGATTTTCATCCATATTACCGGGACCAGACATGACATTAAAGCCGCAAGCAGTTTTAAATGGCTTTTTTTCCTTTAGAAATGTCATTTTGTGCAGGGACAGTTCTAAACACGGGAAACACATGCCACTTCACAGGCATACTTTAGACACCCCCCAGGTATGATATTTAAAGGAATATTTCACTTTTTTTTTTCACTTTATGCATCATTAAAATCACTGCTCCCGAAAAAACGGCCGTTTTTAAAACTTTTTTTTGCATTAATACATGTTCCCTGGGGCAGAACCCGGGTCCCCAAACCCTTTTTAGGACAATAACATGCATATTAGCCGTTAGAATTAGCACTTTAGATTTCGAACGTTCGCGTCCATTGTATTTAATAGGGTTCTAAAGTTCGCGCAAACTTTCGGTCCGTTCGCAGGTTCTGGTGCGAACCGAACCCGGGGGTGTTCGGCTCATCCCTAGTTTGTAATTTCTGTCTGAAGTGGATCAAGCGTGGCCAGAACACCAGGTGCTTGGGTACCACATGCTTGACAAGACATATGACGACCTGCCATGCAGTCCGTTGGCAACAGCACCTGAAAGACCCACATCATAAAAAAAATCTGACTTCTCCTTGCTTCTCATCTGGGATTTCAACCCCTACTATACCTCAAGTCCTCTCAAAAACCTACACTGATAGGAATGAAGCAATAGGTGCCACAAGTACCAATAGGTGCCACAAGTACTTTCACACAATCTGCTAGCAGTACACCACCTGTTGATTTCACCAGGCAAATTTCACTACCCCAGTTGCTGAAATGTAAAAAAAATACAGTCCCAGCCATCCACAGCATCTAAATTCTAGCTTGGCCAAATTGCTAGCACTACAGCTGCTGCCTTTTCATCTGGTAGACTCTGCCCCTTTTCATGAATTTCTGGAATGTGCTGTACCACAGTGGCAGGTTCCAAAAATACATTTATTTTAACGCAAGGCTCTGTACCGTCATGTGGAAAGCAATGTTTTAGCCTTGTTGGGCAGGGTGATCAGCAGTAAGGTTCACCTTACTACTGACTCATGGTCCAGCAGGCTTGGTCAGGGATGTTACATTTCCTTTACGGTGCACTGGTTAACTCTGCTGGCAGCTGGGAAGGATGCAGGACAGGGTTCAGTGTTGGAGCTTGTTCCGCCACTATGCTTCCAAAAAGCAGATTCTGCCACATCTGTCTGCTCCACCTCCTTCTCTTGTTCTTCCTCTATGGCCTCTTCTGCTGAATTGTCCTCTGAACCAGCAGTGCTCCCTAAGCGTTCAAGGGGCTATGCAAGCAGTCAGTCTAAAAGATGCCATGCAGTGCTTCAGTTGGTCTGTCTAGGGGACAGGAGCCACACTGGGGCAGAGATTCTGTCAGCTCTGCAGGGGCAGGCTCAGAGGTGGTTGACACCACTGCAGCTTGAGCCAGGAATGGTTGTATGTGACAATGGCACCAACCTTCTCTCCGCCCTCCAACAGGGCACACATCCTGAATTTGGTGGTGCAGCATTTCTTGACCAGGTACCTAGGCTTACAAGATCTTCTGAGGCAGGCCAGAAAAGTCTGTGGGCATTTCCAGTGGTCATACAATGCCAGTGCTCGGCTGGCTGACATTCAACGGGAATTCAACTTGCCCACCAACCACCTCATTTGTGACATGCCCACCAGGTGGAACTCAACATTGGCAATGCTGCAGTGGCTGCACACACAGCAGAGGACCATCATGAGTACCTGTGTGGGTATGGCACCAGGACAGGCTCAGGGAAGCTTGGCTTCTTTTTGTCAGGCCAGTGGTTACTGATAAAGGATGTATGCACTGTCCTGTCACCATTTCAGAAGGCCAGAAGGATGGTGAGCAGGGACAATGCATGCATTAGTGACACTGTCCCTCTAGTCTTCCTGCTGGAGCATGCGTGGCTTCATGGACAGGGCACTTGAGGCAGAACAGCGGGAGGAAGAGGAGGACTTCCTTTCCTCTCAAGGCCCCCTTTATGCAGATACCATTCTGGAAGGGCCCCCAAACGCACAGGAGGATTGTGTCAACATGGAAGTGGAGGATAACATACAGCAGTCTTCAAGGGAAGGTTTTCAGTCCCCACAAAACCAAGGAGTTGTACGTGGCTGGGAGGAGGTAGTTCCTGACAATGTCATCCTCAGGGTCCTCCAGAACTCAGAATCTTATGCCTCTTCAAACTTATGCTGCATGGGCTCCCTGATTCTGCAAAGCCTGCAAAAGGTCAGAGGATTTGTGGTATCAAGGAGAGAGGGATTATTACTGGCTGGCAACCCTTCTTGATCCACAAACAAGTAAGAAAAAGGTACAGGACTTTAAATGAGGCGTGTCTCTGTTGATGAAAAATAGATGGATAAATTGATTGTGATTATATATATATGGATTTATGAACCTAATCCCCGGTCGGTAGTCCACATAGGTTTTTTCTTTTCATAATCACTTTTTTTGCTTTATTGTAACAAATTTCAACATACAACATATAAATCCTACTGTACAAAATATCTATACAAATACATTCATTAACATAAAACATAAAACACAGAACCCCCCCTCCCTGGGAGAATACACTAGGACTAGATCATGTCCATCTCCAGAAAAAAAAACGAAAAAAAAAAAAAACCTTTACCCTTTCCCTTCCCCCCTCCCCTCTCCCACCTTTCGTGTAACATATTGTTTAAAGTACATCTAAGAAAGCAATACATTTCCAAAATATAATTAATAAAGGAGCTTAATAGCGCCTTATGACGTGATTCCTGAAACCCAAAAAAGAGAAGAAAAGAAATAAAAAAAATAAAATAATATTATATTCCAGGTTACTGTTGTCATGCTTACTTTAATTTGGTGTTGACTTCTAAGAAGCCATAACCTATCCCTACCGTTTACACCTCCCTTTCCCCCTCTTCTTCCCCTCCCCTTCCCTCCTTAATACCTCGACCATTCTTTATGTGATTTGCGTGTTGCCTATTCCGTGCCTATTTTACTATTATTCCATATTTACTACAAGAGTATATGCAAGTTTTCACAGTGAATAAACTATAAATTAAATATACTTCTGGAATAATGCACAAATTCAATGACATCAATCCTTTCTCCAGTGCACTTCCCCAAAGGGAGGAAGTATAAATAAAAAGAAAAGAAAAAAAAGGGAAAAAAGAAAAGGAAGAGAAAAAAACAAAAACCCTCCTCTCAACCTCCCCTCGCCAGGTGTGTCCCCAGGCTATCCAATCTATAACACGGCACTACCCCCCTAGGGGTTTACTCCACCCCTATTTCACCATTCCAATATGGTGGGACATCTAGACTGTTTCCATAATCTGGGTATCAATGTCTTTGCTGCATTTAGTGTGGGGTGACACTTCTCTTATAAAACCTAGTGGATGATGGCATCCCATGAAAAAGAACTTGTAATGGCGAGAATTCTATAGGTCTAAGTGTCATTCTCCTAATCCAGGGTGCTATCTCCTCCCAGAATCCCTTAATCTTTGGGCAATTCCACCATAAATGGAGAAAATGAACCCCTTTGGTTACACCCCCTCCAACAGTTAGCATTCACCAATGGATATATCTGAGCCAATCGGACCGGTGTTCGATACCAGCTAGTTAAAAAAAATCTCTTGCATATAAGAACTTATTGAGGTACAGTGTGTTGCCCCCATCAGCCTTTAAACTTGTTTGGAAGTGAAATTATAACCCAACTCCCTCTCCCATTCACGGATGAAATAAAGAGTTGTCGTATTTTGGGCGCTTGAAACCACCCTATACATGCGAGACAAGATATGACCTGGTTCTGATAGGTTGGTGCACCATTCCTCAAAAATTGTAAGTGGGCTCGCTGGCCTAATCTGATTCTTCCACTTATTGAACAGGTCCGTCAACTGATGGTACTTCCATTAAGCCATTGGTACCTCCCCCAGTGTCCAGACCAAATCCACAAATGGAAGCAATTTCCCCTGAGGGGCCACTCCAGCACAGTTTCCCTTCCTGTCCATTCCTCAGTGATCTAAACTCCGCTTTTCTTCCCCTGGAAGAAACCACTGGAATCCCTCTAATGGTGTCATAGGGGATATTGGGGGGAGCAAACTTTCCCGTCTCCCCGATGTCCAACGATGATCCATTCCAGCGACGCTGCAGTCTCTCCACTCATTCTCCAGCGAAGAACGAAACCCCCATGACGCGTAAGAGGGGGCGGGGTGATCTAGTATGGATTTTTGGGGGAAACCCCACGCCATTTTTTTTTTTATTACGCGGGGTTCCCCTTAATATCCATACCAGACCTGAAGGGCCTGGTAATGGAATTTTGGGGGGACCCTCCACGCATTTTTTTTTTACATTTTGGTTCCCTGCGCAAAGTGTCATTTTTGAAGGAAAAAAGGTAATTTAAAACTACTCGCAGCTATTAATGAATTGCAATACAGATAAAAGTCATTGAAAAAAATGGCAGGGGTTCCCCTTAATATTCATACCAGACCCAAAGGGCCTGGTAATGGACTGGGGGGGTGACCCCTGCCGTTTTTTTCAATGACTTTTCTCTGTATTGCCGGGGACCCGACAATTCATTACAGCCGCGAGTAGTTTTAAATTACTTTTTTTCCTTCAGAAATAACATTTTGTGCAGGGACAATTCTAAACACGGGAAACATGTGCTACTTTACAGGCATACTTTATACACCCTCCAGGTACAAAATTTAGGAATATTTCAGTTTTATTGTTTCACTATAAGCATTATTAAAATCACTGCTCCCGAAAAAACTTCTATTTTTAAAACTTTTTTTGCATTGATACATGTCCCCTGGGGCAGGACCCGGGTCCCCAAACACTTTTTATGACAATAAATTGCATATTAACCTTTAAAATTAGCACTTTTGATTTTTCATGTTCGTGTCCCATAGACTTTAACAGTGTTCGCATGTTCGAACTAATTTTTTGCCTGTTCGCATGTTCTGGTTCGGCTCATCCCTAATCATGTATTGCTTTGATCTATTATGACAATCATGTATAATTTATTCATATGTTTATTATATTCATCATTGTCTTCTGTACCAATCATGTCCATATATGATTAACCACTAGTCCACTGCCCACCATCAAATGACGGCGGGACGAAGACCCTCTCGTTCTGGGTGGATGTCATATGATGCTGGCCCATTAAAACAGGGAATGCGCGCGATCGTGTGCACGCATCCCTGTACTGTCGGTGGCGGCGTGTCACCGAGACACCGCTCATCACCGACAGGGGTGAACGGCTGCTGGGCAGTGATGTTAACCACGTGATCGGCCGTGACTTCATCACAGATGGTAGCTCCCCACTTGACAAGGCGCATGCGCGTCCGTCGGTGGCAGCGTGTTCCCGGGAACACTGCTCGTCACCGACGATAGTAAACAGCCATTGGTCAGGGCTGTGTACCACATGATCAGCTGTGATCCATTCACAGCCTGATCACTAAGTGTAAACAAAGAGCCTGTAACTAACTGTTACCAGCTCTTCTCTCCTCACACACCGTTTCTAGTGTGAGGAGAGAAGAGCCAGGAGCAGTGAGTTACAGATCTATGTTTAGTAGTGTCTGCACCAACACCACACAGTCACCCCATAAAAGTGCACCTGTCACATAAGAGACTGCCATCAGTGACCATCAGCGGCCCTGTCACCCGTCACCCATCAGTGACCGTGCCCTGTCACCCGTCACCCATCCGTGACCTGCCCTGTCACCCATCAGTGACCATGGCCTGTCACCCATCACCCATCACCCATCAGTGACCATGGCCTGTCACCCATCACCCGTCACCCATCTGTGACCATCACCCGTCACCATCCGTGGCCTGTCACCGATCTGTGACAATCGCCTGCCACCCATCAGTGACCATCGCCCGTCACACCATCATCACCTATCAGAGAACGTCACCTGCCACCCATCGCACAACCCATCAGTGACCGACACCTGCCACCCATCTGTCACCCCTCGCACAGCTACCCGCCACACAGCCATGTCCAAAAGAGTATACAACAGTGAGGAGGCGTTCCAGATCCTCTCCATGACTGATGAGAGCACCGGGGAGTTCTCATCAGATTCCAATTCTGATTCTGAATCAAATTCGGCATTTGAACCGATCGAAAGTAGTAATGATTCGGATGAAGAATGGGTCCCTCCTAAAAGGGCAAGGCACTCTGGAAACCAGGCAGCAGCCAGCAACCAGGATTATATTCCCAGGCCCAGTACCAGTGCTGCCACCAGCAGTAGACCCTGGGAACAAAGGCCCAGTACCAGCGCTGCTGCCAGCAATGGCCCCAGGAACAAAGGCCCAGGCCCAGTACCAGTGCTGCCGCCAGCGAAAGGCCCTGCAAACAAATGCCCAGGCCTAGTACTAGTGCTGCCACATCACACCTGATTACCAGCACAAGAAATTCAACTCCCCCAACTACTGGAGTGTCATGTCCCCCAAGAGCCAGGGCCGCTACATACATGCCAGGTGGTCTTGCCAACCCAACATGGCTGCCTTCCGACTCGGGATCACCAATTATTCCCCCTTTCACAGCACAGCCAGGTGTGCAGGCCAACATCCAAAATTTCACAGAGATCGATTACTTTCATCTGTTTTTTCCCGACACTTTGCTGCAGTTAATTTTGGACAAGACACATTTATATGCCCAGCAGTATATTGCCGACAACCCCCAGTCATCTTATGTCCGTCCATTTGAGTGGAGAGATCTGAATTTGGAGGAGTTCAAATTGTTTATGGGCCTCACCATAAACATGGGGGTTACAAAAAAAAATCGAGGACATACCTATTGGTCCACCAAACCCATCCACCACATGCCCATGTATTCTGCCGTAATGACCAGGTCCTGATATGAGATGATTATAAGATTCTTTCATTTTAATGACAACACCCAGTGCCCTCCCCGCAATCATCCAAATTCCGATAAGCTATATAAAATTCGCCCACTGATAAATTTCCTTTCTAATTGATTTGCAGAGAAGCAAATCAATTTGTCCCTGAGAAGCATATATGTGTGGATGAGTCCCTGGTACCCTTTTCAGGCCGGCTAGGAATAAAACAATATATTCCTAGCAAAAAGGCTAAATACGGAGTAAAATTTTACAACCTCTTTGAGAGAGTCACAGGATATCTTTATGCGTTCCGCATTTATGAAGGAAGAGATTCCCAACTCCACCCCCCTGAGTGCCCGGCCTACATGGGCACAACTGGAAAAATCGTATGGAACTTGGCTTACCCACGTCTGAACAAAGGATATCATATATACCTTGACAACTTTTATACCAGCCTGCCCATTTTCAAAAAATTATACATCAAAAAAATCCTGGCCTGCGGAACCTCCAGAAAAAATAGGAAGGACTTCCCACAATCTCTAGTAATCAAAAAACTGCAAAGGGGGGAAAGAGCCACACTGAGATGCAATGACGTGCTGGCCTTGAGGTGGAAGGATAACAGGAACGTGCACATGATGTCCACCATTCACGATGACACTACAGTTGTAGTTCAGCGAAGACAAGGTCCCATTGAAAAGCCGACATGTGTCCAAGATTATAATCTCTACAATGTTTAAATTATTCAGCCCTATTTGTCAATAAGGAGGTCCCGATTCTGGTACAAGAAGGTAGCAATTTATCTCATCCATTTGGCCATTTTATAATTCCTACATAGTCTACACCAAATCCACTGAAAGCCCCGCCCCCTTCCTACAATTCATAGAAGAAGTAGTCACGTCCCTCATCTATCAACAAAGACCCCCCCAGAAGACCTTCGCTCTGATGCTGTTAGCTGACTTCATGAACGCCAGTTCCCGTACAACATTCCAGCATCTGAAGCAGGCCGAAGACGGCAAAAAAGATGTCACGTGTGCAGCAAAAGGGGATTTCCAAAAGATACCAGCTACCATTGTCCGCAGTGTCCCTCCCAACCTGGCTTTTGCATTGGTGAATGCTTTGAACTTTATCATACATCCCTAAAATATTAGCCCATATTTTTAACCATTATCCCCCCACTTTCATGATCTGTGCTGACCATTTTCCATGCTTCCTCAAATAACCATACCACTGCCTTCCACGTGAACTGACCCTGGCCTGCTTTTTGACTATGCCTCTGCCTACCATTTGGACTGCTTCCACGTAAACTAACCCTAGACTGTTTTGTGACTATGCCTCTGCCTACCGTTTGGACTGCTTCCACGTAAACTGACCCTGGCCTGTTTTGTGACTATGCTTCTGCCTACCGCTTGGACTGCTTGCACGTGAACTGACCCTGGCCTGTTTTATGGACTATGCTTTTGCCTACCGCTTGGACTGATCTGTTGCCCTGCTACTGTAGTACACAGGGGTCTCACATATGTGAGGGGCTCCAGAATAGTTTTTCCGGATGGAGAAAACTATTTTTTTTTGTTTTCTCCGGGTTTCGTAATTTCCAGATTAGGGTCTGGAGTCCGGAGGCTTCATAGAGATTTGGGTGGGTTGAAGCCTCTACCCCTGTGCCCCTGTGCACAGGTCTTACCCAATTGCGGCCCTCAGACTGCTGCTGACTTACTGCCATCATGCCTTTGCCTGCCGCATGAACGGACCACACCTCTGCCTGCTACCTGGACTAAGCAAATAATTAGCTGTAGCAAGAGGCAGTATGTTTATGAAGGGCTGGAGAGCGGTACAATAATGAGTGTCTGCAGGTAACAGTGTACCAGGACCAATATTATGGCTGTGCTGGCTGTCTCTGCCTGGATAATTTCTATTGACAAATGCTTTTGCTGTGCTGACAATATCCTTGTGCTGACCATAGATAATATTCCTGCCTGCTGCCTGGACAATTACTAATGCTGTCGCTAAGCACATCCCTGACTGCTGCCTGGACCAGTGCTCTCTTCTGTGGATACTACTAAAAGCAAAGATAATACTTTTTTTTTACCCTTTCCGCAATAGAATTTATTTTGGATTGTAATTCTTGGTATGTACATGCTATGTGTTAGAAATATGAAGGGCCTTCAAAAATGATAGGTTGCCAGGAAATTATATATGTAATGTATGCTCCAAGAATGCCTGATGGTGCAACTTGGATGTTGGGCCTCTGTATGTGGCCAAGCTGTGTAAAAGTCTCACACATGTGGTATCCCCATACTCAGGAGGAGTAGCAGAATGTATTTTCGGGTGTAATTTTTGCTATGTGTTTGCTATGTGTTTGAAATATCTTATAAATGGACAACTTTGTGTAAAAAAAATGCGTTTTATTTATTTTTTCCACATTTTCCAAAAACTTCTGGAAAAAAAATAACCGTTCAAAAGACTCATTATGCCTCATAGATTATACGTCGGGGTGTTTTCTTTACAAAATGGGGTCCTTTTTTGGGCAATTCCATTGTCCTGGTGCTCCAGGGCCTTCAAAAGTGTAATAGGTGGTTGAGAAATGAGATGTGCAATTTATGCTCGTAGATCGCCTGATGGTGCTACTTCAATGTTGGGCATTTGTATGTGGCCAGGCTGTGTAAAAGTCCCACACATGTGGTATCCCCATACTCAGGAGGAGTAGCAGAATGTATTTTTGGGTGTAATTTGTTGTATGCATATGCTCTGTGAGAGAAATAACCAGTTAATCTGAAAATTTTGTAAAAAAAAATCTTAATTTTGCAAAGAATTGTGGGAACAAATTACAACTTAAAAAACTCACTATGCTACTTACTTAATACCTTGGAATGTCTACTTTCTAAAAAGGGGTCATTTGGGGGGTATTTGTACTTTTCTAACTTGTTAGTATCTCAAGAAATGAGATAGGCCGTCAGTACTTCAGGTGTGATCAGATTGATCACTTTTCAGGGATTGGCACCATAGTTTGTAGACTCTATAACTTTCACAAAGACCAAATAATATACACTAATTTGGGTTATTTTTACCAAAGATATGTAGCAGTATAAATTTTGCCCAAAATGTATGAAGAAAAATTACAAATTTGCTAAATTTTATGACAGAAACAAAGAAAAAGGCAAATTTTCACAAAATTTACGGTCTTTTTTTATTTATAGCATAAAAAACCCAGTGGTGATTAAATACCACCAAAAGAAAGCTCTATTTGTGTGAAAAAAAGGACGCAAATTTCATTTGGGTGAGAGCACCGAAAGCTGAAAATTGGTCTGGGTGAGAAGGGGGTTTAAATGCCCTGTATTGAGGGGGTTAAATATGTTATTTTTAATAATTATGTTTTTTTTTGTAAACCTTATGCATTATGTATTTTTATATTATGCACTATATATTATATTTGTTTATCAAAATTTCTCAAAATCATTAATCAAATTTAACTATGTGGACTGCCCACCGGGGATTGGGTTCATAAATCCATATATACAGTATATATAATCACAATCAAATAATTTATCCTTCTATTTTTCATCAACAGAGACACGCCTCATTTAAAGTCCCGTACCTTTTTCTTCCTTGTTTTTGCATAATTTTAGGGATGGAGACGTGCCTCTGCTGTGTTTGGCTGTTAATATGTCACAACCTCCTTCTTGATCCACATTACAAGGGTAAAGTTTCAGAGCTCATCTTACCTTCACAGAGGGAGCAGAGGATGAAACATCTTCAGGACGCCTTGAATAAAAATTTGTGTAACGCATTTCCCAGACCCTGGGAGGTTACAATTTACAATTTCCTGGAAAACATGTTTCTGAGGCTTTGTTCGGTCAGAGGAAGAGCGGTGGAGAAGGTGGCCGGCTGATCAATGTCTTTAAACAATTCTTTAGTCCTCAGCGCCCAGGGCTGTTAGGTTAAAACAACCATCGGCAGCGTCTGCATTATATTGTGCAGGAATATCTAGGGACAAGAGCAGCCTTGGAGAACTTTGCAACAGAGCATCCACTGGGTTACTGGGTCTTGAGGATGGACCACTGGCCAGAACTTGCTCCATATGCAATCGAGCTACTGGCCTGTCCTGCATCCAGCATGCTTTCTGAATGGACATCCAGTGCTGCTTGAGGGTTTGTGATGGATCAAAGTGTGTGCCTGTCCACAGACTCTCTTGATAGGCTGACATTTATCAAAATGAATCAGTCCTGAATCAGGAGCTATCAAGCCCCTGAAGCTGATGTAACTGATTGAATTTGCTAGGGATCTGGGATCCCTTGAAGACTGCCTATGCTGCCTATCCTATTTCTGAATATTGATTATGCTAGCTTCCAACAATGTTTTTGGTTTAGGGCACCACCAACACCCAAGGCCCTATTTTTCTGCACCTGTATGACGGGGGCATGTAATTTCATTTTTTTTTTTACAAATTTTTAACAGCAGGGCCCGTTCCTGCACCCAACAACAGTAACTGTGAGGGGTTATAGTGTTCAGGCACCACCAACACACAAGGCCCAATTTTTCTGCACCTGTTTGACAGGGGCATTTAATTTCAATTTTGTACTCATTTTTAACAGCAGGGCCATTTCCTACACCCAACAAAAGCAACTGTGAGGGGTTACAGTGTTCAGGCACCACCAACACTCAAGGCCCAATTTTTCTGCTCCTGTTTAAAAAAAAATATATATTTTAACAGCAGGGCCCGTTGCTGCTCCCAACAAGAGTAACTCTAAGGGGGTTACAGTGTTCAGGCACCACCAACACCCAAGGCCCAATTTGTCTGCACCTATGTGACAGGGGCACGTATATTATTTATTTTTTCAAATTTTTTGCAGCAGGGCCCATTCCTGCACCCAACAAGAGTAACTGTGAGGGATTACAGTGTTCTTGGCGACCTTGGACCTGGGCTCGGGAGTGGATGGGAACCTTGTACAAACCAAAGGGGTGTCCTGGACAGGAGGCACATAAGGAGCAAGAGAGGACAACAGGAGAGAGCATTGCCATGCAAGTCCCCAGGGAGAGGAACAACTGGTCGCAGCCAGGTGGGCTGGTGAGTGATATGCATTATGCACAGACCTGAGAGAACTGGGGAGGCATGCCTGAGAGGACTGGGGGGATGCAGCCTGGAATGGGTGAAGAGCCAGAGGAATGGACTGTGGTGTCATGGGCAGTGGAGAAGGGCAGCTGCAGCCAGAATGCTGACTGGGCTCAGTAGCCGCATGTAGTACATCTAGCACCAGAGACTTTGTATCTTGCTACACTATAGGGGGCCCGCAGTCCCTGCCTGTAAAGGGCAATTTCTAAGGCCTGGTAGGGTCCGAAAGGCCTGGTTTGGACTGAGGGGGACCCCACGCCATTTTTTTCATTGATTTTTAATCTATATTGCCGGGAGCCGACAATACATTTTAGCCGCAAGCAAGTTATTTTTTTTCTTTTTTAACAGAAGGGACCGCAAGCAAGTTTAGATTAATTTATTTCCTTTAGAAATATCATTATTGCTGCGGCACTGTTCTACACATCGCACAGATGTGCCCCTTTACAGGCAGACTGAGGTGACCCTCCAGGCATGATATTTAAAGGAATGATTGGATTTTTTCGTCATACTTACCTGTAAAATCCATTTCTTTGAGTACATCAGGGGACACAAGGCAGCCATATACATTACTACCTGGGTTATGCACCACCTATAGGTGAATGGACACTGGTAGAATAACCAAAAACAAGAAGTGATCCCCTCACATACAGGAACTACTCCAGTTTTGAAGCAAGCAATGAACTCCCAAAAAGAGAGGGGGGGACCTCTGTGTCCCTTGATGTACTCAAAGAGATGGATTTTACAGGTAAGTATGAAAAAAAAATCTAATTTTCTTTCTCGTACAACATGGGACACAGAGCAGCCATATACATTACTACCTGAGACGTCCCAGAGCAATAGTCTTGAGGGGACGGAGACACACTGTATCAGGTACCAAAGTGCTGGACGACAATGGAGAGAGGGCTTCCCTTGCAGCTCAGTTCCAGAATTCCCTGGAGGTGAAACAGGAGGAGTCAGGCCTAAAGTCGCACAGGTCGCTTGCAGAGTTGCTTGCAGAAAAGGCTCAGGAACACTGCTGATGTGCTGCGTGGCTGCTGCAGGCAGGTGACGCCTGTGAGATGTAGCAGGTAACCAGGGTCACAGAGAGAGGGTAGTCGATACAAGCCAAAGCTTGGTGCCAGGTGGACAGACGAGGAGACAAGGTTAGGTGGGAGCCAAAGATCAAGACAGGTAGCAGGCCAGGGAGATCCGTTAAACAAGCCGAGGTCAAGGTCAGGAGGCAGGCAGGAGACAGATCTGGAAAAAGTCGGGTCGGTAATCAAGAATCACAGGAAACAGGAAACACAGGAATGTCGGTAACAGCTGAGATCAAACAGCTCTTCAGCCAAGGGCTGACTTCCTTATAAAGGCCCATGTGATGTGCTGCCAGAGGTGCTGGGTCCTAGAGCCCTTCTCTTGCTCTGACAAATGCTGGGTCCTAGAGACCTCCTGCTATTGGTACCCTGACACACTGTATGAAAACACCAAAAGATTTATACAGCACCCTGCAAGACACTACGGCCAAAAGCCGGGTCCTCTGCTGCCTTAACATTCTCCTGATAAAATCTTGTGAACGTAAGTACCGAAGACCAAGTGGCGGCCTTGCAAATCTGCACTACTGACACCTGATGGTGAAAAGCCCAGGAGGTTCCAACACCCCTGGTAGAATGAGCTCTAACCCCAAAGGGAGGAGCTTTACCTTTCAGGCCATAGTCCTGAGTGATTAACTGAAAAATCCAAAGTAAAATGGACACTTTAGAAGCCGATTGAGCCTTCTTGGGGCCTTCCAGTGTTCTATCCAGAAGTTCCCCTCATCGAATAGTGCCCGCGCATGCGCAAAACGGAGCCGTACTCCATTTGATTTGCAGATCAGCTGGAGGGACATGACCATGGCGCAAGTGCACATAAGAGGAGGCACTTTTCGACGGGAGATGGAATTTCATGGACACTATTGAAAGCTATATACAGAGCAGAGGGACACCGTAGTTGTTACATTATGCCTCGCTGTTGCAGGGCATCTGGTGGCTGTGTTGAAGGGTGGGTTTTGTCTGTGTTGCTTTAGACACAGGCAACAGGCGCTGATCAAGACACTAAAGCCACCGTTCAACAATGGAAAAAGCCGACATTGAGCAGACTGAAACCCCGCCCCGCAACAGCGAGGCACAATTTGAGTATTACAGTGTCCCTCCGCTCTGTAAATAGCTTTTAATAGTGTCCGTGATATTCTCTCTCCTGTCAAAAACGTCCTCCTGTGATGTGCGCATGCGCCATTGCCACGTCACTCCAGCAGATTGGCAAATCAGCTGGAGTGTGGTTCCGTCCTGCGCATTCGCAGGCAGTATTTGATGGGGGGCATTTCTTGATAGAACACCAGCAAAACAAAAAACGCATAAGAACTTTTGATGCTTGCAGACCTTTCCAGGTAGACTCTGACCGCCCGCACCACATCCAAAAGGTGCAACTGCTTCTCTTCTGGCGGGCCAGGCTGAGAGAAAATAAAATGTAGAATAATTGATTTAAATGAAATTCAGAAACTACCTTAGGAAAAAAGGACAGAACAGGACGTAGCACCACTTTATCATGGTGCAAAATTGAATACGGCTCCTTACAGGAAAGGGCCACCAATTCGGAGACCCTTATAGCCGAAGTAATTGCAAAAAGAAAAGCCAACTTCCATGTCAAAAGAACTAACGGAACTTACTTTGTTGATTGGTTCAAAAGGCTGCTCCTGTAGCACCGACAAAACAACATTCAAATCCCAAGGGCAAAGAGGTGATTTACCGAGAGACAATAAGTGAGTCACTCCCTGAAGAAAAGTCTGGACCAGGGAATGTGAAGCCAAAGGTTTCTGGAAGTACACTGATAAAGCTGAAACCTGCCCTTTAATTGTTGTCAAGGCTAATCTTTTATCTAAGCCTGACTGAAGAATAGAAAGAATTCTATCTACCAAATATCTGCAAGGATGCCAACTTCTGGCCTCACACCAAGAATGTAAGCCTTCCAAACCCTGTGATAAACCTTCCTGGTGACCGCGTTTCTGGCATTCACCAATGTAGTTACCACTGGTCCTGAGATACCACAATCTCCTAGCACCCTGGCTTCAATATTCAGCGATCGTAAATTTGGGTGGAATATAGGCCCTGTGACAGTAGATCGAGCTGGAGCGGAAGAGTCCACATTTGATGTGCCCCAGCGCTGGAAAATCTGCATAAACACCTGTGGGTGCAGAGACCATTCTCCTGGATGTATCTGTTGGCGGCTGAGATAGTCCGCCTTCCAGTTTTCTACCACTGGAATCTGGACGGCCAAGAGCATTGGCACATGCCTTTCTGCCCAGGATAACACATGACTGACCTCCATGTGGATCAGCGGACTCTTGGTGCCACCCCGATGGTTGACATAGGCCACAGCTGTGGCAGTGTCGGTTTTCACCCTTACCGGGTGACTCTGTAACTTTGAAGTCCAATAATTCAGCATAAGGCGTATTGCCCGCACATTGATGGGCAATCCCTGTGCCTTCAGGGTCTATTTCCCCTGGACTGTGGAACTTTCTATGACTGCTGGAAAGACTGGCATCTGTGGTCGCTACCTTCCAGGACAGTGGAAGAAAAGACCTTCCCTGTACCTACTAACCACCAGGCGAGGCTTCCTTGATCATGCAGGAATCCAAAGCCTGCATCTTCCTGCTCCATGCAGACAGAATGTTCTGCTGCAATGCCCTGGAATGGAACTGGTCATACAGAATTGCCTCAAATGAGGAAACCAGCCTTCCCAGAAGACTCATACAGAGTCGGACAGACGGGCGCCTCTTTCAGCTTACCTACCCAACCTTATCTTTTAGGGCCTTGACCCTTCGTGTAGGCAAGAACACTCTTGCCTGGACTGTGTCCATAACAAGGCCTAAGTATTCCAGACTTTGAACCGGTTTTAGGGACGATTTCTCTGAATTTATGATCCATCTGAGATGCTCCAGGAATTGGACCATAAAGGTCACGGTCCTTATCAAAACCTGCAGGGATTGATCCCTGAGTAGAAGATCGTCTAAGTAGCCTGCAATCAAGATCCTTTGAGATCTTAGAAGACCCAGTATGGGTGCTAGGATCTTTGTGAAGACCCGGGGTGCGGTTGTGAGCCCAAAGGGCAGAGTCACAAACTGTTAATGTTGCTCCTCTATGACAGCGCAAAATCCTTTGATGAGGTTGAAAAATTGTCACGTGGCGGTATGCATCCCTGATATCTATGGATGCCAGAAAATCTCCTTCTTGGAGAGAGGTCACAAGAGAGCGGACTGATTCCATCCGAAAGGGTCGCACTGAGAAATAACGGTTCAGTGCTCTTAAATCCTCAATTGGTCTTATGTCGCCATTTGGCTTTGGAACCGTGAACAGATTTGAATAATACCCTGTTCCCCTTTTGGGAACTGGGACCTCCATGATCACCCCCTGACACCTTAAACGGTCTAGTGCTTGGAGTAATAAGCCCTTTCTTGAAAGGTCCGTGGAAACGCTGGACCTCACAAATCTTTGAGGAGGGTAAGAGTGCAATTCCAGCCTGTACCCCTGAGACACTGTAGAGATGACCCACATGTCCTGAATTAGCGTTAGCCACAATCTTGCAAACTGCAGCAACCTTCCCCCCACTCGCAGGAGTGGGGGCATCCATTCACAAAGAAGGTTTGGTGCCAGTATTAGCAGACTTTTGGACCCACTGCCTCTTTTGGCCCTGGCCCTGCTGCTTATCTTTGGCATCAGATCCCTGGTGCCGTCGGAACTGCCTAGTGCCTGAAAAACCTGAGGAATTAGCGCGTGGCACCTTAAAAGAGGGTAGTTTAGCTACCTTTTTCACAGGAAGGAGGGAACTCATTCCTCCAGATATATTTTGGATGTACTTATCAAGATCATCCCCAAACAAATGTTCTCCATGAAAAGGAAAATCAGCTAGCATCCTCTTACAAGGGAGCTCTGCTGACCAACTTTTTAGCCATAAATTCTGCACATGTGCACAGACAAAAGAGCCATGTGCGAGATCTGCTGCATGGAGTCTTTAAGGGCATCTATAGCAAAGCAAAAAGCCTGAGGCAGATCTGCTCTATCCTGAATAGAATCCTCCGGTCTATTGGGCCATCTAGCCTGATCCTTCAAGGCTTGACAAACCGCAGTTGCTGCTACTGTAAGCTGAATAGCGGAACCTGCCAGGGCGAAGGATGCCTTTAACAAGGTTTCCAGTTTCTTATACGCAGGATCCTTAAAGACCTGTGCATTATCCACTGGACAAGTTAAGGTCTTGCTCAGGGAGGAAACTGCTGCACCCACAACTGGTATGCTCCACTTCTTGGTAAAGCTTTCCTCCATAGGATATTATAGAGAAAACCTCCTTGGAGGCACAAATATCCTGTCTGGGTGCTCCCAGTCAGAATATACCACCTGCTTCAAGAGTGGGTGAAACGGAAACACCTGTGTACCCTGCTGTGGTTTCAAAGAACTCAGGGAGGAACAAGGTGTTTCAGGGACCTGGAGGTAACTTAAAAGCTGTATGGACCATCAATATAAGAGAATGGATGAGAAGCTTTTGTGATTGAGAGGCTTATATAATTTGAGCCTCTTCAAGCTCTGAATCACTTGAGGGAGATTCCTCTGTTTGGATATCAATTGCCTGACCCGCCATTACCTCTTCTACCTCGTCAAGCCAGTCTTGCTTCCAATATAGGAGATAGGAGGAATAGGGGAGGGGGACTTGACACACTTCCTGCCACTTTGTGTGACAAAAGCGATCATTCCAGCAATCTTGCCCTCTAAACCAGCCAAAGCTGATGCCAGGTCCTCTTTAGTAATAAATTCTGAGGTAGCAGTACTGGTAGCAGCCACAAAGTTGGATAGACGCAGCGGCTCAAATTGCCCAGTGACATCCTGTCTTTCAGGAGAGGCTATTGCAGCAGAGTTCCATTTAGCCTCTTCTGATGCCCTTTGCTGCAGCGCTCCCCAGAACGCTTCCTGGAGGAAATGGCTTGCTGGAGCAGTGGTAACTGGCTTTGCTATACAATACACAAGTTCCTCAGTACCACAATTCCCCCTTGGAAGAATCTTACACAATGAACTGTTCTTCCAGCTACTGCAACATAATTAGGCTGTGTCTGTCATCACCCATAGGACTCATGTGTCACCCAGGACAGACTGCTCTGTGTCCCCTCCGCTGGCCAGCAACTAACTGTGCTTTTAACCTTTAAAAAAAAAATTCCCTCGGCCATTAGTGCCACGTGCATGAGCCCATTCTCACCCCCGTGGAGGAGAACACACAGAGCAGCACACATATGCCCTCTAGTGGGTAAAAAAGCATTCCAAGCAAAACTTTTTTTTTTAAACATGTCTTTCTAAACATACATTGTTGCAGGGAATATATAATAATTGGACCCTGTTTTTTCACAGGGCCACTTACCACACCCATCGCGGTGGGTTCTATTACACGGACCTTCAAGGACTGGGTACCCTTTTAGCATGAGGGTCCACTCCCTTGGACCTGTACAGCACCCAGCAGGAATGCCTTAGCGCTGTGGTGTCCAGGATTCCACTACGCTGGGTCCAGCACCCAAAGGTTTCATTACAGGAAAAACCTTGTTGTTGATCCTTTAATCTTCTACGAGGCTTGGGTACCATTTATCTTAGCATAGTAGCTTTTTGAAATGGATCAGATCTAGAAATGCTGTCCCTTGATTCTTAAGAACCTGTGCGGGATTACAGCATGGAAGCTCACAAAGAGCTTAAAAAAATGACCATCCACCTTTTTTAGACACTGGCAAAGAAACTGGAGTACTTCCTATATGTGAGGGGTTATATAGGGGATCACTTCCTGCTTTTGGTTATTCTACCAGTGTTCATTCACCTATAGGTTTTATTTTTATTGTTTCACTTTAAGCATTAATAAAATCACTGCTGCTGAAAATGTTTTAATTTTTTTGCATTGATACATGTCCCCTAGGGCAGTACCCGAGTCCCCATATACTTTTTATGGCCATAATTTGCATATAAGTCTTTAAAATTAGGACTTTTGATTTTTCATGTTTGTGTCCCGTAGACTTTAATAGGGTTTGCATGTTCGCTAGAACTTTTTGCCTGTTCGAGGTGTTTAGGTGCGAACCGAACCGGCGGGTGTTCGGCCCATCCCTGGTCTGGTGACACTGAGACTGGTGTGGTGGTGATCAGGAACACTGTTGATGTCTTAAACATGTATATGGGTGGTATAAATTAAAAATGTTGTATACAATAAAAAAAAATCTTTAGCGTTGTCTATAAAAGTCCTAATTATTTATCTATTCATTTATTGATTGATTATTATATAATTATATGGGAGGGCAAAACTTGAGGATATCTACATGTGTTAATGTGTTGCGTGGTTTCCATATATAGTGTATATATATATATATATATATATATATATACAGTATTTGGGGATGAGCTTCGAGTTCGAGTCGAACTCATGTTCGCCCGTTCGCCGAACAGCGAACAATTTGGGGTGTTCGCGGCAAATTCGAAAAGCCGCGGAACACCCTGTAAAAGTCTGTGGGAGAAATCTAAAGTGCTAATGTTAAAGGCTTAAATGCAATTTATTGACAAAAAAAGTGTTTGGGGGACGTGGGTCCTGCCCCAGGGGACATGTATCAATGCAAAAAAAAGTTTTAAAACGGCCGTTTTTTTGGGTGTATAGTATGCCTGTAAAGCAGCGATTGTTTCCCGTGCTTTGAACTGTCCCTGCACAAAGTGTCATTTCTGATGGAAAAAAAGTAATTTAAAAGCAATACAGAGAAAAGTCATTGATTAAAAAAAATGCGTGAGGGTCCCCCCAAATTCAATTACCAGGCCCTTCAGGTCTGGTATGGATATTAAGGGGAACCCTGCGTCAAATAAAAAAAAAAAATACGTGGGGTTCCCCCCAAATATCCATACCAGACCCTTCAGGTCTGGTATGGATTTTAAGGGGAACTCCACGCCAAATAAAAAAAAAATACTCTTTATCCGAGCATGCAACCTGGCAGGCCGCAGGAAAAGAGGGGGGGACAAGAGAGCGCCCCCCCTCCTGAACCATACCAGGCCACATGCCCTCAACATGGGGAGGATGCTTTGGGGGTCTGTGACCCCTCAAAGCACCATGTCCCCATGTTGATGGGGACAAGGTCCTCATCCCCACAACCCTTGCCCAGTGGTTGTGGGGGTCTGCGGGCGGGGGGCTTATTGGAATCTGGAAGACCCCTTTAAGGGTAAGGGGTACATTAATTTATTACACTGCAGAGGAATATAAATCACGTTCCCTATCAGGTCCGCTCAGCCAATGACGTAGGCGGGGTGTGACGTACAAGGGGGCGGGGTCACCCGTAAGATCATAGGGCAAGCCCCAGCTTTCCCCGCTTGCCGGGGAATAGCTAATGACGTAGGTGGGATTCCGTCATTGGCGCTACGTCATTGGCTATTCCCCGGCAAGCGGGGAAAGCTGGGGCTTACCCTATGTTGTGACGGGTGACCCCGCCCCCTCGTACGTCATGGGGGTTTCGAGTGGAGAGTGGAGGACACTGCAGCGCTGGACATTTTTTTTTTTTTTTTTAATAAAGGACTTTCCCAACTGTGTCTGTGTGTTATTTTACAATTTTTTACACTTTCTTTGTGAAATGGTAGGGGTACAATGTACCCCTTACCAATTCACATAGGGGGGCCGGGATCTGGGGGTCCCCTTTGTTAAAGGAGTCTTCCAGATTCCGATATGCCCCCCGCCCGCAGACCCCCACCACCACCGGGCAAGGGTTGTGGGGATGAGGCCATTGTCCCCATCAACATGGGGACATGGTGCTTTGAGGGGTCATAGACCCCCAAAGCATCCTCCCCATGTTGAGAGCATGTGGCCTGGTACGGTTCAGGAGGGGGGGGCGCTCTCTCATCCCCCCACTTTTCCTGTGGCCTGCCAGGTTGCGTGCTCGGATAAAGGGTCTGGTATGGATTTTTGGGGGGAACTCTATGCCATTTTTTTTTTAAATTTGACTCAGGGTTCTCCTTAATATCCATACTAGACCTGAAGGGCCTGGTAATGGAATTTGGGGGGACTCCCACACATTTTATTTTTTTATCAATGACTTTTCTCTGTATTGCCGGGAGCTGACAATTCATTATAGCCACGAGTGCTTTTAAATTACTTTTTTTCCTTCAGAAATGACAGGCACAGGGACAGTTCCAAGCACGGGAAACAAGCGCTGCTTTACAGGCATACTATACACACCCCCCCCCCCCAAGGTACAACATTTAAAGGAATATTTCACTTTTATTGTTTCACTTTAAGCATTATTAAAATCACTGCTCCCGAAAAAACGGCCGTTTTTAAAACTTTTTTTGCATTGATACATGTCCCCTGGGGCAGGACCCAGGTCCCCAAACCCTTTTTAGGACAATAACTTGCATATTAGCCTTGATAATTATCACTTTTGATTTTGAACGTTCAAGTCCATTGTATTTAATAGGGTTCTAAAGTTCGCGCAAACTTTAGGTCTGTTCGCAGGTTCTGGTGCGAACCGAACCAGGGGGTGTTTGGCTCATCCCTATATATATATATATATATATATATAATATAGAATGTAGGGTGCACTCACCTCCAATCCACTGATGCTGAGTGCATGTAACTAGGGAGCTTTACCCTTTTCCCCCATATGTAGTAAAAGTACAAAATAGTAGTTCTGCAGCAATATATATATATATATATATATATATATATATATATATATATATATAAATTTTGAGATGTAATTAAAACTAAACATGATGTAAAAATACATTCGTTTAGGTTACTTTCAGTGAAATTGCATGTCTAAGTTATCAGAACGTTAGAATTATAGCTTAAAGCAGTAGTAAACTGCTGAAAAAAAATAAACAAAAAACCTGCAAGACAATGGCATAATGTGCAAGTATGCATCACATACCTACCTTAGAACGAAGCCCCCCCAGGCATTCAGAGCACATGCCCTGCTGACATCAACAGCTGCATGCAGGGTGAATATCTCCTAAACGGTGCACGTTTATGAGATATTCATTTTACCTACCTGATGCCTGTTGTCTGTATATAACCATTAAGAGAGCATAGCATACACTATAGTTTCACTTGTGCTCTTGCCCTCCCCATGGTGAGCATAAAAAAAAAAAACTAGAGGCAATTTTTTTTACTTTTTAGGATAGAGCAAGCGTGGGTCAAGTTTGGCTTTTAGTGACACTTTAATTGAACACTGCTAAAATTCGTATTTTGCTATATACTGTTGAACTCCCATTAAAATAGTATTTGCTACTGATTTACTTTTGTTTACAAAAGTTTTATTTGGAAGACAGTAAATGACAAACTTCAGTATAAAGTGATATACAAAGTACGGTAGTGCTTGGGTTTACAAAAGTTTGTACATGAGAATGGCAACAAAGGTTATATCCATATGCAATCAGTATCAACCATAAGGACAAGATAACATTTGGGTGTGAAGGTGGGGTGGCGTGGGAAAAATAAAAAAAAAAGGTCCCATAGTAGTACGCTCAATAGTATGTTATAGCGGTATGTTCTGTTAAGTTGGAGACCAATACATCCATTTTCCATTGTATGTGTGTATGCCATCTAAGAGAGTATGGTGGATCCTTTCAGATAATCTAAGAGCCTCCATTCTGGCTAAGACCTGGGACCAAGGAAGGTTGTGTGTTTTCAAGTTTAGGGCGATCATCCATTGAACGGAGCTTATCAGTGAATGAAGTAGTCTAGTACAAGGTAAAGGGATATCTGAAACCTCAGCATAAAGAATGCAGATTTGTGGTGAGAGGGGGACTTTTTTCTTGAGTGTGGGTTCTAAAGTGTTTACCACTGCTTGCCATATGGGTTCAAGGAGTTTACAGCTCCAGAAGATGTGGAGATACTTCCCTTCATCAGGGCAGCCTCTAAAGCAGGTATTGGAGACTGAGGGATAAAATGAATGGATCTTGGCAGGGGTCATATACCATCTAACAAAGAGTTTAAGGGGGGATTCCCTAAAGGCTGCAGCGCGATTGCTTTTGCGGAGGTTGTCTATCATCTTTAACCAGGTTTCTATGGGGAGGGAGCAGCTCAAGTCAGCTTCCCAACGTATCATAGGGCCTGTTTTCTCGGGCTGGTGTAGATCGTTTAAGAAATTGTACATTTGTGAGATGACACCCTTATCTCTGTAAGAGGAAGTGCAGATGCGCTCAAAAGTGGTGCATGGGGTGTCGATGGAAAGGGGATAGTGAGTGGCAAAAAAGTTTTGGATTTGGAGATATTGGGGGAGTTCAGAGTCAGGGAGTTTGTGACTAGATTGGAGGGATGCGAAGGTTGGGAATTTTAGGTTGGTCACTAGTGATCTAAGAGTGGTTAATTTAAGTTGAATCCAGTGGTGAAAGAGATTGTAGTTTGGGAACGCGGGGGTAAATCTGGGATCACCCAGGAAGTTGGCCAAAGGGGGGGTAGTTGAGGACAAGGCGTAATAGTCTTTGATTTTATTCCATAGTTGCAAAGAGTGGGCGATAATCATGTTTTTCTTAAGAAGAGAGCGGTAGTGAGTTATAGGGGACCATAAAATGCCCTTTAATGATAAAGGGGAGATGGAAGAAGATTCAAAGATCAACCATGGAATGTGTGTAGTGGGGGAATGCCATTGGGCCATATGAGAGAGTCTGGCTGCTAAATAATAGTGCCAGAGGTTTGGGAGGCCCATGCTGCCTTTGTTTTGTGGATTATGCATAAGCGCATAACTACACCTGGGTTTTTTATTGTTCCAGATAAATTTATTAATTTCCCTTTGAAGGGATGTTATTCTGGATTTGGGGACATTAATGGGGAGCGCTCTGAAATAGTAGAGAAGCTTGGGGAGGATCGACATTTTGAACGCACAGATTCTGCCTAAGAAGGAGATGTGATGATTGGACCATGATTTAAGTAGTGAATTTATGTGGGAGAAGAGAGGAATGCAATTGGCTTTATAAAGAGATGTGTGGGTGGGGGTAATATAGACTCCCAAATATTTGATTGAGTTGGATGGCCAGATGAAGTTAAAATTATTTTGGAGTGTGCTTAGCATGTTTGGGGGGTAGTTTATAGGTAGAGCAGAGCTTTTGTTGGTGTTTATAGATAGGCCGGAGATTGCATGGAAGGAGTTGAGTTCATCTAATAAGTTGGGAATGGAGGTAATTGGATCGGTCAGAAATAATAGAGCGTCGTCAGCATATAGGCTAATTTTAAACTGAGTGACGTTTTTCTGATATCCTTTAATGTTAATATTTTGTCTGATAGCTATGGCAAGGGGCTCCATTGCAAGGGCAAACAGGAGGGGGGAAAGTGGACAGCCCTGTCTAGTACCTCTATTTATGGGGAAAAATTCGGAGTTGCTACCTGGAATTCTAATTCTAGTCTTTGGGGAGTGATAAAGGGCATTAAAGCCGTGTATGAATTTTTCTGAGAGGCCAAGTTTAGGAAGGAGGTGATTGATGTATGACCAGCTGACGCTGTCGAAAGCCTTGTGTATATCAAGGCTTAAAAGACAGATTGGGCGGGAGTGAAGATTAGCGTCTTGTATAACGTTGGATACTAGTCTGATGTTATCCGTAATTTGACGTCCTGGGATAAAGCCTGACTGGTCAGTGTGTACTAAGGAAGTGACAACAGAAGCTAGTCTGTTGGCTAGTAATTTACCAAAAAGCTTAATATCATTATTGAGGACAGATATGGGGCGAACGTTTTGAGGAAGGGAGTGATCTTTATGTGCTTTTGGGATTAAGGAGAGGTTAGCCATCAACATCTCGTCAGGGAATTGGCCTCCATTTAGAATATGATTGAATAGTCTAGTGAGATTAGGTACTAGAAGAGGGGCAAATTTTTTATAGTATGAAGACGAAAAACCGTCTGGGCCTGGGGCTGTGGATGTCTTAAGTGATTTGATTATGTTCAAAATTTCCTCATCTGTGCAGGGTATATTAAGGGAGGAGGTCTGATGATCGCTAAGTTTAGGGAGTGGGAGGTTGTCTAGCCACCTTAAAGAGGAGGGGTTGGGAATTGTTTGCGGGCCTGAAAGTAGGTCTTTATAAAAGTTTGTGAATATTTGGAGCACATCCTGAGGGTGAGTTACGAAATTACCATTCGAATTACGCAACTTGTAGACATGTGTAGGATTAGAGTCTTGCTTGAGTTTTTTAGCAAACATTGCTGAGGAAGAATTGCTGAATAGCAAGAATCTGGCTTTTGAAAAGCGTAGAGATTTTTCAGTGTCATCGGATAATAGTGTATTCAATGCTTGACGCTTGATTTGGATTAGATTAGTTAGCTCCGGGGAGACTGAGTGACTCATCTTGTTATATAAGTCATTTGATTCTTTAGTGAGACAATTAATGTCTGCAATTTTAGCTTTATTCCTAGCCACAGCAATGTTTATAAGATGGCCCCTGAGAACAGCTTTATGGGCAGCCCATATGGATGTGGGAAGTGTCTCATTTGTTATATTTTCTTTGAAGTAATTTTCAATATGGGAATTTATTAGTTGAAAGGTGGCGGGGTCTGTGAGTAGAGAGTCGTTAATGCGCCATTTAAAGGTAGTTGGGGCCATTCCTATGTGGGAGGTCTCAAATGCGGTGATATTATGGTCTGACCAAGGGCAAGGGTGGATCTGGGCTGAAGAGGAGTTTGCTAAGAGAATAGGGGTACTAAAAATGTAGTCAAGGCGGGCATAACAATCGTGAGGATGAGAGTAATGTGTGAATGCCTTAATCCCTATATGGTGTGATCTCCATGTGTCAATTAATTGAAGATTGTTCAGAGAGTGATTTATAGTTTTGGAGAAGGCTTTAGAGGATGGGGTTGTGTTACTTCTGTCTAAAGAGGGGTGGGCGGCTAAGTTGAAATCGCCTCCTACTATCATGTGGGGCGAAGTGTGTTGGTCTAATATGGAGAAGAAATTTTTGAAAAAGGATGAGTGTGACTCGTTAGGGGCGTAAACTGACGCTAATGTAATTGAGCGCCTGTTAATTGTGCCCTTCAGAATAATGAAGCGGCTATCATTATCTTTGTAAATATTTTGGACTTCAAAAATAATTGAGTTTTTGATAAAGATGGCGACCCCCCTGGTTTTATTTGTAAAGGTAGTATAATAATGTTGACTAAATGTTTTATCGAAATATTGTGGGTGGTTGGCTTGGGCAAAATGGGTTTCTTGTAATAAAATGATGTCAGCTCCCAATCTTTTGTAATGTTTGAATGCTTTTTTGCGTTTATTGGGAGAATTAAAGCCCTGAACGTTGTGGGAGATTATTCTAATACCCATAGTTGTAAAAGAGGTAGAGTTTTGTTAGGAAAGTTATAGTTAAAGCTATAAGATATCTCAAGCTCCGTCAAATAAAGAGCACTCCCAAGAAGTTCAAGTATAACAGGGAAGGGGAAATTATGTAGAAAAGTTGTATAATGCCAGACATGTATTTTGATAGAGTGTGAATATAGAAGTGTCATCATATATCTTATAGCAACTAAAAATATGATCAACTTATTGTGATTATAGTGAAAGGTCAATTGTGGTCTTCCGTTAACATTTCTGAACATTTTTGAGGCCAAAAGGGCAAAAGTAAATGAAAAATAAATGAGAAAAAACTGGGGGCCAGGAAACATAGAGCCACCTGGCCCAAAAACCGTATGTAGAGGACAAATCTGTCCTAATTCTACCAACGAGGTGCGCCCCCCCACCTCAATGAGATGAGGGAGCAAACCACGGAGGCAGAGCGGGGAACAATCCAACGACGGCGGACTCGGCAGGCAATTTAAAACATTGAAAAATCACAGTGTAGGGTACATGGTGAGAAATGGTAGTTATCACAAAAGGTACAATACATGAAAAATTGAGGGGCAGCGGTAAAAAATTAACCTAATAATAAAAAAAAAGAAGGAGTAGGAGAAAGGTCTCGCGTGAGTCCAGAGGGTTTGTTATTGAGTGGAGATCATATAGCAGACTAGGCTGCCGCAGGACCAGGTTCAGCTGGGAATGTTCGTCGTGTCAGGGAAACAAACATGACAAAAAAAATAAACAGTAAAACAGCCCAGGAAGTCTTTGGTTATATTTGGATGAACTCCAGTTAGGGCAGGTGGTATGAAGGGGAAGGAGAATTGCAGTGTGAACATTGCGAAACAAACAAGTAATAAAAAAAAAAAAAAAGAAAAGGGGTAAAATTGTGAAAGTTTAGTGTGGTCAGTTTATAGGATATTGATCAATTTAGTATTCTGAGAAGGGTTGGAACTTGCTACTCAGAAATTTCCGAACCAATTATGAAATCTTCAGGATGAATCCAGTGGGAGTTGTTTCAGCCGTGGGAGAGATTTGTAGTTGTCCTGTTCAATAACAATTTGTTGAGAGCAAGGGGTACCATTACTTAGGCACGTCTCTACCAGGGGCATAGTGAGATTTGGGTGATCCCCTGTGCTCAATGGGGGAGATACAGCTGAATATATAATAGTAGTGCTCGTTAATGTGGATCCAGAGGTAGAGGTACGAAAGATGGGGGAACAAAAAGATAGACCTAGGACTGCACCTCATGTCATGAGAGCATGCATTTGTAGTGAAAAAAAAGGGGAAAAAAAACAGGGTGTGGAAATACGACTCAGCGAGCAATGACTCAAAATCTCAAAAGAATAGTGTGGTCAGTTTATGAGAATAGAACTTGCAGGATCATGCATGATGATCTGGGGAGGGAGGGTTCCATCTTCTCTGGTCCCTTTGGTTTCTCTGATCCCTTTGTGAGCGCCTAGGGGTGGACCAAATGGGTGATGATCTAGGTGTGGGAGGGAATCGGCGTTGAGGGGCCTGATCCAAGAGGCCCAGCTTGACCAGCAGATCCTTTCCTTCTATAACATTATAGACAGAATACGTGGTGCCATTGTGCATAATAGACAACTTGAAGGGAAATCCCCATCTGTACTTAATACCGGCAGATTGTAAGATACTGGTAACCTCCTTCATCCTGCGGCGTCTATCCAGAGTCGCAGGAGAGATGTCCGGGTAGATCTGGATCCTAATTCCATCTAGGTCTATATTCTGAGTGTTTCTAGCCGCTCTCATGATGTCTTCCTTAGTGACAAAGTCTTTCATACAGATGATTATGTCACGAGGGGGTTTATCAGGAGTTGGTTTGGGCCTCAGAGCTCTATGTACTCTGTCGCATGCAAAGGCAGACAGGGGCTTATCTGGGACAAGGTTATGAAACAGTTTAGTGATGGTCTGGTTGAGATCAGTGGTCGTTTCAGGGACACCACGCAGCCTTACATTGTGTCTCCTGTTCCTGTTGTCTAAATCTTCTACGTGAGCTTGAATAAAGGAAAAGCTGTCTGCAAGTGATTCATAATCCTTTCTCAAGTCATTGTGAGCCAAGGAAAGCTCGTCATGCTTAGCCTCTAAAATGTCAGTTCTTCCTCCTATGCTAGCTATCTCCTGTGATAGAGCACTGGTGGATTTATGTATTTCAGACTCCAGCTTCCCCACCAGCTTTTCATAAATGGCTGTGAGGCTGGCATCTAGGTCAGCTTTTGTCAGGGGAGGATTGTACTCACTGTTTGGAGGATTTGCTGTCTGAGCCTGAATGGAGCTGCTGGGGGCCGCGTGTGAGCCGGCGCCATTTTGGGTCATCTTTCTTGTTGTGCAGGAGCGCTCAGTCTCCAAAAGAAAGTTGGTGAGCGAGTGTTGTGAGCGCGTTCTCCGTCCTTTTTTGTCTGATGGCATGTACCTGGGTGTCTCACAGGGGTGCTGAGTGACTTTGGGCTGAATTGTGTGCTGGAATAGCCCCGGAAATCCTGCCTAGCAGACCTGGTCAGACGGAGCTCTGCTCAGCAGCGTCCGTCCAGCATCGCGCCGCGCATGCGCCCCCCCGCTACTGATTTACTTATGTACAACTTTTGAACAATACTTACTATATTATTGTTATTATATTATTTTCATCACTATTGTTTAAATAGAATAGAGTAAAAATAGTCGATTAAATATGTAAAATATAGTGAATGTGATAAATTACTAAATAGTTCGGAACCGTTGAGGCATTTTAAATGCATTGCTTGTGCTGAGAGCTTAGTACACAGCAATTCATCTCATTTTATAATCTATGGATCAACTTGATACAAAGCTTTAAGTGAACCTGTATGCAAAATCATGTCATGTAAGACTATGGGATAAAATTCTTGACCCACCCTGGTATTCTTTCAGATATGCTTTTAATAAAAGGGTCACTTTCATTCCCTTTAGCTTGGAACATTTCAGAAAAATACAGAGAATGGTAATTCATCTCTTAGAAATCCCAGTAAACCTAAAACTGGAGTTGCTGCCAAAGATCTGAATGTTTTTTCCTAAATCTCTGTAATCCAATAAGCTTTTGTGTTTAGCAGCTTGTTTTGAAACTTGTATAGCACCCCAGCCTGTGTCTCCGTATGTTCGTTTGCAGGCAGGTGAGTGCCTAAGGGTCTCATTATTATTCAAGCCAGGGGGCCCTTACAGCCCAGACCAGTATGTAATTTGTAATTAACTGTCATTTACCTCTGTCTGCATTGAGTTGTTTTTCAAAAGACAATGCATGTGAGCTCGCTTCTTGGTATTCTTTGTTTTAAGTGTAATGTCTTTCAGATATTGAAGCTTCCATATTCATTAGTGAAGGAAGTACTTTCCACATTAAAACAAAACCAATGATGTTAACTTTTTTCCTTTCTCTAGTTAACAAAATTGTAAAAACTGCGCAAAACAGATGGGGAGGTTTTTTTCTGAGAATTTTCTATTACTGATGCCCATTCTCACCACTAATCTTTGCTCTAGCAATTGAAAACCTTGCTATCACAATCCGGCAAAACCCTAATAAAAAAGGAGTAACATGCTGCTCTCAAACTCACAAGTGAGGGCTTTATGCAGACAACATTCTATTATTCCTCACCTCCCCTATCACGTCCCTACCCAACTTATGCCAGACACTTGAAGAATTATCAGTTATATCAGGACTTCAAGTGAACTACTCCAAGTCTCTTGCCATGAATGTCTCCCTTCCACCGAACACGGTCGCCCTGCTTCAAAAATCTTTCCAATTTGAATGGAATGAAACGTCCATAAAATATCTTGGAATTAACTTAACAACTAAGACGGAATCCCTCTATAATAGTAACTATCCCCCTATGTTCCGCAAACTAGAATCAGATCTTAAGACTTGGTCCAAACACAGCCTATCCTGGACAGGCCGGATAAACTCTATAAAAATGACCTTACTCCCCAAACTGCTATACCTGTTTCGCTCCCCTCCCATTCCAATCAAAAGAGTCCACATCAGATCCTTTTAGAGTAAGATTCTGACATTCATATGGGGTAAGGGAGATTACAGAATTCCACAAAGCACCCTGTACTGTCATAGGAAGGGGGGGGGGGCGGCTTAAGTCTAACAAAATTACTCCAGTACTATTTTGCAGCCAAACTGGCACAGATATCGGTAATATACTCCAGATACGAAAAACCTGATTGGATCCAAATTGAAAGGCAAGCAGTCCCTCGCCACACTCTCGATTTTTTGATGTGGTGCCCACCAAAATCCCGCCCGCTGATAATGGCACAGACCCTGTCTCACTCCCTAGCCCTATGGGAATGTTTACGCACATCAACGGCCCTGACCTCCGCAAGCAAACCGCTGTCCCACTTATTTAATAACCCTGGCTTCCCCCCAGGAATGAACATAGTAGCATTCAAATGGTGGCTGGACAAAGGACTGTACCGAATCGGACATTTTTACACCCCTTCAGGCCCTTTCTCTCTCTCAATCATTGCGTCCATAAGTTGAAATTACCCCCCTCAGAACGCTTCAGATTCAGACAAATTTCACATTATTTACACTCAATCTGGTTGGAAAAACCACTACCGCCTAGGTTTACTGCATACTAACTCTGGTGTGGACAGGGCTTGGAACAGAGGGGAGGGATCTTGATCATTTACTTGTCACTAGTGCAACCGGTCTCAAAATCCCCCTTCATGACTGCCTAGGAGTTGGACTTCCGATTCAGCTGGGACTTGGAGGCCTGGCAGATGGCCTGCTTTAAGTCCTTCAAGGGCATTTTAAATATGGCCCTCACAGAGGCCAGTCTGAAAGTGATTTCTAGATGGTACTACACGCACTTCAGATTGGCCTCTATGTACACCTCGGCAGATTCTCTGTGCTACAGAGGCTGCCAACTTTCAAGAACAATGGCCCACATTTGGTGGGAATGTCCCAGAATACACCCATTCTGGAGGAAAATCTTCAACATTATCGATAAACTTGCTGGCAGCCAGGTACCTAGGTCCCCGATGGTGGCTCTCCTCAATTCTGTGATCTCAAAAATCCCCCAGCACACTCAAAGGCTAATCCACTTTAGTGGGTGCCAAACTAACCATGGCTAAGGCATAGAAACAACCAAAAATCTTGATTAAAGCGGCCCAAACGAAAATCTCCTGGATAATGTCCCAAGAAAAGCTATCCAGTGTACTATCAGACACTGTCTGCAAACTTGAAGCCACATGAGAACCATGGGCTCAACATGTAGGCATCTCCCTCTCGCCTAGAAGTAAGCCAGAATGAGACATCTTTAAAACCCAATGATAGACAACCTAAACTTCTATTACCTTCTCTTTCTCCTCCTCTTTCTCTCTGCATACTTTCTATTCTATCCTATTGCTCTCTCTCAATGACTCCCAAATATATGGGGTGTCAGAAGTTTTGTTTTGAAAGTTAGAAGTTATGATTATCGGTTGCGCATAGGTTCAACCAAATTATTGTTTACAACTGCTTTCAAGTAGTGGGATGGGGGCTAGATTCGGGGGTTGAGACCCCTGCCCAGCACAGCTTGATCCCCTTGGGGGTGCCGGGCGCCAAGGGTACTACTCTGGATCGTCCTAATCTCTCTACAGTAGGTTTTGACTTTACGGTCTCCAGATGCTCAGCATATTCTTCAGGATATATTTGGTTAGTGCTCTGAGCTACAACAAAAGCCTTATGGTTATATAATTTACTGAATGTTTCTCTGATATGTTTATTTTTTCAGCTTATTGCTCGCTCCTTCGGAGTTCCTCCTGTATTGTAATACAAAACACCGCTTCTGGTGTACTGATGTTGAACTTGTATATGTCTGTTTTACTTAAAAAAAATTGAAATAAAAATGTGTTCTTCTGGGGCGTGGCCTGACTCGAGAGTCGGATGGTCGCATAGATCCGGAGCTCCGGACTCACGGGACGAAAGCGGCATAAAGCAACCCCATCTGAGGGATCTGTTTACCGGGCAATACAGCGACAGCGTCTGGGAAGGTGCCGGGATCATGCCGGGCAAGCGGCAAGGCGAAAGAAAGCCTCAAAGACTCACAGAATTCTATCCGGTGGTTCCCGGTGGAGACGAGGGGCAAGATGGCGCCATGGCCTACTCTCCTTCAGCTACATCCACCCACGGGAAGGCCATCAACAAAGGGTACAACCAATCGAGGGGCACTTCTCACCCAAGCCAGCACCCCTGCCCTCCCTCCCCGTCCACCAGCAACCCTGCTAAGTCCAAACCAAGGATGGATGGCAATAGATCAAGCCCGAAGTGCAGCCAGGCCTCATATTCAGGGGAAGACACCAGGGAGTTGCCAGAATCAATAGAATTATTCCTCACTCAGAATCAGCCTGTGCTTGACACTGTTTTGAAGGACATGTTACTATCTTTGCGCAGCACAATACAATCTGACATGGCATTGTATATGCATACTTTCAATAGAGAGATCCAAGCAGTGGAGAGCAGGGTGGATCACATAGAAACAAAAATAGGGGAGTATGCAGAGACTATAAACGATTTGGTGGATGCTAATGAAGTGAGAGAGGGGGATACAGAATGGATCAAAGCAAAATGGAAGATAGGTCCAGGAGGAACAACCTAAATATCAGGGGGATTCCCGAATCAGTCCAACAATCAGATCTAAACTGTTATGCTGCAGCCCTATTTTAAAAAATCCTGCCAGATCTCACAGATCTAGACGTCACCATTAGGGATGAGCTTCGTGTTCGCGTCAAACACACGTTCGACTCGAACATCTGTCGTTCGATCGTTCGACTAAGAACGAACGTTATGGTCCGTTCACGCTAAATTTGTGTTGCACGACACGGCCCATAATTCACTGCAGAATCGCAGTGCATTGCTGGCTGATGATTGGCCAAGCATGCACTATGACCCGCATGCTTGGCCAATCACAGCGCGGAAAGAACGGAGAGCCGTAATTGGCCAAAGCCAGGGTGGCTTTAGCCAATTATGGCTCAGGGGTTTAGTACACGCCCCACACTATATAAGGCCGCCTGTAAGTCGGCCTTGTGTAGTGTGTTGGCGTTTGTGAAAGAGGCAGTTTCAGAGAGATAGGCCTCGTACACACGACCGAGTTTCTCGGCAAGAACCAGCAAGAAACTTGCTGGCAGAGATGTCTTGCCGAGAAATTAGTTCGTGTGTATGGTTTCTCGTCAAGAAAACCGACAAGTAATCTCGACGAGAAAATAGAGAACCTGCTCTCTATTTTCTCGTCGAGATTCTCGTCAGCCTGTTTCTCGACGAGAAAAGTGAGTGTGTGTACACTTACCTGTCCTCCGGGAAGCCCGCGCATGTTCGAAATGAATTCGACGCATGCGCGGTAGCTTCCTAGGCATAGGTAGGGTATACCAAGATGGCGGCGACGGCATCGAATGTGACGAGCGCATGCTCGTCGTATTCGATGACGTCACCGCGTTCGCTCCATTCAAAGAACCGCGGGTTCTTTGAAACGAGCGTGTGTACACTCGGCCCGGACAAGTTTCTTCTCCAAGAATCTCGTCAAAAAAAACAACATGTTTTTTTCGACGAGAATCTCGGCCGTGTGTACGAGGCTTCAGACAGTGTCATTTATATTGAGTTTGATAGAGCAGGCAGGCGAGTCAGTTAGCTGCTGTTACAGCGTGTAGATATATATGCATCAGAGGTGTTGTATATATATTTATACACTGTATTGAGTTTAGCTAGATCCATTCCTGTTAGTCTCTATACTGTGACAGGCAGGCAGGTGATTGTGCTAGCTGCAGACAGTCAGTGTTTCACTTAGTGTACTACTTTGTGCTTTGCATAGCGATCACCTAAAGCTCACCTGGATACAGTTATTCTCTATACTGTGACAGGCAGGCCGGTGATTGTGCTAGCTGCAGACAGTCAGTGTTTCACTTTGGGCTCTTTCACATAGACGGACCGTTCAGGTCTGCCTGTCAGTTTTTTAGGCGGACCTGAACGGATGCTCCATGTACCCCTATGGAGCCACGGATGTCAGCAGTGACATGTCCGCTGACATCCGACCCGCTCCGATCCGCCAAAGTGTGACGGAGGAAAACCCTACTTTTCCATCCGTCTGCGGATCGGATGACAACGGACTCTACGGTCTGTTGTCATCCGATCCCCCATAGGGGAGAGTGGCACTCTGACAGGTCGGTCCCTGCACAGTGTGCAGAGACAGACCTGTCATCTGCCTGCTCAGCGGGGATCGACGGAGCGATCGCCGCTGAGCAAAGCGGAGCCCGCACAAGGACACGGATCGTGTGAAAGGTGCCTTAGTGTACTACTGTGTGATTTGCATAGCATTCACCTAAAGCTCACCTGGATACAGTTATTCTCTATACTGTGACAGGCAGGCCAGTGATTGTGCTAGCTGCAGACAGTCAGTGTTTCACTTAGTGTACTACTGTGTGCTTTGCATAGCATTCACCTAAAGCCTAAATTTTTGATGCAATACTTTGCAACAGGGCTCATTGCTGTGCTCTAAGTACAGTATCTGTGAGGGGTTGCAGTATTGTGGCACCAGCACCAGTGCCTAAGGCCCAATTTTTCAGCCCCTGTTCAACAGGGGCATGCAATTACAATTCTTGATCTAATAATTCACAGCAGGGCCCATTCCTGCAACCACCAAGAGTAACTGTGAGGGCTTACAGTGTTGTGACACCAGCACCACCACTAAAGGCCCAATTTTTCCTACCACTGTTCAACAGTGGCATGTAAATACAATTCCTGATACAATAGTTGACAGCAGGGCGTTCCAGCGCCCACCAAGAGTAACTGTGAGGGCTTACAGTGTTGTGGGAACACCAACACCTAAGGGGCAAATTTCTGCAGCGTATATATGGCAGGCCAAAAAAACAACAACTTTCCGGTGCAGTGTAACCAAATCCACAGTGCCACAACGATGGGAAAACGTGATGATAGAAAAAACACCTCCACCTCTAGCAAACACAGCTGCTTACCAGATGGAACTGATCTCTTATTACAGGAGATCGAACTCTCATGGGCTAATGACCCAGCCTGGGGTTCTTTACGATATACACCGCAGCATACAGCAAACAGCTTGCAGGGATGCGAATTCCAGCCAATGGTGCTCAAGGTCTCGCCACATGTAATAACGAATGAATACGCATGGCGTAAAATCCTTTAAACTTTTTATTCGCAACCAATAAAAACACACTTACAATTACGTAGATGAGTGTAAGCATAAAACAATCGAGCCGGCTGGCTCCTCGATGTGCAGCCCGTATCTTCCGGGTCTGTGGTAAAACGCAGTGACGTCAGAACGTCGTGTCTCCCAACGTTTCATCACAAAAGGGACGTGTTCTGAATCACCGCTTAAATAGCAAAGAACAATGGTGCAGCCTCGCTGTGAGTCACGAACAGCCACCAAGACGCCATCTTAACTGATGAAAACAGTTAAAAGCTACATTAAGTAGCGTATATAGATATGGGCAAAAAGCATAACAGCGAATGGAATCAGCTCATCGCACCTTCCGGTTGACATCTGACACGACTCGCTGGGGGAATGGATTACCAAATGCCCAAACTGTACTGTAAAGTGCAAATCTAAGCAATCATGTCCCATAACCAGGACTAGAGTGAACTAATTCAAAAATGTAGATTGCCTTTATAGAAACGCCACATATTATAATGCTAAAACTGAGCACCACTAAAAGAAAGAATCACTCAGAAAACTGAAAATTGTATACTTACCTTTCCGTAACTTTCCTTTCCTGGTGCCTACCATGGCAGCATACTAAGGGTTAATGGCTCCGCAGGACCACATAACTCTATAAAAGAAAGAGTTACTCCCCCCTCAGGTATTCTTGTAACTAGTCTTCAGAACTTTAAGGATTATAGAAGGCAGGGTGTATGCTGCCATAGTAGGCACCAGGAAAGAAAAATTACGGAAAGGTAAGTATACAATTTTCAGTTTTCCTGGTGCCTTCATGGCAGCATACTAAGGGTACCTAACTCGCTTACAGGGAGGGTACTGCAATAATACAATTAAATGAGTTTACAGAACTGATAGTTCCAAGAGACCTCCTCCCAAATCTCGGGAGATAAGGATTGCCGCGCCTAGGGTATAGTGCGAGATGAAGGTGATGAAGGATGACTAACTAGCCGTCCTGCAAATTGTCTCCGGAGAGACCCTAGCCCAAACTTTGCAGAGGCAGAGGACCTTCCCCGTGATGAGTGTGCATTCGGCGCACTTCGGACTGGGAGACCACTACCCCGATACGTCCTTGGACTAGCTTGGAGGGCGCCATTGCTTTCTTTGCGCCCTTGGCAATAACGAATGAACATTGATCTTTGCGAAACTGTTGTGTTAGTTCTAAGTAACGCCTCAGGGATCTGGCTATATCCAAACCATGTAGTTTGAGGAGATTGGATCTTCTCCGAAAGTCAGGAGAAGCCATACCCAGCTGAGAATGTAGAGTGCAGACACTTTAGAGACATGCTGGTGAATAGGCTGTAGGGCTACCCTGCCTGGGAAAAAGGTGACGTAGGGTTCCTGTGCCCCTAGAGGTTGTGTTTCTGACGCCTTACGACCTGATATGATGGCAATCAGCAAGGTAGGTTCCCAATGTAATGTCTCCCAATGCACACTCTTTAGTGGGTGCAAAGGAAGGGTCTGCTAAGACATCTGTCAGACACCCATATGGGGTATCAGTCTTCCCGGGAGGACGTGGACTTTGACTGTTTTCAGGAAACGTTTTATGAGGAGATTCAGTGCCCAGCGTGCGCCGGTCAAAGCTGACAAGGCTACAGGCTGAACCTTCAGAGTGCTTTAGACTTCAGCCTAAGTCCAGACCAGTTAGTAGAAAGAGTAGAATCTTTGGAGCCCAGGGCCTAGTGGATTGAAATGGTTGGATTCTGCCAGTTCTGTGAATCCCCTTCGAAACCTAATATAAGGTGGCCTAGGTGGAGGACTCTCTTGGTTGTAATAATGTTTGGGTGACACCATGCGAGCACCCTAGGTCACCCAGTCTGCTCTGCTCAGCTTTCAGGGCTTCAAGTCCAGGATCCCCGGACGTGGGAGAAAGAAGTCGTCTTGATATAGGAGGTTGACCATGTGTGGAAGCTGTACTGAGCTATTTGACTAATAGTGGAAACCGTGTGGGGAATCGGAAGTGGGCTGCACCGAGCCATTTTGACTGAGAGTGGAAACCATTGTCTCCTTTCCCAGCATGGCATGGTTGCCAGGATAGTGACCTTCTCCGACAATAGAAGCTGGAGGAAACTCAGTATTAGAGTAATCTTGAGGGAATCTCATAAAAAGCAGAGGAGTTTCGCTTTGAGTGGGAAGCTCAAAGCTCTCAATGGGGAGTACCCTGCTGTTGGTATATCCACCGGACAATCCATGGGCCTAGTGACTATTCGTTGTTGCTGTTGAAAGACCTTGAAAGGCGATCGGTTAGCTGATTCTTAGGGGCTGGGATGTAGGCCGCCTGAAGATTGACCAAATTGTTCTCCGCCCATGAACTAATTGGGGCCACGTCGCTGGACAGAGACCTGCTGTGCGTCCTATCTAGGCTTTGAACATAGGCCACTGCCGCCTTGTCGTCTATCTGAACCAGTATGGACTTGCTCCCAAGAAGAGGGACTAGATGTGCCGTCCATGCCACTCTTAGCTCTAGGATATCGGAAATCATACTCTCCAAGTTGAAACACCATCTTCCTTGTACTAACTGGTTCTTTTGGTGATGTGTCACCCCCCAGTCCAGTTGACTTGCTTCAGATGCAAGAATGGGTCAAGGGAGCGGTGAACTAGGAGGTTGGGAGGCCATGCCCACCCCCAAGGCTGGTTTCCACCGATAACTCTCATTTGTCTTCGGTGCCTCTTTCTCCGTTGTGCCAGAAAGTCCAAACAGAGATTGTAAACACCAACTGTTCACTTCCTCCACCTTCTGTACCAATTCAGGAATACTCTGATGGCAGTGACACCGCCTTCACCAGGATGTTGACTAAGTTTGCAGCTGCGCCCGTAGGCGTCAATTGACTGAGCAGATAAGTCACTCGAATTGGAAGAAATGCAGGACCCTGACCTCCTTTCCCAGAAGGAAGCCAGGGTGGTTGCCAAGACCTTGGTGAAGGTTTTGGGGATTTATGAAATCCCTAAGGGAAGATATTGGAAGTGGAGGCGCAGATCGCCTACTTTCAACCCCGGAAAAAGATTGGAAAGATGATGGATGAGAATGTGAAGGAAAGAAATCCTGGAGACTTATAGAGACCATCCAAATATCTGGCTGTACTGACCAAATTACGGTGTCTAGGGATACCGAATGACATGTTCTACCCGAACGTATCCGTCAACCTCTCTGGATTCATCACGAGTCTCCAGCCCCTGATTTCCTGGGAACTAAAAGAAAGGACTGGGGAGTAGAGCCCCGGGTGTTTCTCCAAGTTTGGTACTGGCAATACTGCCTGTTGGTGTAGAAGTATTTGAATACACTGAAAGAGAGCTTCCTTCTCGGCCTTGGAGATCAGAATTTGGTGGGTCGGAGAGAAGAGGGGGGTGGAGGATGGATTGAACTTCCAAAAAAGAATAAGCCCCTGAAGGATCGTGGAGGCTGCATGGACCATTGCAGTTTTCCCACTCAGACCTAGATGAAAGGCTTGATGTTACTGCCAGACCTGTGGATCAGGGGGGTCAGAAGGACTTCTGGCTCTCAACCGACGAAGATGCAGTCTTAAGAATCGTCCAATTTGGGAAAGGTGGCTCGTGAGCCTTCCCAGCCTCTTCTCTCTTGATCTTTGTTTGGTAACTGACCGTGAGGCAAAATCTCTTCTCCTATCGCCGAATTGGTCCTTCCATCATATGCGACATCAGGATTGCATTGCAGATGGGTCCACTGACCATGGCTTTAGCCAAAATGCCCTTCTGGTCGTGATGAAGTATAGCATGGCTCTGGGGGAGCACCCCAGGACATCGATGGCTGCATTCTTACATAGCCTCATGACCGACGCGCTCAAAGTCGGATCTGAACCAAGGAGCTGAGCATCTGCTTCTGAGACATTGATTGTAGGCGATGTGCTTTCGCCCCTCGTTCTCCTGACCTCGTAAAGGTAACGGTCGAAGCTTTCTTTGTCAGGTGAGGGAAAAAACAATATATACTCCCGTTTGGACAGAGGATACCGGATCTTCCTCCCACTGAATCGCATCTTTAAACGCAATAACATGATAACAATGTGATGCGATTTTACTAAACTGACACCAAAATGTTGATATGTTCTTTTTGGCTGCAATCGACTTGCCTTCTGAATCAGCTTCTGAACCAATCTGGAGATTAAATATTGCGTTTTATTGCTCTTTCCTCCTTAGACGGACCTTGGCCATACGCCAATTTTCCCAGTAGGGCTTGTTCCCACAAACTCAACAGGCTTTTCCCCTGGACGTGCAAAATTGCGCTGGGAGTCATGCCTTGTTGGGGTATGCTGGGGTGACCTCCGTCACTGCGGGAGGTATTTCCCTCGAGAGAACCCTTGCGGGTGGCTCTCGGTGCGGGCTTGCGGAAATAAACAGAGAATATTTCCATATGCCCTGTGCTCTTTGAATGTAGGAACTTACCTGTTAGTTGCAGCCCTTACCTAGCGGTATGTTGAGGATCTTTATTGATGCGGCATTGTAATATCAGAGCGGCTAGGGCTAAGATTAAATCTAAATACGTAAAGGTATAGGAAGGGGATACTAATTAATACTACTATTAATTATTTACCGATGTACCTACACATCGATATACGCATATACATGTGCATATATACATATACATATATACATACACTGGTCAGGCTATATGAAAATGTAATGGAGGGAGCAGAGAATAGGAGATGTCTTATTTTTACTTTGGTGGGCTTTAAATTAGCCAAAAAATCATAAAATCTGCAGGGTGTACCAAGATGGCCGCTGCTCGGCCTCAGAAGGCTACTGCGCATGCGCTGTGACGTTCCACTGTGACTCCACCCCTGAGATGATGAGACTGTGCAAGGAGACGCGCGCGAAGCGCCCGCACCCACAGGGAGGGGGGGGAATGGCGGCGCACCCGGCGGTATTATCAGGCCACTCACGGCTCCCACCAATGGAAGGAATCTTCAGGAGAGGACCGCACCTGGAGGCAGCGCCTATGAGTATAGCGTCTAGCGCCACAGCACCGTGTACACATGGGGCAGTGTAAGGTGCACATGCAGCGCCAGGTACATATGGGCGCAATGTTAGGCCATAAATTCATGAGTGCAGAGTTAGGTGCACATGGAGGCATCACCAAGTACACATGGACTCAGTTTTAGGTGCACATGGAGGCATCACCAGGTGCACATATATGCAGTGTGAGGTGCACATGGAGGCAGCACCAGGCACACATAGATGCAGTGTTAGGTGCACATGGAGGCATCGGCAGGTGCACAAGCATGCAATGTTAGGTGCACATGGAGGCACCACCAGGTCCACATGAACTCGGTGTTAGGTGCACATGGAGGCATCACCAGGTGCACATGTATGCAGTGTGAGGTGCACATGGAGGCAGCACTAGGTTCACATAGATGCAGTGTTAGGTGCACATGGAAGCATCGGCAGGTGCACAAGTATGCAATGTTAGGTGCAGATGGAGGCAGCGCTAGGTACACATGGCTGCAGTGTTTAGGTACACATGGAGACAGTTGCACATGAATGCAGTGTCACGCATGAATGCAGTGTCAGGTACACATGAGGAAAAAAAAAGAACGCCACTGAAGTGCTCTAAAAGCTACCTTGCTGTCTTGCCCTGGAATAGTCAGCCAAAAGCCACAGAGGAGAAGGAGGTGCTCCTGGATGTTTTAGACAGGCCCCAAAAAGATCCACAGAAAAACAGGCTCCCATACTTATGTGATGCATTTAGCAATCCAAGTGATGGGACTCCATCCTGCAGGAGAGCATGAACCTGCAATGGTTACACCATATGACGGTGAGGTAGGGCTGATCTGTGATCCTGCAGTTTTGGATGAGGACAGGAAAAAGAATACCTGAGGGGGGAGTAACTCTTTCTTTTATAGAGTTACGTGGTCCTATGAGTTAATCGGGGTGGAGCCATTAACCCTTATGTAGCGGGTATGTACTTTCCCGGGTGTAATTTTGAATTTGACAGAGACATCAGTGATGTGTAATTCCCTGCAGCCCAGTGGGTGGCGCTGTCGCCCTGGGCTGGGGTTGAATCATTGCTGTGTGCTGTGCCTCCTTTTTGTCCTCCCTCGGCAGCGGTATGGTGGGGCGGGGAACCCGCCGTGCTTGCTGGGAGAGGGTATAAAGGGGGCCGGCCATCTTTGTCACGGGGTGAACGTCCCAGGCACCTTCAGCTTGCGGACGGTGGGTCGTGTCGCTCCTCTGGGTGGCTTAGGCCTAAAGGACAGCGGAGGTCGAGTTCCATCCCAGGCACCTTTAGCCTGGGGTGAGGTACTTGGATGGAGGTCCGGAGCTCAGTGCCCAACACTGAGTTCCGCGAGGGAAGGAGATCCTAGGGTACCTGAATCCGGAAGGCGCAATGGACCGGGGGGAGCTCCTCATTTGAAGACCCGGTGCAGCATATTGCCGGTGACAAGTGAGTCTCTCGTCGGAGACCACCTGGAAGGAAATTTACCCTCGTGCGGAGACCGGGATACACTTCTAGGAAGGGAAGTGTCAACTCACATTGTGTCTGGGCCTGTTCGCATCCACACCTCCTTTTCTGTTCTGTTCTATCAAGGGAGTTCAACTGTTTGTGGTCAGACAAGGAGAATAAAGGAGTGTTGAACTTTAATGGTGTGGAGCTCATTTTCTAACGGACATGGTTCGCGGTGACTCTTGGAGGGAGGATCCAGGTGCACAGCACTGACCCGAAGGTAATACAGAACTGTTGCTTATACCGCACTAACATCTGTGGTGGAAGCCAGGCGTAGTGTCCCTGCTCCCTCCCCTCTAAGATACCCCTAGACAAAAGAAAGACGAGACAAAGAGGGGAGTGTGAGGAGCTGCCCCTACACTTAGTATGCTGCCATGAAGGCACCAGGAAAGTAACATGTGCTGAAAACAAATAAAATCTATATGACATAGAAAGGTAGTAAATACAAACCACAACTTAGTAGTTAATGTTCAATAAGACTCGCTCAAGGAAATGGACAATACCAACTACCCTAACTTAATAAAAAGTGTGAGTCATTAACTTGGCTTACGTAAAGGCAATCTACATTTTTGAATTAGTTCAATCTAGTCCTGGTTATGGGACATGATTGCTTAGATTTGCACTTTACAGTACAGTTGGGGCATTTGGTAATCCATTCCCCCAGCGAGTCGTGTCAGATGTCAACCGGAAGGTGCGATGAGCTGATTCCATTCGCTGTTACACTTTTTGCCCATATCTATATACGCTACTTAATGTAGCTTTTAATCGTTTCCATCAGTTGAGATGGCGTCTTGGTGGCTGTTCGTGACTCACAGCGAGGCTGCACCATTGTTCTTTGCTATTTAAGCTGTGATTCAGAGCGCCGCCCGTATCCTGTGAACATGTCCCTTTTGTGACGAAACGTTGGGAGGCACGACGTTCTGACGTCACCGCGTTTTACCACAGACCCGGAAGATACGGGCTGCACATCGAGGAGCCGGCCGGCTCGATTGTTTTATGCTTACACTCATCTACGTGATCGTAAGTGCGTTTTTATTGGTTGCGAATAAAAAGTTTAAAGGATTTTACGCCATGCGTATTCATTCGTTATTACATGTGGCGAGACCTTGAGCACCATTGGCTGGAATTCTCATCCCTGCAAGCTGTTTGCTGTATGCTGCGGTGTATATCGTAAAGAACCCCAGGCTGGGTCATTAGCCCATGCAAGTTCGATCTCCTGTAATAAGAGATCAGTTCCATCTGGTAAGCAGCTGTGTTTGCTAGAGGTGGAGGTGTTTTTTCTATCATCACGTTTTCCCATCGTTGTGGCACTGTGGATTTGGTTACACTGCTGCAGAAAGTTGTTGTTTTTTTGGACTTTCCCTTGAGACAAAGAACTTCTATAACATTTATCATCACTGTTGATTAGATTGATTTATTCACTTTTTGATCACGGATTGATTTTTTCACTTACGAATTGGACACTTTTCATGTAATGATATACCACTATTATTGTTATATAGGGTACATTACCCATATCATATTTCAGCGCAACTTTTATTTTATTTTGTATGTGTTGTATATCACCATTGTTGCAGCTCCACCAGTTAGTTCAATAGCACAATATTCCCTTTTTACCTATATATGGCAGGCCCCTACTTTCAAACATCCAACTTACAAATGACTCCTGGGGCGTGTCCGGAATGGTGCTGGGAGCAGACGTGTTTGTCTGTGCTCCCCAGGACCGGTGCCAAAATCCCTAATTTATAGGGTGCAGATCTGCAACAAATCAAACCTAACAACTCTCCTGTGTCCCCCCGGACTTGGGGGCCTGTGAGGGAGAGGAAGTCTGCCTGAAATCCGGGGAGGGGGCCGCGGGACCGGACATCGCGGACAGGGCCGCAGCCGCAGATTCGCCTCCTAGTCCAGGTAACCGGACCCCCTGGAGGCCCACACACCTGCGACCGCGGATTCGCCGCTCTCCGGCTGTACGGCGGCCTCCGCGAGCCCGCGATCCGATACGCGGCTACCGCATTTAGGAAACACCGCGGCTTGGGCCTAGCCGTGGAGGTCGGCGGCCATCTTGCTACACCCGGCGTGGGATCCGGCCTTGGCAGTAAGCAGGCCTGCTACGGGAGACCCCCCTCCCCCCCTCCTCCTGTGTGCCCCCAGCCTCAATAGTACTCCTGGGGTATGAGAAGGGGCAGCTCCCAACGGAAGACAGGCAAAAAGGCTGCGAAACTGGACATTGCAGGCAGGGCCGCAGCCACGGCCTCGCCTAAACATCCTGCCCAGATGGAGAACCAGGCTGATGATCCTGATCGGCTGCCGGCAACGGCGGCTGACTTTAAGGCCGTAATGCAGGCCATCACTGCTCTGACTGGCAAAGTGGATCATATTCAGACCCATGTAGAGTTTATCCGGAAAGACTTTGACACCCTTCGAGGTCGCATGACTGAAGTGGAGCAGAGGGTTTCTCAAACGGAAGACACGGTACGTGACCAGGGGGCTGATATGCATGTACTGAAAACTAAGGTTAGGGCGCTGGAGGCCCGAGCCGAGGATGCTGAGAATCGCAATAGGCGGAACAACCTGCGAGTGCTGGGTCTTCCGGAGGGGGCTGAGGGTGCGGATCCCACCGCCTTTGCTGAACGCCTGCTGCAAATTATCCTCCCCTCGGCACGTTTCTCCCCGTTTTTTACGGTGGAAAGAGCCCACCGCATACCCTCCACGAGGGGGCCGCAAGGAGCGCCACCCCGTACTTTCATCTTCAAATTGCTTCACTTCCGTGACCGCGATACAGTAATGAAGGAAGCGAGAGCCCAAGGTGAACTGCGATTTGAGAACCCCAAGCTCCTGATCTTCCCAGACTACTCGCTGGAAACTCAGAAACAACGGAAATCTTACGACGCAGTGAGAGCCAAACTTCGAGCCAAGCAGATTAAGTACAGCATGCTGTTCCCGGCCAGGCTGCGAGTGGAGGACGGCGAGTCGGTAAAATTCTTTGCATCTCCTGAGGAGGCCTCCATGTGGATCGACACGCTACCTTGCAGATAAGTACCATTACTACTGAGGGGTCAAATTGTTTTTTCTACATGAGCCATGCCACCTGCTGCCTTATGGACGTGCCTTCTTTCTACATTGGCCTGTGCTTGGCCCGTGCTCCCCCCTTCCCCCCCCCTCCGGGAGGGTCCCATGTGTTGACTAACATTTTACTTTATGAACTGCGGGGGTTGGGGGTCGTTACTCCCTGGTTATTTCCGGGGGTGGGTGGGGTACCCTGGTTGGAGGGTCGAATAACTGTTGATCCTTTGTTATATCCCCCCCCCTCCCTTGGCCAAGGCCGGCAATTTTGGTAGCTCATGCAACGTTATTGTTCAAGTTTCTCTACCCCCGGCAGCTGCCGGGAGACTGCACCCATATATCTGATCCGGTCTCTGGCAAGGGACTAACTGTGCATCATCTGATTGCTGGACTGTGGATGCCGTTCCGCGCGCGTTTCCCCATTGCAGGCGTGTTCGCCTGGGTTCTGAGTTGGGATCCTAAGCCTCCCCAAAGTTGGGGCTGGGGCTGGCGGGGTGGGGGGTGGGGGGTGGGGGGGTTGGGTGGGAATGTTTTGTTATACCTTGTTTTTTTACCGATTTTTCACAAGCGATGTATTTATGTATGTCATTGAATATTTGAGATGCTCTGTCCTGACCTTTGTGGTGGTCCGGACTCTGCATCCACCCATGAAGGCTAGATACTGGGCTGAATATGTGATCCTAGATGCTTATGGCTGAATGTAATATAATATCTTGGAACGTCAGGGGGCTGAACTCCTCTGTGAAGAGGTCACTGGTGTTTCAATTTCTTAAACAATATCACCCCCATATTTGCATACTGCAGGAGACGCACTTAACGGGCAGCAAGCTTTTGAGTCTTAGGAGACCTTGGGTGGGGCATCTATACCACTCTACGCATACCAATTACTCCAGAGGGGTCAGCATTCTTGTACGTAAATCCCTACCGTTTCGACTGCTGGCACTAGAACTAGATCCAGACGGCCGTTTTGTTATACTGCATGCTATAGTGGACCAGTTGGAGTTGGTGGTGGTGGTGGGAGTGTACCTGCCCCCTCCGGCCTCCGCGCGACTACTTAATCAACTGATCTCTAAGCTAGCCACCTTTGCCACAGATAAAGTGGTGATACTGGGCGACTTTAATCTCGTCCCGGACTCTGGAGTGGACAGACTTTCACCCGTAGCGAGCTCATCTTCGGAGCTGCTATCTTGGGCGGAGGCTTCCAACCTGACTGATGTGTGGAGGTGGCGTAACCCTTCCCAGCGGGCTTATACTTGCCACTTGGCTTCACACAAGACCCTTTCACGTATAGACCTTGCCTGTGCTGGGGGGGTCTGTCCTCTCTAGGGTTCGGGACATCTCTATTCTCCCCCGTGGCATTTCTGACCATGCGCCGCTTGCATTGAAACTCTGTGTTTCCAGTGCACCGGGGGAGAGCCTGTGGAGACTGTCTAGGTTTTGGTTATCCGACTCGAGGATCTCGGAGCCATATAGATCCGAGGCGATACGTTATTGGCAGGACCTGGACCACTCTATAGCTCTGACCACGTCATGGGACGCATTTAAGGCGTTTACTAGAGGTAGTTTGCAGTCCCACATTCGTGGGGTCCGGAGGGATCTGAGAGAGGACACCCTGGGGGCTGAGAGGAGGGTGGCTGCACTCGAAGTAGAATACTCAAATACTGGGTCCCCCAGGGTTTATTCAGATTTCCAGGCAGCTTTGAGGGATGTTCTCCTGCTCCGAACAGCGGCCACAAAAAATGCGCTTCTGCATCAGTCCCAAAGAATATTTGAACATGGGGAGAAGACGGGTAGTATGCTGGCATGGCTGGCACGGGAGAACTCCTCTCCAGTGACCATCTCGGTGATATGTGACTCTGATGGGGCGGCTTTGACGGACCCCAGTGCTATTAATGCCAGATTTGCATCTTTCTATCAGGAGCTTTACAGCTCTCGGATGATTTGCACGGATGCAGAGCTTACAGCCTATCTCGATGAGACGGAGCTTCCGTGCCTGACATCCTCGTACAGGGAGGCATTGGATGGCCCTATCACATTGGAGGAGCTTCAATGAGCGGTAGCGTCCTTGCAAGGCGGCAAAACGCCGGGTCCTGATGGCATCCCTGCCGAATTCTTTAAAGCATATGCAACAGAAATTCTCCCATCCTTTAAACTTATGCTCCAAAAGGCCGCGGAGGAGAACTCTCTCCCCCCGACAATGGCTGAGGCGGTGATTGTTGTCATCCTTAAGCCAGGCAAGGCCCCTGAACAGTGTTCCTCGTACCGCCCAATCTCTCTCCTCAACGTAGATGCCAAACTGCTGGCCAAAATACTGGCCGGACGACTGAACACTGTGATCACCGCATTGGTACATGCAGATCAGTCTGGCTTTATGCCGGGCAGAGGAACTGATATTAATATCCGTCGTCTCCTCACTCATCTCTCCAGGGCAAGTGAGGGCGGCACAGAGGTGGTAGCCTCCTTAGACGCCGAGAAGGCTTTCGACTCGGTTGAGTGGCGCTACCTCTGGGCCGTCTTGCATAAATTTGGGTTTGGCCCCCGATTTATTGGATGGATTCAGATGCTATACCACAATCCCACAGCCCGTATACGCACAAATAATTCGCTGTCGTTACCTTTCCCCCTGTCTAGGGGCACTAGGCAGGGCTGCCCGCTTTCCCCCGGTCTGTTTGCGCTAGCCATGGAACCCATGGCGGCCCGCATCAGATCTGCTCCCTCGGTAGAGGGGATTCGGATAGGTGCAGTTACGGATAAAATATCCCTCTATGCCGATGACACCCTCCTTTTCCTCAAAGATACTTCCTCCCTTCCACCTGCACTTCAAATAGTGGATATATTCGCCTCGTTCTCGGGCATTAAGGTTAATTGGGGAAAATCACTCCTCTTCTCGCTGCATGCGTTGGGCCCTCACCCGCCGACGAGCACCCCCCTAAATTGGACACCTGAATTTAAATATCTGGGAGTTACGGTCAGGACCCCGCTGTCCTCATACTATGAGCTGAATCTCCAACCACTGCTGAAAACCTTTTCGCAGAAATGTATAACCTGGAGGACTCTCCCCCTTTCACCAGTGGGTAGGGTGAACTTGATTAAGATGGTGTATTTGCCTAAATTTCTCTACTTCTTCCGAAATTCCCCTCTGATCCCCCCCGCCTCATTTTTTACCAAGCTAAAAAGTATAATATCCTCCTTTATCTGGAATGGGGGGCCCCCGCGGCTGGCTGTCTCCACCCTTCAGCTTCCCATTGCTAGGGGGGGACTATCCCTGCCGGACTTCCAGGTCTACTTTTGGGCGGCCGTCCTGGTGACGGTTAGATGGTGGTTCTCCCAACCCCGTGACAACCCGGCAGTGACTCTGGAGGCGGCCATAATGGGGTCATATTCCTCCCTTAGTAACGTGGTGTTCAGGGGGGCGAGGTCCCACCCTGGCATCACGGACTTGATGCGTACAACCATCACGATATGGCACAGGGCCAGATCCCGTTTCGGCTCCCCCGAGACATTCTCACCTCATATTCCCCTTTGGGGCAACCCTAATCTGCCGCACATGAACTCCGTCCCGGATCCGCAGATCTGGGCGAGAAAGGGTATAGTGAAGCTGAGGCACATTGTCAGGGGTGGCAAGCTGCGATCTTTCTCCGATTTCCAGGCTGCCTACTCACTACCGGGATGGATGTTGTTCCGATACTACCAGCTCCGGCATGCCTACGGGAAACAGTTCCCATCACCTCTCACGCTGGAATCAGACTCTGTGGAGGGGTTTCTTAATGCCAAGATCATAGACAAACCTCTGTCCTCCCTATACCTCCGTTTGTCCATTACTCCCACAAGGAAACTGGAAAAAACTATGGACAAATGGAGGATGGACATTCCTGATCTGTCAGAGGATGAATGGGAGACATGTGTGTCCTCCTTCGTTACCACTATGGTCTCGGCTAGGGACCGATTTATGCAGGTCAAATTCCTCCACAGAGCCTATTTCACTCCAAAACGGTTGACAATTATGAATCCTAGCATCCCGGTGGCTTGTCCCAGATGTGGCCTACAGGCTGCCCCCTTTTTCCACATGGTCTGGTCCTGCCCCCGCCTCGGAGACTATTGGTCGGGAGTGGTGGATGACCTCGTTCGGGTGACTTCTCTGGATTTGGAAACTGACCCTAAATCACTACTGCTGAATGTCTTTAATCCTGGGGTGAGGGGTAAATACACTAAACTCTTCCTTAGATATGCTACTTTTTATGCCCGTAGGGAGATATTCCTCCACTGGAAGAGCGCGGTACCTCCTACGGTGTCCTCGTGGTGCTTGGTATTGAACTCGGTGCTGCCACTATACAAGATCACCTTTGCTAGTCGAAACTGTCCTACTAAATTTGATAAGATATGGTCGGGGTGGATAGATTCTTGGGGCACCGAGTTCATGGGTGACAATGAGAACAACGGCCCAATGTTAGATCCCCAGTGAGCTATTCGCTATCTGTTCAAGGTGTATTTGACTGATTAGATGAGGTCCCTCCCTGCCCCCCTCCCTCCCCCCCCTGCCCCCCCCCCTCCCGTTCCTCACTCCTCCTGCTCCCCTCCTTCCCCCCCCTTCCCCCCTGGACCTCCCCGACCAACCCTGTTGGGATTTCTTGTTTCCATAACGATATCTCGCTGTATTGTGTATACTAGCCTTTCAACACTTCCCTCCTGTTTATATCTGCAGGACATCTAACCTAGGATAAATCTGCATAATGCTTTTTTCTATGACTAACTGTGTCTATGCATCGCTTGTACTGTTCAATCTGAATAAACATTTTTCTTGTTAAAAAAAACAAAAACAAATGACTCCTACTTGCAAACGGAAGGAGACAACAGGAAGTGAGAGGAAATCTACCCCTAGGAAGGCAAATTCTCTCCTGTAAGAGTTATTATGTGAAAAAGGTGTCTCCTCTCCACTGATGCTTTATCACAATCCTTGTTTCAATAAAAAAAAACAAATTTTCCAAAAACATTTGTCATTGGGATGGAAAGTGAGATGAAATGTTCTGAACAGGTGCACAGACAGCAAAACAAATGTTACAGGGGTGATAACCCTTCCCTATGTTCTCCAAAAAGCTTAAAAATAGATTTTTTGGCTAGAGCTACACTTAAAAAATGTACCTGTTCCAAATTACAATCAGATTCTACTTAAGAACAAACCTACAGTCCGTGTCTTTTTTGCACCGCCTGTATACTGCTGTTCAGAGTATATAGGGCCTTTTTTATTTTGGGTGCGGGGTTCCCCTTAATATCCATACAAGACCCAAAGGGGCTGGTAATGGGCTGTGGTATGGTGGGGATGGCGGTTGATGGGGTAGCCATGCCATTTTTCTCAATTATTTTAATCCATATTGCCGGGACCAGACATTACATTAAAGCCGCAAGCAGTTTTAAATGGCTTTTTTTCCTTTAGAAATTTCATTTTGTGCAGGGACAGTTCTAAACACGGGAAACACGTGCCACTTCACAGGCATACTTTATACACCCCCCAGGTACGATATTTAGAGGAATATTTCACTTTTTTTTTTCACTTTATGCATCATTAAAATCACTGCTCCTGAAAAAACGACAGTTTTAAAAGATTATTTTTACATTGATACATGTCCCCTCGGGCAGGACCCGGGTCCCCAAACCCTTTTTAGGACAATAACATGCATATTAGGCGTTATAATTAGCACTTTAGATTGTATTTAATAGGGTTCTAAAGTTCGTGCAAAGGTTCTGGTGCGAACCGAACGGGGGGTGTTCGGCTCATCCCTAGTCACCATTGACATAATCCATCGTCTCCCCAAGCCCCCTCACCTATCAGAACACATCCCTAGAGATGTCCTATTATGCCTGCACTTTTTTCATGTCAAGGAGCAAATTATGTCAGCCATGCGGAAGCAGGAATATATTCCCCCCGCAATACCAAAATCTTCAATTTTACTCTGATCTCTCTCAATTTACACTCCAAAAAAGGAGGAACTTGAACACAGTGACAAAGGTTTTCCGAAACCATAAAATTCTGTACAGGTGGGGATATCCGACTAAACTCACCGTGACAAAGGACAACCACACGTACACAATAAATTCTTTGGGGAAAGGGATCGCTCTGCTGAAGGATTGGGGCATTCTCCTGGATCAGGAAGAAGGTGCTCTTGCTACAAGCACACCATGTCCAATTGAGCATGAGTGGAAGAAAGTAACGGCGAGGAACGCCAAATCTCATGTTTAACATCGCTCAGATGTCAATATTATACTCCTAGGTCCCTGTGAAACCTATCCTAGGGTCGAACTTATCCCCCAACCAGAATTAGCAGCCCATGCTGCCTTTGAATGCTCTACCTTTTATACTCTCCTGTCCTTGTTTAGGGAGAGTGTTTCTGTTTTTTGTTTTTTCAGTTACTGTTCTGTTTTTCCTTTTTTTTCCCTCTATGACAAGTCTTCCAGATGACTGGATCAAGAAACAAGAATGGAGAGGCTTAATCAGCCGGAGTCGAGAGACTGTATTATGTTGTGGAGGTGACTTCTATACTGCACCTGATCTACATTCTTTTGTTCTTCATTCTTCCAACAGTGAGTACTTTTTTGCTGCCAGGGAACACCTTCCTTTTTGCTGTCTGCGGTGGTGGCGGCGGTCAGCAAAGAGACTCCACTACACCACAGGGTTTAACTCAAGATATTTACTTATCAGACTTGAATACACTGATGACACTGAACATACTCTCTATTATTACTAAGGGAATTAATCATCCTGCAAAGCGCAGTTCACTGTGGAAAGAAGCACGTGCACGTCATTGCGACATATCATGTGCGCAGGAGACTCATTTCAAAGCCTCTAACCCCCCCCCCAGGTGTTCCCACAAGAATTACCCCCATGTATACTCAGCAAATGCGGACTCCAAGACCAAAGGGGTACTGATAGCCATTTAAGACACCATGGCATTCAAACTGCATTATATAGTGTACGATCCTTTGGGTAGGTTCCTTATATTGACCTATGACCTGAACTCCTCCACGTACACGATAGTGAATGCTTATTCGCCCAATAAACATCAAATTCCGTTTTTTAACAGATTAATGAAGAAAGTGTCGCACATTAAAGAAGGATTGCTAGTGGTGTGTGGAGACTTTAATATTACCCCTGACCCCTCCTTGGACTCTACCTCTCACTCTAAACGAGTGATTTCATCACTTCTGCCCTCCATCCTGTCGCATAATTTGTTTGATGCCTGGCGTTGACTTCACTTTCTTTTCATCACCCCATCTCACCTATACAAGAATTGATCTATTCCTGGTTGGTCAACAGGTTTTGCTACGAACTTCTAATGTCACAATAAATACTATCACATGGTCTGACCATGTGTCTGTTGTTCTCTCTATAGCGGACTCGTCGTCGGTTAACGCGAGGCCGATATGGAGAATGAACACATTTCTCCTACAAAAGGAAGAATATACTAAAGTTTTTCAGGCTCAACTATCATAGTTCTTCTCTAACAATGTAGGATCAGTAAAGCGTTCATGAGAGGGATATGTATTCAAATTGGGGCAAGGGTAAAGAGGCAGAGGCAGAAGCGTTTGATTAATATTACAAATGAAATTTTTACCTTGGACACGCAAAATAAAATCAATCCATCCCCTTCACTATCCCAAAAAATTTCACAACTAAGATGTGAACTTAGAATCTTACTGTTAGACAATTTCGAGAAGGCCAGCAAAAAAATGAAAATGTCATATTATGCTAATGGGAATAGAGCAGGAAAGTTACTAGCACAAACTAAAAGAGGCCACAGGAGTAAAACAAAAATTCCGTACATCATACACCCTGATACCAAGCAAAAACTTTATCACCCTCAACAAATAGCGGATGCATTTAGCTTCTATTACAAATCTTTATACAACTTAAAGGATGATCCCACAACCTACCAACCAACCACAGAGGGCATTAACAAATTCCTATCACAATTATCAGCACCACAATTAACACCTGACCAATTAACCTTCTTAAATGCCCCATTTACTGTAACAGAGATTCAAAAAGTAATTGACTCATTACCTCCGAATAAATCTTCGGGTCCTGACGGGTTCTGTGGTGAATACTATAAGGTGTGCAAGTATATTTTATCCCCTCATATGAAACAACTTTTTGATACGACCACTGCCTCTGCTTCTTTCCCTCCCAAAATGTTGGAGTGTCAGGTCACCTACGGCCAGGTGACAGATGCACACCGTAGGGGGACAGGAGTGCACCGCAAGGTAGTGAACCCTATGGCTGACTGCTGCAGATAGGAAACTGGGTGGTTGTGGAAAGCGGGACCAGAGGAGCACAACCGGGATCCTATAGGAAGCTAGAGCCAAGATTCCCCAGGGCGCGGAGTCTAAGACCCAGCAGGTCTTCTCCAGAGCCTCTAGTGGTGAGGATGTTATGCTGCAGGCTGGGTCCAGGTTGCGGCCCCTAGAGTCTCCTAGCTTACGCCCCGTAGGATAAGGGAACAAGAGGGGAAGCAGCAGCACAAGATATAAGAGTAACGAATAACAAGCTGAAGGTCAAGGGCCACAAGCAGACAAGGATAACGAAAGACAAGCCGAAGGTCAAGGGTCACGAGCAGACAGGGATAGTCGGGGACAAGCCAATAACGTAACAAAGAGACAGACATAGCACACGGCAGGCAGGAACCCAAACACACAATGCCTAACAAACACGTTGATCAGCGAAGCAGGCTTGCAGTGCACAGGTTAATATAGTGTTCTGTGATAGGGCCTGGGGTGGAGTCTGGCTGGGAGGAGATTATAAAGGAAGCCAGGTGAAGGGGGTCTGGTCTCTAAGATGAACACATGAGGAGTAAAGGTAAGATGGCAGACAGACATTAATGCATATCCATGACAGTACCCTCCCTCTTACGAGGCCTCCCCCTACCCCGCCTTGGCCCAGGTTTGGAGGGAAACTTCAGATGAAACTCCTTTAACAGACGAGGTGCAAAGACCTCAGATGCAGTGATCCAAGACCTCTCCTCAGGACCAAACCCCTAACAATGTACGAGGTACTGAAGAACGCCTTTACAAAGTCGGGAGTCCAGAATTTGACTGACCTCGTACTCCATATTATCCTCAGAGACAGGCGCCACGGTAGGGAGAGGACGAGAGAATTTATTGAGGACTAAAGGCTTCAGAAGGGCAACATGGAAGGAGTTAGTGATTTTAAGGCTTTTAGGAATCTGGAGTTTGAAACAAACTGGATTCAGTTTAGCAGTTACAGTGTATGGACCAATGAATCGTGGAGCAAACTTCAGAGAAGGAACTCGGAGCTTGATGTTCCTGGTGGAGAGCCAGACTTTGTCCCCTGGCTGAAGAGAATGCGGTTTACGCCTGCGGCGGTCGGCAAAGCCTTTGAATTTTTCAGCAGCTGCCCGGGGGGAATCATGAACGTCACCCCAAACAGAATTCAGAGACTCCTGAACCGAAGCCAAAGCTGGAATATCTGGAGAACAGGTCATGGGAAGAGGAAGTTGAGGGTGTTTTCCATAAACAGTGAAAAAGGGTGTCTTCTGCGAGCTGGTATTTCTAGTGAGTGTGTGGCTGCGACTGATGCGAAAGGCGCAGCTGCTGGTTGTACTTGAGGTTGCAGATTTGGGGTTCCCAAGGAGGTCTGAAGCTGCTCGGAGCGAGAAGCCAGATCCTGGAGGAATTGCATCACCTGAGTCTGATCTGATTCCTGGGTCTCAAGTCTACGGACTATGCCCTGTAATGGATCATCCGCGGGGAGCGGCCTGTCAGCCGGGTCCATGGCTGATCAAACTGTCAGGTCACCTACGGCCAGGTGACAGATGCACACCGTAGGGGGACAGGAGTGCACCGCAAGGTAGTGAACCCTATGGCTGACTGCTGCGGATAGGAAACTGGGTGGTTGTGGAAAGCGGGACCAGAGGAGCACAACCGGGATCCTATAGGAAGCTAGAGCCAAGATTCCCCAGGGCGCGGAGTCTAAGACCCAGCAGGTCTTCTCCAGAGCCTCTAGTGGTGAGGATGTTATGCTGCAGGCTGGGTCCAGGTCGCGGCCCCTAGAGTCTCCTAGCTCACGCCCCGTAGGATAAGGGGACAAGAGGAGAAGCAGAAGCACAAGATATAAGAGTAACGAATAACAAGCTGAAGGTCAAGGGCCACAAGCAGACAAGGATAACGAAAGACAAGCCGAAGGTCAAGGGTCACGAGCAGACAGGGATAGTCGGGGACAAGCCAATAACGTAACAGAGAGACAGACGTAGCACACGGCAGGCAGGAACCCAAACACACAATGCCTAACAAACACGTTGATCAGCGAAGCAGGCTTGCAGTGCACAGGTTAATATAGTGTTCTGTGATAGGGCCTGGGGTGGAGTCTGGCTGGGAGGAGATTATAAAGGAAGCCAGGTGAAGGGGGTCTGGTCTCTAAGATGAACACATGAGGAGGAAAGGTAAGATGGCAGACAGACATTAATGCATATCCATGACATGGAGGCACTTGTAGTTACTCTGCCAAAGCCGGGGAAGGTTCCAGGCTCCCCCGCAAACTTTAGGCCGATTTCTCTTTTAAATATAGATCTAAAGGTTTACGCAAAATTGTTGGCTACCCGTTTGGTAGACATTCTACCTACACTTATCCATCCCGATCAAACGGGTTTTACCAAAAACAGACAGACGTCTGATGCCACCAGGAGGCTAATTAACATTATACATCTGGCTGAGGTGAGGAAAATATCCTCTCTGCTTCTTACTTTGGACGCAGAGAAGGCCTTCGACTGCATACATTGGCAATATTTGGTCAAAGTTTTGAAGAAATTTGGATTTGATGGACCTATACTATCGGCCATCTTGGCCTTATACTCTGAACCCTCAGCTAGAGTATATTTATCAGGCATACTATCTTCCCCCTTCCCCATAACTAATGGTAAGCTAACGTCAGGGGTGTCCCCTCTCCCCTTTAATTTTCAATTTACTGATGGAACCCCTAGCTATACATATTACATCACACCCACAAATTGAGGGCTTCGCTACTGGGGGATCTGAACATGTCATCAGCCTTTTTGCTGATGACGTTATCATGATCCTTACAAATGTTGAAACTTCCCTGGCTGCGGCGCATGAGGCTCTTTCACTGTTTAACCAAGTCTCGTATTACAAAGTTAATGAGAGTAAATCCCAAATATTTGGACTAGGAATAAATTGTACTGAGAAAACTAAACTCCGGAAGCGTTTCCCCTATGGTTGGAGTTCTAGTGGCATACAGTATTTGGGAATAACGCTAATTGAACAGTCCTCTCAACTGTTCGATGCAAATTATACACCCTTTATCAGGAGCCTTGACTCTAAACTCCGTAACTTAGCCAAAGCAGAACTATCTTGGTCAGGAAGACTAGCTGCCTTTAAGATGTTAGTATTGCCTCAATTTATCTACCTGATCAGAGCTCTACCAATCCCAGTACCTGAGGCTTTCTTCACGAAAGGGCAATCTACACTCAATGCATACTTGTGGCAAGGGAAAAAAGTCAGGTGTGCTTTTCAAAAATTTATTAAATCTAGAAGAGCTGGAGGAGTAGGTCACGTTGTGCTGAAAGATTACTATATTGCAGCCATTTTATCTCAAGCTAAACAATGGTTTCCGCACACTCATACGCCCAGGTGGACTGAATTGGAAAAACAACAATGTGTTAATTATAACACGTTTGATCTACTCATAACGAGCCCTTTTAAAACAATCAAAATAAGCAATAGGTCATCTACTATTATAGCCACTCTCCCTGCCTGGAATATATTTGTAAATAATCCTATCTCCCAATCCATAACCAAAGTTATACCGCTTCCCATCTCAAGTTTACAGCTATTTATCCCTGACCTGCGCATTAGTACTTGGAAGTCAAATGGTATTGTTACAGTGTAGGACATATCTATTGGTCCAACAATGAAAATGTTTAGAACACTCCAGCTCGAATACGGCCTGGACACAAATGAGATATATATTTATAAACAAATATCACACCTTTTCCCAACCATTCCCTCTAGATCTGTCTCTATATCGGTTTGGAGTTTCCTTTATTTTACTAATCCCAACTCCTCTATAAGGGGCATATCTAATTTCTACAACTACTTGAATCAGAAATCTGATTTTCATAAAACACCTTCCATGAAAACCTGGGAACTAGATTTATTATCTAAATATTCTCCAGAGCAATGGCAATATTCTCTTAAACTAACTTTTACTTCCACTAGAAGTGTTAACTTATGGGAACTCCATAACAAAATCCTCTTGAGATGGTACTTAATACCTACTAGGCTAGCGGGTTTCAATGCTCACTCATCCCCTCTATGTTGGAGACAGTGCAGGCATAGGGGTTCTCTCATACATATACTGTGGGCTTGCTCATCTTTGAATCCTTTTTGGGCTCAGGTTTTTGATCTTATAAGATCGGTTACTAACACTTCCATCTCCACAAATCCAGGTCCAGCCATTTTATCGTTGGGGATTGAAGAGGTCCCTCCCAACCTCAGGAGTATAGTCTCCCAAATCCTTATGAGTGCTAGATTAAATATAGTTAGGAAATGGAAAAATACGATAACCCCAACCCTAACTGAAGTTGTCAGGACTACTACACTACATATTAATTATGAGATGATGTTTGCTGCTTTGCAAGGTATATATCAATCTAAGCTCCCCATCTGGCGCCCATGGAATGAGTGGATCCATGCCAACAATAAACACTACTGAAACCTTATGGTATAGCTTCAGTAAATATTTCTAGATACTCTCATGCTTATGACTAGGTATATTGATAATGTTTGATTTGAGTTGTCTTCGTTTTAAGGCCTTCATTTGGGCCTTGTTTATGAAAGGTTCTGATGGAACACTTGCTCAAACTTGGCAAAGTCTCTTTGGTTTATACTAATTTTCTTTTTCTTTATGTAATTTTCTTATGTATTATGTTCTGTATTACTGCTCTCTTGTGTCAGCAGTCGTATTTCATTTTTCTCTTTGTACTTTTGTACTACTGTCTATGTTAGAAATTGTTACATTAACTCAAAAATGTGTTCTCCCTCTTACACAAATTGAGTGCTAACAGTGGTCCTTGTTTACATATCACATACAATTCTAGTAATGTAAAGAAAGGTGTGTGAGCATGCATTCAAGCAAGTAACACCACTAACTCCTTTGGGGGTTAAACTTTGCTTCCACTGACACAAACTGACACAAACTATACGTTTTTATTGTTTCTCCTATCGACCCCATGAAAATGGAGGGTACATGTACATACAAGACATACAAGCTCATGAACATTTCAAGAATAACCAACATTAAAACAGAGCAATGACCGGTAGCTGACAGAGAGCAAGTAAACCAGCGTAAGAACGCAAGGACCCACCGTAGGCCAATATCAGCAGGCCTATCCGGGGTCATGGTAAAACTTCTGAAAATGGAAATTGCAATGATCGTATAGGTGTTGGGAGCTTCTAGTAAGGCTCTAGGCTATCATTTGGTAGGTTACTTCACAATCGGGAGAGACAAAAAAAAAAAGGGGAAAGAAGGGTAGGTAAAGGGTAGCAGTCAAGAATAGCAAGTAAAAAGTAGTGGGGAGGATTGAGAAGCGGGAGATGGGAGATGAGGTGGGGGCCGCTCCTCATCCCGGGTCCCCGCCCCGTTTCAAAACGCAGGAAAGATTGCAATGAAGATCGTGTATGCTTCAAATACTTTAGGACAGCGTTCTAGAAGAAGGATTTATAGTAATCCGTGGTCTTAAAATGTGTCCAACAGGACCAGGTCAGACTAAACTTCTGTAAGCGATCATGAGCTATATGTATCAATTCCTCCATCTCCTCTATCTTAGCGACTCTGATTAACCATTCTCGAATGGTCGGGATATTCTTTGACCGCCAGTGTGCAGGAACGCAGAGTCTGGCTGCGTTAACCATATGCATGGCCAATGATTTTTGGTAATTTTGTTTGGGTAGGGAAGTATGGTGTAGGAGGTATTGAGCAGGAGTGTAATCTAGAGTGAAAGTGGTGACCCGTGTAATGATGGAATGGACCTCCCTCCAAAAAGGCTGGAGCAAGGTACACTCCCACCAAATGTGGATCATGGATCCTACCTCTTCAGTACACCTCCAGCATGTATTTGGAATAGAGGGTGAGAATTTATGTAAACGAGATGGGGTTCTATACCATTTCGTAATAATTTTGTAACCATTTTCTTGGATTGCAACGTTCATCGAGCCTTTATGCGCCAGAGTGAGAATGGATTCCCAGTCATCGTCCCCAAGTGTGATTTGCATGTCCCTTTCCCAAGAAGCATGCACATTCTGCATTGCGGGGGTATCAGGGGCGTCCTGCAATAGGGCGTAAATGTATGACACAAGGTGTCGTTGTGGTGTATTGCGTGAGCAAAGTGCTTCAAATGGTGTAAATTGTCTATCCCACGTGACCTTCGCATCTGTAGAGGTAAGAAAGTGAGACAGCTGTCTGAAAGACCAGAAAGGAAAAGTGTTAGTATGTGATTCAGAGGTAAGCTCCTCATAGGATCGTCTACGGCCCTTATGAAAGAAATGACACGCCAAAACCTCCTCGTGTGGCCATTCCTTGTGGAGGAATGCGTTTGAGTCTCCTGGAGGGAACTCAGGGTTGCCTCTCAGAGAGGTTAGCGGACCCAGTTGTGAGGATAGGTTAAAGAGAATGACTGCTTTCCCAAAGGCCGATAGGGAGGGTGCAATGAGCGGGTGTGTCTTGAGGGTCAGGGGCCAGGATCGAGGTGATAGCCAAGGTAATGTGGCAATCGGAGTTCGCGTGAGAGAGTTTTCCAGCATCACCCATGCTTTGCTTATTTTGTGAAGTTTCCAGTCCACCACTCTAGTTAGGTGGCAGGCCAGATAATACTTATAAAGATCCGGTAAACCAATGCCCCCTGTTGCTTTGGAACATGTCAACCGTGAGTATTTAATTTGTGGGGTGTTATTCTTCCATATGAATCTAGTGCAGGCTTTTTTATATGCCGCAAAGAATGAGGGGGGTAAATATATCGGAATCGTCTGCATTAAATATAATAGGCGGGGGAGGACGACCATCTTGATGAGGGCCGAGCGCCCAAACCAAGAAACGTTGAGGTTGGCCCAATCCTTCAAATTTGCCTGGAGCTTAGAGAGGGCATGGAGGAAATTGTGGCTATAAAGATCCGTTATGTTCTTAGTGACCTGGATACCCAAATAGGTAATAGCTGTCTTCTGCCAATGAAAGGGAAAGGATTCCTGACAATGCGTGACTTCTTGAGGGGTGAGGGATACATTTAAGGCATGCGATTTGGAATAATTGATCTTTAGATTTGATAACTCGCCGAAATGGTTTATGTCTTTCAAAAGGTTGGGTAACGATATCCGAGGGGATTGTAAGGATAATAAGATATCGTCAGCATAGGCCGATACTTTAAATTCTCTATGGGCAATGGAGATTCCCTTGATATCCGTGTTGGCCCTTAGTCTGTTTAGGAGGGGCTCTAGAGTCAAAACAAAGATCAGGGGAGATAACGGGCAGCCTTGACGGGTACCATTTCTTATTGAAAAGGCGTCCGACAGGAGGCCATTCGCCCTCACCCTCGCGGAGGGGTCAGTATAGAGGGCAGTGATGTGAGCAAGCATACGTGGCTGGAGGCCTATGCCTTCCAAAACCGCCCGCATGTAATCCCATGCCACCCTGTCAAATGCCTTCTCAGCATCAAGGGAAAGGAGGAATCCCCGGGTCTCCGATGAAGCCAGCCAATGCTGAATATTTAAAGTGCGGATGGTATTATCCCTAGCTTCCCTGCCCGGGACAAAGCCCACCTGGTCAGATGATATGAGACCCGGGATCAGAGGGAGTAACCTATTTGCTAGCATCTTAGCGTAGATTTTTATGTCCACGTTAAGCAAGGAGATCGGCCTATAATTAGAGACTTGTGTGGCATCTTTCCCATCTTTCGGGATAACTGTTATATGGGCTTCCAATAATCTGCCTAGGGAGGTGTGAGGGGATGAAAGGGAGTTAAATGTGTTTAACATTTTGGGAGTAAGATCGTCCTGGAAGCAATATAACAGAGGGAGACCATCGGGGCCTGGGCTTTTCCCCACCTTCATCTGTTTGATTGCTAAGTGGAGTTCTTCCATAGAGAAAGGACTCTCCATGGCTTCAGCCTGCTGGGGGGTGATAGGTTTAGGGCAATAATCTGCCAAGAAGTCCGATATTTGGGAGGGACGTCTGGCCACATTAGTTGCCCCGCCCCCCTCCTGCGCCAAATTGTACAGTTTAGAGTAAAAATTTTCAAAGTGTTTGGTTATTTCTTCATTCTTTGAAAGGAGTGTACCTTGGCTATCTCGGATATGGTGAATCACTGATGAGGCCTTATCTGCCTGTATTGTGCAGGCCAACAGTCTCCCACTTTTGTTGCCGTGTTCGTAGAACACTTTCTGTCTAAGGACGTAACGCCTTCTAGTGCGCTTCCCCAGTTCTTCCACCAGAGTAGCGCGCGCCTGCAAAAGCTCCTGAAGTGTAGCTTGTATGGATGACTGTTTATGGGCTCTTTCCAGGCGATTGATTGTTTCAATTAATGATTTAATGTCTTCCTGGTGCCTTTTTTTGGCTATCGTAGCTAGCGAGATTAGTTTTCCCCTTAGGACAAATTTGTGTGCTTCCCAAAGCGTGATGGGAGAAACATCTGGGGTAGAATTTTCTTGAAAGTATAGTTGGATTCGGGTACGTGTTTGTCTAACATTTTCAGGGTCTTTGAATAGCGATGGGTTCAGTCTCCAGGTTTTCGTTGTCTTGTGGACTTCAGGAAACGTAAGAGTTACTGTTAAGGGGTGGTGGTCTGATAAGAACATTGGCTCTATAGTGGCCTGCGAGAGAAAGGAAAGGTCCGCCTGCGAGAGAAAAAAGTAATCTATCCTGGAGTATTTCTGGTGAGGAGGAGAGAAAAAAGTGTAGTCTTTATCGGTGGGATACATGGTACGCCATGTGTCATGGAGCGTGAGGTATTGCATTTGGAGTCTAATCTGGCGAAGTGCCCGATGTGTGAGGGTGGATGTGCCTGTAGAGGAGTCTATAGTTGGGTTTAATGGAACATTAAAGTCCCCTCCCAAGAGTACAATACCCTCCTGGAACGTGACTAGCAGGTCACAAACTTTCCTAAAGAACGACACTTGGTGCTCGTTTGGACAGTACACATTGGCTAGTGTGATTGGTTTAGAGGCGAAGGAGCCCTTAATAAAAATGAATCTACCCTCAGGGTCGATCATCGAATACGACAATCGGAAATCAGCACGTTTGGAGACCAGTATGGAAACTCCCTTAGTTTTGGAATCTGGGTTCGAAGAGTGCATTGCCTGTTTGTAAATATGGTTCCCCAATTTGGGGATTGCATCAGATCTGAAATGAGTTTCTTGGAGCATAAGAAAGTGAGCATTGTGTTTAGTCAATGCTGACAATACCTGTGATCTCTTTTCAGGGAGATTTAGATTGAGTGAGAGACATTTCAGTGAAAGATGTTGTGTAGTCATATTCTCCGTCCGCATAGTGTAATCTAACGGAGAGTATAATCTGTATGTGCGAAGTCTAAGTGTTAGTGCGGTAAGTAGGACCTATCACGCTGTCCCTGACAGGTGTGAGGGAAGAGGAGTGGCCCCCACGAAGATAAGGAAAAAGAAAAGAAAGGAAATGGGAAAGAAGGAAGAGAGAGAAAAAAAAAAGGGGGGAGGTGGGGAAGGGGGGAAGGGGGGAAGGGAGCAAGTAGGGTTTAGAGAAAAATGGGAGGGAGTAAGTAAGGGAGTCAGGAAGAGGGGGGGAGGGTAAGCGTACGGGGAAGTACAATGCACTAACGCGGGGAGGATCTACCGCGCGTGCGTTATAATACCGAAGGCGGGTAAATTTGAATCTAACCGCCTAAAGGGGGAAAAAATAAATAAATCAAAATCTGGAGTGTCAGCTTCCCGCCAAATGGGAAGCTGTGGAGGGATAGAAAGCCTAGAACGGGACACTGGAGTCCCGCACAACGGTGGACGCAAGGAGATAAAACATGTGCTCAAAAGACATTGGGTGGAGGAAATGAGTAAGTGAATAAATGAGAATCATGAGATTGAAATCAAGAGGAACCAAAGGGGATCGCGAAAGGATATAGGGAAAAGGAAATCCCACACCCCGGTTGTTACTTCGGGACATCCCTTTGCTTAAAGGTAAAAGGGGCGATCAACAAGCTTATCCGAATTATTTGATAGACCTGTCTAAACCTATTGTATCCGGAAAAAAAAAAAAAAAGAACGGAACCACTACCTAGATATCAGAATAGATAATATGCAGTCTTAAACATTAGCACACATTTGTATAGATCGGTGATTCCTTGGACCCACAAATACATAGGCCCCTGAACTCACCGATCCAGAACCATAGAAACAAATAAACAAATAAACATTTACACATTGAAACAATGTAACGCTATAAAGCTACCCCCTCTGACCCCCCAAGGAGTTTGGACTGTGTGTTAAACCGGTTGGGCTCCAATCTGAGGAGTAATTATCCAGGTCCAAGACCAGTCCCCCTGGATACCCCATGGTTGTGTGTTAAAGGTAAAATTATACTCTTCCCTTAAAGTCCTATGTCAACCCACTGAATCATGAACGTAGCTCAAGTTAGGTCTTATTATGAAAGAGGTAAATGCTTCAAAGACAAAGGCACATCCCTGAAATACAATACGTGCGATCACCTGATACTTTCTTGGTAGTATACCACACGTAGTCCCTGGAAGGAATGGGCCCTGAGAAGGCCCCCTAGAAAAAACTGTATTAGCAAATCAGAGTCAGTCAAATTAGGAGGAAAAAAAAAAGGGGGGGGCAATGAATGTTCCTGACGAGTTGGAAGACATCAAAGGGGCTCAGCTTAGAAACACCCGTCAAGGTGACAATGGATGATAGAGTTAGTTGGAGCCAGAGGGGGCAGTAAGTTCTGATCGGGTTTGGGGGGTGCGGCCAGCAATAAAAAAAAAAGTCTTCGTGTTGGAACCATAAACAAAGTTAAACAGCAGTGGAACGATCCTGTGTAATCTCAACTAGGTAGTGTAGAGGCTTTATGTATAAAGGAGCAGGTTCAAGCATCCTGATGTCCCCTTCTCGGGGTATCAGCAGGTTCCGGATGTTGCAGGAGGTTGTCTCGGCGGGCATAACGGTCTCCTGGTGAAGTCGGGTCCAATCTGCGACGTCTGGAGCGTTGTCATTGCGCTTTTGGTGAGGAGTTGTGAGAGACAGGTTTCCAAGGCTCCGTGGGGAAATAGAAGGAGTACCAGTCAGGCAGGTCGATCAATGGTATGTCTAGTTGTTCACAGAATACAGGCAAATCTTCCGGTGTCCGTAAAAAGGCAGTACGGCCCCTGATGGACGCTGAGAGGCAAAACGGGAACTTCCACCTATACTGTATATTGCGGGCCCGCAGCGTATCCAGCAGGGGTCGAAGAGTGCGCCTATTCTGCAAAGTTATTTGAGAGAGGTCTTGGAATAATTTAATATCTACGCCATTGAACAAAATGCATCCCCTGTCTCTCGCCTTCCTCAGTATCTCCTCTTTGAGGGGAAAGTTGACAATGCAGCACACAATGTCTCTGGGGGGTTCAGAATCTCAGGGAGGGGGTCTCAGGGCACGATGTATTCTTTCCATCTCGATGGGAGAGTCAGCTGGGCGCCCCAAGAGGTCATTGAAGATGGAGCAGACCGTTTGTGGTAGTGTAGAAGGGTCTATACCTTCTGGGACCCCCCGCACCCTAACATTATGTCTACGACCCCTATTGTCTAAATCCTCCACGTGTCTGTGGAGTTCAAACATGTGGGAGAGTTGTGAGTCATAAGTCTTTTGAACTTGCCTGATCGCCACTGCCTGAGTTTGGGTAGTTTCTTCCACCTCCGCCAGGCGGTGATTCATCGAATGGATATCTGACTTCAGATCCGCGATGGCCGTTGTTAGAGTATGTTTGATGTCTAATGCCACTCTCTGCAGATCTCTTTGGAGGTCAAGTAGGCTTCGGGTTAGGGTCTGTTGTGCCTCCAGTGGCTGATCTAGGACCAGCGGTGCTTTCAAGTGAGATCATGGATGAGGCCTGTGAGGATTGTGAAGCCTGCATCTCCCCTTGGTCGCCTGAGGACCGAGTTCTGAACATCTCCGGGATATTGTTGCTCATTTGTGTTCCCGAGTCTTTGAGTGTGCATGGTGTGGAGGAACTTCTGGTAGATTTCCCCATGATTCAGCTAATTGTGGTGTCCAAATAAAGCGTTTCACGTCCCCGTCATGCAGGAGTTCTATCTTCACGCTGTCATGACGGCCGCAGTCTGAGCCATTCCCCACCCAAAGAAATCTTCTATCATAGCAGCTCGTGTCACCCCTCTTGCAGGTGGGGTGTCAGAATTAGGCCGTGGGGTTTAAGGCCAGTGCAGGGGAGGACGGAGAAATTACCTGTAGGCCTGAGGGGTAGCAAGATGGCCGCCGTTCCCCTGCATAAACAACAAGCCGTTCCAAGGTGGATGCCTTCTCTGGCCTTCAGGGCTCCCCCTCTCCAGCCTGACTGTCCAGGTGAGGTGGGATAGCTGTGCCTGGGGGTGCTCAACATTTGTCTCGAGGCTGCAGTACCAAAGTCTCGGGGATTCAGAGGTCCCGCAGGCCTCAAGATGGCGGCGGATCCCCCGTGTATGGGGGCAGCCCAAAAGAGTCTCAGAGAGCTCCCTCAGTTAAGACAGGGCCCTGGATGGGGGACCGGATGAGTGCTGGGTGGAGATCCTGGCTCCCAAAGTCAGATCGGGTCAGCCGCGCTGCGCACTCGCGGGGATATAGCCGCAGGAGAGACCGGAGATTCAAGGCCTAGCAAGGCCGCGTGGAGTGGCGGCCGCCACCGATGGCTCCGAGAGTCGGCTCTGCCTTCGAATCGTTCAGGGTAGGAGTCTGGGTGGCGGATGGGGACGGATGATAGTCCCTTACCTCCGGGAATGCTGTGATCAGGCTCTTCCAGGAGACCTTAGGCCGAGAAGATGGCGGCGGCTGGAGAGAACGGATCTCAGGCGTCCCCTGGACGAATCGCTCCGGGATAATGGCCCAGGGCACTGCAGAGGGGTGAGGAGAGCAATCTGGTGTGGGATTAAGACGTGGATGGGTAATCAGCAGCTCGGATGGCGGTGGATAAATTTCAGAAGTCCCGGAGCTCCTCTGAAGCACGTCCGCCGCTGATCACGTCAGGACACGCCCCCCTCTGCACGTTCTAGTTTTAGTAAATTAACCTCTATGCTGATTTTCTTGTAAAGTGAATGTTCACTGAGCTTAGTAAGGCCCCTTTCACACGGGGCGGATCCGTGCAGATCCGCCCCGTGAAGCTCCGCTTGCTCAGCGGGGATCGCTCCGTTGATCCCCGCTGAGCCGACGGATGACTGGGCGGTCCCCGCACACTGTGCAGGGACCGCCCTGTCAGAGCGCCGCTCTCCCCTATGGGGAATCGGATGACGACGGACCGTAGAGTCCGTCGTCATCCGATCCGATCCGCAGACGGAAGGAAAAATAGGGTTTTCCTCCGTCACACTTTGGCGGAGCGGAGCGGATGTCAGCGGACATGTCTCCGCTGACATCCGTGCCTCCATAGGGGTACATGGAGGATCCGTTTCAGGTCCGCCTAAAAAACTGACAGGCGGACCTGAACGGACCTCCGTGTGAAAGAACCCTAAATGAGGTGAAGATGTGTTTATGTCAAACATCCAATAATGTAAACAAAAATACTTTCTTTTTTTTATTTTCTCTTGCACATAATTGGATATTCAATCTGAACACAGTTTCACCTTATTTTCTAAGTTAACATATTATTGGCAAAATTAACATTCCTGTTTGAAAAATGAACAATTTCTACTCCTTTAGTAAATTGGCCCCTATAATTCTGTCTATTGCACACAGTAAAAAATAACGGTGCAGCGCAACCATTGTCCATATATGGATGAACTAAAGATGCATAATAAGGAAATCTTCATGCAATAGATGACTTGTCCACCCAAAGTAAGGATAATCTGCTTACCAGAAATGTTGGACCTATTGAGTGAACAAAAGGTCAAAAGTGCTTGTTTCCACCATGAGGGGAAGAAGATTTCCAATGAAGAGGATCCACAGATGTATTAGGCTCATTGACAATGGAGACCAAACAGGGGAGAGATTTGTTCACTTTGGTTTTCTTTTCATTTTATCCTTTATTGCTTGTGAATTGTGTGCGACTCACAAAACCTCGCTCTTCATGATCTCCATCCCACACAGAACGCAACCTTTTTTCCTGTGTATAGATAGGCTGAACGCTCCGGTGGATCCTCTTCATTGGAAATCTTCTTCCCCTCATGGTGGAAACAAGCACTTTTGACCTTTTGTTCACTCAATAGGTCCAACATTTCTGGTAAGCAGATTATCCTTACTTTGGGTGGACAAGTCATCTATTGCATGAAGATTTCCTTATTATGCATCTTTAGTTCATCCATATATGGACATTGGTTGCGCTGCACCGTTATTTTTTACATTTCTTCCTTGGTTATTGTGTGATTTACCTTTTGGTGTTCAGCTGTAGGGATGAGCTTCGTGTTCGAGTCGAACATACGTTCGACTCGAACATCGGCTGTTCGATCGTTCGACGAAGATCGAACGATTTGGGCCGTTCGCGCCAAATTCGAGTGACGCGAACGGCCCACAATGCACTACGCCATCGCAGTGTCATCCAGGCGCTGTGATTGGCCAAGCATGCACTGTGACCCCGCATGCTTGGCCAATCACAGCGCCGTCAGCGAGGAGAGCAATGATTGGCCACAGGCAGGATGCCTGTGGCCAATTATTGCTGAGGGTGTTTAGTACACGCCCCACACTATAAAAGGCCGCCAGCACGGCGGCCTAGTGTAGTGTGTTCCGGAGCAGGGATAGAGCAGCATAGGCAGGGACAGTGACTTTTATTTCTTTCTTGCTTAACCTGGATTCCTTTAGTTTAGGGAAAGAGAAGGATAGGTAGGGAGAGTGTCAGTGTGTTTTGTGCTTGTGCTATATTGTGCTTAAAAAAAACATTTTTTCTAGGGACAGAAAACTGTAGGTAGGGAGAGTGTGTCAGTTTCTTTCACTGTCAAAGTCCTTGTTTCCAGGGACCTGGAAGGACAGTGAGTGAATTCTCCTTGTGCTAAATTGTGCTTAAAAAAAAACATTTTTTCTAGGGACAGAAAACTGTAGGTAGGGAGAGTGTGTCAGTTTCTTTCACTGTCAAAGTCCTTGTTTCCAGGGACCTGGAAGGACAGTGAGTGAATTCTCCTTGTGCTAAATTGTGCTTAAAAAAAACATTTTTTCTAGGGACAGAAAACTGTAGGTAGGGAGAGTGTGTCAGTTTCTTTCACTGTCAAAGTCCTTGTTTCCAGGGACCTGGAAGGACAGTGAGTGAATTCTCCTTGTGCTAAATTGTGCTTAAAAAAAACATTTTTTCTAGGGACAGAAAACTGTAGGTAGGGAGAGTGTGTCAGTTTCTTTCACTGTCAAAGTCCTTGTTTCCAGGGACCTGGAAGGACAGTGAGTGAATTCTCCTTGTGCTAAATTGTGCTTAAAAAAAACATTTTTTCTAGGGACAGAAAACTGTAGGTAGGGAGAGTGTGTCAGTTTCTTTCACTGTCAAAGTCCTTGTTTCCAGGGACCTGGAAGGACAGTGAGTGAATTCTCCTTGTGCTATATTGTGCTTAAAAAAAACATTTTTTCTAGGGACAGAAAACTGTAGGTAGGGAGAGTGTGTCAGTTTCTTTCACTGTCAAAGTCCTTGTTTCCAGGGACCTGGAAGGACAGTGAGTGAATTCTCCTTGTGCTAAATTGTGCTTAAAAAAAACATTTTTTCTAGGGACAGAAAACTGTAGGTAGGGAGAGTGTGTCAGTTTCTTTCACTGTCAAAGTCCTTGTTTCCAGGGACCTGGAAGGACAGTGAGTGAATTCTCCTTGTGCTAAATTGTGCTTAAAAAAAACATTTTTTCTAGGGACAGAAAACTGTAGGTAGGGAGAGTGTGTCAGTTTCTTTCACTGTCAAAGTCCTTGTTTCCAGGGACCTGGAAGGACAGTGAGTGAATTCTCCTTGTGCTAAATTGTGCTTAAAAAAAACATTTTTTCTAGGGACAGAAAACTGTAGGTAGGGAGAGTGTGTCAGTTTCTTTCACTGTCAAAGTCCTTGTTTCCAGGGACCTGGAAGGACAGTGAGTGAATTCTCCTTGTGCTAAATTGTGCTTAAAAAAAACATTTTTTCTAGGGACAGAAAACTGTAGGTAGGGAGAGTGTGTCAGTTTCTTTCACTGTCAAAGTCCTTGTTTCCAGGGACCTGGAAGGACAGTGAGTGAATTCTCCTTGTGCTAAATTGTGCTTAAAAAAAACATTTTTTCTAGGGACAGAAAACTGTAGGTAGGGAGAGTGTGTCAGTTTCTTTCACTGTCAAAGTCCTTGTTTCCAGGGACCTGGAAGGACAGTGAGTGAATTCTCCTTGTGCTAAATTGTGCTTAAAAAAAACATTTTTCTAGGGACAGAAAACTGTAGGTAGGGAGAGTGTGTCAGTTTCTTTCACTGTCAAAGTCCTTGTTTCCAGGGACCTGGAAGGACAGTGAGTGAATTCTCCTTGTGCTAAATTGTGCTTAAAAAAAACATTTTTTCTAGGGACAGAAAACTGTAGGTAGGGAGAGTGTGTCAGTTTCTTTCACTGTCAAAGTCCTTGTTTCCAGGGACCTGGAAGGACAGTGAGTGAATTCTCCTTGTGCTAAATTGTGCTTAAAAAAAACATTTTTTCTAGGGACAGAAAACTGTAGGTAGGGAGAGTGTGTCAGTTTCTTTCACTGTCAAAGTCCTTGTTTCCAGGGACCTGGAAGGACAGTGAGTGAATTCTCCTTGTGCTAAATTGTGCTTAAAAAAAACATTTTTTCTAGGGACAGAAAACTGTAGGTAGGGAGAGTGTGTCAGTTTCTTTCACTGTTAAAGTCCTTGTTTCCAGGGACCTGGAAGGACAGTGAGTGAATTCTCCTTGTGCTAAATTGTGCTTAAAAAAAACATTTTTTCTAGGGACAGAAAACTGTAGGTAGGGAGAGTGTGTCAGTTTCTTTCACTGTCAAAGTCCTTGTTTCAAGGGACAGAGAAGGACACCTGAAGGTAGCCCTTATTGCTTTTTTCCCATCTCCCTGCAGGCCATCTATTAGAATGTCTGGAAGGCAAACAAGGAGAGGCAGACAGTCAGGAGGCAATAAAAGAGGGCAAGCAGGCTCTGTGTCTGGGGGCAACAGTGCTGGTCGTGGACGCGGTGCATTGTCATCAGCACATGGCCATGGGACACGCTTGTCCTTCTTTTCGGCAGCTGGACATGTTGAGCCACATCATGCCGAAGACTTGGTAGAGTGGATGACCAAGCCCTCCTCCTCCTCCTCATCCTCTCTCACCCAGGCTCAGGGTACTGGAAAAGCAGCTGCCAAAGCGTCCTCTTCCCTGGTATCAATGTCAGACTCATCATCAGTCACTCCTTCCCTAGACCCACCATGTCCTCCTCCTGAGGAGTCCCCCGAACTGTTTGAGCACAGTGTTGGGTACATGCTCCAGGAGGATGCCCAGCGTTTCGAAGGGTCTGATGATGAAACCCAGCTAGAGGAAGGCAGTAGCGTGAGAGCAGACAGAGGGGATGCTCAAGAAGGACACCAATCTGGCAGTCATGTTCCAGCAGCTGCAGCATACTGCCAGATTGGCTCCAGTGATGAGGAGGGAGGTGATGATGAGGTCACTGACTCCACGTGGGTGCCTAATAGGAGAGAGGAGGAGGAGGAGGATGAGGAGGAGGCACATCTCCAACGAGGCAGGATGCCCTTTGGTGGCCAGCGTAAGGGCAGTACACCGACGGAATCACACCGCAGAGCTCCGCCTGTGCAGGGCGCTGCCTCTGCCCGTCATTCAAAAAGTTCTTTGGTGTGGGCCTTTTTTGAGGCTAGTGCATCAGATCGCACAGCTGCTGTTTGCAACATATGTCTCAAGCGTATATCGCGTGGCCAAAACATCAGCCGCTTGGGTACCACATGCCTGACCAGACATATGTTGACCTGCCATGCAGCTCGTTGGCAAGCCTACCTCAAAGACCCACACCAAAGAACAAAGCGGACCTCTCCTTGCACCGCATCAGCTGGGATCTCCAACCCCACTATAACTTCAGTCCTCTCTGAAACATGCACTGAGAGGAATGAAGGTGTAGAATTAGGTGTGTCACAGCCAAGTACTTGCGGCCACTCTGCTAGCAGTACACCGACGTCCGATTCTAGCAGGCAAATTTCCCTGCCCCAGCTGCTGGACCGTCGAAAGAAGTTCACTCCCAGCCATCCACATGCCCAGCGGTTGAATGCTAGCTTGGCTAAATTGCTAGCGCTTCAACTGCTGCCTTTTCAGTTGGTAGACTCGGCCCCCTTCCGTGAGTTTGTGCAATGTGCGGTTCCTCAGTGGCAGGTTCCCAAACGCCACTTTTTCTCACGGAAGGCTATTCCGGCTCTCTACCGGCATGTGGAAGGCAATGTCTTGGCCTCGCTGGACAGGGCGGTCAGCGGTAAGGTGCATATTACCGCTGACTCATGGTCCAGCAGGCATGGACAGGGACGTTACCTTTCTTTCACGGCCCATTGGGTCACTCTTTTGGCAGCTGGGAAGGATGCAGGACAAGGTGCAGTAGTGTTGGAGGTTGTCCCACCGCCACGCCTCCAAAATGCTACTACTGGTTGTGACACACCTCTCTCCTCCACCCCCTCCTCTTCTTCTTCCTCCATGGCCTCTTCCTGTGGTTTGTCCTATGAACCAGCGGTGCTCCGTAGCCGTTCACGGGGCTACGCAAGTACGCAGGCAAAAAGATGCCATGCCGTGCTTGCGCTGGTGTGTTTGGGGGACAGAAGCCACACTGGGGCAGAGGTCCTGTCTGCTCTGCAGGGCCAGGCCGAGAGGTGGTTGATGCCACGCCAGCTTAAGCCAGGAATGGTGGTTTGCGACAATGGCACCAACCTCCTCTCCGCCCTCCGACAGGGACAACTGACCCATGTGCCCTGTGTGGCTCACGTCCTTAACCTGGTGGTGCAGCGGTTCTTGGGCAGGTACCCGGGCTTACAGGATGTCCTGAGGCAGGCCAGGAAAGTCTGTGTGCATTTCCACAGATCTTATAATGCCAGTGCTCGCCTGGCTGAGCTGCAAAAGGAGTTGAACCTGCCCAAGAACCACCTTATATGTGACATGCCCACCAGGTGGAACTCAACGTTGGCCATGCTGCAGCGGCTGCACACGCAGCAGAGGGCCATCAATGAGTACCTGTGCGACTACGGCACCAGGACAGGGTCAGGGGAGCTTGGTTTTTTTTCTCCACGCCAGTGGGGCATGATCAGGGATGCATGCACTGTCCTGGCACCATTTGAGGAGGCCACGAGGATGGTGAGCAGTGACAGTGCATGCATCAGTGACACTGTACCTCTTGTCCACCTGTTGGAGCACACGCTGCGTGGAATAATGGACAGGGCACTTGAGGCAGAACAGAGGCAGGAAGAGGAGGACTTCCTTGCCTCTCAAGGCCCCCTTTACCCAGACAGTGTTCCTTCTGTCCCACCCATCGCACAGGAAGAGGAGGAGGAGGAGGAGGAGGAGGAGGAGGAGGATTGTGTCAGCATGGAGGTGGAGGCTGGCACTCAGCATCATCAGCAGCAGTCTTTTAGGGATGATTTACAGTCCCAAGAAACCAGTGGACGTGTACGTGGCTGGGAGGAGGTGGCTGCGGATCATGTCGTCCTTAGTGACCCAGAGGACTCCGGAGCGAATGCCTCAGCAAACCTACGCTGCATGGCCTCCCTGATCCTGCAAAGTCTGCGGAAGGATCCTCGTATTCTTCGGATCAAGGAGAGGGACCATTACTGGCTGGCCACTCTCCTTGATCCACGGTACAAGGGTAAGGTTGCGGACCTTATGTTACCGTCGCAGAGGGAGCAGAGGATGAGACAACTCCGGGAGGCCTTGCAGAAAGGTCTGTGCAACGCGTTCCCAGAGACTGGGAGGTTACAAACTCCTGGTCCTGGACAACGAGTTGCTGAGGCTTCGGCCAGTCAAAGAAGGAGCGGTGGGGAAGGTGGCCGTCTGACCGATGCGTTCAGACAATTCTTTAGTCCGCAGCCCCAAAGTATGATCGGTTCCAGCAACCATCGCCAGCGTCTGATAAACATGGTGCAGGAATATCTAGGGGCAAGGTCAGACTTGGACACCTTCCCCACCGAAAATCCTCTGGCTTACTGGGTCTTGAGGATGGATCACTGGCCAGAGCTTGCACAGTATGCAATTGAGCTACTGGCCTGTCCTGCATCCAGCGTTCTTTCGGAACGCACATTCAGTGCTGCTGGGGGATTTGTCACGGATCACAGGGTGCGCCTGTCCACCGACTCGGTTGATCGACTGACTTTCATCAAGATGAACCAGTCTTGGATCACCACCAGCTACCACACACCTGATGCTGATATAACAGACTAATTGATTTTAACATGTCACATCCCTTCAAGACTGATGCTGATGCTGAGTGCCTGTGCTGTTATGTTGACTGGCTATCCTCCTCCTCCGAGTCCTCAATGATACGATTGATGATGATAGCTTGGAAGATCATTTTTGTTTATGGGTGCCGCCACCAGTGGCTAAGGCCCAATTTTTCAGCCCCTGTTTTACAGGGGCGTGTAATTACAATTTTTTTAGCAATAATTTGCCATAGGGCTCATTGCTGTGCTCCAAGTACAGTATCTGTGAGGGGTTGGAGTGTTGTGGCACCAGTGCCTAAGGCCCAATTTTTCAGCCCCTGTTTAACAGGGGCGTGTCATTACAATTTTTGAAGCAATACTTTGCAACAGGGCTCATTGCTGTGCTCCAAGTACAGTATCTGTGAGGGGTTGTAGTGTTGTGCCACCAGTGCCTAAGGCCCAATTTTTCAGCCCCTGTTCAACAGGGGCATGCAATTACAATTCTTGATCTAATAATTCACAGCAGGGTCCATTGCTGCACCCACCAAGAGTAACTCTGAGGGCTTACAGTCTTGTGGCAACGCCACCACCACCACCACCACGAAAGGCCCAATTTTTCAGCCCCTGTTCAAAAGGGGCATGTAATTACAATTCTTGATCTAATAATTCACAGCAGGGCCCATTGCTGCACCCACCAAGAGTAACTGTCAGGGCTTACAGTGTTGTGGCACCAGCACCACCATCAAAGCCCCAATTTTTACTACCACTGTTCAACAATTATATGTAATTAAAATTCCTGATATAATAGTTGACAGCAGGGCGTTCCAGCACCAACCAAGAGTAACTGAGTGCTTACAGTGTTGTGCCAACACCAACAACTAAGGGGCCTATTTCTGCAGAGTATATACGGCAGGTCCCTACTTTCAAACATCCAACTTACAAACGACTCCTACTTGCAAACGAAAGAAGACAACAGGAAGTGAGAGGAAATCTACCCCTAGAAAGGAAAATTCTCTCCTGTAAGAATAAATATGGGAGAAAGGGGTCTCATCTGTACTGATGCTTTATCAGCAATCCTTGTTTCAAGAAAAACACCACATTTCAAAAACAGTTGTCATTGGGACAGAAAGTGAGGTGAAATGTTCTGAACAGGGGCACAGACAGCAAAACAAATGTTACAGGGGTGATAACCCTTACCTATGTTTCCCAAAAAGTTTAAAAATAGATTTTTGGGCTGGAGCTACACTTCAACAATGTACCTGTTCAAAATTACAAACAGATTCTACATAAGAACAAACCTACAGTCCCTGTCTTGTATGCACCGCCTGTATACGGCTGTTCAGAGTATATAGGGCCTTTTTTATTTTATGTGCGGGGTTCCCCTTAATATCCATACAAGACCCAAAGGGGCTGGTAATGGGCTGGGGTAGGGGGGGGGGTCATGGGGTAGCTATGCCATTTTTCTTAAAGAATTTCATCCATATTACCGGGACCAGACATTACATTAAAGCCGCAAGCAGTTTTAAATGGCTTTTTTTTCCTTTAGAAGTGTCATTTTGTGCAGGGACAGTTCTAAACACGGGAAACACGTGGCACTTCACAGGCATACTTTAGACACCCCCCAGGTACGATATTTAAAGGAATATTTGACTTTTTTTTTTTCACTTTATGCATCATTAAAATGACTGCTCCCGAAAAACGACCGTTTTTAAAACTTCTTTTTGCATTGATACATGTCCCCTGGTGCAGAACCCGGGTTCCCAAACCCTATTTATGACAATAACATGCATAATAGTTGTTATAATTAGCACTTTAGAATTCGAACGTTCGCATCCATTGTATTTAATAGGGTTCTAATGTTCGTTCGAACTTTCGGTCCGTTCGCGGGTTCTGGTGCGAACCGAACCCGGGGGTGTTCGGCTCATCACTATTCAGCTGCATTGTTTTTTATTTTAGTCATATGTACGCTGATTGTATCCCATATATTATATTGCACACAGTATGCTTTGATGAATGTTACACTCTCGACCAAAGTGTTCACTGTCACAAGTTGATGGTAGCTAAGTAGTTCCCAACGGTTTTATTGTTATTCTCCTTTAACCACTTAAGCCCCGGACCATTTTGTTGCTAAAGGACCAGGCCGCTTTTTGCGATTCGGCATTGCGTTGATTTAACGGACAATTGCGCGGTCATGTGACTTGGCTCCCAAACAAAATTGACGTCCTTTTTTTCCCACAAATAGAGCTTTCTTTTGGTGATATTTGATCACCTCTGCGGTTTTTATTTGTTGCGCTATAAACAAAAATAGAGTGACAATTTTGAAAAAAATTCAATATTTTTTACTTTTTGCTATAATTTTAGGCCGATACGTATTCTTATTTTTGGTAAAAAAAATCGCAATAAGCATTTATTGATTGGTTTGCGCAAAAGTTATAGCGTCTACAAAATAGAGGATAGTTTTATGGAATTTTTATTAATATTTATTAATAATTTTTTTAATAGTAATGGCGGCGATCAGCGATTTTTAACATGACCATCGACATTATGGTGGACACATCGGACAATTTTGACACCATTTTGGGACCAATGTCATTTTTACAGCGATCAGTGCTATAAAAATGCACTGATTACTATAAAAATGACACTGGCAGTGAAGGGGTTAACCTGTAGGGGGCGCTGAAGGGGTTAAGTGTGACCTAGTTAGTGATTCTTACTGTGTGGGGGGCGTGGCTTGGCATGACACATCACTGATAGTCATTCCCTATGACAGAGAACAGACTATCACTGCCACTGCCACTAGGAAGAATGAGGAAAGGTTTGTTTACACTTACCTCTCCCCGTTCTTCAGCTCTGTGACCTGATCGTGGGACACCGGCGGCGATCGGGTCCCGCGGGCGCAGTCACAGAGTTCCCGACCGGGTCGCGAGCGCACGGCGGCGGCGCACATGCGACCCATGGCTCGCACATTAAAGGGGACGTACCTTACGCCAATGTGCGCAACCATGCCATTCTGCTGATGTACATTGGCATGCGGCGGTCGGCAAGTGGTTAAAGTAGGTTTAAAAAAAAATTGTTTTCTTTCCATATTCTGTGTGCAAAAAGGCATATGTAATGATAGAGAATTTATTATACTATCTGTTAGGGGACACAGGAACCATAGATAGGGTAAAACAGAAAGGTGGTGGTGTCTGTCTCTGAGAAGTGATCTCAAAGAGAGTATGAAAGAGAAACTAGTTGATGGATAGTGTGATAAGGCTGAAGTATTATGGGTAGTGTTGAGCGAACCCGAACTGTAAAGTTCGGGTCCGTACCGAACTTTAGCTTTTTCCCGAACCCGAACCCGGACTTTGCGCAAAAGTCCGGGTTCGGGTTCGGGTTCGGGAATCTAATTATGCAGTTAGAAAGGGGCCAGCCAATCACCTTTTGATTAGCTGGTGTGCCCTTAGAAGCCATCATAGCCATGCCTACTAATGGCATGGCTGTGATTGGTCAGTGCAACATGTGACCCAGCTTCTATATAAGCTAGAGGCACACAGCACACACGTCACTCTGCTTCAGAATAGATAGGGAGAGGATCTAGTCTGCTGCTGATGCTTTTAGGGAGAGATAGAAAAATACATGAGTTAGTCCTGATTCTAGAATCTGAGGGAAAAGATAGAGAGACAGTGTAGTGTAGGGCCAGGTTCCTGTTTTTTGCTTTTAGGGAGAGAGATATATTATATAGGAATAGGAGTCCAGATTCAGAGATATAACTCAGCGATCTGCATAGGTTTACCTGTTTGTGTTGCAGTGCAGTCTTTTTACACTGCCATGAGCCCAGTGTCAGAGAAAATCTACCTTTTATCTGCAAGCTCAGTGCACCAGCACTGCATATATTACATTGAGAGATACACCGTTTCCATACTGTGGGTGTATTCTGCTCTTGGAAAAAGATCCATTTAGGACAAAAAAAAAAAAGGCACTTTTGTGTGCTCTTTTCCAAAAGACCCATTGGGCAAAAAAAAAAAAAATTCCATTTTATTTTGCTCGTGCAAAAAAAGACCCGTTTAGGGCAAAAAAATAAAATAAAAAATTTGCACTTTAATGTACGCTTGCAAAAAGAGCCATTTAGGGCCACAAAAAATATTTTGCAGTGTGTTATACATATGTGGAGGTGTGTGAAATAAACAATTTCTAAATAGTTTTCTTCTACTGTGCTATACTAAAAAAACAAAATTTTTTTTGAATAGCATTTTCTGCAGTTCTGTAGCTGTGCGATTCAGCGGTTATGTACTGTGGTTGTATTGTGGTCTTCCAAAAAACGCCATTTAGGGCCACAAAAAATATTTTGCAGTGTGTTATACATATGTGGAGGTGTGTGAAATAAACAATTTCTAAATAGTTTTCTTCTACTGTGCTATACTAAAAAAACATATTTTTTTTTTTAATAGCATTTTCTGCAGTTCTGTAGCTGTGCGATTCAGCGGTTACGTACTGTGGGTGTGTTCTGCTCTTCCAAAAAACACCCATTTAGGGCAACATCCTAAATTTGGAAAATATAAGGAGAAGGTCAAAGGGACATGGTGGCCCCGGTCGTGGTGCTGCTGGTGGAGCTCCTGTTGCAGGGAGAGGACGTGGTGGATCTGTGCCAGATACACGCACAAGTGAAACACCTTCCTCAGGTGCGAGTAGGCGACCGAGCCTGCGGCGGTATTTTGTCACGCCTAATGAGGCTGTACGAATGCTTAGGCCAGGACAAGTACAGGCGATAGTAGATTGGGTTGCTGACAGTGCCTCGGGTTCCTTCACATTGTCTCCCACCCACTCTTCTGATGAAAGATCAGAGTTGGCACCTGAAACCCATGTCCATCAGTCTTTCACCTCACCCCCTTGCAAATCAGCCAAGCAGTCTGAGCCCCAAATCATGCAGCAGTCTCTTCTGCTTTTCGATGACTCTGTTAGCAGGGTTTCCCAGGGCCATCCACCTAGCCCTGCCCCAGAAGTGGAAGAGATTGAGTGCACCGATGCCCAACCACTTATGTTTCATGATGAGTACATGGGAGATCCATCGCAGCACGTCTCGGATGATGACGAAACACAGGTGCCAACTGCTGCTGCTTTCGCAATTGTGCAGACAGACAAGGAGGGCAAGGGTGAAGACTGAGTGGAAGATGATGTGGAGGACGATGAGGTCCTCGACCCCACATGGAATCAACGTTATGCAGGATGATTCTCGCCTCTACTGTAGGTAGAGGCAAGTCCTTTAATTCCCAGTAAAGTCAATGTCCACACCAGCTGAAATTACAACTCTTATTCTCTCATGGCAAAATAAACTCTACTCGGATAGAAAAGGTTAAAGCAAAGAAACAGGACAGCTTAAGGTGTGGAGGAGGTCCAGGCACAAACGTAGCACATTCACTTCACTGCTTAGGTTTCTCAAACAGTTTTAGGTGCACGGTCTCTGCCACAGACCTTGAGGTTGGTCTCTGCCACAGACCGGGTGTACAAGGCCCCTGCCACAGACCTGGAGAACTTTGGTCTCTGCCACAGACCAGGGTGTATAAGGCCCCTGCCACGGGCCGGGTGAATAAGGCCTCTGATACAGTCAAGATGACCTTGACCTTCTCCTTCTACGAACCTAGCCCATATCAAGGGGAAGACATCTCTGCAGGGAGTCAACAGACCCTTCCTTCACTGTGACCCCTGCATCGGTCCATCAGAATGATCCTCCCTTCCCTGGAACATGGTCCCCTACACGAGGCGGCACCCTAAGACTCCTCGACCCTTAGCGGACTCCAGACGAAGGCTCTGGACTCCAGGCTTTACTCCCGCACCTAGGCCTCCATACCCAGGGCAGCAGGAACTCCAGGATAGTACCTCTCCCCGGGCTAAAGGTACCCGAGATGGAACAGGAACACATGCACCCAGGCCGAAGGCACCTGGGCGTGGACCCCACTGGACATCAGCCCCCAGGCCAAAGGTCTGCCCCTTTTATATGCTCTCCCGGCATGCACAGCAGGTTCCCCGCCCCGCTGTACTACTGCCAAGAGGGGACACAAAAGGCACAGCACTGTATCGGCGGTTCAACCCTAGCCTACCATGGCAGCGCCACCTGTAGGCCGCAGGGAACTGCACACCAATACTGTCCCCCGAGGACAAAATGGTCCATGAATCCTACAGAATTAGGGTGTTTGAGCCTATTTATCACTCAAACACTTCCCTTAAATTTAGCACCCCGCTACATTTTTATTTCAAAGTATTTTATTTTCCCACTAGCTTACCCATTAAATTGAATAATTTATTCCAGAAAGGGCGTATTCTGGGGCATTCCCACCATATGTGTGGCATCGTGCCGTTGAGTTTCTGAGGTTCTTAATGACTTCCCGTACCTCTTCTGCTGAAAAGGGGGCCTCCAGCATTTTTTTTATTTTTTTTTATGTTATTTTAAGTTATTTCCCTATCCACATTTGTTTGCAGAGCACTTGCCATGCTCTTAACAACATTTTGCTGCCATTTGCAGCCCTCTAGCCATTTCCATTACTTTTTTAGAGCCTTTTTAGTCCTTAGAAGTCCGGGTCCCCATTGACTTCAATGGGGTTCGGGTTCGGGTTCGGGTTAAAGTTCGGTCCAGAACCCGAACTTTTTTCCGAAGTTCGGCCGAACCCGTCGAACCCGAACATCCAGGTGTCCGCTAAACTCTAATTATGGGACTTTAGATAAAGCACACAGGATTAGAAATTCAAATTGATTGGAAATCAATTTATAATACATAATGGTAATCATGAGTAAGCATAACATATCCAATATAATTCATAAAATAGATGTACATACAATGAAGGCAGTTTGCCACATAATTGCATACAATAGATATAACATAATAGATATAGTAAAAATTGACACATAAAAATATATTGAATAAAACACAGCATATAGTAGCTCTATGCATTTTGTGGATTTAACCACTCTTCAGGAGCATGCACGTGGATTAACTGAATATTGTAGTATGATGGGAAAAATATCTATATGATCTGACCATGTCAAGGAAGAGAAGTTTAAAATTAAATAAATAGGATTTAGAATTTACTAGAAAAATACTGAAATACTCACATCAGCCCTCAAATTTTCGAGCCATTCTCCCAGCGATCGCCCCAGGGGAAAAGAGCATGGAGGAAGAGGAGAGCCACAGGATCGCAGAGCGCGGATATCTGGCTGTAACAGCTTACATTACAATTGCCTCCGCTCTGCTCGCCATCACACACAGCCCCGCCTCCTCCTGACTCCGCGACTGTGATAGACAGAACGCAGGTCCAATGCTGGGATGTGTTCTGTGTATTCAGTCATGATCCGGCTGCCCTTTCTTCTTCTGACAAGGTGAGGCTGCAATGGTGGGCACAGTGTGGCTGCAATGGTGGGCACAGTGAGGCTGCAATGGTGGGCACAGTGTGGCTGCAATGGTGGGCATAGTGTGGCTGTAATGGTGGGCACAGTGTGGCTGCAATGGTGGGCACAGTGTGGCTGCAATGGTGGGCACAGCATGGCTGCAATGGTGGGCACAGTGTGGCTGCAATGGAGGTCACAGTGTAGCTGCAATGGTGGGCACCACTGTGCTGCAATTGTGCGCACAGTGAGGCTGCAATGGTGGGCACAGTGAGGCTGTAATATTGGGGAGACTGTGTGGCTGTAATGTTAGGCACAGTGTGGCTGCAATGGTGGGCACTAGACATGTGCACACTGAAATATTTTGTTTCAGAATTTTGTTTTCGTCCAAAAAAGAAATTTATTTAGTTACTCCCGAAATTTGTTTTTATTTATTTAGTTTAAAATGCATTCGTCTGAAAATCCGAATTAAGGTCGAATCTGTCAATTGAAGGCTTATGGTGTTTGTCGAATGTTCTAAGAAGATTCGACGAAGCAGCTAAACTGTACGACGCTACAATCGTACATTTTTGGTCGAATGCTCCGCCCACAAGCTATAGTAGAATTCTAATGTTGTATGACTAGTAATAATTATATTTATTAATTATTATTACTAGTCAACCAACATTCAAATTCTTCTATAGCCTATGGGCGGAGCATTTGACCATAAATGATCATATGTTTTTAGCTGCTTCGTCGAATCTTCATGTCTCTATAATGTTGAATCTTTTCTCTCTATGTCGAATAATCTTGGACTAATAGAGTTAGGTTAGGCACATTCAACCGTAGGTTCAATAGACACATATCCCTATTGTCACGTCATGTCAAATCTTCTATCTACATCGAACTGTTGTCGGAACAAAACGAAAATAAAGCATTTTTTATGTCGGATCTTTCAGATATTGGATTCTGCGCATTCGTTATCGTTTGTTAAAACGAACGTGAAAATCCCAGAAATTCGGACGAAAATGCATTTGGATGTAAATTAATGCACATGTCTATTGGGCACAGTGTGGCTGCAATAGTGGGCATAGTGTGGCTGCAATAGTGTGCACAGTATGGCTGCAATGGTGGGCACAGTGTGGCTTCAATGGTGGGCACAGTGTAGCTGCAATGGTGTGCACCACTGTGCTGCAATGGTGCGGACAGTGAGGCTGCAATGGTGGGCACAGTGAGGCTGTAATGGTGGGCACAGTGTGGTTGCAATGGTGGGCACAGTGTAGCTGCAATGGTGGGCACAGCATGACTGAAATGGGGGGCACAGTGTGGCTGCAATGGTGGGCACCACTGTGCTGAAATTGTGGGCACAGTGAGGCTGCAATGGTGGGCACAGTGTGGCTGTAATGGTGGTCACAGTGTGGCTGCAATGGTGGGAATAGTGGGGCTGCAATGGTGGGCACAGTGTGGCTGAAATGGTGGGCACAGTATGGCTGCAAAGGTGTGCACAGTGTGGCTGCAATGGTGGGCACAGTGAGCTGCAATTATGGGCACCACTGTGCTGCAATGGTGGGCACCGTGAGGCTGCAATGGTGGGCACCGTGAGGCTGCAATTGTGGGCACAGTGTGGCTGCAATGGTGGGCACAGTATGGCTGCAATGGTGGACACATTGAGGCTGCAACGGTGGGCACCACTGTGCTGCAATAGTGGGCACAGTGTGGCTGCAATGGTGGGTCACAGTGTGGCTGCAATGGTGGGCATAGTATGGCTGCAATGGTAGGCACAGTTTGGCTGCAATGGTGGGCACAGTATGGCTGCAATGGTAGGCACAGTGTGGCTGCAAGGGTGGGCACAGTGAGGCTGCAATTGTGGGCACCACTGTGCTGCAATGGTGGGCACTACTGTGCTGCAATGGTGCACACAGTGAGGCTGCAATGGTGGGCACAGTGAGGCTGCAATGGGGTACACAGTGTGGCTGAAATGGTGGGCACATTGATGCTGCAATGATGGGCACAGTGTGGCTGCAATGGTGGGCACAGTGATGCTGAAATGGTGGGCACAGTGAAGCTGCAATGGTGGACACAGTGAGGCTTCAATGGTGGGCACCACTGTGCTGCAATGGTGCACACAGTAGGGTTGCAATGGTGCACACAGTAAGGCTGCAATGGTGGGCACAGTGAGGCTGCAATGGTGGGCACAGTGAGGCTGCAATGGTGGACACAGTGAGGCTGCAATGTTTGGCACAGTGTGGCTGCAATAGTGGGCATAGTGTGGCTGCAATAGTGTGCACAGTATGGCTGCAATGGTGGGCACAGTGTGGCTTCAATGGTGGGCACAGTGTAGCTGCAATGGTGTGCACCACTGTGCTGCAATGGTGCGGACAGTGAGGCTGCAATGGTGGGCACAGTGAGGCTGTAATGGTGGGCACAGTGTGGTTGCAATGGTGGGCACAGTGTAGCTGCAATGGTGGGCACAGCATGACTGAAATGGGGGGCACAGTGTGGCTGCAATGGTGGGCACCACTGTGCTGAAATTGTGGGCACAGTGAGGCTGCAATGGTGGGCACAGTGTGGCTGTAATGGTGGTCACAGTGTGGCTGCAATGGTGGGAATAGTGGGGCTGCAATGGTGGGCACAGTGTGGCTGAAATGGTGGGCACAGTATGGCTGCAAAGGTGTGCACAGTGTGGCTGCAATGGTGGGCACAGTGAGCTGCAATTATGGGCACCACTGTGCTGCAATGGTGGGCACCGTGAGGCTGCAATGGTGGGCACCGTGAGGCTGCAATTGTGGGCACAGTGTGGCTGCAATGGTGGGCACAGTATGGCTGCAATGGTGGACACATTGAGGCTGCAACGGTGGGCACCACTGTGCTGCAATAGTGGGCACAGTGTGGCTGCAATGGTGGGTCACAGTGTGGCTGCAATGGTGGGCATAGTATGGCTGCAATGGTAGGCACAGTTTGGCTGCAATGGTGGGCACAGTATGGCTGCAATGGTAGGCACAGTGTGGCTGCAAGGGTGGGCACAGTGAGGCTGCAATTGTGGGCACCACTGTGCTGCAATGGTGGGCACTACTGTGCTGCAATGGTGCACACAGTGAGGCTGCAATGGTGGGCACAGTGAGGCTGCAATGGGGTACACAGTGTGGCTGAAATGGTGGGCACATTGATGCTGCAATGATGGGCACAGTGTGGCTGCAATGGTGGGCACAGTGATGCTGAAATGGTGGGCACAGTGAAGCTGCAATGGTGGACACAGTGAGGCTTCAATGGTGGGCACCACTGTGCTGCAATGGTGCACACAGTAGGGTTGCAATGGTGCACACAGTAAGGCTGCAATGGTGGGCACAGTGAGGCTGCAATGGTGGGCACAGTGAGGCTGCAATGGTGGACACAGTGAGGCTGCAATGTTTGGCACAGTGTGGCTGCAATTGTGGGCACAGTGAGTCTGCAATGGTGGGCACAGGTGAGGCGGCAATGGTTGGCACAGGTGAGGATGCAATGGTGGCACATTGAGGCTGCAATGGTGGGCACAGGTGAGGCTGCAATGGTGGGCACAGGTGAGGTTGCATTGATAGGCAAAGGTGAGTCAGCATTGATGGGCACTGGTGAGGCTGTGCTGAGGGGCACTGATAAAGTTGTTAATATTTATTTTTGTAACTTAATTCTGCAAAAAACATTTAAGTGTCATTTCATGAGAGAATTTATGAGGGCGTGTTTAGGGGCGGAATTAGGGACGGGGTTGGGTGGGGCAACTGGTGGCGAGTAATCCTTGAGGCCTGGCTAGTAGCTCAGGACTTGAAATTTTGAGCTCTGACTTACATAATGTATAACTACATGATGGGAGTATGGCACTATGGATCAGAGGCCCCTCAGGGGCATCACTATCGGGAGCTGAGGTGGTGTGGATGGCCCAGGACCAAACAAGAATGACATCCAAGGAGGGCAGTATTCAAGAAGTGAAAATAGTCATAAAGACTGTGAATGCTGAAACCAACAAGAACAAATACTAAGAACTAGTATGTTATGGTGTAATGTACAATAAGTCCTATGTTTAGTAAAGAATAGATTAGTAAGTGACTAGGGAATATATCTATAAGTCCAGACTGATAAAAGTAGAAAGCGTTTAATGGGTAAAGATGAAAAAACTAAATCACCAGAGATATGCCACCGCCCATGGCACCGTGTCCCAGCCGCCTTCTACATTGAGAAGCTGGGTGGAGGGATGATTTTGGTGCCAATTTTGAACAGCTTGTCCGCCTAGTTGATGGTGCCTCCCTTCCATAGCGTATGCAAGCGTGACGTTGGTGGGTGTGGTGGCTGTGCCTAAAACTTTCACTCTGGGGCAGCTGATTCACATTGGTGGCTTCACTTGTTCATTTGGGTCAACTTTCTGGATCACTCCTAATTCAAGCTTGTATTTATCAATTCCAGGTACTCTGATCTTTAAAGGGCTTTGTCTTCAAGTGGTTAGAAGAGTGGATGATGTGTGACATAAGCTTCCTAATGTTGTGCATAAAATGCCAGGACAGTTCAAAACCCCCCCAAATGACCCAATTTTCGAAAGTAGACACCCCAAGCTATTTGCTGAGAGGCATGTCGAGCCCATGGAATATTTTATATTTTGACACAAGTTGCGGGAAAAAGACAATTTGTTTTATTTTTTTATTTTTTTTGCACAAAGTTGTCACTAAATGATATATTGCTCAAACATGCCATGGGCATATGTGGAATTACACCCCAAAATGCATTCTGTTGCTTCTCCTGAGTACGGGGATACCAATGTACCCCTTACAAATTCACTTGGGGGGGCGGCGGGATCTGGGGGTCCCCTTTGTTAAAGGGGTCTTCCAGATTCCGATAAGCCCCCGCCCGCAGACCCCCACAACCACCGGGCAAGGGTTGTGGGGATGAGGCCCTTGTCCCCATCAACATGGGGACATCCTCCCCATGTTGAGGGCATGTGGCCTGGTACGGTTCAGGAGGGGGGCGCTCTCTCGGCCCCCCCCTCTTTTCCTGCGGCCTGCCAGGTTGCGTGCTCGGATAAGGGTCTGGTATGGATTTTTGGGGGGACTCCACGCCATTTTTTTTTTATTTGGGGTGGAGTTCCCCTTAAAATCCATGCCAGATCTGAAGGGCCTGGTATGGATATTTGAGGGAACCACACGCATTTTTTTTTTTAATTTGCGGCGGGGTTACCCTTAATATCTATACCAGACCTGAAGGGCCTGTTAATTGAATTCTGGGGGACCCCCACGCTTTTTTTTTTTTTTTTATCAATGACTTTTGTATGTATTGCCGGGAGCCGACAATTCATTAATAGCCGCGAGTGAGTTTTAAATGACTTTTTTTCCTTCAAAAATGACATTTTATGCAGGGACAGTTCTAAGCACGGGAAACATGCGCCACTGTACATACATATTATACACACCCCCTAGGTACGAAATTTAAAGGAATATTTCACTTTTATTGTTTCACTTTAAGCATTAATAAAATCACTGCTCCCGAAAAAACGGCATTGATACATGTCCCCTGGGGCAGGACCCGGGTCCCCAAACACTTTTTATGAAAATAACTTGCATATAAGCCTTTATAATTAGCACTTTAGATTTCTCCCATAGACTTTTCGAATTTGCCGCGAACACCCCAATTTGTTCGCTGTTCGGCGAAGGGGCGAACAGGCAATGTTCGAGTCGAACATGAGTTCGACTCGAACTCGAAGCTCATCCCTACTCTGAAATCAATCCCATAACATGGTCAGATCACTCCTCTGTACACCTTGACATTCTCCTCTCTTCTACTTCCCCTAAAACCGGTCATTGGAGACTCAATGAGACATTTCTCCGTATCCCTAACACTAGAGATCATCTATCTAATGGCCTAGCTGAATATTTTCAACTTAACGCAGGTACAGTCTTGGGGACCTCTACTTTGTGGGAGGCGCATAAGGCCGTCTTCCGGGGACATTGCATTGCTACTGGTTCCCGTCTAAAAAAAGATGCTGCATTCCAATATTCATCTATTATGTCTAAACTCCGTTCAGCGGAGGGGCTCTTGTTGTCCTCCCCCATGGTGACTGGGCTCCGGACTGTTGTTTCATTACGGAATCAACTTAAAGCATTGAAAATGAGAAAAATTGATAAATCTCTTTTATGGTCTAAACAAAAATTTTATGAATATTCAAATAAACCCCATAAAAAGCTGGTAAGTAAGCTGAAACCTCACCCCTTTCAAGCCTCCCCTGATTTTCTCAGGCAAACGGACGGAACACACACCTTCTGCCCTCTCATTATGTCCAAAATCTTTGGAGAATTTTATCACCAATTATACAATTGTCTACATACAGATTCCAACTATAACGTTACACAAGAGAAATTTGACTCATTCTTTGACTCCCTACAATTACCTAAACTCTCACCCGAACACCTTGCCTCCTTGAACTCTGCAGTCACACCCGAGGAATTAGAAGACGTAGTAAAGCATCTCCCCACTCAAAAATCCCCTGGCCCCAATGGTCTACCATATTCCTACTATAAGACTTTCCTACCTATTTTGAGCCCTCATCTGATTTCCCTATTTGCTTCACTGTTTAAAGGCACCGTACCTCATTCTCAATTTCTACATGCCCATATTTCTGTGATTCTGAAACCCGGTAAAGACCCATCCATGGGGGAAAGGGAGTACCGCTCCAGGTGGATGTGCTTATGCAATCAGTGTCTTCTCAGGAAATCACGGGTGCTGGCAATGCACAAGGCAAATGGTAGAAAGGATGAATGGACAGCCGCACTCCAAAAACCATAGATGGTTGTCTTTATTGTAAAAAAGGGATAAAAAAGCACTACAAATAACATCAAAAAATGGGGATATACAGCCTACGCGTTTCACACTACTGGTTGGTGCTTAATCATGGCTAGCATATGTGGGACCACACTTCAAAAATATACTATCTTTCACCACAGGTGAATTGAAGTCAATCAATGAATAGAATGGCCAGTGGAAAATCAGTGATTGATTTCACATGTGTGCATAGATTTACTCTAGAAAATCAACTCAAAAGCACAATATCTTAAAAGGAAACAAAATACACTTGGTTCAAACTATATATCCTAAAAATCCATATACATGTATTGGGTGTTATAATATACAGGCATCTATATAAATGGGTCCCATGTCTCCTGTATAGATATGTATAAAAAATGACAATGAAATATGACGGAGCCCATCTGTGATGTTGTACAAACAACTAAGTGAAAATAGAAGTCCTTAAAAAGAGACTCCTATTGAATTATGGAAAAAATATGTATAGATAAGAAAAAAAAATGTGTATAAATTACCATGAGCTAAAAAATATAAGTGTAGTCCTGTATTGGACATTATGTGGTAAATATAATCTTAGCAGTGCATGTGATAGATTCATAATCACATGCAGTGCAAAAAAACTTTATGTAAACAAACTTTATGTGGACGCTTATTATACAGTATATATATATATATATATATATATATATATATATATTGTGACAGCAGGAAGGTAAAGTCACCTGGTTGCATCCAGGGGGGTAGATATATTTCGCCCAGATTCAGGCTTTACGCCGACTTATACAACTAGGTGGAGAGTTGTATAAGCCCAGCTGAGGATAGTGGGCTCATGGATGACTCATACCTCTAGGGAGAGTGTGGGGCGCCGTGCAGACAGGGAGTTGATGAGACCAGCTGAAGCTTGTCAGCTCATTTAGGCCTCTATAAGAACTCCCAACTTCATTAGATGTTAGCTCATGCCTGGAACCAGACCTGTGTGGACTGTCTAGGGAGAGTGAACCCCTGTGCGGTGAGACAAAGCCTGTGTGGCTATTTGCTTGGACATTTAAAACCAGGGACTTAGGGACTAGGACAGCACTAGGCTGATCCCAGTTGTTAGTTAGGAAACCTGTATGTTTAGTCAGAGGTCAACTTGACCAGGATTTATTTTGTTTATGTTTCTTTTGCTTTGCTGTGTTTTGTCACTGTAAATAGAAAATAAACCGCACCTTTTTGATTTTGAAAACCACAACCTCCGTTTGCTGGGCCTGTTTTGTGTGGGGAGCCCATCCCGGGGGTCACACACACCCGCTGCCGAGCTAACCCCCTCACAATATATATATATATATATATATATATATATATATATATATATATATATACATAAGTGTGTATATAAATAAACAAATACTTGTGGATCATGTGAAAAAGAGCCAATATATTAGCGTGAGTAATATAAGACTGTGATGTGCCATATAATAATGAGAATGGAAATGGTGGTATATGATGGTATGAATGCTTGCTCCCTTAATACACATGTGTATATGCATGCCTATATGAAGATATATACATGCATACTGACATATACACATATGATTGTCTCCTTTGATACTGTTTAAGATTGCTAAGTGTCAGTGCCATCGTAAATAAAAACAGGAAAAAGGGAAAAGAAAATAGTAATACTATACAAACGTGTGCAAATATGTAAAATATGTAGAAATACCTATGAATATATATATATAAGCACAAGAACCGTCAATGTGCCGGTCCGTGCTAGATATTCACCCATATAATGTATCAAAAGGGCATATATATATATATATATATATATATATATATATAATAGGAACAATATGGATCAAAATAGAAAAAAAAAATAAAATCCTATGGATCTTCACATACTGAAGAAATGGAACTGGGCCTTGAATGGTCCGACGTACGCATATAAGTTTAAATATGATCCAGGAAATGTGTGTTTCTATTTGTCCATTGTTTACGTGTATTGGTGTCTAACACAATTTTTGACCCCCACATATATGGCGCTCCACATTGTAAGTATTTAAAGTGTTCAAAAAGGGGCGCACATCTATGAATGAGGATGGACCATAACCACGTATATGAACCCGTAGATATGTTAAAAAATTATCATTACATATTAAATCATACATAATACCCATACTCATAAAAATATATACATCATCTTATGGTACATAAAACATAAATCATAAATCTGCACCGATATAAAGAAATGCATAGAAAAACAACGTCCATTATTGCATGTATAGTCTCGTGTTACGGGGGCTCCATGTATGGCAAAATCGTGCAATGATAATGTCCAAAAAAAGACAAATATGTGTAAATATGAATAGCCGAACCCGAAATAAAAATCCTTTCCATATTCAAATGTAGAAATTAGTAAAACTAGAAGAGAAAGGAAAGGAGATATACCATGAGACACATGACTGATGGACGTGTTCTATTTTCTATTTAAAACAGGACCCTCGTGAGTATAGATATCCCTTATGGACTACATTAATGGATAAATCTACTGGGTGAATTTGATCATCCCCATGTATATGAACATTATAAATTGTCTACTGAACATTTTTAGATGTTATTTAGGAGGAAGAAAGGACCCGATGAAAGGATTTAAGACCATTAATAGGTGGACTGACATCTTTAAAAAGAACCGGAGAGCAAGATGTGAGGACCACTGGAACAAAACTAATCATAGTAATGGGAGATATCCCATTCAAAGTTTAACCCTTTGGGTATTCTTGTGTGTAAATGAAATATCCAGTAGACCTCACATCTGCATAACTGTTTAAATTTGTCCCCACCTCTTATGAAGGTTGTGATTTTTTCTACACCTTGGGTGGATAAGCTGGATACATCTTTAGAATGTTTGGCGTTCCAGTGATTTGCCACATTGGTGTTGTGGTTCTTATCTATATCATATAAATGATCATACAGTCTGTCTTTGAGCCTCTGAATTTTCCGTCCTACATATTGAACATTGCATTGGTTACAATTGATGACATATACTATAAATTTAGTGTTGCAAGACCCCTCCATCCCTGATAACTATAGGCCCATTGCATTACTTAACTACAAGATATTCACAAAGATACTGGCTAATCGACTGTACCATTTAATTCCCAGACTCATACACAAAGATTAGGTAGGATTTGTGAAGGCCAGACATGCCGGTTATAATACGAGACATACAGTTGACCTCATAGACCTACTGAACAAACATCCCGCCCAGCCCTGATACTGAGTCTTGATGCGCAAAAAGCCTTTGATCAGCTTAGCCTACCTTTTATGTTTGCTACTCTCTCCAACTATGGTTTTGGAGGTCCCTTTATAGCAGCCCTGCGTGCCCTATATTCCTGTCCTTCATCCCAAGTTCAACTATCCACTTATCTATCGCCATATTTCTTGTTAAGTAACGGTACCAGACAAGGCTGCCCATTATCCCCCCTACTCTTTATCCTCTGTCTAGAACCCCTAATCACAGCCATTCACATCCATCCTGATATCCGTGGGGTCTCACTATGCCAAAAGGAGTAAAAGCTATCCCTATTTGCGGACGATATCCTTCTGACTCTGACTAGGCCCCATACTTCTCTCCCAAACCTCATAGCCTTGCTGAAAGACTTTAGTTCTATCTCAGGATATAAAATCAACACCAGTAAAACAGAAGCCCTACCTTTACACATTCCACCCTCAGATCTCACAGTTCTCATGCACAATTACTCATTCCATTGGTGCTCGGACTCCCTTAAATATTTAGGGGTAAATCTAACCTCCTCATACTCAACTTTGTAGCTAATTACCCCTCACTCTTCCGAGATATTGACCGGCTCTTCCGACAATGGGATGCTTATCCCATTTCTCTCTTGGGTCGCATTAATGTCCTGAAGATGTCTATTATGCCTAGACTTCTATACCTATTTGAAACTCTCCCGATTCCCATTCCTATGTCACAACTTAAAGCCACACAGAGAGCATTTCTTAATTTCATTTGGCATTATAAAGCACATATGCGAGCTTGGTAATGCTAGCTCCTAGGAGAAGGGGCGGGATGGGAGCCCCAAATCTTATTAAATATTATTTTGCCACCCATCTTAAATGGATCATTACTTGGTCCTCCATAATGGCGCCTATTGTGTGAGCAGAGATTGAAATGAGCGTCACTAGACCGGTACATCCTTGCGCTATGATTTGGGCAGACCTGGATTCCTCTATAAGCCAACTTAGAAGTATTTGCCTAGGCCCAATGTTATTCTCCCTCTCCATATGGAAAAAATGGTCCCGGCAATTCTCTCTTGCATCCCCATGCCCACCTCTACTAAACGTGTTGTTTAATCCTGATATCCCAGACAGCCTATCTTACACTCGAATGCTTCCATGGACACAAACTGGAATCTTTCAGCTTCGAAACATTGTACATCCCCTCACTCGTACACTTTTGCCCTTTGATGAACTGCAATGGAAACATCAGATCCCTAAACAACTGTTCTACTCCTACCTCCAAATTAAACATTACTTTGTTTCTAAATCCGCTACCCTGACCCTAGATAAACCTACCCGTTCAAACTCTTATGTGCTCAGGGACCATATCAGACCCATCTCATCTCTGATATCTACAAGTATCTACATGACACTACCTCACTTACTGACACATCCCACTTATATATGCAAAGATGGTCCCAGTTAGTAAACGGCCCCATCCCCCTCCCTCAATGGCGGAGAATTTGGGAGGCTATTTCCAAATCTTCACGATGTGTGGAACAAAGGGAGATGGCTTACAAAATATTATTTTTTTGATATAGAACCCCTTAAATCCTACATAGATATGATCCCGAGACCCCCCCGGGTGTGTTGGAGATGCCGGGGCGATATTGGCTCTCATTTCCACATTTTTTGGGAGTGTCCCCTGATTCGCCCATTTTGGTCTTCTATCCAGACTTTTCTACAGGATCTGTTGGATATCACTCTCCCGCTGGACCCAATCCAGTTCCTGTTAGGCCTGCTGATCCCTGGCATCTCCAAGCATTCCCAAAAATTGGCTGCCTTTATTCTTCTAGCAGCAAAACGGGCTATACCCTTACAGTGGTTGTCCCCCTCCCCACCTGCACTCTCACAGGTCCTCCAAGTACTGAAACAGATCTGTAGAATGGAACGCCTCACTGCAATAGTACACGATACTCTTCCTCAATTTTTGAAAGTGTGGGATTTATGGGACCATTCAGAACATAACCCTGGTGTCATTTCCCTAACTTCCGATGAGGTGATTCTTCCTTGACCATTTATCCTAACGTTGGACTACTGAGGTTCGTTAACTTGTGCCCTTAATGATTCCATGGTGCTCCCATGCCCATCCCCCCAACCCCCCCTTTTTTTTTTATTCTTCTTTTTACTATTATTATGAGATGCCTGCAGGGTGCCTTCGCTCTCTGGTTGGGCGCCCTGGGGATCTCACTGTCACCAGACCCAAGGAGTAACATCTTGCTTACACATGATATAGAATATATTGTTTTGACTCGCCCACTCACTGGGTTCTTCTTCACTCGCTCATTTCCCCCTGACTCATATGGCTAATATCCCATAATATTGTTATGTTTGTAGCATTGTAACTTTATTGATACACCTTTAATATGTGTTGTATGCTTTTTTCCAAATTTTGATTCTTTTTCATACCTGTTTTTGTATATATGAAAAATTTCAATAAAATAAATAAATATATATATATATATATATATATATATATATATATATATATATATATATATATAGGTAAAGATGTTCCAGGGAATATCTGATTGCTTCTTGGGGGATCAGGAAGAAATATGTTTCCCCCACCGCAGCAAATTGGGTCATGCTTTATTGTTTTTTTTTTTTGCCTTCCTCTAGATTAACTAAGGTTTTGGAAAGTGTATATGGAGGTTTTCAATTTGTGTGTGTGTGTGTGTTTTTGTTTTTTTTACTGGATGGACTGTATTTTTTGAGCAGGAAATTACATCCAGCGAAAGCTTCTGAGATGTATGAAGAGGAGGAATGTGTGTGTCTCTGTTTGTATCTGTGTGTGTCTGTGTGTCTCTAGGAAGTGAGCAGGCAGTGGCTTCAGCTGCCCACAGTTAAAAATGACTGCAGACAGACTTAGTGGAAGAAGTTTCTGCAGCATATTTGACAAGTACAGAATTTAAGTATTTATAAAATAATATGCAAAGTGGTTGGAGGGAAGCTTTAGAATGGCTGTAGTTCCTCTTTAAGGTAAATCTTACACTAAGATTGATGGCGGTCAATTCAATCAGAATATACAATAGCTTTAGTTTACGCCTTATACACTTCTGTTGAGGTTCCTCCAGGTTCCCAGACATATTTACCAAGGCTTGCAATCCTTCCATGTGGATGGACTGTTACATTATCCTACCTACAGGCAGACATGCTACAAAACAAACTTTTTCTTACATTCCCATTTCTTGATGTTTTTTTCCTTCTCTGCTCTAACAGATAGGGAGGTGCTTCTCCTCACTTTAAAGTTCATCATTTTGGGATACAAGCTCATGGCAAATTGGGGCTGGGAACAGGGATGGAAAATGTGACGTTTCTTGTGCAATTCTGTGTTCTTCTTAACTGTAGTTCTTGATTTCTATGTGTATCTATACATTTGGTACCCACTGGGGGTTATTTACTAAAGGCAAATCCACTTTGCACTACAAGTGCAAACTACAAGTGCAAAGTGCACTTGAAATTGCACTGAAAGTGCACTTGGAAGTGCAGTCGCTGTAGATCCGAGAGGAACATGCAAGGAAAATAAAAAACAGCATTTTAGCTTGCACATGATTGGATAAGAAAATCAGCAGAGCTTCCCCTCATTTCAGATCTTCCCCTCAGATCTACAGCGACTGCACTTCCAAGTGCACTTTCAGTGTAATTTAAAGTGCACTTTGCACTTGTAGTTTGCACTTGTAGTGCAAAGTGGATTTGCCTTTCATAAATAACCTCCAACGTCTAATATCTTATGGACTAATTTTCCACAATTCTGTGTACGCATGATAGCACATTGTTGTATGATGCAGCATTCTACAATATATCCCTTATATTTAATTATGTCCGAAGACATAAGACACATACAGGATTACCTTTTAACAGGAAATGCACCTACAGGAATTAAAAGCCATAACCCCTAAATGCACACACTTTCTATTCCACTTTCTCTAGCTTTGTTAGAGGAGTCACTATTGTGACCCCTTAATGCACTGATTCAACTTTGAAAAATTATCCTGAAGGATATTTTTGTAATTTTACCCATCTAAAATTAAATGTGGATGTTAACATTCTTTCAAAATAACAAATCCTTCATTTAACCAAGGTCATTATTGTCTGGTCCTGGATAGGGATGAGCTCGGTGTTCGAGTCGAACATAAGTTCGACTCGAACATCGGCTGTTCGACCGTTCGGCGAACATCGAACGATTTGGGTCGTTCGCGCCAAATTCGAGTAACGCGAACGGCCTACAATACACTGTGCCATCGCAGTGCAATCCCGGCGCTGTGATTGGCCAAGCATGCACTGTGACCCCGCATGCTTGGCCAATCACAGCGCCGGCAGCTAGGAGAGCCATAATTGGCCACAGGCAGGTTGCCTGTGGCCAATTATAGCTCAGGGGGTTTAGCACACGCCCCACACTATAAAAGGCCGCCAGCGCGTGTGATATTCTTTGTGCTATTCTTGTGTGCAGGGAGAGAGAAGGATAGGCAGGGAGAGTGTCAGTGTCATATTCTTTGCTAAACCTTGTGTGCAGGGAGAGAGAAGGATAGGCAGGGGACAGTGTCAGTGTCACATTCTTTGCTAAACCTTGTGTGCAGGGAGAGAGAAGGATAGGCAGGGAGAGTGTCAGTGTCATATTCTTTGATAAACCTTGTGTGCAGGGAGAGAGAAGGATAGGCAGGGGACAGTGTCAGTGTCATTGTTGCTAAGCCTCCTGCACATTATACACCTGAAGTTAGCCCGAATTGCTGTGTTTTCCTGGTGTGCTACACCAACAGGCATTTGCAGCACTTACAGCGGGCAGAGTGTGCCTCCTGCACATTATACACCTGAAGTTAGCCCGTATTGCTGTGTTTTCCTGGTGTGTTACACCAACAGGCATTTGCAGCACTTACAGCGGGCGGAGTGTGCCTCCTGCACATTATACACCTGAAGTTAGCCCGTATTGCTGTGTTTTCCTGGTGTGTTACACCAACAGGCATTTGCAGCACTTACAGCGGGCGGAGTGTGCCTCCTGATCATATTACACCTGAAGTTAGCCCGTATTGCTGTGTTTTCCTGGTGTGTTACACCAACAGGCATTTGCAGCACTTACAGCGGGCGGAGTGTGCCTCCTGCACATTGTGCACCTGAAGTTAGCCTGTATTGCTGTGTTTTCCTGGTGTTACACCAACAGGCATTTGCAGCACTTACAGCGGGCGGAGTGTGCCTCCTGATCATATTACACCTGAAGTTAGCCCGTATTGCTGTGTTTTCCTGGTGTGTTACACCAACAGGCATTTGCAGCACTTACAGCGGGCGGAGTGTGCCTCCTGCACATTATACACCTGAAGTTAGCCTGTATTGCTGTGTTTTCCTGGTGTTACACCAACAGGCATTTTCAGCACTTACAGCGGGCAGAGTGTGCCTCCTGATCATATTACACCTGAAGTTAGCCCGTATTGCTGTGTTTTCCTGGTGTGTTACACCAACAGGCATTTGCAGCACTTACAGCGGGCGGAGTGTGCCTCCTGCACATTATACACCTGAAGTTAGCCTGTATTGCTGTGTTTTCCTGGTGTTACACCAACAGGCATTTGCAGCACTTACAGCGGGTGGAGTGTGCCTCCTGATCATATTACACCTGAAGTTAGCCCATATTGCTGTGTTTTCCTGGTGTGTTACACCAACAGGCATTTGCAGCACTTACAGCGGGCGGAGTGTGCCTCCTGATCATATTACACCTGAAGTTAGCCCGTATTGCTGTGTTTTCCTGGTGTGTTACACCAACAGGCATTTGCAGCACTTACAGCGGGCGGAGTGTGCCTCCTGCACATTGTGCACCTGAAGTTAGCCTGTATTGCTGTGTTTTCCTGGTGTTACACCAACAGGCATTTGCAGCACTTACAGCGGGCGGAGTGTGCCTCCTGATCATATTACACCTGAAGTTAGCCCGTATTGCTGTGTTTTCCTGGTGTGTTACACCAACAGGCATTTGCAGCACTTACAGCGGGCGGAGTGTGCCTCCTGCACATTATACACCTGAAGTTAGCCTGTATTGCTGTGTTTTCCTGGTGTTACACCAACAGGCATTTGCAGCACTTACAGCGGGCGGAGTGTGCCTCCTGATCATATTACACCTGAAGTTAGCCCGTATTGCTGTGTTTTCCTGGTGTGTTACACCAACAGGCATTTGCAGCACTTACAGCGGGCGGAGTGTGCCTCTTGCACATTATACACCTGAAGTTAGCCCGTATTGCTGTGTTTTCCTGGTGTGTTACACCAACAGGCATTTGCAGCACTTACAACGGGCGGAGTGTGCCTCCTGCACATTATACACCTGAAGTTAGCCCGTATTGCTGTGTTTTCCTGGTGTGTTACACCAACAGGCATTTGCAGCACTTACAGCGGGCGGAGTGTGCCTCCTGATCATATTACACCTGAAGTTAGCCCGTATTGCTGTGTTTTCCTGGTGTGTTACACCAACAGGCATTTGCAGCACTTACAGCGGGCAGAGTGTGCCTCCTGCACATTGTGCACCTGAAGTTAGCCTGTATTGCTGTGTTTACCTGGTGTTACACCAACAGGCATTTGCAGCACTTACAGCGGGCAGAGTGTGCCTCCTGATCATATTACACCTGAAGTTAGCCCATATTGCTGTGTTTTCCTGGTGTGTTACACCAACAGGCATTTGCAGCACTTACAGCGGGCGGAGTGTGCCTCCTGCACATTATACACCTGAAGTTAGCCTGTATTGCTGTGTTTTCCTGGTGTTACACCAACAGGCATTTGCAGCACTTACAGCGGGCGGAGTGTGCCTCCTGATCATATTACACCTGAAGTCAGCCCGTATTGCTGTGTTTTCCTGGTGTGTTACACCAACAGGCATTTGCAGCACTTACAGCGGGCGGAGTGTGCCTCCTGCACATTATACACCTGAAGTTAGCCAGTATTGCTGTGTTTTCCTGGTGTATTACACCAACAGGCATTTGCAGCACTTACAGCGGGCGGAGTGTGCCTCCTGATCCTATTACACCTGAAGTTAGCCCGTATTGCTGTGTTTTCCTGATGTGTTACACCAACAGGCATTTGCAGCACTTACAGCGGGCGGAGTGTGCCTCCTGCACATTATACACCTGAAGTTAGCCTGTATTTCTGTGTTTTCCTGGTGTGTTACACCAACAGGCATTTGCAGCACTTACAGCGGGAGGAGTGTGCCTCCTGCACATTATACACCTGAAGTTAGCCTGTATTGCTGTGTTTTCCTGGTGTTACACCAACAGGCATTTGCAGCACTTACAGCGGGCGGAGTGTGCCTCCTGATCATATTACACCTGAAGTTAGCCCGTATTGCTGTGTTTTCCTGGTGTGTTACACCAACAGGCATTTGCAGCACTTACAGCGGGCGGAGTGTGCCTCCTACACATTATACACCTGAAGTTAGCCCGTATTGCTGTGTTTTCCTGGTGTGTTACACCAACAGGCATTTGCAGCACTTACAGCGGGCGGAGTGTGCCTCCTGATCGTATTACACCTGAAGTTAGCCTGTATTGCTGTGTTTTCCTGGTGTGTTACACCAATAGGCATTTGCAGCACTTACAAAAGGCGTAGTGTGATTCCTGCAAAATATACTCCTGAAGCTAGGCCTTATTGCTGGTTTTCCCATCTCCCTGCAGGCCATTAGAATGTCTGGAAGGCAAACAAGGAGAGGCAGACAGTCAGGAGCCAATAAAAGAGGGCAAGCAGGCTCTGTGTCTAGAGACAACAGTGCTGGTTGTGGACGTGGTGCATCGCCATCAGCACGTGGCCATGGGACACGCTTGTCCTTCTTTTCGGCAGCTGGACGTGTTGAGCCGCATCATGCCGAAGACTTGGTAGAGTGAATGACCAAGCCCTCCTCATCCTCCTCATCCTCTCTCACCCAGGCTCAGGGTACTGGCAAAGCAGCTGCCAAAGCGTCCTCTTCCCTGGTATCAATGTCATCATCAGTCACTCCTTCCCTAGACCAACCATGTCCTCCTGAGGAGTCTCCCGAACTGTTTGAGCACAGTGTTGGGTACATGCTCCAGAAGGATGCCCAGCGTTTCAAAGGGTCTGATGATGATACCCAGCTAGAGGAAGGCAGTAGCGTGAGAGCAGAGAGAGGGGATGCTCAAGAAGGACACCAATCTGGCAGTCATGTTCCAGCAGCTGCAGCATACTGCCAGATTGGCTCCAGTGATGAGGAGGGAGGGGATGATGAGGTCACTGACTCCACGTGGGTGCCTAATAGGAGAGAGGAGGAGGAGGAGGAGGATGAGGAGGAGGCACATCTCCAACGAGGCAGGATGCCCTCGGGGGCCAGCGTAAGGGCAGCACACCGACGGAATCACACCGCAGAGCTCCGCCTGTGCAGGGCGCTGCCTCTGCCCGTTATTCAAAAAGTTATTTGGTGTGGGCCTTTTTTGAGTCGAGTGCATCAGATCGCACAGCTGCTGTTTGCAACATATGTCTCAAGCGTATATCGCGTGGCCAAAACATCACCCGCTTGGGCAGCACATGCTTGACCAGACATATGTTGACCTGCCATGCAGCTCGTTGGCAAGCCTACCTTAAAGACCCACACCAAAGAACAAAGTGGACCTCTCCTTGCACCGCATCACCTGGGATCTCCAACCCCACTATACCTTCAGTCCTCTCTGAAACCTGCACTGAGAGGAATGAAGGTGTAGAATTAGGTGTGTCACAGCCATGTACTTGCGGGCACTCTGCTAGCAGTACACCGACGTCCGATTCTAGTAGGCAAATTTCCCTGCCCCAGCTGCTGGACCGTCGAAAGAAGTTCACTCCCAGCCATCCACATGCCCAGCGGTTGAATGCTAGCTTGGCTAAATTGCTAGTGCTTCAACTGCTGCCTTTTCAGTTGGTAGACTCGGCCCCCTTCCGTGAGTTTGTGCAATGTGCGGTTCCTCAGTGGCAGGTTCCCAAACGCCACTTTTTCTCACGGAAGACGATTCCGGCTCTCTACCGGCATGTGGAAGGCAATGTCTTGGCCTCGCTGGACAGGACGGTCAGCGGTAAGGTGCATATTACCGCTGACTCATGGTCCAGCAGGCATGGACAGGGACATTACCTTTCTTTCACGGCCCATTGGGTCACTCTTTTGGCAGCTAGGAAGGATGCAGGACAAGGTGCAGTAGTGTTGGAGGTTGTTCCGCCGCCACGCCTCCAAAATGCTACTACTGGTTGTGACACACCTCTCTCCTCCACCCCCTCCTCTTCTTCTTTCTCCATGGCTCTTCCTGTGCTTTGTCCTCGGAACCAGCGGTGCTCCGTAGGCGTTCAAGGGGCTACGCAAGTATGCAGGCAAAAAGATGCCATGCCGTGCTTGCGCTGGTGTGTTTGGGGGACAGGAGCCACACTGGGGCAGAGGTTCTGTCTGCTCTGCAGGGGCAGGCCGAGAGGTGGTTGACGCCACGCCAGCTTAAGCCAGGAATGGTGGTTTGCGACAATGGCACCAACCTCCTCTCCGCCCTCCGACAGGGACAACTGACCCATGTGCCCTGTGTGGCTCACGTCCTTAACCTGGTGGTGCAGTGGTTCTTGGGCAGGTACCCGGGCTTACAGGATGTCCTGAGGCAGGCCAGGAAAGTCTGTGTGCATTTCCGCATATCTTATAATGCCAGTGCTCACCTGGCTGAGCTGCAAAAGGAGTTGAAACTGCCCAAGAACCACTTTATATGTGACATGCCCACTAGGTGGAACTCAACATTGGCCATGCTGCAGCGGCTGTACACGCAGCAGAGGGACATCAATGAGTACCTGTCCTGTGCGACTACGGCACCAGGACAGGGTCAGGGGAGCTCGGTTTTTTTTCACCACGCCAGTGGGGCATGATCAGGGATGCATGCACTGTCCTGGCACCATTTGAGGAGGCCACGAGGATGGTGAGCAGTGACAGTGCATGCATCAGTGACACTGTACCTCTTGTCCACCTGTTGGAACATACGCTGCGTGGAATAATGGACAGGGCACTTGAGGCAGAACAGAAGCAGGAAGAAAAGGACTTCCTTGCCTCTCAAGGCCCCCTTTACCCAGACAGTGTTCCTTCTGTCCCACCCATCGCACAGGAAGAGGAGGAGGAGGAGGAGGAGGATTGTGTCAGCATGGAGGTGGAGCCTGGCACTCAGCATCATCATCAGCAGTCTTTTAGGGATGATTTACAGTCCCAAGAAACCATTGGACTTGTACGTGGCTGGGATCATGTCGTCCTTAGTGACTCAGAGGACTCCGGACTGAATGCCTCAGCTAACCTACGCTGCATGAACTCCCTGATCCTGCAAAGTCTGCGGAAGGATCCTCGTATTCTTCGGATCAAGGAGAGGGACCATTACTGGCTGGCCACTCTCCTTGATCCACGGTACAAGGGTAAGGTTGCGGACCTTATCTTACCGTCGCAGAGGGAGCAGAGGATGAGACAACTCCGGGAGGCCTTGCAGAAAGGTCTGTGCAACGCGTTCCCAGAGACTTGGAGGTTACAAACTCCTGGTCCTGGACAACGAGTTGCTGAGGCTTCGGTCAGTCAAAGAAGGAGCGGTGGGGAAGGTGGCCGTCTGACCGATGCGTTTAGACAATTCTTTAGTCCGCAGCCCTAAGGTATGATCGGTTCCAGCAACCATCGCCAGCGTCTGATATACATGGTGCAGGAATACCTAGGGGCAAGGTCAGACTTGGACACGTTCCCCACCGAAAATCCTCTGGCTTACTGTGTCTTGAGGATGGATCACTGGCCAGAGCTTACACAGTATGAAATTGAGCTACTGGCCTGTCCTGCATCCAGCGTTCTTTCAGAACGCACATTCAGTGCTGCTGGAGGATTTGTCACGGATCACAGGGTGCGCCTGTCCACCGACTCGGTTGATCGACTGACCTTCATAAAGATGAACCAGTCTTGGATCACCACCAGCTACCAAACACCTGAAGCTGATATAACAGACTAATATATTTTCAAATGTCACATCCCTTCAAGACTGATGCTGATGCTGAGAGACTGTCCTGTTATGTTGACTGACTATCCTCCTCCTCCTCAATGATCCGATTGATGATGATAGCTTGGAAGAACATTCTTGTTTCTGGGTGCCGCCACCAGTGGCTAAGGCCCAATTTTTCAGCCCCTGTTTAACAGGGGCATGTAATTACAATTTTTTATGCAATGCTTTGTAGCAGGGCTCATTCCTGCACTCCAACTAGAGTATCTGGGAGAGGTTGCAGTGTCGTGGCACCAGCACCAGTGGCTAAGGCCCAATTTTTCAGCCCCTGTTTAACAGGGGCGTGTTATTACAATTTTTTTATGCAATGCTTTGCAGCAGGGCTCATTCCTGCACTCCAACTAGAGTATCTGGGAGAGGTTGCAGTGTCGTGGCACCAGCACCAGTGCCTAAGGCCCAATTTTTCAGCCCCTGTTTAACAGGGGCGTGTAATTACAATTTTTGATGCAATACTTTGCAACAGGGCTCATTGCTGTGCTCCAAGTACAGTATCTGTGAGGGGTTGCAGTGTTGTGGCACCAGTGCCTAAGGCCCAATTTTTCTGCCCCTGTTTAACAGGGGCATGTAATTACAATTCTTGATCTAATAATTCACAGCAGGGCCCATTCCTGCGCCCACCAAGAGTAACTGTGAGGCCTTACAGTGTTGTGTCAACACCACCCCCACCACCACCAAAGGCCCAATTTTTCAGCCCCTGTTCAACAGGGGCATGCAATTACAATTCTTGATCTAATAATTCACAGCAGGGCCCATTCATGCGCCCACCAAGAGTAACTGTGAGGGCTCACAGTGTTGTGGCAACACCAACATGTAAGGGGCAAATTTCAGTATATACGGCAGGCCCCTACTTTCAAACATCCAACTTACAAACGACTCCTCCTTGCAAACGGAAGGATACAACAGGAAGTGAGAGGAAATCTACCCCTAGGAAGGCAAATTCTCTCCTGTAAGAGTTAATATGGGAAAAAAGTGTCCCCTCTCCACTGATGCTTTATCACCAATTCTTGTTTCAATAAAAACCCAAAATTTTCAAAAAACATTTGTCATTAGGACGAAAAGTGAGGTGAACTGTTCTGAACAGGTGCACACTGCACAGACAGCAAAACAAATGTTACAGGGGTGATAACCCTTCCCTATGTTTTCCAAAAAGCTTAAAAATAGATTTTTTGGCTGGAGATACACTTAAACAATGTACGTGTTCAAAATTACAAACAGATTCTACATAAGAACAAACCTACAGTCCCTGTCTTGTATGCACCGCCTGTATACGGCTGTTCAGAGTATATAGGGCCTTTTTTATTTTGTGTGCGGGGTTCCCCTTAATATCCATACAAGACCCAAAGGGGCTGGTAATGGGCTGGGGTGGGGGGGGGGTTGTGATGGGGTAGCTATGCCATTTTTCTTAAAGATTTTCATCCATATTACCGGGACCAGACATTACATTAAAGCCGCAAGCAGTTTTAAATGGCTTTTTTTCCTTTAGAAATGTAATTTTGTGCAGGGACAGTTCTAAACACGTGTCCGTTCGCGGGTTCTGGTGCGAACCGAACCCGGGGGTGTTCGGCTCATCACTAGTCCTGGATCACCTGCTGGTGGCACTGTGGTTCCCAGAGCTGAAAGGTACAGTTCTGGTGGCCACAAGTGGGTTTACTTAAGCATCCAACAGATCCCAGTAAATAGGCTTTATCCAATATTGGCCGCTGGGAATGTTGCATCAGTGGTTCTTCTTGATTTTGCCTGTTAGCCATATGCTCGTTATCCTGATCCCTGCCTTATTCTGTATCTTGCATCTTGTTTCCTATATCCTGTTATGCCGCGTACACACGGGCGGACTTTGCCACGGGCAAAACTCAGTCGGAATTTCAGATGGAAAAATAGAGAACCTGCTCTCTATCTAAGTCCGTCGGAAATTCCGACGGGAAAAGTCCGATGGGGCATACACACGGTCGGAATATCCGATGAAAAGCTCCCATCCGACTTTTTCCATCGGAAATTCCGTCCGTGTGTTTGCTCATAATGCTATCCCTGCTCCCCTTGTTCCCAGCCCCAGCCCTGTTCATGCTGTGCTTTGTCAGCTTCCCTTCATTTGTAAATAGTGTATTTTTTTTGGTTTGCTTTTGCTTCACTGTCACATTTATTTTTCGTTTTTGCTTTGCTTATGGTCTATGGGAGGCTACATGTCATTTGAAATTGACGTTACTGGATGAAGATATTTGTTGTCAGATTTTGCAGGATTGCACTAGTGAAAAGCTGCTGAAGTATGTTTGGATGGTACACTCCTTAGTCGATTAGGGCAGGTTTCTATTTAGTGTAATACAGCATTGATTGAAACTTGCTCTGAGCTAGTTCTTTCTATTATTCCTCAAGACCATGATGATTTCTCTTCTCTCTTTAGTGTGTTTCAGGTTGAGTCCCTAGTGTGGTTGTTGCAGGATGACAAATCTTACTTTCTTGAACATTACTCAGATTATTCACAAAGGGCTCTGTTAGATTGTATTACTGCTGTGCAATCTCTAGTCAGACAAGGAAAATGCAAACTAAACTTTGTTCAGTATCTACTCCAAAGCCTGGTCAGAGATAATATCCCCAGTCTCAGTTAATTCACACCAATTTATTCCTGCCTCTAGACACCAAGGATCTCTTCCTTTGTTATCCATATCTACCTCAGCTGCTACTAAAGACTCCTTATTTCCTGCATATCAGTACCCTGCTCACAAATGCTGTAATTCCATTGCATTTAACTTAAGGCTTCCTCTACCACTCTGCTACCCCCTCAGAAATCTTCCACTGCTACCTTTTCATTAGTACTGTCACTTTTTGAGCAGCACAATCTGCCCAGATCCCTGTAATCATTTGCAGGTTTTCAGTGTCCAAACCTAAAGAGAAACAAAAGTCTTTCATAACCCACTTAATTCTGCCACTGTTAACTCCTGCCGCAACTATTGTTCGGCCAGATCCTAAACCATTGTTTAGCCAGATTAGTGCCTGGATTAGGGTTGCCACCTGTCCGGGATTCACCCGGACAGTTCGGGTTTTGGATCATCTGTCCGGGTTTCAGGCAGACTAAAACCCGACACATTTTTCAGACTGGGCTGTGGCTCCCCATAATACCAAGATAGTCACACACATATGTTGCTGTCCGGGGGCTGCGGGCAGCTGTCTGGGGGCAGGTTCGGCATCACTAGGGGGGCAGGGCAATGATGTCCGCAAGAGAAATTTGGCTGCACCCACTGTTCGCTGCAGTAGGCTATGCGCACTGCATTACTACTCTTCTTGGGGCACCCAAAAGTGTCCCAGTCCACTAAAGTGTTCGGGTTTGGCTTGACAAAAAGGTGGCAACCCTAGCCTGGATCCATGCCTCCTACTCCAGTGCAGCTCGATCTTATGCTTGCTACTCCAGTCCAGCCCGATCCAATGCCTGCTATTCCAGTTCAACCTAAGCCGATGCTACTACTCCATTCCAACCTGATCCAATGCCTGCTACTCCAGTAAAGCCTGATCTAAAGTCTGCTATAGGGATGAGCTTTGAGTTCGAGTCGAACTCATGTTCGACTCGAACATTGCCTGTTCGCCCGTTTGCTGAACAGCGAACAATTTGGGTTGTTCGCGGCAAATTCTGAAAGCTGCGGAACACCCTGTAAAAGTCTATGGGAGAAATCTAAAGTGCTAATTTTAAAGGCTTATATGCAAGTTATTGTCATAAAAAGTGTTTGGGGACCCGGGTTCTGCCCCAGGGGACATGTATCAATGCAAAAAAAGTTTTCAAAACGTCTGTTTTTTTGGGAGCAGTGATTTTAATAATGCTTAAAGTGAAACAATAAAAGTGAAATATTCCTTTAAATTTCGTACCTAGGGAGTGTGTATAGTATGCCTGCAAAATAGGGCTTGTTTCTCGTGCTTAGAACTGTCCCTGCACAAAGTGTCATTTCTGAGGGAAAAAAAGTCATTTAAAAGTACTCGCGGCTGTAATGAATTGTCGGCTCCCGGCAATACGGAGAAAAGTCATTGATTAAAAAAAATGAGTGGGGGTCCCCCCAAATTCAATTACCAGGCCGTTCAGGTCTGGTATGGATATTAAGGGGAACCCTGCGTCAAATAAAAAAAAATTATGTGGGGTTCCCCCCAAATATCCATACCAGACCCTTCAGGTCTGGTATGGATATTAAGGGGAACTCCACACCAAATTAAAAAAAAATTTGGGTGGAGTTCACCCCAAAAATCCATACCAGACCCTTTATCCGAGCACGCAACCTGGCAGGCCGCAGGAAAAGAGGGGGGATGAGAGAGCACCCCCCCCCCTCCTGAACCATACCAGGCCATACAAAAAAAAAAAAAAACACACAGACACTGTTGGGAAAAGTTCTTTATTAAAATTAAAAAAAATAACAAAAATATTCCAGCGGTGATAATCCACTCTCGGTATCCTGCAAAGGGTGATCTCCTCTCCGGGGTCCAGCGATGGATGATCTCTCCTCTCCAGGGTCCAGTGATGGATGATCTCTCCTCTCCAGGTCCAGGCTCCAACGATGATGTCCAGTGCAGCGAAGGAACAGCAAGCATCCTGTCTCCACCGGAGACACCCCGGGAATCCCGGCAGCCTGACAAGTCTCTTATGTAGCTGAGGGCGGGGCCACCCATCACGTGACCCCATCCCCCTCTGACGCAAGGGGAAACCCGGGCTTCCCCAGTGATGTGCGGGTGACCCCGCCCCCCTCTGATGCAACGGTGAGTCGGATGGGGCAAAACTTCATGCAGTGGCAGGATTGCTTGCTGGCTTGTTGGGCTTGTGCACCCAGGGACGCTTCTGTCCCCCAGCTGGAGCCTTTTCAGCTTGGGAGGGTCTACCCACAGACCCTGACTGACGAAAATACTGCTTCTGCTTGGGAAAGGAAGGACCCGGCTTACGGCGCGGCTCCTTCCCCTTAGTGGACTGAGGGAGCAGAGTGCTCTTAACTCCAGTGACATCCTTAATGATGTCATTCAGCGAGGTACCAAAAAGCCTCATACCTTTGAAAGGTAAGTCTGCCAGGGCTTTCTTGGAAGTCTGGTCAGCGGACCAGCATTTCAGCCAAAATTAGGCGGCGCATTACCACCGCAGATACAGAGGCCCTGGAGATTAAGGGGACTGCATCCAGAGTGGCATCACATACATATACAAGGCCCTGCACCCACTGGTCAGCCAGTCTTACACACTCCAGAGGGAGCTGATGTTTCTCCACAGCCTGGTGCAAAATCTTTGCCCATTCAGTGAGTGTATGAGACACCAAAGTTGCAGCCAACATAGGCCGCAACGCAGACCCCAGCAAGGTGAACATGGACCTGCTCAGTGCCTCGGAGCTGCTAGCAGTATGGTCCTGAAATGCAGGGGTCCCCTCTACAGGGAGAGTGGTTACTTTATTTAACCAGGGGGGTCAACAACCGGAGGATTAGCCCATTTTTTCAAAAGGCTCTCCTCAAAGGGATACCTGACCGCCAGGCGCTGAGGGACCACAAAGGACTTCTGCAGCTTTTCCCATTCCTTATCTATGAATTTATCAAAAAAAGGACACATAGGGAAACACCTTCACAGAGCGTGGACGCCTCAGCTGCACCATCCAGCTTGAGAGTGTCCCTCACAGCATTGATAAGCGCACCCACAAGTCTCGTGTCATGTGCTGACCCGGATGAAGGGTCTTCCTCACAAGGAAGGTCCTGGTCCGCATCCTCTGATAACCCAGAACCGGATTCCTGTGCCGTAGCTAGGCCCGGGTCTGAGTCAGAGCATTCCCCTGGGGATGGCGGAGGGAGGGGGCGGTTTTTACCCCCCTTATGCTCGCACACCGCTTCCACCCTGACAACAAATGATTCCAGGACTGCCGACAAAGTGTCCATGGTAACCGCAGGTGCAGGGGCACCGGCTGCCGCCTCTGGCATGTTTGGGGAAGAAGGGCCAGACACTGACTCCATTACTGACAGCTCTCAGGGACTCAGACAACAACTGAAATATCCACCCTCCTTGCTGCACTGACCGGGGGGGGGGGGTTACCCAGGGGACTCACCACCCAGCAGGAGACTGCTCAGCGCCGCTGCCCACCTCCGTCTTTACTCAGCGTGTGTGAGGAGAAAACTGTGAGGAGAATTGTGCTGCGTGCCTTACATGAAGCCAGCACTAGAGGCCAAAACCCCATCCAAGATGGCCGCCAGAAAGAAAAGGGCGCGACCACAAGAAAATGGCCGCCCACAATAACAACCTGCGCCACAGCGCGTCCACAGCAAAATTGCTCGCCAATGGGAAAATTACATGTAAACAGCAGGCATACAAGAAAATGGCGGCGGCGGCGCAAAAATGGAGCCCGAGCAATGCGTGGATGAGAAGGCCAAACACAGGGACTTCTCCAGAACAGAGCACCCCTAACATACAAGCAAGCTCAGGCACCCCACGGTCCCCCACCGGGATCTGGAGCCCCCCACAGGTACTCCTCGGTTGCAGCGCGCCCTGCTAGAGCCGAAGGGGAAATGTGACAGAGAGCAGGGAAAGGGAGGACAGGAGAACCCCTAATTCCCTGAAACGCCCAGCCATTCCCACCTGCCGAGGCAGGAGGAATAGTACTTACCCGTCCCGCGAGGACTCGCTGGTGCATCTCTGACAGGCCTACAATCGAGTTAGAGTAGCTGTCGGCCCAGTCCACTGTGAGTGAGACAACAATCAGCCCAGTCATATGTGGATCCCGAAGCATGTGCTCACCGGCCACCCCTGGAGTCACGGGGTACGTCGTGGCAGAACCAGCGCAAAGCTAAAGACTGCCACGCTCGATGGCCGGAACTGGAAAGACTACAAGCATCTATAATATTCAGCCTGTCACCCAGCCGGCAGTTGATAGAAGATATCACAAAAAAATAAAACAAAAAATTCTTCATGACTCTGGGCCCAAAGGGAGCCACGTCCTTCTCCTCTGCTAGGCAGAAAAAAACTGAGCTGCTGACTGCAGGGCGGAGGGTTATGTCTGGAGGGACAGCCCCCTGGGCGGGGCTGTTCAACTCTGATTGTTATAACATGTGTTTAAACATTTAACATGTTCTGCCTAGTCCTCTCCTATGAACAGGAACATAACCCACATTGTCAAGGATTGAGAAGGCTGTGTCCGTCCATGGACGATAAGAGAAATTTGTTTTTATTAGTTTCTGTTAAAGAATTTAGCAAATAAGTAATGTTTCTTCATACATTTTGACCAAAATTTATACTGCTACATTTTCTTTGGAAAAATTACCAAAATCAGTGTATATTATTAGGTCTGTGGGAAAGTTATAGAGTCTACAAGCTATGGCACCAATCATTGAAAATTGATCACACCTGATGTACTGACGGCCTAGCTCATTTTTTGAGGCCCTAACATGCCTAGACAGTACAAAATATCCCCCAAATTACTTTTTTTTTTTTAAGTAGACAGTCCAAGGTATTTAGTAAGAGGCATGGTGAGTTTTTTTTCCCACAATTCTTTGTAAAATTAAGAATAATTTTTTTTCCACAAAAATGTCATATTAAGTTATTTCTCACACTCGGCATAGACAGACGTGCAACTACACCCCAAAATTGGTGCCAAATTTCAGTATTTAAAAATCTCCATGGGTGATGCTTTATAATGCCGCGTACACACGATCGGAATTTCCGACAACAAATGTTTGATGTGAGCTTTTGATCGGATATTCCGACCGTGTGTAGGCTCCATCGGACATTTGCTGTCGGAATTTCCGACAGCAAATGATTGAGAGCTGGTCCTCAATTTTTCCGACAACAAAAGTTCTTGTCGGAAATTCCGACCGTGTGCAGCCATTTCTGACGCATGCTTGGAATCAATTTGACGCATGCTCGGAATCATTGTACTTAATTTTTCTTGGCACATCGTAGTGTTGTACGTCTCCGTGTTCTTGACCATCGGAATTTCTGAGCAACATTTATGCGACCGTGTGTATCCAAGACAAGTTTGAGCCAACATCCGTTGTGTACGCAGCAAAAGCCTTTATTGATTAGCAGTTAAGGAGGTCTGGTGCTAGAATTATTGCTCTCGCTCTGACGTTCACGGCAATATATCACATTTGTGGTGCGACTGCCGCTTACGTATGCATACGGGACCAACGTGTGTGTTCGCATTTGCACGTGAGCATGTGGGGGCAGGGGTGCTTTACATTTTTATTTATTTGTTGGTGAGACACTGGTACACTGACAGATGTTTTTGTGCACTTGTACTCTTTGGCAGATGTTGATCGTCCACCAGCAGACACTGACAGATGTTGATGTTGCAATGGAACACTATTGCACTATTGCAGATGTTTTTGTGCACTGGTACACTGGTACAGATGTTGATGGGACACTGTGACAGATGTTTTGCACACTGGTACCATTGTTCATAGGACACTGTGACAGATGTGTTGTGCACTGGTACAGATCTTCATGGGACAGGGACAATGGTGACAGTGGTGCTTGGGGTACTGTGTGGGGATGGCTGCAGTCTGTGTGATCTATGAAAACCCTCTTTGTAAAATCATCCCTTACACAGAGAGCTGTCAGCACAGGCTGTAGCATCCCCCAGCACTGAGCTATCACTGAGCTCAACAGGGAGAACTGACACAGAGGTGCGTGTCTCTGTTTACACTGTGGTCAGTGCCCATATCCTAATCTGTGATGGGCTGTATCTGAGGATTACAGCCATCACAGGATTGCACCGCTGCGTTGCCTCCCATTCTGAGCGATGTACCAATTTGCACATCCGCTCAGAATGACGAAGCTCCATCCCCGACGTTTAAGTACATTGGGCAGGTGAGAAGTGGTTAAAAACAGTCTGGACATCGCATCTCAACAAACTACAAGCTATCCTAACCTCTTTCATCTGGAATGGGAAATGGGAAACACCCAAGAATTAAACGTTCTACCCTTTGTTCACCAACGTCTTCTGGTGGGATGGGAGCTCCCAACATCTCAGCATACTACAAAGCCACGATCCTTGACCAAACCAAAGACTGGTGGAAAGCAGACACACAAAATCCCTGGATACAAATCGAAGCAACAGTCCTGGAAACTCAGCCTAAACTGAACCTTAGCGCACTACTTCTGCACCACCACAAACAGCAAAGATATCTCTTCACAGTCAATGCAACTCTTAAAATAAAAATTCCAATAAGTTTTACAGGTTTACAGAGAATCTGAAGCAATGAAATAAAATAAGTTGAACAGTATTTCAGAAAAAAGGGTTCATTGCAAATAATACAAAGCAGGACATAAACAGAGTAAGAACGAGTGAAGGAAATACTGATATGATCTTAACAGTATACATTAAAATAGTATAGTATTTGTCTATGTTCAAACAATCATAAGTGAGTGTGGTCAGAGTACTCAGAACTGCAGGCGGAATTTATAAAGACACTTCTAAAAAGGAGGAATAGTGAATGCATAAGGGTTGGGATCTAAGGGGTAGTTTTAGTCTATACCGACAAGGGCCAGCCTCAGACCCACTCACACCTAAAGGGCACTAGCTGTGAATGGTTGTAAAAGAAAGTTCAATCTGAACGGTGTAGCATGGTTTATTGGGGATCCCTGGTAGGGGATTTGGGTTCTCACATGGAGTGAAAGTATGACTCCAATGACCATACAGGAGCGTGTGTTTACTCTATCAGGTGTGTATCAAAGAAAGTAGATGAGTCGAACTGTCTATTTAAAGTATTTCACGTATCAGTGTGAACTAGTGGGGATGACGGTAGTGGTGTAAGGGAGGAAAGGCGGGGATTATAGAGTTGCAATTGGTCAGGGGGTGTGTTTCCATCGGAAGTAGCAGAGCTGTGTGTTGGGGAGGTGTGCGTAGAAGTTTCTCTAAAGTGTATCCAGCAGGCCCAGGTGTCAGTGAATTTCGTTGGGTTGTCGTGTGCTTGAAGTATACGTTTTTCCATTTCTGCCATTCTGTCAACCCGTTGAAGCCATTCTGAGACTGTGGGCGGGGTGGTGCTCCTCCAGTGTACTGGCACACATAGGTTTGCTGCATTGAGAAGGTACAAAGTAAGGGATGTTTTGTATGCGGATAAAGGCACGGAGGTGTGATGTAACAGGAATTGTGCGGGCGTGTAATCAGGAGTGTATGTAGTGATCTGCGTAATTAGATGGTGGATGTCAGTCCAAAATGGTTGAATGAGGGGGCACTCCCACCAAATATGGAGTAGGGAACCAGGCATTGCATTGCATCTCCAACAGGTCGGAGGGAGACTGGGATGTAATTTGTGGATTTTGTCAGGCGTCCTATACAATTTGGAGAATATTTAGTATCTGTTTTCCTGGGTGGAGATGTTGATGGAGCCCTTATGAATGTGTGTAAATATGCGTTCCCATTCTGCCGTAGAGGGTTGTATGGACAGTTCAGTTTCCCAGCGTTGGACAAGTTTGTCGTCTTTTATTTTGTGTGGAGAAAAGGAGCGCATATAAGGTCGATATCAGGTGGCGTTGGGGTTCATCGATGTTACAGATAGTTTTCCAAGGGCGTGAGGTCCCGATTCCAGCTAGCAAGTGAGGCAGCTGAGTTAAAAAAGTGTCGGATTTGCAGATATTTGTAGAATGGAATGTGATATTCTGGAAGTTTTGAGGAAAGCGCCTGATAGGATAGTAGGGTGTCATCTTGGAAGAAGTTAAGAAATAATAGAATATCATCCACGTAGGTGGCTATTTTGTAATGCTTATTTTGGATATCAATGCCCTTGATATTCGGGTTGGTTCTCAATTTGCGACGTGAGGTCAGTTTGGGAAAGAAAGAAGTAATCTAATCTAGTATATTTATTGTGAGGTGCGGAAAAGTAAGTGAAATCCTTCACAGTGGGGTTAAGGGTGCGCTATGTATCATGTAACAAGAGGTTGTTGAGTTGTAATTTGATGGCTCGAAGGGCCCTATATGTTAGATGGGACGTGCCACTGGATGTGTCTAGGGTGGGGGTCAAAGCTACATTGAGGTCCCTTCCCAAGATCAAGGTGCCGGATTGGAAACCAATCAGATGGTAAAGCATGTTTCGGAGCTAAAGCCTGAGAGCTGGGCTTGGTAGTAATAAATCAGTCACTGGAGTAAAACCGATGATGCTGTAATGAACTAGATTACTAGCCTCCAAAGAGTCTGGAATCGGTATAGATACAGTGCGTGGACAGTGTGTGCTCTCCTTGCGGAGTGTCAGCACAGTGTCCCGCAGCTGTGTGGGGGTTGGCAGTCACAAGGCGGAGAAGGGGGACTACAGTAATAGAAGAGTCTGCCGCCACAGAAACTCAGAGAAAGCGAGCGGAGGCTGTGGACTGTTAAATCTGGGGGGAGGTACCGGTGGGGTAATCATGACACCGGAGTGTGGAAGTAGCGATGGGTGCAGTGATAGAGAACCGCAGTGAGAGGGAACACAATACCTGTATCTAAATGGTTTAATTGCCTGGGACCAGCACACAGCCATGCCACATGTAGATGTCAACAACCCCCATGGGGTTGTCTCAGAGCTGTCTGAGGCATAACCGAAAGGTTGACAATGTCTCTGCCATGTGCTGGCAACAGGGTAAACGGTACTTGTAAACTAGGAACTTAAAATCAGTTAACCAGAACACACTGTGATAGTCTAATCAGTGTAAGCTAAATCGTATAACATGCAGTGTAGTAAGCAAAATAAAACATATTATACACCACCAGTCATGCCAGAGTCCTTGGGTAGAATGTGGGGAGGCAGGACAATGAAGTAATATACTTGCAGTTCAATTGACATCTTGGAGAGAGTCCACTTTTCCAGGGAGAGCAATGGTATCTGCCATAAGCATGCAGGTAAGGAGAAGGCGGATATGATCGGATAAGTAGTCCATGCAAGGACAAGAGCTTACCAGTCTTACGGGTGGAGGGTTGAAGTGGAGTGGATATCGGGTTCGTCGGGGGAGTCTGCGTTGGGCTGCGTCCCTGGAAGCCGTGTAGCTGTAGATATCCAGAAGTTGATCATCTGTTCGGTCGTAAGTTGAGGAGAGGAAAAGTCAAGTAGGTGGAGCGTTCAGATATAAGTGGGATGCGGCCTAGGCGTTGACAATCAGCCATTAGTCACTGATTGCACAGCATTATGGGGTTTGTAGTTTCGCCAGATAGAGAGGTTGATGATGATTTCTGAATGGCCTGAGGAGAAGCCATGAACATTTAATAGTATCTAGGAGGGGGAGACAGAACCAGCTGGAATAGTGGAGTCAGCGGCACTAAACTGTGGCGTCTCTGGAGCGATAACAAGTCAATAACCGGAGGAACAGTCACACAAAAAACAGATTAATCAAAACAAAAACAAATAAAGAGATCTTATATGGCCTAACGCGGCCAGCCGGAGCAGAATGTTATAGAGCCGATGGGGGGAATCAGTATTCCCGACGAGCTCTCCTGCCTCTCGGAGCACTAGTGGGGCTAGCATCCCGGTAAAAGGTGCGGGATGACGGGTGGCGCCCAATCGGCGAGGGGGATCTTCTCCCGCGGTACCTGCTGTCGTGCGCTTCCATGGGTTCCTACGGAGATGGATCCTTTCTTGCGACGGAGTGGCGGAAATTCACGTACCAATTCGGTACATCAATCAGGCGGATACTGACGGTCCCGCAAATTTTTTTTTAAAGCGCCCCATCCCGACGAGCTCGCGCGCAGAAGCGAACGCATACGTGAGTAGCGCCCGCATATTAAAATGGTGTTCAAACCACACAAGTGAGGTATTACCGCAATCGTTAGAGCAAGAGCAATAATTCTAGCCCTAGACCTCCTCTGTAACTCAAAAGATGCAACCTATAGAATTTATTTATTTTTAAACTTAAAATGTATTGAAAGTCAATGAAGACATACATCTGATTGTCCATATTAGGTTTTCTGCAAACAGTTGTAACATTACTTAGGTCTGATTTACATAACATGTTAATATATTGATAACTCGTACAATATTTAGTGGCATCCGGTTGTCTCTGTGTCTATTCCCCGCCCACTCCTTTTGGGTACTAACTGTGAGCGGGAACTGGGAATAATAAAAGGAAATAAGAAAGAAAAAATAAAATAATATATAAACATAAACAAATTTGCAATTAAACTTGGTATTTAGCATAACATTAGGTATCAACAGGAACGAGCAAGATATCATGTCCATGAGATGAATAAATTGGATGATGATTCATCCTTCTATTGTGAGCTAGGCTGACTGATCTCAAGGAAGTAAGATGTGGATAGTAATGCCTGTTACTGGATTAGGCAAATGGTAAGTAGACCTGACTGGGCGTGTGGAAAACTGGGAAAATGGGGTAGGGGGAAACTGATAGGACCATATTAGTCTAGGGGTTCGCTTCTCTGATGAGCAATCCATGGAGCCCAATTTTTGAAGAAAGCTTTGGTGGACAGTTCGGATTTAGCAAATGTGTACTTCAGATTGAAGTGCTCATTAAGTATGCGGATAGTGTCCGTTATTGTAGGTGAGTATGCTGACTTCCACCTTTTCGCTAACACAAGGCGGACAGCTATCAGAATGTGCGTTGCCAGTACCTTGAATTGTGTCTGTCATGTGGGGAACCATAAACCCAGCAGGAGATCCAAAGGTGTCATGGGGGGAGATGCAGGGCATGTGGAGGAGATGAGGGTAGCTACCTACTGCCAAAACTTTTGGATATTGGGGGAGTCCCACCAGATATGGCATAGGGTTCCTGTCTCATCGCAGCCTCTCCAGCACTTTGCTGATGTTGTGGGGTAAATAGCAGCGAGTCTGGCTGGGGTGAGGTACCATTTGTGGTATAGTTTTTGTGCTGCTTCCCAATGGGAGATGCAGTGGGACAGGCGACGAGGAAAAGTTAAGGCTTGGTGCCACAGTTTGATCGGTGCTGGGTTGTCCGTGAGGGAGGCCCAATAGTTGGTTGAGGGGGAAGATAGTTCATCTGGAGGTGTGGTGAGCAGATTGTATGCAAATGAGATACCCTTGAGTGCCGTTTTGGGGGTGTCATATAATTTCAATAAGGCATTTGGGAGAGAATTCTCCTCTGTCCATTGAATTTTAGATAAAGTTTATCAAATCCTAAGATAAAGGGATTTTTATAACAGCTTACCTGTAAAATCCTTTTCTTGGAGTACATCACGGGACACAGAGCGACTTAGTCATTACTAATGGGTTATATAGTTTACCTTCAGGTGTTGGCACTGGCCAATTCCAAACCGGAAGTACCCTCCCCTATATAAGCCCCTCCCACCCGGGAGCACCTCAGTTTTGTAGCCAAGCAATAAGTGTCCCAAAAAGAGGGGTGGGAGCTCTGTGTCCCGTGATGTACTCCAAGAAAAGGATTTTACAGGTAAGCTGTTATAAAAATCCCTTTTTCTTTTTCGTACATCACGGGACACAGAGCGACTTAGTCATTACTAATGGGACGTCCCAAAGCAATGCCAAATGAGGGGGGGGTACATAAGCTGGGCGCCATCAGGCATGAGGATCTTTTGCGGCCTGCAACACACTGCGCCCAAAGGCGACATCCTCCTGACTTCTAACGTCTACCTGATAGAATCTAGTAAACGTGTGTACCGAAGACCATGTTGCGGCCTTACATACTTGAGCCAGGGAGGCCTGGTGATGCACTGCCCATGAAGTTCCAACCGCTCTTGTGGAGTGCGCCCTAACTTTGAATGGAGGCGGTCTCTTTCTCAAGCCATAGGCTTGTATTATGACCTGTCGAATCCACTTGGCTAAAGTAGATTTTGATGCTGCCTGACCCCTTCTGGGGCCTTCCGGCAGAACAAACAAAGAATCCGTTCTGCGAATCTGAGCAGTGGCTTTTAGATAAGCTTTAACTGCTCTTACCACATCCAAAGAATGTAATAACTTTTCCTCTACTGAGCTAGGTTTGGGGAAAAAAGAAGGAAGAACCACATCTTGGTTCAAATGAAACCTCGATACCACCTTAGGAAGAAAGGCTGGATGAGGACGTAATACTACTCTGTCCTTATGGACAACCAGATATGGCTCCCTACAGGACATAGCTGCTAATTCCGACACTCTTTTAGCCGAACAAATGGCTACTAAGAAAACCAATTTCCTGGTGAGAAGAACCAAGGAAATGTGTTGTAATGGTTCAAACGGTTGTTTCTGTAGAACCGACAGAACCAGGTTTAAGTCCCAAGGACATATGGGAATACTAACCGGAGGGCTAATACGCATCACTCCTTGTATAAAGGCTTTGACTAGTGAATGCGAAGCCAAGGGCCTTTGAAAAAATATTGACAAGGCTGAAATCTGACCCTTGATAGTACTCAAGGCCAGCTTCCTATCTACAGCCCACTGTAGGAAGTCCAGAATCCTCCCTATCATGTACTTACGTGGATGCCATTTCTTGGTCTCACACCACGTAATGTACGCTTTCCAGATCCTATAATAGATCTGCCTGGATACCGGTTTCCTGGCATTGATCATGGTAGATACCACAGAATTAGAGAGCCCTCTCTTTTTCAGAATGTGGGCTTCAATAGCCAGGCCGTCAAACCTAGGGCTGGTAAGGAAGGGTGGTATATCGGTCCTTGCGACAGCAGGTCCGGACGAAGTGGGAGGGTCCAAGGACTCCTCACTGACATTTTTACAATCTCCGCGTACCATGCCCTTCGGGGCCACGCTGGAGCCACCAGAATCACTGGTTTCTTTTCTACCCTGATTCTGCGAAGTAATTGCGGTAACAATTGTGGCGGTGGGAATGCATATATCAGCTTGAACCGATCCCAAGGGAACACTAGGGCATCCGAGCCGCAAGCTAGGGGATCCCTTGTGCGAGACACAAACCTGTCCACCTTTGCGTTGAATCTGGATGCTAGCAGATCTACATCCGGTGTTCCCCACCGCTGGCATATTGCCTGGAAAACCTCGGGGTGAAGAGACCATTCCCCCGGGCATAATTGTTGGCGACTTAGAAAGTCCGCTCTCCAATTTTCCACTCCTGGGATGAAAACCGCGGATATGGCTGGGACATATCTTTCTGCCCACTCCAGGATGCAATTTCCTTCTGGGCTGCACGACTTTTGGTGCCACCCTGATGATTGATATATGCCACTGCCGTGGCATTGTCTGATTGAATTCTGACAGGGGACCCCTGGAGTTTGGATGTCCATGCTACTAGGGCATACCGGGCTGCTCGTATCTCTAAGAGATTGATGGGCAGGGCCTTTTCTGCTTCTGACCACCTGCCCTGGAGAGACCATTGCTCCAGCACTGCCCCCCAGCCGATGAGGCTGGCATCTGTAGTGACCACCTTCCAAGAAACCGGACTGAAGGGTTTCCCTCTTTCCAGATTCTGGGGCACCAACCACCAATGGAGGCTCTTGCGAACGGAAGGGGACAGGGACATTGGTAAGTCTAAAGCCTGAACTTTTTTGTTCCAGGCTGACAGTATGGCCCTTTGCAAATTCCTTGAATGGAATTGACCGTAGGGTACCGCTTCGAATGAAGCCACCATCTTTCCCAGCAGCCTCATGCAGAGACGTATGGATGGTTTTCTTTTTGTACCCACTAAGTGGGTCAAATTTCTTAAAGACGACACCTTCTCTGGAGGTAAGAAAATCTTTCTCTGATTTGAATCCAGCCTTAGCCCTAAGTATTCCAGACTTTTGACTGGTCTTAGAGCTGACTTGTCCCGGTTGATAATCCAACCGTGATATTCCAGATACTCGATTGTCTTGTGAATAGCTACTTCCAGCTTTTCCACTGAGTGGTCTATTAGTAGCAGGTCGTCTAGATATGCCATTATCGTTACACCCTGTGTTCTTAGATTGGCCAATAATGGGGCCAGAATTTTTGTGAACACTCGTGGTGCTGTGGCCAGACCGAAAGGTAAGGCTCTGAACTGAAAATGGCGCCCTTCTACTGCAAAGCGTAGAAATTTCTGATGGGCCGGAAAGATGGGAATATGCAGATAAGCATCCCTTATGTCGATCGAGGCTAGCCATTCCTGCCCTTGTAGGGCGGTGGCCACTGATCGGATCGACTCCATCCGAAAGGTCCTGATATTTAGGAACTTGTTTAGCCCTTTTAGATTTAATATGGGCCTCACGTCCCCATTTGGTTTGGGGACTGTGAAAAGGTTCGAGTAAAACCCGAATCCGCTTTCTTCCAGGGGAACCTTCATGATTACCCCTTGGAGCAATAGTTGTTCTAGTGCCAGAAGGAGGGATCCTCTCTTTTGGGGATCTCTTGGCACGTTTGACCTCATAAATTGGGCAGGAGGAGTGCCTTTTAACTCCAGCTTGTATCCCAGACTTACTGCGGAGAGCACCCATCTGTCTCTGATGGTGTCCCGCCAGGTCTCTGTGAACAACTGAAGTCTTCCCCCCACCCGATTGAGCGGGGGCAATACTTCATGCCTTAGGGGGAGGTTTTGTACCTCTCTTGATCCAGGGCTTCTTGTTACCCTGTGATTGTCCCTGATTTCTGCCCCCTGAATTTGACCGCGGAGGCCGTCGGAACTGCTTCACAGCCGATGTGCCCGGGACTGGAGAGGTAGGCCTCTTAAAAGAAGGACTTCTACCCTTGTTCTTAACCGGTAAGAGTGAACTTTTACCGGCAGAAATTTTCTGGATATATTTGTCCAGATCTTCTCCAACTAAGCGTTCTCCATGAAATGGGAAGCTAACCAGCAGTTTTTTACAGGGAGCTTCAGCAGACCAGTTTTTGAGCCACAGAAGCCTACGCATATGTACTATAGACAGCGTAAAGCGGGAGGCCTGTTGGATTGTATCCTTTATGGCGTCCACCGCAAAACACAAGGCTCTAGGCAGGTCAGCTAGGGCATGAGCCTGCTGATCTGGTAAGTCCCTTAAGACTTGTTTCAACTGATCTTTCACTGCTTGGCAGACTCCAATCGCTGCTACCGCAGGTTGTGTCACCATACTTGCTGTAGAGAAAGCAGATTTTAGTAAAGACTCCAATTTTTTATCTATTGGGTCTTTGAACATTGGAACATTATCTACTGGACATGTCAGTGATTTGTTAACAGAAGAGATGGCTGCGTCCACTATAGGGACCCTCCATTTTCTTATGAACTTATCCTCCATGGGATAGATCACCGGAAATCTCTTGGGGGGAGCAAATATTTTATCAGGATGCTCCCAATCCTGGTAAATAAGCCCTTCTAATAAAGGGTGGATTGGGAAGGAACAGACCGCCTGGGGAGCTTTTAGCGACCCCAGCGAGGAAACCGTAGTGGATGGTGGTTCCGCCAGAGGCATTTTAAATGCTGATCGGACCATGTTAGTCAGAGACTGAACCCATAATCTTTCAGCCTGAGATGCTGAGAAAGGTTCTTCCACTGTTGATTCCTCTATAAGTGAATCAACCTCATCCTGATCCCCTTCAGGTAGGTCGATCTCTGTGTGGGGCTGTTCCTCCACTAACAGGCACTCTGAAGGAGGAGACGGAGATCGGACGCGCTTTTCCTGTGACAGGGAAGCAGCGATCAATGCTGTTAATCTCTCTTCCAATCCTCCCAGAGTTGAGGATAAAACCTCCTCTGTTATATATACAGGAGCAGGTGGACTGGGGACAGCCGCAGCACCAGGCATTCCTGCGGGGTTTCTACGGCTACTGACCTCTGCATTCTCAGGGGAGATTGGTGCAGTGCAAGCATGCCCAATATCCTCAGAGCCCGATGGAGACCCCTTTGGCTTCCTGGAAGATCTATTTCCGGAGCGTCTGGACGACATATCCTTTAAGCACAAAGCTGAGGTATTCCCGTCGTCATACACCAATTTTTGCTGGTAATAGTCTAACACAGGTGCTGCTATATACCAGCTGGTGTCCACTAAAGTGCCTTTCTATGGGGATGCCTGCATCAACCGCCTCTGTGTGCCACTGTTTGTTGCTAGCTCTGTTTGCATGCAGCTGACACTTGTACTGTGTCTTTTAACCATGCTGGGACGCCCGCACATGCGCAGAAGCGCCGCGGCGCGCATCGAGCGTCATCCACCCGCCCCGCCCCTTTTTTTTATAGGAGGCGCGTGCACGCGCCCGCGCGCGCGCCCGTGCGCCAATGGCGCCCTTTTCGAAAACCAACAGAGGACTAGGAGCCAGGGCCCTTTTTGCCGGAGGGCCTGTGCGGTGGATGAACGCAGCAACAGGGCAGAGGAAGTGGATTCCCTCAGAGAAACTTACCAGCTGCCTGGATCTTTTGAGTTGAGAAACCAAAGATCCACATTTACAAGAAAAATGGACTACAGCGGCCTCTAGTGGTTTAACACAGGTACCGCGGTCCCTGTTTTTTTTTTTTTTTTTTTTCTTGACTACTATTAAAATTTTACATTTTCAGTAGTTATAGGCAAACACAGATATTTAGCGGGAATACCGTTAGGTAACAGACAGAAAGACAAATTAGGCTTGGGGGTCCCCCAATAGAACCAAGTTCCTGAGGGCCCCCACTTACCTGATCCCCGCCGCAGGACTTTGTTTGGTCCACAAAAGTCCAAACTTCACCTATCACGGCAGGCATTGTAATTAAACCTTCAGGGACCGGGTTCCCAAGGATTCCACTCCCCTGGACCTGTATAGCACCCTGCACAGACAGCGTCTTGGTCGTGGGTATGACCAGAGCTCTGGATCCCAGGGTCCAGCCCTCCTAAGAGAAGCATTACAGGCAAAACCTTGCTCTTCTGCTGCAAGGCCCGGGTACCGACCGTTTAGCTATGAAGCTTTTTTGGTGGGATCCGGAACAGCTTACTAAGGCCCAAAAGAACCTGTACGCAAGCCCAGTGAAAACACATGTTACTCTTTGGCCAACACCTTAGACACTGGCAAAAAACTGAGGTGCTCCCGGGTGGGAGGGGCTTATATAGGGGAGGGTACTTCCGGTTTGGAATTGGCCAGTGCCAACACCTGAAGGTAAACTATATAACCCATTAGTAATGACTAAGTCGCTCTGTGTCCCGTGATGTACGAAAAAGAAAAAGGAAAAAGGATTGTGTGGCGATTCCATATGTCTCCTGCAGGTATGAGAATGAGTGTAGGCCCGAAGGAGAGTATAATAGTCCCACATTAGTGATTCCTTTGCTTAACCATTGTTCGAGATTTAGATCCGGTGACAAAAGTTCTATGGCCTTTATAGGTAGTCTAGAGAGGATAGAAAGAGGTAGTCCTTTGCTGATCTGAGTGATGGCTGTCCATGTTCGTATTGCTGCCATTATTGAGCCTAGGAACTGATAGTTTGGTTTATGGTTGAGAAGAATGGCCGCAAGTAGATTATTTGTGTCAGAGTTGAGGGCTGTAGATTCAATCAGTTTCCAGGATTTTGGGGAGTTAGGTAGCCGCCATTCTCTCAGTTGGTCCAGGAGTACTGCTCTGCAATATGCTTGAATATCGGGGGGCTCCCATACCCCCATGATGAACAGGGGTTAGGAGAATAGTTCTTTTTATTCTAGGTTTTTTGTGTTGCCATATAAAAGTATTGATTAGACCTTGTAGTTTTCTAATTTGAGCTGAAAGAAAGGGCAAGGGGATAGTACGGAACACATAGAGTATGAGAGGAAGAAGGAACGATTTTGACTGAGCAATTCTACCGGGCCAAGAGACGGCGAAACTGCTCAGATCCTTGGATAGGCGCAAAAGCTTCTCCACAAGGTCATCATAATTTACCTTTGTTAGGTTGTGGCTCGAGGTTAAGCGGATTCCAAGATAGGGGAGGGAGGAGCAGGTGGACCATGTAAAGGGGGTCGTCACTGTAATTTCTTGTTTGGTTTGCGGATCAATGCCTAAGTTTAGCATGGTGAATTTGCTGTGATTGATTTTATAAAGGGAGATCAAACTAAATTTGTCAAGTATGTTTTGGACGGCCAGGAGGGAGGTTTTGGGATTGGTCAGAGTGATGATGACGTCGTCGGCATATAGCCCTATTTTGTGCTCTGTATCTTAAATTTTGATTCCTGTTATTGATGTATTGTGCCAGGGGTTCCATGATCATGGCAAAAATAAAGGGAGAGAGTGGGCACCCTTGTCCAGTACCATTGGTGATTATGAATGGGTCTGATACTATTCCCAACATTCAGACCAGCGCAGTGACGGAGGAGTAAAGGCCCAATAGGGCAGTTAAAAATTAGTCTGCAAAGCCAAATTTGCGTAGCAATTCTTCCATGTATTTCCAGTGGACCCTGTCGAATGCCTTCTATGCATCCAGGGAAAGAAGCAGAGAAGGCGTTTGATTATGCTCCGCCCACTGTACGAGGTTGATGAGTCGTCGGGTGCCGTCTGATGCTTGTTGCCCCAGCACAAATCCTACCTGGTCCTGGTGTATTATTTGGGGGATCAGCGAGGATAGGCATTGTGCTAAAAAAAATTTTTTGTAAATTCTTTATTTCTCTCTTTTCAACAGTAGGGTTTATACATACATACTTATATCTTGAATTATAAGTCAAATAACGAAAAAGAAAGAGAATAAGAAGACAAATCAAGTTAATAAATTTGAGTCTATGCTTCTATATTATAACTGTAAAATTTCTAAATATAGTTCAGGACCTATTTCTTTACTTTATATCTTTCAAATAAAAATACAAAATTAAATCTATACATTGTCCATAGTATATTAATTTAATATATATATATATATATCTTCAGCAAGACCATATTTATTCCTTCATACAATCTTATTTTATCTATCTAAATTCCTTAATCTCTTTTTTACTTATTTACTTATCTATTCTCATCTCCCCCTGTTATTGCCCACTTATCCCAAGTTCTCCTCAATATCCCTACACCCATTTCCCATTCCCTTCAATCTCCATAATCCACCCTCTCAAAAAAAAAAAAGAGGAGGAAGAGAAAAAAAATAATTATATATATATTTTTTTAAATATACAAAAAAAATAAATAAAATAAAAATAAATAAAAAATAAAATAAAAAACAAAAAGGGGAAAAAAAATAAAAAAATTCCCTCCTCCTTGACTTCTACCTTATGACACTTAACTCTCTTTTCACTCTCCTAATAAACTTTTACCCTCTTCTGATTGTATATATACATCCCATGGAGCCCAGATTTATTTAATTTGTTCCTTTCTATCTAATGTTATAGGTAACAATTTCTCCATTATTCCTACCCTCCTAACTTTCTTAAGCCACTCCGAAACCATTGGGGCTTTTGTATTTTTTCAATTAGTTGCAATACAACTTTTTGCTGCATTAATTAAGTGGCACAACATTTAATTACTATATCTTTTAGGTGGAATTTATGTATTGTGTAACAAAAAGAGATCTGGTTCCTGTGGGATTAGGTATTCAGTAAATGTCTGTGTGATTCTATGTACTGTCTCCCAAAATTGTCTGATTGCTGGGCACGACCAAAATATATGTATTATTGTTCCTTTTTCACCACATCCTCTCCAGCACCTGTCAGAAAGTTCTGGAAAAAATGTATTTAGAGCCACGGGCGTATAATACCAACGTGTTAGTATTTTATAATTTGATTCCTGTATTTTTATACACCTCGAGGATTTTATTGACAAGTCTATTATGTTCTGGCATTGTGCTGGAGAGAAGGTATGTCCTATATCCCTTTCCCATTTACCCAAGCATTCCATTTTAATGTCCACTGGGGGTGCAATCAACAGTGCATACATTTTAGATATCACATGTGTTAGGGATTCCCCACTTTCACAATATTCCTCAAATCTTGTCCGTGTCCGACTATATATTCCTACCTGTCCCAAAGTTTCTAAGTAGTGTCGGATCTGCCGAGCTTGCCATATCGAGATTTCGAATTTCCCTCCTTGTTTTGTAAGCGTATCCATTGTTACCCACCCTTTTTCTCCTACGAAATCAGACACTTGGAAAGTACCCTTTTCCCTCAATTTCTTAAATATTGGTGATTCTATCCCAGGTATAAAATCTGGGTTTCCTATTATCGGGTATAAGGGTGATTTTTTTATTAGTAAGTTTAGATTTCTGACATATTTTATTTCCTATCCATAGCGTCGTTCCTATCATGGGATGGGATTTTACTAAAGGAGGAATTGCCGTATAGCACCATAATGCTCTGTTTAGGGGAATTGAACTTATTTGCTGCTCTATATTAATCCATAATTTATAGTCTCTGTGTCTGCTCCAGTCTACTAACCTCCCAAGGTGTGCCGCCTGATAATATTTATATATATCTGGTGCCAATATTCCTCCTACTCTTTTTGATAGAGTTAGAAGTTTCCTACTTATTCTTGGTCTTTTACTAGCCCAGATAAATTTCATAAACAGAGTGTGGACTTGACTAAAAAAAGACTTAGGAATTCTTATCGGTAATGCAAAAAATAGATACAGGAATTTTGGCATCACACTCATTTTTAGGACATTACATCTCCCAAACCATGAGTGCGTACCTTTATTCCAGCCTTCCAGTAGCATTCATCCAGATCTAATTAATGGTTCAAAATTTAGCTCAAAGGTATTCGTTAAGTTTGCGGGCATCTGTGTTCCTAAATAATTTAATGCTTTCCTTGTCCACTTAAATTTAAAGCTTTGTTCTAATAAATTTTTAATGGAACCTGGGAGTGCCATCCCCATCGCCTCTGATTTACCATAGTTTATTTTAAGGTTCGACATACTTCTGTATAGTTCTACTTCTTTCATAAGAATAGGTAGCGAGGGCCTGACGCGAACAGGGACGGACGTGCTTTGGAGGAGCTCCAGGTCTCCAGAAATTCATCCACCGCCATCCGGACCGCTAAAACCCTATTCGGGTCCTAAATTCACACCGGCCTGCTCACCTTGCCCCACTGCAGTGTCCTGGACCGTTGTTCCGGTGCGAATCGGTCGGGGGACGCCCGAGATCCGACGCCTTCAGCGTCTGCAGTCGCCACCATCTTCTCGGCCTAAAGCTTCCCGGAAGATCCAGACCCCAGCAGTCTTGGAGGTAAGGGACCACCATCCGTCCCCACCCGCCACCCATCCTCTTACCTTAAACTACCTGGAGGCAGAGCCGAATCCCGGAACCATCTGTGGTGGCCGTTACTCCATGCGGCCTAGTGAGGCCTTGAATCCCCAGTCTCTCCTACGGCTGTACCCCCGCGAGCACGTAGTGCGGCCGGCCCGATCCGACTCTGAGGGTCGGGATCTCCACTCAGCACCCGCCCGGACCCCCATCCTGGGCCCTGTCTTCAGCTGAGGGAGCCTATAGGAACCATCTGGACTGCTCCCATTCACGAGGGCTCCGCCGCCATCTTGAGGCCTGCGGGGACTCCGAATCCCCGGCGCTCGAGTACCGCGACCGCGAGGCGAGCGGTGAACACCCCAGGATACACCCGAGTAAGCCTCCCTGGACTAGCGGGACAGACCTGGGGAGGTCCGAAGGCCGGCAGAGGCATCCTGTGGTAGACGGCGCGCTGAGCATAGAGGTGAGCGGCGGCCATCTTGCTACACCCTGGGCACACTAGTAGCCTCTCCATCCCCCATAATCTACAACCAAGCCCCAAATTAACGTCCGGACCGCAAGGGGGGAGACCCAGGCTGCGGGGTGGGAGAACTTGCCTAACCCCAGTGATCACCAAGTCCCTGTCCCCATAGACACCTAAATCGGCCATCTTGCTACACCCAACAGCAGTGTAACTGGGGCTCCACGTATTATTTTAAGTCACACTTCAGAGGCTCCTGAACTACCCAGCAGATTGGTCTACCAAGCTCAATCCCCTTCATTAGATCCCATTACTTATTACTTCAAAAGACGCCGCATTCTGCATCACTATACTCCTAGGAGCGGCCATCTTGCTACACCCCATTAACCTGTTCTCCCGGGTTCCTAATTGGTTTACTCTTACTCTGATGGTCCCGCACCCCCCTCATCAGGAAGTACATATCATTATTGCAGTCCTGTAATGAGTCTTTAACCTGCGATACACGAGACAGGATGTACTAAAAGACATAGTAAAGGGGGCGCATACGCAGCTCGTAGGATGGCGAACGAACTTGACTAGAGCTCCGGCCTCACCTCCTGCATCCGAAGCTCCCGCTCCGCTACACTAGAGACTTTTGCTCCGGGAGCCACCTCCACTGAACCGGGAACCCCTCAGCTACCTGCCGAACGTTGTATGGGTAAGATCGGTGACCAGAGGCGCATATACCAGACACGATCCTCACAGGCCGCATCGCAACCCGCGTGCCACATGGAAAAATACCTGCTTAGGCCGCAGTCTCCGGCCTCAATTTCTACGGCAGAAGCCGCAGATCAGCCAGACGCACTCCCGCTGGTCGATCCCTCATTGTTTATAGATAACCCCCGCCTTCTCACACAACAGCTCCTCGCAGCAACCTCCAATGACGTCCCTGGTAACAGTAGATGTCCTGGACCTGAAACTGCAGACATTGCTCCAGAGTATCACTCACAACGTTGCAAAGGAGGTTAATAAACTAGCTCACGAACTGAGAGGGGAGATTGACCAGCTGGGGGAAAGAACAGACACCCTTGAAACAAAACTAGATGAGGTGGTGAATTATGTGCAAGCCTTAGAAGAGGAGAATGCTAACCTAAAGAATGCAGTACTGCAACTGCAGGTGCAGCAAGAAGACCTCGAGAACAGAGAACATAGGCAAAACCTCTGCATACGAGGAGTCCCTGAGTCTGTTGCTGACAAGGACATTAGGCCATACTTGCTAGCCCTGTTTAACTCCCTGGCTCCCGATATCCCGGACATTGATCTGCGCTTTGACAGAGCACACAGATCACTGGCCCCTAAACCCCCTCAGGGTGCTAATCCCAGGGACATCATAGTCCGCTTTCATTTTTACGAAAGCAAAGAGGCCCTGACAATCGCCACAAGAAACAAACCTAGAGTGGACTTTAAGGGGGCAAAGATACAAATCTTCAGCGACCTATCGCCCATAACGCTAAATAAAAGACGCAACCTTCGCCCTATTACTGCCCACTTACAACACCACCACGTACCCTATAGATGGGGCTTCCCCTTTCGTCTGACGGTGACCAAGGATGGCGCGCAACACACCATGAGGGACCTCCAGGAAGGTGAGTCCTTTGTCAGGAGCCTGGGACTCCCCCCTGTTCCTGAGGAGGATCTGCAAGCCCAATTCCCACCCTCTAGACCTCTGTCAACACCCGGGAAGATGTGGACCCCGGTTCGTCACAGATCCAGAAAAACCACGTTCACCCCACAAAGGAACACATCTTCTAAAGGCCCCACCTGAAATATCCACGGACCCTCACGTCTGGTATGTAATCCTTTTTCTCCTTTCCCCCGATCTACTTAGGTAGAAGAGGCCCTGATGTTGGGCCTATGCAATCCCTTTGAAAAGTCTCTGGGCTCAGAGACCGGTGTTCTCCCCCCTTCTACTTGTTCATCCATGGGCGACTGCCCTCAGGGACAACTACAGTTCTACGGTTCCCACTTAACCTTAACTTTAACTTTTTCTACATTTGCTTTTTCGGATCAGGTTGAGACCGGTTAGCTCGGCCATGCGAGCTGCTGTGTTTCCCCCACTATGGTCGTGTTTTTTGACCATAATCCCTTGGAGATGAGTTTCTCCTCGGGCACTCTACCTACACGGTATGTCGTTTTTGTTTTACTTTTTCTTTTTCTTTTTGTTCTCCCATGTTTTTTAGGGATCCTTTTTGATCCCATATTTACCTACGTTAGAATCTTCTATTCACAAATGTATGTTATATTACATGTTTTCATATCATTAGGGTTGCACGGAGGTCTATTTTTTGAACTACTCAGAAAATGTTTCTATGTTTTTATTCCCATGTTCTTCCTATATGGGTTTAAACATACAATTGTACGAAGTCTTTTGTCTACAATATGGTATACGCTTAATGCATTTTACACGAATGTAATGTCAGATTTTTCCCCATTCTGCACCTATGGCAGTTAGTGTCTTCTCATGTAACGTTAAAGGTCTAAATTCCATTCGGAAGAGATGGCTTGCCCTTAAAGAGTTCAAAGCATCTAATGCTGAGGTGATCATGGTCCAGGAGACACATTTTAGGGCGGGGGGCTCTTTCAAATTTGCTTCTAGGCACTACCCCACAACTTTTGTGGCGTCTTCTCCCTCTGGAAAAGCTGGAGTGGCGATTCTCCTTAAACGCTCATCCACCATAAAGGTGAAATCCTCATATTTGGACCCCCAAGGTCGCTTTATCCTCCTGGACTGTGGTCACCAAAATACTTATTTTACTTTAGCGAATGTATATGTTCCCAACACAGGCCAAATTGGTTTTCTTGACACTTTCTTTGAAAACTACACAAATATGCCCAACCCTTTCAGATTATTGGGGGAGATTTTAACTTGTGCATGTCTCCAATTAGGGATAGGGCCGCCCTTTTTCAAGACAAACCTCCACTACAGGCACATAAATCTTCCTCCTCGTTCCGCAAAACAATTAGAACAAATAGACTGTTTGATTCTTGGAGGGTAAAACACCCGACAACCAAACAGTTCACCTTCTTCTCTCCACCCCACAAGCTGTACACGAGAATTGACTATTTTTTCATCTCTGCACCCCTATTGCCATACCTGGTTGACGCCAACATTCTCCCAATTACATGGTCTGACCATGCCCGCATCACTATTGACCTCCTATTGTCTTCACCCACGCCTAGGAAATGTCATTGGCGCCTTAACGAGTCACTCCTAAACTCACCTAAGACCCATCTACCACTACAAGACAAACTGAATGAATATTTTCAGATAAACAAAGACTCGGTGTCGGAGATCTCCGTTCTGTGGGAGGCACATAAGGCGTTCTTCAGAGGTGAATGCATCGCAACTGGATCTCGCCTAAAAAAAGACCGTGTTTTTCAGAGATCGACTTTACTGACTCAGTTATTAGAAGCTGAACAAAAACTTCTCAGACGCCCCACGATGGAGGGTCTCAGAGCCGTAACAGCACTAAGAAATCGTATCAAAACACTAGATTCGGCAAGAATCACTAAATCCATGCTCTGGGCAAAGCAAAAATTTTATGAATTCGCCAATAGACCCCATAGGATGCTTGTCCAAATTCTGAAACCACGCCCCCATTCATCTTTACCCGACTTCTTAACACAACAAGACGGTAAGCCCACATATTGCCCTAGAATTATGGCTAATGTATTCAGAGACTTCTATAAGAAACTATATAACTGCCTATCCACAGACCCGACCACTCAATTCACACAAGACAAGTTTAACAATTTTATGGACTCTTTTAAGCTTCCCACTCTGTCCCCAGACGATCGCTCAAGACTAAACGCACACGTGTCAGTTGAAGAGATCACTGCAGTTATTAAACAGCTACCGACTAATAAAACCCCAGGGCCGGATGGTCTTCCCTACTCCTACTATAAAAAATTCCTCCCCACCATTTTACCCTACATGGAAAAACTTTATGCCTCTTTAATGAACGGAAAAATCCCCCACGCTCAATTCCTACATGCGTTCGTCACGGTGATCCCCAAACCAGGGAAAGACCCATCCCTACCTGACAACTACCGCCCCATAGCTCTCCTAAATTCTGACTATAAAATTTTTACAAAAATACTTGCCAACAGACTGTCCCTGATCCTCCCCAAACTAATCCACAGAGACCAGGTCGGTTTTGTGCCATCCAGACATGCTGGGGACAATACTAGACGAACCATAGATTTAATAGACCTCCTGACCAAAACCAAGCGACCGGCTATAATTCTCAGTTTAGACGCACAAAAAGCGTTTGACCGCCTGAATTGGTCATTTTTGTTCGCTACACTTTCAAGATTTGGATTCTCGGGTCCATTTATACAAGCATTAAAGGCACTATACTCTACTCCTACGTCTCAGGTACAGCTGGCCTCCCACGCCTCGGTGTCATTCCCCCTTAGCAACGGTACTAGGCAAGGTTGCCCACTATCGCCCCTGCTCTTTATTTTAAGCCTTAAGCCCTTGGCAGCAGCCATACGCGTGCATCCGGACATTAGGGGAGTGACGTTGAGGCGTCTGGAATACAAATTATCTCTTTTTGCAGATGATGTGCTGCTGACAATTACCCACCCACACATTTCTCTCCCCTCTCTCCATTCAACCTTACAAACTTTTGGCCATATCTCCGGATTCAAAATTAACCCGACTAAAACTGAAGCTTTACCCATTAATATTCCGGCTGACCTTCTTCTAACCCAGCAAACCAACTTCAAGTATAGATGGTGCATGCAGTCCCTTCAGTATCTCGGTGTACGCCTATCCCGATCGTACTCCACTCTCTACCAAGAAAATTTCCCCCCCCTTTTCTCAGACATCAACAAGCTACTTAAAAAATGGACAACACTCCCTGTCTCTCTCATTGATAGAATCAACGTTTTGAAGATGTCTATTCTCCCCAAGCTGCTGTATATTTTCGAAACACTCCCTGTAGCAATCCCATTGACCCAACTTAAATTACTTCATAGGAACTTTCTGAATTTTATATGGAATAACAAGTCCCACAGGATTGCCAGTTCGGTTCTCCTGGCCCCCCGCTCACGTGGGGGTCTGGGGGCACCGGATGTAATCAAATATTATTGTGCTACTCACCTTAGAGTCATTTCCTTGTGGACATCTCGCTATGCATCAAATAGATGGTCAGAAATCGAGATAAATATTACTTCCCCTGCACATCCATGTAGTCTACTTTGGCCCACTTCAGATAAATTTACATCTCAAATACGGAAGATCTGCCTGAACCCTATGATATTCACACTCTCAATCTGGAAACGCTGCTCAAGTAAATATGCTCTATCTTCCCAATGCCCCCCACTGATAAACATTTTATTTAACCCAGAAATTCCCGACAGCTTATCCTATGACTCCATGATGCCATGGACCCAGGCAGGCATATTTCAACTGCGACATCTGGTGCATCCAGTAACACGCACTTTACTCCCTTTTTCGGACCTGCAAACCAAACATAACTTACCGAACACACTACTCTTTTCTTACTTACAGGTAAAACATTATTTTGTTTCTAGATCACCCCAATTGACCCTGGTTGTTCCTACAGAATTTGAAAAGCTATGCTCATATGGCCCACATGAACCTCAACAAATTTCTTGCATCTACAAGATCCTCCAGAGCACTGATCCCATCTCTGAACAGACCCACTCATATATGAGGAAATGGGCCCAGGTCCTTCATAGTCCTATCTCTATAGCTCAGTGGGGGGCGATATGGGATGCTACCTCTAAAGTCTCCAGATGCGTGGCCCAGAGGGAAACGGCGTACAAAATCTTAATGTTTTGGTACAGGACCCCTGAATTTCTAGCAACTCATAAACTAGCCCCATTTAGTCACTGTTGGAGGTGTGGCTCCTCTGTGGGCTCGCACTTTCACATATTTTGGGAATGCCCTATTTTGGTCCCCTTTTGGACCAATGTTCATGCCTTGCTGGAAAAGATATTGGGGATCCAGATCCCTTTCCAACCCATACACCTGCTATTAGGCTTACCTCTTCGGAATACCACCAAAACTATTAACAAACTACTGACATTCATCTTACTAGCAGCTAAACGAGTAATCCCGCAACATTGGCGTTCCACTGTTCCACCTACCTTTACGCAATTCCTTTCTGCGGTCACTGATATTCGTAAAATGGAACATATCACGGCAATCATAGAGGATGCACTACCAAAATTTGAGGTCATTTGGGAAAAATGGGATACATCGGAATATAATAATTCGGAATACTAGACCCTCACACCGAGATAAGGAAATGGTCTTTCTGGGTATCTCACTGTATGTTCAGGAAATTTTAGCTCCAGTTCCCATCACTGATTACCTTTGTGTTAACATGATACCTTGATATGCTATTAATAACACACTACCTCCCCTCTACGTGACCCTTACACTGTCTAACGGTTCACTCGAACAACTTGTTTTCTCCCCTTGTTATATAACTTTATGTCTGCACATGCAAATTGTACAATGTTCATATTTGCTGATTGTGATATATACTTGTAATGCCTCATGAAAAATTTACATAAATAAACAATTAAACAAAAAAAGAATAGGTAGCGAGGTTTGTGGTCTTGATAATGAGAAAAGCATGTCATCTGCATAAGCAGAAACTTTATATTGCTTTTCCCCAAATTCAATACCCATGATATCCGGGTTCTGTCTAATTTTATTTAAGAGTGGTTCTAGTGTAAAGGCATATAAGAGGGGCGAGAGGGGACAGCCCTGTCATGTTCCGTTTGTAATTGTTAAAGACTTAGAGTAAACCCCATTTAATTTTACCAATGCCCAAGGGCTCACATATACTCTCGCTATCCATTGTACCATCCGCTCTCCTAAGCCCATTTGTTTTAAAACCTCAAACATAAATTTCCAGTTAACTCTGTCGAATGCTTTTTCTGCATCTGTGTTCAAAAAAACACTTGATATCTTTTTTTGATTTACTTGATGTATCAATTTTAATACTTTAATAGTACTGTCCCTTGCTTCTCTTGTAGGGATAAACCCTACTTGATCCAGATGTACTAGTTGCGGTAGATGGGGCTGTATGTGATGTGCTAATATTTTGGTCAAAATTTTTAAGTCAACATTTAATAAAGATATTGGTCTATAGTTGCTACATATCTGAGGATCCCTCCCTTCTTTCGGAATGACCGTGATATGGGCAGCTACAGACTCAGAGGGTAACACCAATGTTTGTCCAACTGCATTAAATACCTTAGTCATGTATGGACCTAGTTGTAAAATACAATTTTTGTAATATTGTATGGTAAAGCCATCCGGGCCTGGTGCCTTACCATGTTCTATTGTCTTCATTATTTTTTGCACTTCCTCTATGGTAATTGGCCCTTCTAATTTCCTTCGGTCTGATGATGATAATCTGGACAAACATGATGAAGTCACATATTTCCTTATAGCCCGAGGGGGGACTCCTGTTTCTGGAAGATTATATAAGGAAGAGTAGTATTCTCGAAATTCTTGTGCTTTCTCTTTTGAAAGTGACTTTTTCAGATCTGCTTTTCCTTTAATAGTTGGGATATATGACCGTGTTAATTGTTTTTTTATTTTTTTTGCTAATAACTTACCACATTTATCTCCTGAATTATACATCTCTTTCCTCCCATATTGTAGAACCGCTTCAGCCTTATATCGAAGTAAGTCTGCTATTTGTCTCCTTACGTACGCTACTTCATTTCCTAATTCTCTTTCTGTTGTCTTCTTATGTTGTGTCTCTAATCCCTGTAACTTTTCTAGTAGATATTTTAACTGTTCTTCTCTGGCCTTTTTTACTCGAGAGCCACGTTTAATTAAAATACCTCTAATTACCGATTTATGGGCTTCCCAAACTATTCCTGGGTCACTTTCTCCGTTGTCATTTATCTGAAAATACCACATAATTTATTTAATTAAGTCTTCCTTAATTTGGGTATTTTGTAATAAACTTTCATTTAACCGCCATCTCCATTCCGATGAATGACTCCCCCCATTAAAGTCAACTCCATCGTGATAGGTGCGTGATCTGTCCATGTCATATTTCCTATTGAAATGTCACGTATTGAATGAAGCGAATGATGAGGGACTAGGAAGAGATCTATTCTTGAGTAACTTTGATGAGGGTTTGAGAAAAAGGTATAATCTCTCTCCCCTGGATGTATAGTCCGCCACCCGTCAACTAGTTGTAATTCGTGTAGTTTCCGTAAAATACGCTTTATAATTCCACTAGATACCGATGAGGTCCCACTGGAAATATCTACTCTTGGGTCTAATGGGATATTTAAATCTCCTCCACGTATCAACTTTCCTTCGCTAAAGTCCCTCAATTTTGACAACAACTTAACCAAAAAGCTATCTTGATGTGAATTTGGGGCATAAATAGTGGCCAGAGTGACTTTTTCCCTACCTATCGCTCCTTTAAGAAAAAGGTATCTTCCCTCTGGATCCGAGCATTTATCTGTAAGTGTCCAAGGTATTTTATTTGAAATCAAGTTGGCTACTCCCTTTGTCTTAGTTTCCTGATTGGAAGCTAGGTATACGTTAGGAAAATATCTATTTTGTAGATATGGGAAGACCCCTTCCCTAAAATGTGTCTCTTGTATGAATCCTACGTCTGTATTTAAGTGTTTTAATTTGCTCAGCAGAATTTTGAGTTTTTCTGGGATATTAAGCCCTTTAGCATTTAATGAAGTTATTCGTATTCTATCCATCTTCTATATTCAGAAATATCCGCTAAGCTAATCTTTCGATAATGTCAAGAAGAGAGAGAACCCCAGACAAAGAAGAAAAAAAAAATTCAAATATTAAACAAAAAAAATAAAAAATTCTCCTTTTCCTTTTCTCTCCTTTGGGGGGGGGGGGGGAAATGGAGAGATGATGGGTCTAGGGATTAAACCACGGCTCCTACTTGGGACTTCAATTTTCCCGTAGGCAGCCAAATTGGGGGTGTTGGTCCAGCAATGACGTGGGTGGGCGGGCTCCTTCCAAGCCCTCCAGTCTGCTATTTACTCTTTTTCTCTCTTTTCTTTCTTTCCCCTCCCCTTCTCTCTCTTTTATAATCCTCTAGCCTAGCCCGTAGTCACATTACCTGGCAAATCCCCTAACTATCGACCAAACTCACTCCTGAACTTGGACACCAAGATTTACGCAAACATTTTAGCACAGACGGGGTGTGCTAAAATTTTTGCGTAAATCTTGGTGTCCAAGTTCAGGAGTGAGATTGGTCGATAGTTAGGGGATTTGCCAGGTAATGTGACTACGAGAGCTTCTAATGATTCTTTGGGGATAGTACCTGAGTTAGCAAAGTGGTTAAAGGTTTTGCAAAGACGTGGGGTGAGAATATCCGAAAATTGCTTGTAATATTCATTGGGGAATCCGTCCGGGCCTGGGGCTTTATGTAGTGGGAGCTGTTTTATGGTTTTAGCTATTTCTTCTACGGTAAAGGGGGTTGACAAGGATTCCAATTGGTCAGGAGTTATTTTTGGCAAGTGTATTGTTGCGAGGAAGGCTTTAATGTTTTCTCTGCTGGGTGTGGTTGAGGGATCAGAGTCTTTTAAGCTGTATAGGTTAGCGTAAAATTAGCTAAATTCATTTGCATTGTCTAGAGGATTTTGAAGGCGTTGGCCCAGGGAGTTTGTGAGAAATTGGATTTTCTTTTTGGAGAGTTGGTGTTTTGATTGTTTGGCTAAGAAGGCTCCTGATTTGTTGGTGGAAGCGTAAAACTGAAGTTTGAGTCGTTTAATATAATAATCAAATTTTTTGTGTAAATGTTCGCTAAGTTGTTGCCTGAGGTTTTTTAATTCTGTGGAGATTGTGGGGTTCTGGGATTGTTTGTTGGACTGTTCAAGGTTGCGTATCTTTTTAAGTAGTGTCTCCGTGGTGAGTGAGTGTGATTTTTTTTGTCTGAGCGCCTATTTTTATAAATAGGCCATGTAGAGAAGCCTTATGCGCATTCCAGACCGAAATGATGGAAATAGTTCTCAATCTCGGACCGGATCTGCTCCTCAAATAAGGGATTGGTAAGCAGGTAGGAGTTTATTCGCCAGACAGAGTGTCTTGGGGATTGCTTGTTGGTAAAAAGTTTGATCCAGACTGGCGCATGATCAGACCAAGTGATCGTACCTATTTGCGCTTCTGTAATTGATTGCAGCAGGCATTTGTTGGTAAGGAACAGGTCGATCCAGGGGTAAGAACTTTGGGAATGAGAATAATAAGTGTAGTCTCGTTCCTCCCCATGCAAGCACCTCCATGGGTCGTATAAGTCGTCTTTCTTAATCAGAAAGTCTAAAGCAGATGTTCTGCGTTTCATGGGATTAGTTAGTGTTGAGGCTTTTGTCAATTATGTCATTGAAGTCCCCGCATATAATTATTGGATTCAATCTGTATGGTGCTATTTTAGTGAGTAGCTTTGTATAAAAATGTTTTTGGCCTGTGTTTGGCGCATATAGATTGACTGTAGTAAGCCGGTGATTTTCGATTGTTGCTGAGAGAATTATATACCTACCCTCCTCATCCACTTCATAATGATGAAGTGTAAATGAGACAGAAGCACTTATTGCGATCATAACACCTTATTTTTTATTTTTTTTTGGGTGCATTGGCAAAGAAACAATGTGGGAATCGTTTGTGTTAACAGGAGGGGGGTTTAGTTTTAGAGAAATGTGTTTCTTGAACACAAGTGTTGGGTCAATGCTTCTTTCCATAACAGATTTCTTTTGAATGGGGAGTTTAAACCTTTAGCATTGATTGTTGTGAGGGATATGGACATGTTGCTCAAATTTACCCCGTAGGTGCTAGCGAGAGGAACGAGAACACACTTGAAGTGATCGACAGTCAGGTACAGTAAAGGTAGTAGATCAATTAAAAAATTATAGAACGATGCTAAGTATGTGAGTCAACACTTATATAATGAATAAGAACAAATAGTGCTTATCTATTTAAGTAATACAAGGTATTTATGAACTGTATTATTAACAAGTTTGAACACAATAGTGTGCGTAGCACACTGTAACCTGAGGGTGTGGAACAAGATAGTAACGTCGCCCACGCTAGATCCTAGTTATGCTGGGAAATGTGGCAATTATAGCGTTAAATCTCAGTCTTTGTCAGGCATAGGAGGACGATAGGTGGTGTGGGTGGAACATGATCCCCCATTCCCTGGGTTATTGGCTTGGAGAGCAGGGATGAGCCGAACACCCAGACAAAATGTTCGTGTGAACTTTAGAACCCTATTAAATACAATGGACTTGAACGTTCGAAATCTAAAGTGTTAATTATAAAGGCTAATATGCAAGTTATTGTCCTAAAAAGTGTTTGGGGACCTGGGTCCTGCCCCAGGGGACATGTATCAATGCAAAAAAAAGTTTTAAAAACGGCCGTTTTTTCGGGAGCAGTGATTTTAATAATGCTTAAAATGAAAAAATAAAAGTTAAATATTCCTTTAAATTTCGTACCTGGGGGGGGGGGGGGGTGTGTATGATATGCATGTAAAGTGGCGCATGTTTCCCGTGCTTAGAACTGTCCCTGCAAAAAATGTCATTTTTGAAAGAAAAAAAGTCATTTAAAACTCACTCGCGGCTATTAATGAATTGTCGGCTCCCGGCAATACATTCAAAAGTCATTGATAAAAAAAAAAAAAAAAGCGTGGGGGTTCCCCAGAATTCAATTACCAGGCCCTTCAGGTCTGGAATGGATATTAAGGGGAACCCCGCCGCAAATGTAAAAATTTTTTTACGTGGGGTTCCCCCAAATATCCATTCCAGGCCCTTCAGATCTGGCATGGATTTTAAGGGGAACTCCACCCCAAATTAAAAAAAAATGGCGTGGCGTCCCCCTAAAAATCCATACCAGACCCCTTATCCGAGCACGCAACCTGGCCGGCCGCAGGGGAAAAGGGGGGGACAAGAGAGCGGCCCCCCCTCCCTCCTGAACTGTACCAGGCCACATGCCCTCAACATGGGGAGGATGTCCCCATGTTGATGGGGACAAGGGCCTCATCCCCACAACCTTTGCCCGGTGGTTGTGGGGGTCTGCGGGCGGGGGGCTTATCGGAATCTGGAAGACCCCTTTAACAAAGGGGACCCCCAGATCCCACCCCCCCTATGTGAATTGGTAAGGGGTACATTGTACCCCTACCATTTCACGAAGAAAGCGTAAAAAAATGTTTAAAAAAAACACACAAACACCTTGAAAAAGTCCTTTATTTAAAAAAAAAAAAAAAAAAACATTCCAGCAGTGAAATCCAGTGTCCCGCGGCGATCCCGATGTCCAGCGCTGTCCTTCATTGGTTGTGCGTGAGCGGACCTGATGGGGAACTCCCTCTCAGTGTTTTAAATGTATAGACCCGCCCCTTCTAAAGTTCCCCATCAGGTCCGCTCAGCGGACCAGATGCGGAACATGAGAAGGGGCGGGTCTATACATGTATTACCAAAGTGAGAGCAGTTCCCCATCAGGTCCGCCCCCTCGGTATGTCGGACCCGCCTATGTCATTGGCTTGAGCGGGGAACTTCCTTCACTATGTAAATTTAAATTACACAGTGAAGGAAGTTCCCCGCTCAAGCCAATGACGTAGGCAGGTCCGACATACCGAGGGGGCGGACCTGATGGGGAACTGCTCTCACTTTGGTAATACATGTATAGACCCGCCCCTTCTCATGTTCCGCATCTGGTCCTCTGAGCGGACCTGATGGGGAACTTTAGAAGGGGCGGGTCTATACATTTAAAATACTGAGAGGGAGTTCCCCATCAGGTCCGCTCAGGCACAACCAATGAAGGACAGCGCTGGACATCGGGATCGCCGCGGGACACTGGATTTCACCGCTGGAATGTTTTTTTTTTTTTTTAAATAAAGGACTTTTTCAAGGTGTTTGTGTGTTTTTTTAAACATTTTTTTACGCTTTCTTCGTGAAATGGTAGGGGTACAATGTACCCCTTACCAATTCACATAGGGGGGCCCGGATCTGGGGGTCCCCTTTGTTAAAGGGGTCTTCCAGATTCCGATAACCCCCCGCCTGCAGACCCCCACAACCACCGGGCAAGGGTTGTGGGGATGAGGCCCTTGTCCCCATCAACATGGGGACATCCTCCCCATGTTGAGGGCATGTGGCCTGGTACGGTTCAGGAGGGAGGGGGGGGCGCTCTCTCGTCCCCCCCTTTTCCCCTGCGGCCGGCCAGGTTGCGTGCTCGGATAAGGGGTCTGGTATGGATTTTTAGGGGGACTCCACTCCATTTTTTTTTTATTTGGGGTGGAGTTCCCCTTAAAATCCATGCCAGATCTGAAGGGCCTGGAATGGATATTTGGGGGAACCCCACGTCATTTTTTTTTTAAATTTGCGGCGGGGTTCCCCTTAATATCCATTCCAGACCTGAAGGGCCTGGTAATTGAATACTGGGGAACCCCCACGCTTTTTTTTTTTTTTTTTTATCAATGACTTTTGTATGTATTGATAAAAGCCGACAATTCATTAATAGCTGCGAGTCAGTTTTAAATGACTTTTTTTCTTTCAAAAATGACATTTTTTGCAGGGACAGTTCTAAGCACGGGAAACATGCGCCACTTCACATGCATATCATACACACCTCCCAGGTACGAAATTTAAAGGAATATTTCACTTTTATTTTTTCATTTTAAGCATTATTAAAATGACTGCTCCCGAAAAAACGGCCATTTTTAAAACTTATTTTTGCATTGATACATGTCCCCTGGGGCAGGACCCGGGTCCCCAAACACTTTTTAGGACAATAACTTGCATATAAGCCTTTATAATTAGCACTTTAGATTTCTCCCATAGATTTTTCGAATTTGCCGCGAACACCCCAATTTGTTCGCTGTTCGGCGAACGGGCAAGCAGGCAATGTTCGAGTCCAACATGAGTTCGACTCGAACTCGAAGCTCATCCTTATTGGAGAGGAAGTAACCCCCAGTTGGTTAACTTTTTGTACCCTTCCTTGGGGTTCAGGATAGGAATCAGTTGTTGTTTGTAGGTAACCAGTAGTTTATCCGGGAAGCCCCATCTATATATTATTTTATGCTCTTGGAGTATTGACGTGACTGGGGCGAAGGCTCTACGCATCTCCATTGTTGCCAGGGAGAGGTCAGTAAACATTAATATATTGGAGTAGGGCGCTGGTAGCGGTTTAGTATTTTTGGCAGCAGAGAGGATTTGTTCTTTTACGTGATAGTAGTTTCCGTGCCAGAAAATCCCTTGGTAATTTGGCGGGGAGGTGGGCGGGCTTAGCAATCCTGTGAGCCCGATCAATAGTGAGGTCCCTTGCGTTTAAGCGTGGGAGCAATTTTGAAAAAAGTTGCTGCAGGTATTGATTGAGATTGTTTGGTTTGATTGATTCTGGTATGCCTCTAAATTTAATATTGTTGCGTCTAGAGCGGTCCTCTAAGTCCGCTAATTTCACTTTTATGCGTTGGATTTCTGCTCCATGATGATCATGAGAGTCCAGGAGCTCATTATGAGCCTTGGAGTATTCCTGCAGGGTCTCCTCTAGCATATAAGCCCTTTCCTCCAAACAGTCTACTCTGTTATGTATTTGAGAGATGGACAGCTGCAGCTCTCTGTGTAGATCCCTCTGTAAGGTTAGCAGCATGGATTTGAGTGTTGTTTCTGTGACAGCATTATCTGAAGCTGGCATGGCTGCTAGGGATGTATTAACATCTGCGGTGCTGTCTCCTTCTGCTGTGTTAGCCCACAGTTGTTTTTTAGCTAGGGGCTCTTTACATGGCGAGAGTGCAGGGGAGGATGCCAGCCTCTTACCTCTGTCTGCCGTCTGTATGATGTATGAAGGCTCTGGGGAGGGTGGCAGCCGTGTCTCCATTAGATTGGTCATTCTTTGTAGCGTGACCTGCTTGAGCGGCAGCATGTGAGCCTCTGTTCCCGGAGCCAGCGCCATCTTTAGCCAACTGCATGGGCGCGATGCTATAATAATCTGTGATGCGGCGCGGTGCAGGCAGTTTAAACTGGTCCCTGGTCATGTCCGAGTGTTCCCCTGTCTGTTCTCCCGCAAGTAAGCTCTATCGCGGGTCAGACAGTCGCTGTCGGTTGCGGAGGATCTGAGCAGTGGTGCGGAGCTCAGGACTTACACCTCTATCTCAGTCCGCAGCAGGCCACGCCCCCACCTATAGAATTTTTTAAACGTCGCCTATGGAGATTTTAAAGGGTAAAAGTTTGACGCCATTCCACGAGCGGGACAATTTTGAAGAGTGACATGTTGGGTATCAATTTACTTGGCGTAACATTATCTTTCACAATATTAAAAAAATTGGGCTAACTTTAATGTTGTCTTATTTTTTAATTAAAAAAAGAGAATTTTTTCCAAAAAAAGTGTGCTTGTAAGACCGCTGTGCAAATACAGTGTGACAAAAATTATTGCAATGACCGCCATTTTATTCTCTAGGGTGTTAGAAAAAAAAACAATATATAATGTTTGGGGGTTCTAAGTAATTTTCTAGGGAAAAAAACCTGTTTTAACCACTTAACGACCGCCCACTGTAATTATACGTCGGCAGAATGGCACCGACAGGCAGAATCACGTAGATCTACGTGATCGCCTTTGTATAGTTGGGGGGTCCGATCGGACCCCCCTTCTGTACAGTGAGCGGTGGTTAAGTGTTCGGGAGCGATCCGGCATGAGGGGACGGCCGTTCGATTCCGGCCACCCCCTCTCGATCGCTCCCGGCGAATGAGAGAGCTTCCCCTGCCTGTGTAATGTAAACACAGGCAGAGGAAGTGATGTCATCTCTCCTCGTGGCAGTCTTTTCGATCTGGCGCGAGGAGAGAAGACGACACATAGTAAGTGCACCAACAGCCCACTGACACCAGTACACGTAGGCACACTTACACCCCCCAGTCACCCCCAGATCACCCCCCAGATCACCCCCAGTACCCCCAGTCACAGTGCACCGTTTGCAGTGATCATTTTTTTTACTGATCACTGCAATCAGTGTCATTTGTGACTGTAAAAAGTTGCAGGGCAGTTAGGATTAGGCCCCTTTAGGTCCAAGGTAGCCCCCTAACCCCCCCTAATAAAGGTTTAATCCCTTGATCACCCCCCAGGTAACCCTTACACCCCCTAATGCCAGCGTCACTAAGCAATCGTTTTTCCGATCGCTTTTTTCTTGTCGCTGGTGCCCTAGATAGCCAGTTAATTATTTTTAGGTTCGCCGCAGGTTTTTATTAGCGTCAGGTACCCCCATATATTATTTTAACCCCCTGATTGCCCCTAGAGTTAACCCTTTCACCAGTGATCACCGTATAAGCGTCACTGGTGACACTGGTTACCCAGTTAGTTATTTAGTTATTTAGGTAACCCGTCAGGTTTTTATATAGCGTCGGGTACCCCCATATTTAACCTAATAAAGGTTTTAACCCCCTGATTGCCCCTAGTTAACCCTTTCACCAGTGATCACCATATAAAGGTTACAGGTGACGCTGGTTGGGTAGTTTGCTTTTTATAGCATCAGGGCACCCGCCGTATATAACCCAATAAAGGTTTAACCCCCTGATCGCCCGGCGGCTGATATCAATTAGGTTTTAGCATCAGAGAGGGTCTGCGTCGCCCCAGGCAGCGTCAGGTTAGTGCCAGTAACGCTAACACCCACGCGCAAAGCATACACCTCCCTTAGTGGTATAGTATCTGATCAGATCTATACTAGCGTCCCCAGCGGTTTAGGGTTCCCAAAAACGCAGTGTTAGCGGGATCAGCCCAGATACCTGCTAGCACCTGCGTTTAGCCCCTCCGCCCAGCCCAGCCCAGCCCACCCAAGTGCAGTATCGATCGATCACTGTCACTTACCAAACACAACACACATAACTGCAGCGTTCGCAGAGACAGTCCTGATCCCTGCGATCGCTAACAGTTTTTTTGGTAGCGTTTGATACATTTGGTGACAGTCAGGTGCTTTTTTTACCTGTGAATCTTACTAGTGTACCCCTAAATTTAGAGCCCAAAATGGCAAGACGAAGGTACACTAGTAAAGAGGCCTACGAGATTCTGAGCATGACAGATAGTGAAGAGGAGGTCACGCATCTGTCAGATTCAGGCTCAGAATATCTTCCCGTAGAAGACAGTGACGTCAGCGGCCCCACGTCAGATAGCTCTGACGACGAAGTTGAAGTCCCTGCTAAGGTCAGGCGTACCCGATCCTGATCTTCTGAGGTTGTTGAGGAGCAATAACCGCAGGTCTCTCGTATCATGGAGCAGAGTAGTACTAGCGCCGCTATTCCTTCTGGTGAATTGGCAAGCACCAGCGGCCTAGTACAGCCTGGGCGTACATCCAGCACTGCAGTATCACGTGGTGACGTGGCGAGTCCCATAAGTGCAGTTCAAGCTGGCGAGGTGGCAAGCACAAGTAGTGTCCCGCTGCCACCAAGAAGACAAAGGCAGGCCCGTCGTGCCCATAGTGCCCTTCCTGCAGAATTCGCCTATCCTGATTGGGTCCCCACCACTTCTGCAGAACCCGTACTTCCCCCATTCACTGCCCAACCCGGTATTCAGGTGGAAACAGCTGATTTTATGCCAATTGATTTTTATTCGCTGTTTTTCACGGAAGATCTCTATAGATCTATTGTGGACCAGAGTAATTTGTATGCTGGTCAATTCATCGCCACTAACCCCCAGTTGCCTAAAATTGCCAAAGATTGGAAACCAATTACGGTTTCCAACTTTAAGACCTTTCTGGGCCTTTCCCTCAACATGGGCACACATAAATTCCCGTCATTGCGTGCTTATTGGTCCACGCACCCAATTGACCACATGCCCGTGTTCTCTGCCTCCATGCCCAGGACACGATACGAGCAGATTTTGCGGTTCATGCACTTCAACGACAATGAACTTTGTCGTCCACGTGGGGACCCTGAATACGACCGGCTCTATAAAATTCGGCCCCTCATAAACCACTTCAACAAACATTTTGCAGCCTTGTTTATTCCCGATCAAGTTGTCTGCGTTGATGAGTCCCTGATTAAATTTTCTGGCCACTTGTCTTTCAAGCAGTACCTTCCCAGCAAGCGTGCCAGATACGGGGTCAAGCTCTACAAGTTCTGTGACAGGGCAACAGGCTATGTATTGAACTTTACGGTTTATGAGGGAAAAGATAGTCAGGTTGAGTCGGTCAACTGCCCGGATTACATAGGGAGCGCTGGCAAGATAGTGTGGAACTTGGTGTCACCCTTATTCGGAAAGGGGTACCACTTGTATGTGGACAATTATTACACGAGCGTGCCACTGTTTAGTCACTTGTTTGATCATCAGATTGGAGCATGTGGCACCGTGCGACCTAATCGCCGGGGCTTTCCCCAGCGGCTTGTAGATTCCCGTCTTAGGCTGGGGGAGAGAGCCTGCTTGAAGTGTAATAACTTGCTCGCTATGAAGTGGAGGCACAATAAGAATGTTTTCCTTCTTACCTCCCTTCATGCAGACACGACAGTCCAAATTCGTACGGCGACTGGTTGTTGTGGAGAAACCCCTCTGTGTCCACGAATATAACCAAAATATGGGAGGGGTGGACCTCAACTACCAGTTGTTGGCGCTGTATCTAATTGGCCGTAAGGCGAGACGCTGGTACAAAAAAGTGTCTCTATCCTTATTCCAATTGGCTTTGCTGAACGCTCATGTGCTATACAGAGCTTCAGGCGGGACGTTATCTCTTCTAAAATTCCAGAATGAGATAGTCACAGAACTCCTGTATCCAGGCGGTTCTGCACCTCACCATTCCCAACCAAATGCAGTAAGCCGGCTGCATGAGAGGCATTATCCGTATGCCCTCCCGAGTACCCCTACGCAACGAACCCCCCAAAAAAGATGTCGTGTCTGTAGCAAGCGCGGATTTAGGCGTGACACCCGTGTTTTTTGTCCACTCTGTCCTGACAAACCTGGTCTTTGCCTTGGTGAATGTTTTGAACGCTACCACTCAAAAGTGAAGTTTTAGCGTAGGGTACAGCATTTCACAGACTAGGACACACTTACACAGGGTCTCCCAAGATGCCATTACATTTTGAGAGACCCGAACCATTACAGTTGTTAAAGTTACAAAAAAAAGTGTAAAAAAGAAAAAAAAAAACGTAAAAAACAAAACACAAAATAAATAATAAAATATAAAAAAATAGTTGTCATTTTATTGTTCTCTCTCTCTCTCTCTCTATTTTCTCCTCTATTGTTCTGCTCTTTTTTACTGTATTCTATTCTGCAATGTTTTATCATGCTTGCTTTTCAGGTATGTAATTTTTTGTTTTCAGGTACGCCATTCAGTTGCAGCATGGATCTATTTATCTTGACAGCAACAGCGTTTGCTCCCACGATACATTAAGTCGTGACTCCAACGCTGTAGGAGGTGATTTCACCACCACAGTTAAAAAAAAGAGCATATATGCCGAAGCATGGGGGCAGCAGGGGCGGAGGAGCGATTTTGCTCCTAATGCCGCGTATATACGGTCAAAATTCCGACGGAGGCTTGCCCGTGGAAAAGTCCGACCGTGTGTATGCGGCATAACTTTTTTGCGGGAGGATGCCCCCATGCTTCAGCATATATATATTTTAGGCACAGGTTGCGTTAAAAAAATGTTTTATTTTTTACTAGGTTTTGTTTTGGTATTTGCTTTGCAGGTATGGTATGGTAAGGTCTTACTGTTGTACTGTAATGTTACTTTGTTTTAATGTTAACCATCATTTGCTTAGCAGGTACGCCATTCAGTTGCATCGCGGATTTGTTTATCTTGACAGCAACAGCGTTTGCTCCCACGATACATAAAGCCATGATTCCAACGCTGTAGGAGGTGATTTCACCACCACAGTTAAAAAAAAGAGCATATATGCCGAAGCATGGGGGCAGCAGGGGCGGAGGAGCGATTTTGCTCCTAATGCCGCGTATATACGGTCGAAATTCCGACGGAAGCTTTCCCGTGGAAAAGTCCAAACGTGTGTACGCGGCATAACCTTTTATGGCGCGTACATACGGTCGAAATTCCGACGGAGGCTTGCCCGTGGAAAAGTCAGACCGTGTGTACGCGGCATAACATTTTTGCGGGAGGATGCCCCCATGCTTCGGCATATATATATTTTAGGCACAGGTTGCGTTAAAAAAAATGTTTTATTTTTTACTAGGTTTTGTTTTGGTATTTGCTTTGCAGGTATGGTATGGTAAGGTCTTACTGTTGTACTGTAATGTTACTTTGTTTTAATGTTAACCATCATTTGCTTAGCAGGTACGCCATTCAGTTGCATCGCGGATTTATTTATCTTGACAGCAACAGCGTTTGCTCCCAAGATACATAAAGCCGTGATTCCAACGCTGTAGGAGGTGATTTCACCACCACAGTTAAAAAAAAGGGCATATATGCCGAAGCATGGGGGCAGCAGGGGCGGAGGAGCGATTTTGCTCCTAATGCCGCGTATATACGGTCGAAATTCCGACGGAGGCTTGCCCGTGGAAAAGTCCGACCGTGTGTACGCGGCATAACCTTTTATGCCGCGTACATACGGTCGAAATTCTGACGAAGGCTTGCCCGTGGAAAAGTCTGACCGTGTGTACGCGGCATAACTTTTTTGCGGGAGGATGCCCCCATGCTTCGGCATATATGCCCATCATTAGAAGTGAGTGGATGAAGGGAGGTATTCTAATGGTGGGCATACCCACCGATCAATCTCTTTTTTTCGTTCAGCCAACAGGCTGCATGAAAAAAAAGATTACAATACATGTCCAACAAGGACCAGCAACGTACTGGTATGTTGCTGGACTTTGAATGTTTATACCAGAATGATGCCTGCGGGTTTAGGTATCATCTTGGTATCATTCTTTTCAGCCAGCGGCCGGCTTTCATGTAAAAGCAATTCTAGCAGATAATTAGCCTCTAGACTGCTTTTACAAACAGTGAGAGGGAATGTCCCCCCCCGGATATAAACAGCGCCATTGGGAAATTGGGAAAGCATTTTATCACACCGATCTTGGTGTGGTTAGATGCTTTGAGGGCAGAGGAAAGATCTAGGGTCTAACCCCCCAATTTTTTTCAAAAAAAGAGTACCTGTCACTACTTATTGCTATCATAGGGGATATTTACATTCCCTGAGATAACAATAAAAATGGTAAAAAAAAAAAAAAAATATGGAAGGAACAGTTTAAAAATAAAATAAAAAAGCAAAATAAATAATAAAAAAAAAAAAAAAAGCACCGCTGTCCCCCCCTGCTCTTGCGCAAAGGCGAACGCAAGCGTCGGTCTAGCGTCATATGTAAACAACAATTGCATCATGCATGTGAGGTATCACCGCGAAGGTCAGCTCGAGGGCAGTAATTTTAGCAGTAGACCTCCTCTGTAAATCTAACGTGGTAACCTGTAAAGGCTTTTAAATGCTTTTAAAAATGAAGGTAGTTTGTCGCCGCTGCGCGTTTGTGCGCAATTTTAAAGCATGTCGTGTTTGGTATCCATGTACTCGGCCTAAGATCATCTTTTTTATTTCATCAAACATTTGGGCAATATAGTGTTTTTTAGTGCATTAAAAATAAAAAAAGTGTGTTTTTCCCCCAAAAAATGCGTTTGAAAAATCGCTGCGCAAATACTGTGTGGAAAAAAAAAATGCAACACCCACTATTTTAATCTGTAGGGCCTTTGCTTTAAAAAAAATATATAATGTTTGGGGGTTCAACATAATTTTCTTGCAAAAAAAAAAAATGTTTTCATGTAAACAAAAAGTGTCAGAAAGGGCTTTGTCTTCAAGTGCTTAGAAGAGTGGATGATGTGTGACATAAGCTTCCTAATGTTGTGCATAAAATGCCAGGACAGTTCAAAACCCCCCCAAATGACCCCATTTTGGAAAGTAGACACCTCAAGCTATTTGCTGAGAGGCATGTTGAGCCCATTGAATATTTATTTTTTTGTCCCAAGTGATTGAATAATGACAAAAAAAAAAAAAAAATGTACAAAAAGTTGTCACTAAATTATATATTGCTCAAGCATGCCATGGTTATATGTGGAATTGCACCCCATAATACATTCTGTTTCTTCTCCTGAGTACGGGGATACCACATGTGTGAGACTTTTTGGGAGCCTAGCCGCGTACAGGACCCCGAAAACCAAGCACCGCCTTCAGGATTTCTATGGGTGTAAATTTTTGATTTCACTCCTCACTGCCTATCACAGTTTCGGAGGCCATGGAATGCCCAGATGGCACAAAACCCCCCCAAATGACCCCATTTTGGAAAGTAGACACCCCAAGCTATTTGCTGAGAGGTATGTTGAGTATTTTGCAGATCTCGCTTTTTGTCACAAAGTTTTGAAAATTGAAAAAAGAAAAAAAAAATGTCTTTCTTCATTTTCAAAAACAAATGAGAGCTGTAAAATACTCACCATGCCTCTCAGCAAATAGCTTGGGGTGTCTAATTTCCAAAATGGGGTCATTTGTGGGGGTTTTGGGCTATCTTGGCATTTTATGGCCTTCAAAGCTGTGATAGGTAGTGAGGAGTGAAATCAAAAATTTGTGCCCTTAGAAATCCTGAAGGCGGTGCTTGGTTTTCAGGGCCCCGTACGCGGCTAGGCTCTCAAAAAGTCCCACACATGTGGTATCCCCGTACTCAGGAGAAGCAGCAAAATGTATTTTGGGGTGCAATTCCACATATAACCATGGCATGTTTGAGCAATATATCATTTAGTGACAACTTTTTGTACATTTTTTTTTTTTCATTTTGTCATTATTCAATCATTTGGGACAAAAAAAATATTCAATGGGCTCAACATGCCTCTCAGCAAATAGCTTGGTGTGTAAATTCCAGAAAATGTACCCTAGTTTGTAAACGCTATAACGTTTGCGCAAACCAATAAATATATGCTTATTGAATTTTTTTTTTTACAAAAGACATGTGTCTGAATACATTTTGGCCTAAATGTATGACTAAAATTGAGTTTATTCGATTTGTCTTATAACAAAAAGTAGAAAATATAATTTTTTTTCAAAATTTTCGGTCTTTTTCCGTTTATATCGCAAAAAATAAAAATCGCAGAGGCAATCAAATACCATTAAAAGAAAGCTCTATTTGTGGGAAGAAAAGGACACAAATTTCGTTTGGGTACAACATTGCATGTCTGCACAATTTACAGTAAAAGCAGCGCAGTGCAAAATTCTGAAATCACCTCTGGTCCTCTAGCTACCAAATGGTCCGGGGCTTAAGTGGTTAAACTTGTAAACACTGAGTCTGAAAAACAGGCTTGGTCCTTCAGTGGTTAAAAAAAATAAAATAAAACAGGCTGGACATTATTTCAATAGATATCGACAAGGAAATCTTGTATGACTAACCACAATAGCTTAAAGCTCAAGATAGACTACCCATCAGTGGCAAACACTGCCAATAAGTAAAGAGTAAAAAATGAGGGTAATCAACAAGGAATCTCAGTGGCCAATAAATCAATAGGGATCAACCAAAATCCCAGAACTCAAAGGAATCACCTCTTCAAATACATGATGTCATATAATTTGAATACGTTCTCCAAGCCTTCACATGAGAGGATATGTCTATGGGGTAATGAACCATAGGTAGCAAAGTCCTCATATGGAAATAAGGCACTGCAGGTTTAAGTGTGAAAGCAATAGATAAAGCAGCCAGGAAGTGGGGGCAAAGCCAGAAATTAAGAACGGATTAGCAGGCAAAGAGATGAAACAGTATCATTAGAAGCAAGTCCACATACTCTGAGGGAAACACTTTCAACACTAAAGTTCCATGTATCACCTCAGACTTACTGCCATACAGCGGGGCATGGTTTCTCTCTCTCCTCACATGCAAGCATGCAAGATGGCTCACCACTCTCCCCTTTCTTCCTGGTAAACGTCCAAGTATAGCTCAGGCATCCCTTGCTGGGGCACCCCAAGCTCCTTCCTTGGCTACAACACCATGTTCAGCTGGAGCCGAGGTGGTGTGGTAGGTTGTCGGGCTGGAAGCCATGACCGCCCCAGGCACAATGACATCAGACCATCTGTGTGTTTTGCCTGCCCCTTGCCTTGGGCTCCTTGCGGGGCTCATCTAGCAGGCTTATAAAGCCTCACCACTGGTCCATACTCAATGTAACCTGTAGGGGGCTCCTTATTTATTCAACAACATCACTAATATAAGGAAAATACTGCAGTATGTGTATGGATTTTTCAAATCCCCTTATAAATAAATAACTAGGGGCATTTTTATATAGATCCACAAATTTTCAAACATTCTTACAAAGCAGATTGGTGTATTTTCCAAGGCTAACGCCAAGGGGATCTACAAGCACACTACCAAACATATTTAAAGGTCTAAAAATACCTGCAGCTTTAAAGCGGAAGTAAACCCCCCGATTTAACAGTTTCAAAAAACAGTTACATTCCCGGCATGTGCCAGAAATGTAACTGTCACAATGGTTGTGCTCTCAATCAAACTGTGAAACCATACAATGGCTGGTGTCATAACTGATAATATGTGCAGCTTTACGGCAGTTGAAAATTAAATAGAGGCCAAGATGGCAGCTTCCTTGGCTGAAAATGATAGGGGGGTGGGTTTACTTCCACTATAATTCAGAATTTAGCCCTTTTGGGGCCATAGTGCCCAAATTGTATATACACATTTTGTCTTTGCGGAGGAGAACTCCGTTCCTCAGTGCAGACAAATTGAGGGCAAATATTCCCTTAACCTTTAGCCCATGAGGCCTTCCACCATGCATAGTCATTAAATGTTGTGCCAATGGGCTACTCTTGTCCCCATGTTTGATGCTACCAAAGTGTTTACCAATGTGGACCCTCAATTGCCGTTTAGTTTTGCCAATATAGTATTTAGAGCAAGGACACTCCAACATGCATATCAGGCGTGTCATGCTGCAATTAATAAATTGTCTGATTTGAAACATGTCAAAGCAGTCTACATCGGTGAACACACTAGTCTTCTCCACAAATAGGAAAATTTGGCAGTTCCCGCATGGGAACATTCCACTGGGTTTAGAAAGCTTTATAGGCAAATTCCCCATGTTTCTGTCTAAACTCAGATTGGGCAAATTCATCATTCAGGTTTCTAGCTCTCCTAGCTACCATCTGGGGTCTTGGACCTACTATTACTGCTAGCTGAGGGGAGCAAGTCAAGACATGCCAGTGGGTGCTCAAAATGGCCTTCCACTCCTCCCACTGTGCCCCATACCATGTAATTATTCTCAGGTATGAGAATCTTCAACATCTTGTGTAGAGAAAAACTCACTCCTCTCACAGCTTGATGCTCACTTCATGCCCTTCCTGATGATCCTGTGGAGATAGCCTCTCTCCCAAAATCTCCTATACATTTCCTCTCTATAGTCCTCAACTTGGGTATAGTTCCTGCGTATACGCAGCAATTGACCCATGGGTATACCACCACTCAGGAACCCAAGATAAGGAGCTCAAGGAAGGGGGTGACTTTCTCAAAATTGTACATCAACCAGATGATATGGTCATTATTCCCCAATTCATTCAGAAATATATGGAAGTCACTCTTAGAGCCCTTCCAGAGTGCCAGAACATCAGCAATGTACCACAAAGCTACATGGATGAAGTACATCAAAGACCAAAAGACCACCTACTCCACCTACTCCCACCAGTCTAGGTATAGGTAAGCATAGAAAGGGGCCCGTAGGGCTCCCATGGAGGTACTCCTCACCTTTTGGTAGCTCGCCTCCATAACCTGGAAATAGTTGTGATTCAGAGCAAACTCCAATAGGGCTAGAATAAATGTGTTCTTTGCTCCCATTTGGAGGAAGCTATCCTTCAGGAAATAAGAAACTGACCTGAGGCCCCATATGTGTGGAATCAATGTCTATAGGAACTCCACATCAATACCCACCAACAGCACCCCCTCCGGGACCACCACCTACTGAATCTTCAATCACACGTATCTTGGACATAGAAAGACAAATTCACTAATATCTGCCTAATTAGGGCATCTATTTACCTGTTAGTTCCAATGGGCCCTTATCTCTACTACTAAATGTTGAAACTATGAAACTAGGTTTCAAATTCACCCATTCTATTTGTGGGGAAGAATAATAGACCTGTCAAGGTCACCTGTGGCCAGGTGACAGATGCACACCGTAGGGGGACAGGAGTGCACCGCGAGGTAGTGAACCCTATGGCTGGCTTCTGCGGATAGGAAACTGGGTGGTTGTGGAAAGCGGGACCAGAGGAGCACAACCGGGATCCTAACGGAAGCTAGAGCCAAGATTCCCCAGGGCGCGGAGTCTAAGACCCAGCAGGTCTTCTCCAGGGCCTCTAGTGGTGAGGATGTTATGCTGCAGGCTGGGACCAGGTCGCGGCCCCTGGAGTTTCCTAGCTCACGCCCCGTAGGATAAGGGGAAAAGAGGGGAAGCAGCAGCACAAGATAAGAGAGAACCGAATCACAAGCTGAAGGTCAGGGGCCACAAGCAGACAAGGATAACGAAAGAACGAGCCGAAGGTCAAGGGTCACGAGCAGACAGGGATAGTCGGGGACAAGCCAATAACGTAACAGAGAGACAGACGTAGCACACGGCAGGCAGGAACCCAAACACACAATGCCTAACAAACACGTTGATCAGCAAAGCAGGCTTGCAGTGCACAGGTTAATATAGTGTTCTGTGATAGGGCCTGGGGTGGAGTCAGGCTGGGAGGAGATTATAAAGGAAGCCAGGTGAAGGAGGTCTGGTCTCTAAGATGAACACATGAGGAGGAAGGTAAGATGGCAGACAGACATTAATGCATATCCATGACAGTACCCTCCCTCTTACGAGGCCTCCCCCTTCCCCGCCTGGGCCCAGGTTTAGAGGGAAACTTCAGATGAAACTCCTTTAACAGACGAGGTGCAAAGACCTCAGATGCAGTGATCCAAGACCTCTCCTCAGGACCAAACCCTTTCCAATGAACGAGGTACTGAAGAACGCCTTTACAGAGTCGGGAGTCCAGAATTTGACTGATCTCATACTCCTGATTATTCTGAGAGACAGGCGCCACGGTAGGGAGAGGACGAGAGAATTTATTGAGGACTAAAGGCTTTAGAAGAGCAACATGAAAGGAGTTAGTGATTTTAAGGCTCTTAGGAATCTGGAGTTTGAAACAAACCGGATTCAGTTTAGCAGTTACCGTGTATGGACCGATGAATCGTGGAGCAAACTTCAGAGAAGGAACTCGGAGCTTGATGTTCCTGGTAGAGAGCCAGACTTTGTCCCCTGGCTGAAGAGAAGGCGGTTTACGCCTGCGGCGGTCGGCAAAGCCTTTGAATCTTTCAGCAGCTGCCCGGAGGGAATCATGAACGTGACCCCAAAAGGAATTGAGAGACTCCTGAACCGAAGCCAAAGCTGGAATGTCTGGAGAACAGATCATGGGAAGAGGAAGTTGAGGGTGTTTTCCATAAACTGTGAAAAAGGGTGTCTTCTGCGAACTGGTATTCACATGATTGTTATGGGAGAATTCTGCCCACGGGAGTAGAGAGGACCAATCGTCATGGTGAGAAGACACAAAGGTGCGAAGAAAGACCTCTAACTCCTGATTAACCCTCTCAGTCTGTCCATTGGATTGGGGATGGTAAGAAGAAGAAAAATCCAAGACAATATTGAGGGATTTGCAAAAGGCTCTCCAAAAACGAGACGTGAATTGGACTCCCCTGTCGGAAACAATATGAGAAGGGACCCCATGTAGGCGGAGAATTTCTCGAATGAAAATGGGAACCAAGGCAGGGGCAGAAGGAAGACCAGGAAGAGGAACAAAATGAGCCATCTTGGAGAATCGATCGATTACCACCCAAATGACTGTATTATTCTCAGACAGTGGGAGATCGGTGATAAAATCCATGGCAATATGGGCCCAGGGTTCCTTAGGAATGGGCAAGGGCATGAGGAGACCAGCAGGAGCTTGTGTGGAGGATTTGGACTGAGCACAGACATGACAAGCTTTAACGTAGTCTTTGATGTCTGAGCGGAGCTTAGGCCACCAGTAGTGACGACTGATGAGTAGGAAGGATCGGAGGAATCCAGAATGCCCTGCCACCTTGGAATCATGTCCCCAACGAAGGATCTTAGCTCTTAGCTCAGTGGGGACAAAGGTCTTACCAGGCTGAATCTTTGAATTCAGGGTGGTAGAGTGGGCAACAATGCATGAGGTTGGAATGATCGGCTCAGGTTCAGGGGCGGACTCCTCGTCCAAAGTGTCAAATGACCTAGAGAGCGCATCAGCCCGACCGTTGCAGGAACCAGGTTTGTAGGTAATCGTGAAATTAAAACGGGCAAAGAAGAGACTCCACCTGGCCTGTCTAGGATTCAGACGTTTAGCATTCTGTAGATACTGTAAATTCTTGTGATCGGTAAAGATCGTTATGGAGTGAGGGGAACCCTCCAAGAGATGACGCCACTCCTCTAACGCCAATTTAATTGCGAGAAGTTCCCGATCACCGATGGCATAATTCCTCTCTGCTTGAGAATTTTTTTTGGAGAAGAACGCACATGGTTGGCGTCTCTTCTCAAAGATTTGAAGAAGCACAGCTCCCACCCCCATTGAGGAAGCGTCCACTTCAATAAAAAATGCATTCCCAGGATTTGGTCTCCTCAAGAGGGGGCCAGAAACAAAGGCCTGTTTCAGGTTGTGAAATGCAGAGACAGCTTCGGGAGGCCAGTCTCTGGCATTCACACCCTTCTTGGTCAAAGCGATAATAGGCGCGGCAATGGAAGAGTAATTCCTTATGAACTGCCTATAATAATTAGTGAAGCCAAGAAAGCGCTGTGTGGCCTTGAGGCTAGCAGGAAGAGGCCAGTTGGTGATAGCCAAGACCTTCCCAGGGTCCATACGAAGACCCGAACATGAGACGAAGCACCCCAAAAACAGGACCTCAGAACATTCAAAGGAACATTTCTCCAGCTTGGCATAGAGATTGTTCTCTCTAAGACGTTGAAGTACAGTGCGGACATGGTTTCTGTGGACGAGCAGATTTTCAGAAAAGATCAGAATGTCATCCAGATAGATGACAACAAACTGGTACAGCAGATCTCTGAAGATTTCATTGACAAAGTTTTGAAACACGGCTGGAGCATTACACAGACCAAAAGGCATCACCAGATATTCGTAATGCCCGTCTCTAGTGTTGAATGCAGTCTTCCATTCGTCACCCTCCCGTATTCGAATGAGATTGTACGCGCCTCTGAGATCCAACTTGGTGAAAATGGAGGCACCCTTCAACCTATTGAATTGCTCAGATATTAAGGGTAAGGGGTATCGATTTTTAATAGTAACCGCATTTAAACCCCGATAATCGATGCAGGGTCTTAAGGTACCATCCTTTTTGGCAACAAAAAAGAACCCTGCCCCTGCAGACGATGAGGATTTCCGGATGAAACCTCTCTCCAGATTCTCTGCGACATACTCCGACATGGCCTGGGTCTCTGGGATGGACAGAGGGTAGGTACGACCCCTGGGTAGAGTTGCTCCGGGGACAAGATCAATAGCACAGTCAAAAGACCTGTGGGGAGGAAGCACCTCAGCTGATTTCTTACAGAACACATCCCGGTAATCGCTGTATGCAGCAGGAAGATCAGAAGAAACAGAAGTGGCAGCAACCGGAAGACTCTCCTTGGGGGTCACCTTGAGAAGACACGACGAGAAACATGAGGAACCCCAGGCCAGGATCTGCCCAGAGACCCAGTCCACATGTGGAGAGTGGAGCTGTAGCCAAGGGAGGCCCAATACAACTGGGGTAGAGGCCTTGGGTAGAATAAGAAAGGATATCCACTCCTGGTGGAGAATCTCTACAGACATCCTAATGGGTAGCGTCTGGAAGCGAATAGGGCCCCCTGGGAGAACAGTGCCATCAATTGCCGAGACTACCAATGGGGTAGTGAGAGGTGAAAGGGTAAGCTTCATAGAAGAAGCAGTTCTCCAATCCATAAAATTGCCGGCAGCCCCGGAATCCAGGTATGCAAGGGTTGACTGAGGAGAAGTGCCTACATGAAGGAACACCGGCAAGAGCAGGCGAGAAGGTGATGTTTCTGGGTCCAATACTCCACCTTCCAAATGTATTAGACCCGAGCGTTTCCCGGACGAAGCGAGCAGGAGTCACGAAAATGACCCTTGCCCCCACAATAGAGGCACAAGCCCAGAGTTCTGCGCCTAGCACGTTCTTCGGGGGTTAGTCTGGTCCGGCCCAGCTGCATAGGTTCTTCAGCAGGTAGAGGATGCTCCACGGAATGAAGGGAGGGGAGCTCAGACTGGCTAGGACCCAGAGAGTGCTGGCGTCTTTTTTCTAAGGACCTCTCTTGAAAACGAATGTCGATCTGGTTGCATAATGAAATTACATCGTCCAGACCGACGGGAATAGCTCTTCCCGCTAATTCGTCTTTCACTCGGTCAGAGAGGCCATGTAAAAAGGTAGCGACCAGGGCCTCATTATTCCAGCTCAATTCAGCTGTGTGGATACGGAACTGAAGAGCATATTGCCCCACTGAACTAGATTCTTGGCGAAGACGTAAGACAGCACTAGCCGCTGAAGAAGCCCGAGCCGGCTCTTCGAAGATATTACGAAAGAGCTTCAAGAAATCGGACAGGCTGGAAACCACCGGATCGTTCCTCTCCCACAGGGGGGCAGCCCAGGCCAAAGCTTCACCGGAGAGGAGGGAAATGATATAGGCTACCTTAGCCCGGTCAGACAGGAAGCTTTGAGGCTGAAGCTCAAAATGAATTGTGCATTGGCTGAGAAACCCCCTGCAGGCCTTGGAGTCCCCAGAGAAACGGAACGGAGCTGGCAATCTTAGTGAGTGTGAGGCTGCGACTGGTGCTATAGGTACAGCCGCTGGTTGTACTTGGGGTTGCGGATTCGGGGTTCCCAAGGAGACCTGAAGCTGCTCGAATCGAGAAGCCAGATCCTGGAGGAATCGCATCACCTGAGTCTGATTTGATTCCTGGGTTTCAAGTCTGCGAACTATGCCCTGCAATGGATCATCCGCGGGGAGCGGGATGTCAGCCGGGTTCATGGCTGATCAAACTGTCAAGGTCACCTGTGGCCAGGTGACAGATGCACACCGTAGGGGGACAGGAGTGCACCGCGAGGTAGTGAACCCTATGGCTGGCTTCTGCGGATAGGAAACTGGGTGGTTGTGGAAAGCGGGACCAGAGGAGCACAACCGGGATCCTAACGGAAGCTAGAGCCAAGATTCCCCAGGGCGCGGAGTCTAAGACCCAGCAGGTCTTCTCCAGGGCCTCTAGTGGTGAGGATGTTATGCTGCAGGCTGGGACCAGGTCGCGGCCCCTGGAGTTTCCTAGCTCACGCCCCGTAGGATAAGGGGAAAAGAGGGGAAGCAGCAGCACAAGATAAGAGAGAACCGAATAACAAGCTGAAGGTCAGGGGCCACAAGCAGACAAGGATAACGAAAGAACGAGCCGAAGGTCAAGGGTCACGAGCAGACAGGGATAGTCGGGGACAAGCCAATAACGTAACAGAGAGACAGACGTAGCACACGGCAGGCAGGAACCCAAACACACAATGCCTAACAAACACGTTGATCAGCAAAGCAGGCTTGCAGTGCACAGGTTAATATAGTGTTCTGTGATAGGGCCTGGGGTGGAGTCAGGCTGGGAGGAGATTATAAAGGAAGCCAGGTGAAGGAGGTCTGGTCTCTAAGATGAACACATGAGAAGGAAGGTAAGATGGCAGACAGACATTAATGCATATCCATGACAAGACCCTTCTGGAGCAGCCTAACATGTTGTCATGGTTAAGCAGTAATGTTTGTCTCTCAGCTTACCCCTTCTCCATGTGTTCACCTTAGAGGCCAGCCACTCTCACATGGCTGCTTAAATAATCTCTCTTCCAAGCATGGCTCCACCCCAGGCCTTATCAGGGAACACTATATTAACCTGTGCACTGCAAGCCAGCCGTGCTGATCAACGTTGTTTGTTAAGCTATTGTGTGTTTGGGTTCCTGCTTGCCATGTGCTACGTCTGTCTCTGTTTTACCGATCTTGGCTTGTTCTCGACTATCCCTGTCTGCTTATGACCTTGACCATTGCTGTGTCCTTTGTTTATCCTTGTCTGCTAGATGCATCGATCTTTGGCTTATCCCCTCACTATCTCTTGTATCCTGTGCTGCTGCTTCCCCTCTATCCTCTATAGCCTACTGTGAGCGTGAGCTGGGGGACTCTGGGGGCCGAGATCTGGATCCAGTTGCAGCCCAGTCCATCCTCACCACTAGAGGCTCTGGTGAACACCTGCTGGATCTTAGACTCTGCGCCCTGGGGAATCTTAGGCTCTAGCTCCCTGTGGGATCCCTGTTAGTGCTCCAGTGGACCTGCCTTCCTTAACCACCCAGAGTTCCATTCGCAGCAGTCAGCCATAGGGTTCACTACCTTAGTGGTGCACTCCTGGCCCCAACGGTGTGCATCTGTCACCTGGCTTCAGGTGACCTGACACATGTCTATTTTTTAGCTCAAAATTTGAGAGATTAATAACTTTTCATATCCTGCATAGTACCCCCTTTGTACATCTCCAGATTTGTTCTTTTTTCTGGCTCCTCATTCACCCCCTGCTTTGTTCTTTTCCCCCACCTTTGTATCTCCCTTGACCTCCTAGCTTCCCTATACCTCTCTTTTGGGTCGCATACCCTTCCTTGTTGGTGACCTCTTCTCAAAAAATCTCACAGATTTAACTCTAACTTCTTCCTCACTCTCTGAGAAGGATTTATTTTATAACATCAAGTTTATTGAAGGTCAAAAATTACATAGAAATGGAGTCGCAGCTCCAAAAAGTGATAGAAAAACAAAAAGCTACAAGAATGAACTTGCGTTTAACAATTAGAATCTGATTCAGCGGTAAATATTGTCTAGTAAGCTCAGTTTGATATGACATAGCTGTAACTTTAGGCATATGTATTGAGACTTACAACAGTTGAGCTTGGTATATAATTTTTCAAGTTATGATATAATATAAATCAGATCTACTAAGTGACCAAGAAGGAAAATAATAGAATATAAAGGGAGAAGGAATACTGATTGAGTGTCTTTAAATAAAATACAGCTTGGTTAAGGTCGAAACTATCCCAAGAATATTACTGCATAACAAGTATTGGAACTGATATCCCCTGATGAATCATTCTTGTATATCATTAGGTATCAAAATTGGTTTTAACTTGTGTCTATCAGGTTTGAGTATGCCTGAGAATATTTGAATAAAAACTAGGGTTGTCCCGATACCACTTTTTTGAGACCGAGTACAAGTACCGATACTTTTTTCCAAGTACTCGCCGATACCGATTACCGATACTTTTTTTTCAATGTCATGTGACAGTTTGAAAGATGGGGACTGATAGGTGGCACTGACAGGTGGCACTTATGGGCACTGACTGGTGACTGGCGCTGATGGGCACTAATAGGTGGCTGGCAATGATAGATGGCACTGATTGCACTGATAGGTGGCACTTATGGGCACTGATGGCACTGATAGGTGGCACTTGTGGGCAGTGATAGGTGGCACTGATAGGTGGCACTTGTGGGCACTGATAGATGGCACTGAAAGGTGGCACTTGTGGGCACTTATGGGCACTGATAGATGGCTCTTATGGGCACTGACAGGTGGCACTTGTGGGCAGTGATAGGTGGCACTGATAGGTGGCACTTGTGGGCCCTGATAGATGGCACTGAAAGGTGGCACTTGTGGGCACTTATGGGCACTGATAGATGGCACTTATGGGCACTGATAGGTGGCACTTGTGGGCAGTGATAGGTGGCACTGATAGGTGGCACTTGTGGGCACTGATGGCACTTGTGGGCACTGATTGCACTGATAGATGGCACTGATTGCACTGAAAGGTGGCACTTGTGGGCACTTATGGGCACTGATAGATGGCACTTATGGGCACTGATAGGTGCCACTTGTGGGCAGTGATAGGTGGCACTTGTGGGCACTGATTGCACTGATAGGTGGCACTTGTGGGCACTGATAGGTGGCACTTGTGGGCACTGATAGCATTGATAGATGGCACTTGTGGGCACTGATAGATGGCACTGATTGCAATCAGTGCCATCTATCAGTGCCCACAAGTGTCACCAATCAGTGCCCATAAGTGACACCTATCAGTGCAGTCAGTGCCATCTACCAGTGCCACCTAATAGGTGGCACTGGTAGATGGCACTGATTGCACTGATAGGTAGCACTTGTGGGTACTGATAGGTGGCTGGCACTGAAATGCTGTGGGGGAAAAAAATGACACAGGATTTAAAAAAAAAAAAAACTGCTGCAACGCCCATCTTGGTACACCCTGCACTCGGCTGAAGTAAGCAGCAGCAGACATCTTGTTACACCCAGCCCATATAGCTCGGGCTGGGTGTAACAAGATGTCTGCTGCTGCTTACTGCAGCCAAGTGCAGGGTGTACCAAGATGGGCGTGGGGACATTCAGCCGCTGACGGCGACCGAATGTGACAGCACCGGTCACCGATCCTGATGCGGCTGCGCCCTGCACCCCTGCCAGCTTACCAAGTTCAACTGCAGGTGAGGGACTCGCTCTCCGCCCGCGGACTCCGTCCATCGACTGTGCCCGCCCTCTCCAGCCAGACTCCGCCCACACTTTCCTTCAGAGACTCAGCCCGCCCCCTCTCCAGCCAAACTCCGCCTGCACTAGCTCTGTCGACAGACTCTGTCCGCCCTCTCCAGCCAGACTCCGCCCGCACTCCCCCGCCCTCCCCAGCCACTGACTCCTCCCGCCCTCTCCGGCCACAAAAAAAAAGTATCGGTTGAAGCATCGGGAGCATTTGCGCGAGTACAAGTACTCGCGCAAATGCTTGGTATCGGTCCCGATACCGATACTAGTATTGGTATCGGGACAACCCTAATAAAAACCAAGGTGACCAAGTTTTGTGGAAGGGTGCAGCACGTGCCTGTGCCACAGTCTCCTCTATCTCACAAACCTCAGAGACTTTGCGTAGCCATTCCTGAATGGTTGGAATGTGGGAAGATTTCCAGAAAAGAGGAATGAGAGTTTTAGCGTCATTAAGTATGGTTTTAGAAAGCACATTTTTGTATTTCTTGATGGTAAAGTCTGTGACATGGAGGAGGCAACCTACTGCATCCAACTTCAATGATCTGTGATCTGAAACGCCAATTCCCTGACCCTGGACTAAAAGGGCTGTAACACAGGACAGTGCCACCATACTTGGAGAATTTGGTTAAGTTATGGAAAATTGCTAATGTGGTTCCAATAAGGGGATGTGATTTTGAGGCTGCCGAGTATCTCTTCCAAGGGGTCCAGGGGGAAAACCTTATGGGTGTGGGACATAACACCTCCTCTAACCCTACCCAGTCTTTGAGTTTATAGTGACAATGCCAGTCAATGATCCTAGTGACATGTGAGGCGAGGTAATAGTGTTTAAAATTAAAATTATTGGACATAGGCCGCAATCAAAGATGGCGCCGGGCCGCCCAGATACATGAGGCAGCACTGCTTCTAAAGCTGACAAAACTCTGCAGATGGAAGAAAAGCAGAGCCACCAGGACCAAATAAGTGATCCTTTCTCCTCACAATCCTCTGGGGACATGGACACTGAGCAGCAGCAGGGTGAGTCACTATCGCAGCATCCATCCCCAGACACATATAGAGACACACAGGAGCCTGCAGATTCACCTATGGACAGGAACATGGCTGAGCTAACAGAAGCCATGTTCAGTCAATCCAGCCCTCAAATCACTGAACCTGGCGTGTCCTGGACATGGAGCTGTGAGGACGTGTCTGTTCCCAGCTCCGCATCCACCGCAGCACAGATCACAGCATACCGGAGAATCCGAGCCTGAAAACGGCTCAGGATATGTCCCAACGTCGGCGGAACACAAACCAGGACCCGGGGGCTAATAAATCCAAACAGGGGCAGCTGGATTCGTACCTGTACGGGACCCGAGGGAAGGCGACCGAGAAACCTAAGATGGCGCCGGCCGGGAAGTCAGCTAAGCCTCATGCAGCACCACAGACGCAGCCTGTGCAGCCAGCAGCATCCCCTGCATCCCCACGGCTATCCCCTGAAATGGTGAGTGACTCTGCACCCCCAGCATCCCCGGGATCCACAGCTTCCAAGGCAGGGGGATCAGACATAGCTGACTTCATGGAAGATGGGGACATTAAAAGACACATCTGGTCACTCCCCACAAGAGAAGATCTGGAAAGGTTCACTTCCAGGGTGGAAAAGGCCTTTAAGGAAGATATAGCTCAGCTTAAAGAAGACACAACACACCTGGGTAACAGGGTGGAGACACTGGAGCAAAGACTAGATGAAACCCTTCCCACCATATCAGAGCTCCAAATGCGATGCACAGCCCAGGACCACAAACTAGATGCACTATTGTCGCAACTTGACGATTTTGAAAATCGCAGCAGGCGTGCGAACATCCGCATACGTGGACTGCCTGAAGCTACGGCCCCCAATGATATAATCCCCTCTCTGGTTGGGATATTCAGAGAAATACTGGATCTCCCTAATACAGTACCCGTCGAGATCGACCGGGCTCACCGAGCCCTGAAACCCCCCTCGCAAAATGCTGATAACCCCAGAGACATTATATGCAAATTGCACAAATACACCCTTAAAGATCGCATCATGCAAAAGATGCGCAATAGACCCTTTTTTGACTTTGACGGTGCCCACCTCTTCTTCTACCAGGACATTTCGAGACGCACCCTCATGCAACGTAGAGCCCTAAAACCAGTACAAGACGCAGGCCTGCCCTACCGCTGGGGTTTCCCATTTTATCTACAAGCGACTAAAGATGACCGCACGGTAACCTTACGCACAAAGGATGACCTCCCACACTTCCTTTCGGTGCTCGGTCTGGGCTTGGTGGACTTTCCGGACTGGCGCAGAGACGGCGAGATGATGGGACTCTCAGCCACTAGACCCCCCCAACCCTGGATGCAGATGCCGCAAAGGCGCAACAGGAGACGCAGTCACAACCGCCAAGGGAGAGATGCATTGCCTGACCACTCGGCCTCGAGAGACTGATGTCCCAAGCTAGAGCCGACGCCGCCAATCATCCTGCCAGCTAACCTGGAACTATCTTACTCCCCAACAACACCCACCTTCCGGGCATGACAGGGGCTGAACATTGGTGCTGAACATTCCCCCCTCATCAGGAACTATTCTACAATGCCTACAGGACTGCCCGAAGTACCTGACAAGAGCCCGTGAGGGGAACATTTTAATCAGGCTTAATCTCTATCCCTAGGGCCCTAGCACACCCCCCCCCCATGGCCTGTACCTCATAGGCAGCACTTACCCGACTCCACGAAACCCCCTCTTACATGGGCACTCACGCCCAGATACCCGGTACTTCAGGACACCCTTCCAGAGGTGGTTGCGGAGCGGACCCCCCCCTTCTGTTTGTTTTTGTTTTCCGTACTTACCTCCCTGCTGGCCCACGACCCCCCAGTAGGCCCCCCACATACGGGTATTGATCCCATTTGGGATAACAGGCCCAGGCCAGGTGGGTCCCCCATGCTGGGGGCACCCTCGGGCCTCGACCTGCAGTTTTTTCCAACAGTTAGTTGGTTTTTTGTAACAGTTTATTTTAACACTGTACTTCTTGATGTTAACCTCTCTCTTCTTCCTTCCCACCCTCTCCCTTTTTCTCTTGTCCTCTCTCTCGCCTTTCCCTCAGTTGGAATCCGTGTAAACCGCCGCAGCTCGCGCCGGACCACACCGCCAAGGGAAAAGATAACACACTGTACGACGACTCCATGGCAGAGGTTAAGGTAATCTCATACAATGTCCGTGGCCTTTGCTCCCCCAACAAACGTAGCAAACTGTGGTGGGAATTGAAGAAGATGAGGGCCCAGATAGTTCTCTTGCAGGAGACGCACTTCACCCATCAATCAGTTCCCAAACTGCCCACTCACCTCTATAACCAGTGGTTTGTAAGCACATCGCCAACTAGCAAATCCAGAGGCACAGCGATTGCTGTCCACAAACACTGCCCCCTACAACCCGGAGGTACCCTTATAGACCCTCAAGGAAGGTATGTTTTCTTAAAAGGTACCATCGCAGGTACGAAATACACTTTTGCCACCATCTATGCCCCTAACTCAAACCAACTGACCTTTTTGGATAAAGTAATGGAACGCCTGGCGGAATTCAAGGAAGGCCTACTAGTCCTGGGTGGCGACTTTAATATCAGCCCCGACCCCCTACTAGATACATCACACGGGTGGCCCTCACACACAAACGCCTTCCTCAGGCACTTCCGAAAGTCTCTCCAAACTGCGGGTCTGGTAGATAGCTGGAGGATACTCCATCCTAAAGATAGGGACTACAGCTACTACTCCAAGGTCCACGACGTTTACACCAGAATAGACATGTTATATATTGATCGGCCCTCTTTGGAACTGCTGCAGCGGTCGTCCATCGGTAATATAACAATATCTGATCATGCCCCGATTATTCTCACTCTCGACTTGCCCTCAGGTGCCCACAGGACCTGGACATGGCGACTTAACGAAAATCTGTTGGACGACCCTGTAGTAGAGTCGAGGATAGCAGAAACTTTGCAACACTATTTCCTAGAAAATACCACTGCAGACCTGCAAGAGGGAACAATATGGGAATGCCACAAGGCAGTCGTAAGGGGAGCGCTGATTGCCCTGGGCACCAAAATCAAGCGGGAACGACAGGCCGATTTCGATAGAGTACTTACCGCACTCCAGCAGGCGGAACTTAAGCACAAACATAACAGCGACCTCGAGACCCTTAAAAAATTGACAGAGCTTAGGGACATATTTTCGCGTCTACTGGAAAGACAGGCACAGAAGCAGTTAAGGTACTTGTCACACAAATATTACGAACAGGGTAATAAGTGTGGCCGCATGTTAGCAAGAGCACTACGGAAAAAAAGAGCCCAAACACAAGTACAGAAACTTTGCTCTCCCTCGGGAGACTTGGTGTACAAATCTTCCCAAATTGCTGCAGGGTTCCGTGACTATTACGCAACCTTATACAACCTAAACGCTGACGTGGCCCCGACCGACAATGCGGCCAAAGCAAGTACAATACATGAATACTTACATACTAATGGGTTGCCTCCCCTGACCATAGACCGACAAACTGAACTAGATACCCCCATAACCGTTGAAGAAATAGTATCCACAATAAAGGCACTCCCCAACGGCAAAAGCCCAGGCCCGGATGGCTACACTAAGGCGTACTATAAAAAATTCTCCCAAATACTGGCTGGCCAGATGTGCAAATATTTCAATTCCCTGACAAAGGGCAACTGCATCCCCCCAGAAGCCCTGTTAGCGCATATATCGGTTATACCAAAAGAAGGGAAAGACCCAACCACCCCACAAAGCTATCGTCCCATATCATTACTAAACACTGACGTAAAAATACTGGCAAAGATTCTGGCAAACCGATTAAAACACCTTATACCCCAAGTGGTCCACTTAGACCAAACGGGATTTATCACAGGAAGAGAAGCCAGGGACAACTCCATACGAGCGATCCACCTCATTCACTGGGCCAGGAAACAGGCAAACCTCCCCCCCTACTTAATTCTCTCCACGGATGCCGAGAAAGCATTTGACCGCATAGATTGGTCCTACCTGCGTTCGGTTCTCACTGCATGGGGTTTGGGCTCCAACATGTTACATTGGATACAGGCCCTGTACACAAAACCTAGCGCACAGGTCAAAGTAAACGGCATGCTCTCATCCACATTCCCGATTAGGAATGGCACAAGACAGGGGTGCCCGCTGTCGCCCCTCCTCTTCGCACTAGCATTGGAGCCTTTGCTACGTAGAGTGAGAACGAACCCAGACATAACGGGCCTGACGGTAGGGAAGGTAGAGCATAAACTTTCTGCATATGCAGATGATGTATTATTCCACCTGACAAACCCCCTGACCTCACTATCCGCCCTGTTGAAAGAGCTCCAACACTTCGGGACAATTACGAATTTCAAAATTAATTATTCAAAGTCTGAAATTTTGCCCATACAACTGCCCCCGAACATGACTGACATACTGAAGACAAAATTTCCCTTTACATGGGCCAAGAATTCTCTTCGCTACCTAGGCATACAATTGACTGACAGCTTTGACACGCTATACACGATGAACTACCCCAAGTTGATATCGGAGGTTAAACAAGACTTGCTACACTGGACGAAAACCGCATTCACATGGCTAGGGAGAGTAAATGTGATAAAAATGAATGTTTTACCCAGAATCCTGTTCTATATGCAAATGCTCCCTATATTCCTACCCAAAACCTTCTTTAACCACATATCCCACATGCTCACTAAGTTCATATGGAACTCCCAGAAACCGCGTATAGCTATGGGGGTTCTGAGACGCCCAAGGCGCTCCGGTGGCTTGGGGGTCCCGGACCTACAGAGGTTCTACCAGGCTATAATTCTCCAAAGATTGCGTAATTGGCGATTTCATGACCAAACCAAACTTTGGGTCACAATGGAGAAGTATATGGCAGGAAGGAACCTAGCCTATGCACCCTGGCTCCTGAGGGAGCACAGGGGGCTATCGGATAACACATCCCCTCTGACACTTCTGACACTCAGGGCTTGGGACAAACTTAACCGAACGAGAAGCTTAGCCCCCCCTATGTCACCTTTGGCCCCACTGGGAGGGTTCCTTTGGTTCCCCCCTGGGGAAAACGCAGATTTCTTTGGTACATGGGTCGACGATAGGAATGCTAGTTGTGGGAAACTACTGAGGAACGGCAAACTGACACCCTACGACTCCTTGACAGACAGAACGGGGAAAGCACAACTGAACTTCTGGAAATATAGACAGTTGCACCACTTTTTCGGGATAAACAGTAGCTCGATGAGAGACCTCACGACACTTACACCTTTCGAGGGCCTGTTCGTAGCGGACGAGCCGGTCCCGCGGATGGTGTCGGAACTGTATCAACTGTTGGGGCCCTCGGCCCCCAAACCCGCCTGCATACGGCTATGGGAAAGAGAACTGGGGCAGGAACTCACGAGTTCCCAATTGTCATACCTGTATCAGATGACACACTCTAGCTCTGCAGACTCCAAAATGCAAGAAACAAATTACAAATTGTTATCACGCTGGTACAGAGTGCCAGCAGACTTGGCGAGAATGTACCCCAATAGCTCCGACCGGTGCTGGCGGGGATGCGGAGGCCGGGGAACCCTCCTACACATATGGTGGGACTGCCCCATGATCACTCCGTACTGGGAGGATATTCAACATCAGATTAAGGAAGTCCTGGGAGTAGATATCCCCCTCTCTCCGGTCCACTTTCTCTTGCACGTCCCTTCCATGCCCATGAGTCGTTACAAAAAAAACGCACTCCCTCACCTACTAGACGCCGCTAGACGGCTACTTCCTATTCTCTGGAAGACAACGCAGATACCAAATAGGGAGGAATGGATATGCAGGACGAATCAGATCAGGGTAGCGGAGGAATGGATTGCAACCTGTAGGGGCACTAGAGAGAAACACACGGCCAGGTGGGCTCTCTGGACAGATCACTTCTCTGCTCACAATCACGTCCCCTCCAGTCTGGATGAATCTCTTCTACGAATAGCAGATCCGGCTATGGGTCATGGTGGGACGATAAAGAATACCTGATGCTAACCCATCAAGGGGGGAGACATGGGCCACGGACAGTGAACCACTGTACGGTGGTCCCTGCTTTTTCCACCACATGACGAATGAGCGGCTAGCGGTCCGGTGCGGGCAAGGTAGACCCTATGGGCGCAAAAAGGTGAGACACTGAATTCCCCCCTTCTCCCCATTTTCTATCCCAGTCCCCCCCCTCCTTTCCTGAGTCCACTCTAATGACGGAACCTGAGGTCCTTATCCCCTTGTCTCGGTCAACTTCTATTTTCTTTCCCCCCACTGTAATTTTTCGATCTCTTTTCTATGGTTGTCTATTACAATGATTAGGGCGGATGAGACTGATAGTAGCAGTCCGTAAACAGTTGTGGTGTCTGCTCGTGGTGTGGCCGGGCCTGTGCGCACGAGTGCCCTGGACAGTGGCACCGATGATGTGCAGTTGCGTGGTGGGGGTGGGGGGGAGTTGCGGACCCGGGCGGGGCGCCGGGGGAGGTTTGATGGAGGCCCTAAAGGGCCCCCCTCGCTCGGTGTGGCGTTCGGGGAAGGTCATCCCTGGGGTTGGCTGCCGCGGCTCCCCCCGCCCCCCCCCCCTAAATATGTAGCCGGCTCGGGCCGTCCCGCGGGCGGACGCTAACTTTTCAGGAGCAACAATTCCTTGAGCCATGACTGCTCCATCTGCAAAGAACACCCTCGCATTGTCTTGTTATACAGATAATAGTTGTTGTTGATATGAAAATACTACCTTATTGCTGTGTTACGCTTGACACAAATAAAATACTATTTACAAAATCACTGAACCTCAGCAAGCCCATTATTCAGGTGATGCAGCATTGCTAGCTCGCTTCTCCACCATGTTGCAGCAAGATCTCTCCAAAGCCTGCACTATAAAAACCACTGACCTTAAGCACTTGGTTACTGGGCACTTAAACCCCCTTCCTGCCCATTCCAATTTTCAGCTTTCACCACTGTCACGCTTTGAATGACAATTGCGCGGTCGTGCTACGTGGCTTCCAAACAAAATTGACGTCCTTTTTTTCCCACAAATAGAGCTTTCTTTTGGTGGTATTTGATCATCTCTGCGATTTTTATTTTTAAAACAAAAAAAGAGTGACAATTTTGAAAAAAAACTATATTTTTTTCTATAATAAATATCACAATTTTTTTTTCTCAGTTTAGGCCGATACGTATTCTTCTACATATTTTTGGTAAAAAAATCGCAATAAGCGCTTATTGATTGGTTTGCGCAAAAGTTATAGTGTCTACAAAATAGGGCATAGTTTTATAGCATTTTTATTAATATTTTTTTTACAGCGATCAGTGCTATAAATATGCACTGGTTACTGTAAAAATTACACTGGCAGTGAAGGGGTTAACCACTAGGGGCGCTGAAGGGGTTAAGTGTACCTAAGGGAGTGATTCTTACTGTGGAGGGAGGGGACTGACTGGGGGAGGTGACCGATGGTTGTCCCTATGTACAAGGGACACACCATCGGTCTCCTCTCCCTGACAGGATGTGGATCTCTGTGTGTACACACAGAGATCCACGTCCCTGTCTCTGTAAATGCCGATCAACAATTGAGCTGATAGAGAGTAAGGTGGATAACACTGTTAAAAAGGTCAATCAAAATTCCAACATGATTACTGACCTCCAGGATAGGCTGGAAGAGGCCTACACACAAAATTAAGATTTGGATAACCGCTCTCGCAGGTATAATGTGCGTATACGAGGCCTCCCTGAAACACACACTGACTTGGAGGGTGTCATGCGAGAACTGGTGAAGGAACTGATCCCTGACATTAATACGCACCAAATGGAGATTGATTGCATCCACGGGCCCTGATGGCACCACGGTCAGATGGCCTGCCGCGTGATATTATAGTTAAACTGCATTATTACTGCATCAGGGAGAAGTTAATGTTTGCAGCGAGTAATAGACAGGACTTATCTCTATTTGGTACACCCATCCAGCTTTTTACGGACTTGGCCCCTTCCGTGGTGCAAAAACGCAGGAGCCTGAAGCCGCTGTTACAACAGCTCATCAATCAACAGATCAAATACCGATGGGCATTCATTCCCCTTTAAATTATCATTCACCTATAAAGGTAGATCCCACTCTTTCTCTACATTCCAAGATGGCGAAGACTTGCTGCTGGACCTGGGAATCATCACATGGGACTCTCTGGCCCCCTCCCCCTCACGTCAAGAATCTCGCCCCCTCTCCCCACTGTGGCAGGACCGGAAGCTAGAAGATCCCACAGACTGACCTGACTTTGGCAACTATCGCTCTCTTTGTATGGGAGTTGCTGAAGCCCTGCCTCGACGGACTGGTTCCAGTCCATTACTGCCTGTGGTCCTCACACGGTTACCTTAGCCACATTAGTATAATGCTGTTCCCTGTTTATCTGACCAATTATCTGTTAGTTAATTAATAGACATAGTCTATAGCCTATGGCTGGTTGGTTTATTTTTTGTTAAGCTAGGCTGAGCACCCCTGGTTAAGGGGACAATTAAGTCCCCCCGGATTGGCAACCCTGGGGCAGGCGTAACCAATGAGGAACCCGCCTGCCCTGGCATCGCGATACTCCGGAGGGGGGAGTTGGTGCAGACCACCAACGCTGAATTATCAGGTTCTATGTCTATAGGACTATATTAGTCAAAGTTTAAATCAAGTTGCCTATACTAGGGTTTTTGTTTAATGGGTCGGGGCGGTAACTCATGCCACCCGCCTGCAAGACTACCTATCCTCTGAGGAGGATGGTACCCTTGCCCACTCAGTGCCAGACGTTGTATCCGGCTGGGGTTATTCCCTCTAGAGTTGTTACTCTCACCAGATATCTTAAGAGGGAGCACTTGGGCCTACGGCCAACAATTTTGTTTTTGTTTACTTTTATGTTTCTCACGTTTTTATTTCTTTCCCTTTCCCTTCCTTCTTCTCGAGCTCCGCAGCCATGTTCCACCCGCGTTCTCGGGTCAAGGTCAATAATAAGATGGGTAAACTCCACCCCCACAGTCTCATCCACTTCCTCTGTGACTCAAGGTAAGAGTGCTCTGCCCTGCCACGATTGCTAAGACTTATTCCACTGACTATTCGGTAATCACACATAACGTACACAATTAAACGGTCTAAGGCCTTTCAATTTTATCACAAGCAAAAAGCTCTTCTGCTACAGGAAACCCACTTCTCTAAAACTTCAGACCCCCGATACTTAAACATTAAATATCCACAGTTTTACTTGGCGTGTGGTCCAGACAAAAAGGGTGGAGTAGCTGTCTGCTTCTCCAAGCGGACCCCCTTTACGCCCATTACAATAGTGAAGGATAAGGCGGGCAGATACCTTATGACAGTAGGCCGACTTCACGATCAGGTAGTCACATTTATATCTTATTATGCCCCGAACACAGGACAGACGGACTTCTTTAGAGAACTGCTTAGAATACTAATGCCCAAGGTTCAGGGCCATGTCATCATAGGGGGTGATAGCAACATCCCATTAGATAAGATAATGGACAAATCTGACCCTACCAAGCCGATTCTTAAACGACCGCCTATTGGGAGTAGTAGGGTTGCACGTCTATTTCACTTTTATGGTTTGATTGACTTTTGGCGAGAGTATAACCCCACAGCTAGAGACTACATGCATTTTTCGCAGGTACATCATACTTCTTCCAGGATAGATCATATCCTTGTGCGTACCCAGTTGCTCCCGTACCTAACGTCAGTGAAAATATTTTCCACTCCCTAAAATATTGTCCACTCCCTGGTCAGACCATTCCCCAATCAAACTTACCACAAAAGGGCTCTGGACCAAATCTTGCCCCTCCCCGTGGCGACTCAACGCGAGCCTGCTGAATGACCCTATGCTTTACACCTAAATAGAGAAGGAAATACAACAATATGGGGTAAACTGATTCAATTAGCGGCCAGAGCGAAATGGTCCAGAGAACAAACAATTCAGCAATTGGAAGTGAACCTAGACTCCTTAATGGAGGAACAACATAGACATCCTCAGATTGACATCAGACATAAGATAGACAAAGCAAGGTTAGCACTCAACCTGAGTTTGACCACCCAAGCGGAGAAACACATCAGCTGGTCCAAACACAGATACTATACCATGGGGGATAAACCCACTACAATGTTAGCTAGGAAATTAGTACCCCGACCATATACACCGACCTTACCAAAATTAAGGTTACCCACTGGACATCCCACTCAAAACCCTGAATTGATTCTCCAGGAATTCCATAAATTCTACACCAAATTGTGTAACTCACCGACCAAGTACCGAGCCCTCTAAGGCTGAAACGTTCTTTCGCGAGATTCAATTGCCCAAACTGACGCAGGCCCATACAGAACTGATGGACAGGGATGTTATGGAAGCAGAGATTTAAATAGCCATTAAGGCTATCCACCCCTCTAAAGCCCCAGGACCGGATGGCTTTACCGGCCATTATTACAGAAAATATCATGAACTCCTAGCTCCCCATTTGTGTTCTTATTTTAATGATTTAAGATGGGGACATAAAATCCCCAGTCATCAAAATGTTGCCTATCCTAATGTAATACCGAAACCAGGGAAGGACCTTGGGGACTGTGCAAATTATCGCCCAATTTCCTTAATCAATACGGATCTAAAAATATTAACAAAAGTTTTGGCCCTTAGATTAAACACTTTCCTCACACACTACATTCATCCGGACCAGGCTGGCTTTGTTCCGAATAGGCAGGCTTCGGATCAGACCCGCAGGATAATAGACTTAATTTCCACAGTACAGTCAGACTGGGACCGCAAGGGACCCAGACAAGGGATGCTGATTTCGTTGGATATCCAGAAGGCATTTGACTCCCTTTCCTGGGACTACCTATTTGACGTGTGATATATCGCTTTGGTTTTGGCAAGCACTTTCTGGCCCTCCTTCGAACGCTGTATGATACACCATCGGCCTCATTGATGCTCAGAGGGTATTCCTCCCAATCGCTTGCCATTAGGAGGGGAACTAGGCAGGGCTGCCCTTTATCCCCACTGTTATTCGCCCTAGCAATAGAGCCACTGGCCATTAAGATTCACACGTGTCCGAATATTAGGGGGATAGTCTGCAGAGACTACGAACATAAGTGCCTACTTTTTGCAGACGATCTCCTGCTGACCCTGACGTCGCCAATCATTTCCCTTCCCAACTTACATGCAATTTTACAACCATTTTCTGATATCTCAGGGTTAAAAAATAACCATAGCAAATCTAGGGCTTTAAATCTCTCATTGCAGAGAGCCACCCAGGAAACACTGGAACATACCTACAACTTTTTATGGGAACAGGAGGCTCTTCCATATCTAGGGATACATCTCACCTCCTCGATTCAAACACTATATAAAATGAATTACCCCGTCCTATTTAAGAGGTTGAACGACGATTTAGCTGAATGGCAAATTCACCCCCCATCGTGGTTTGGCAGACTACACTCAATAAAAATTAATGTGTTACCGAGGTTACTATATCTATTTCACACCATACCAGTGCCACTGGTCAGACACGACCTTCAAATGTTTCAAAATAGGATCCTTACGTTTATTTGGGGAGATAAAAGGCCTAGGGTGAACAGAAATACAATGTATACTCCAAAACGTAAAGGGGGACTTGGCCTACCTGATTTACGGAAGTATTTCTATGCGGCCCAGTTGACCCAACTTTCTAGGTTTCACTCACAGCAAACCCAAGCCATTTGGATGACAATGGAATCCTATTCCTGTCATCCTGAACCAATCTCTCATTTAATGTGGCTCCCAATGAAAGAGAGACCGATAATATTATGTCCTACTCTCTCTTTCTCTCTAGAAGTCTGGGATAGACTTTCAAGGACGCAGAAATTTAAGTCACCCCATAATCCGCTAGCACCGCTATTGAGAAATAGGGAGTTCACCCCGGGCCTCACTCCCCTGGCGTTCGGATGGTGGACAAATAAAGGCCTTATACGCATAGCTGATTTGTGTGATCATAAGGGCGTGCTATCCAAATGGTCTCTAGTGGATAAATACCAGATGCCACCCACCGAGCGTTTTAGGTATACTCAAATATACAATTTTATACAAACTGTAGCTCGCAAGGGCGATTTACTGACATTAACACCTATGGAACATCTATGTAGTCAATATGACAAATTTTGTGGCCACATATCGGCCATATATATAATTTTGATGTATGTTTCGATGAAACTAAGTTATATGCTCCAATGGGAACGAGGCCTTCAGGAAACCCTTGACCTTGAGGAGTGGTATACAATATCGGAGACAGCCTCTCGGTCACTTATCAATACCTCTATTATTGAGGCTAACTATAAGGTCTTATTGAGATGGTATATGGTGCCGGCCAGGCTGGCCGCTTTTGTACCTGGAGCTTCTTCAAGGTGTTTTAGAGGATGTGGTCAAGAGGGTTCCACTTATCACATATGGTGGACCTGCCCTAAGGTCAGGAGATTTTGGATCAGGGTATACAATTTTATCTATACCCTTACCCAGGTTAACCTGACAAAATCTGCAAAAAATGCGCTGCTGGGTGCCAGGATAGTGGAGGCCTCTAAGTCCCAAAGGCGGCTTATCTCATTTATCTTTACATCGGCAAAAATAACTATAGCCAGGAACTGGAGGTCAACTGCCCTGCCATTCGACCAGCTGAAACACAAACTGTCGTGGCTTATGCTAAATGAGAGGTTGACGGCAATGGTACAGGACAAAATGAAACTATTTCATAAAGTATGGGATCCTTGGATTGGATACCTAACAAACGACCCCAGGACGCTCATGCATTAGATCTACTCCCAGGTGTCAGATCTCTGGACACGGTACCGTAGTTCCCTCCCCCTTCTTTACTTTTTATCTTACCTATCTTCTCTTCTTTACTTTTTCCACTTACTGTTTCACCCCCCCCCCCCCCCCCTCAATTTTTTTTTTTTTAATTACCGGGTTTCAATCCTGGTATTATTTGGTTATGATGTCTTTTCTTTATTTAATTTACCCTTGGTGAACCATTGCTGAATTGGGATACTGAGGGAGTCGCTGTGAGAGCCAGACTCCCCCCGAGAGTTAGATGGGGAGCTGGTTCGTCCATGCGGGAATTGAGAATGAACCATGTATAATATATGAGGAGGATTCCTCAGGCCTTATAAGATGTTTAATGTTTAACTCCCTAACTATGTTATATTATATGCAATGTAAAGCCGAAAACATCATACCTTGTATTGTAAAACGTTAATAAAAAAACTATTGAAACATATATTATGTTTGCTATATATACTATTAAATGTGCCAGTTTATCAACCCAAAGAATGTTTACAATTTAACGCTATCCTCCTTTTTTGTGGGATCCAAACTTTGCTAGAAACTCCCTTGAGACCCTCCAAGTACCCATACAGAGTAAAGATTTGTTTCTCCCAAATCAGCTATATTACTTTTCTGCCCAACTGACCCATATACATTGCTGTATATTTTGAAGCCTAAATAATGTTGCAGTGGCAAAATTAGCCAGGGTCAATTTAAAACTTTTCAGGAAATGAAAATGGAATTTAATTTACCAAATCTTTATTTCCATGCATACTTGCAACTTAGACACATCATCACTACACAATTTGGTCTACAGGGGGTGGTCATGTAAACCTCCAAATTAGACATGTGATCGAAATTTGTTATTTCAAAAAAATTCATAACTTTCAAAATCTGAAAATTCAAAAAATCAGGAAATTCGGAACTTCGGAAACTGGAAAATCCGAATATTCGCAAGAGCGAAAATCCGAAAATAAGAACAAAAATCCCAAAATTAAAAAATCTGAAAATATAAAAATCTGAAATAATAACTAACTATTAAATTATAGGTATTGGAATTTCCTTTCAAATTGGCTGTTAGAGAACGTAAGGAATACAAATTTATCCAAAGTTGCAAATTTTCCGTAATAACGAATGCTGCATCTAAACGAATGGAACGTAACAAATTAATAATAATAATAAATAATAATAAAAAGTTTTTATTATTATTATTATAATTTCTTTATTATTATTAATTTGTGAGGTACTAGGTATTAGTTTGGATGCGGCATTTGTTATTTCGGATAATTTGTAATTGCGGATAAATTCGTATTCGTTACGTTCACTAACAGCCAAATTTGAAAGGAAATTCCAACACCTACAATTTAATCGTTTTTATTAGTTAGTTAGTAATTATTTAGGATTTTCCAATTGTCGGGTTTTCTAAATTTTGGATTTTCTTTCTTATTTTCGGATATTGGTTATTTAGAATTTTCTGATTTTCGTTCTTATTTTCTGATTTTCTAATTTTCAGATTTTCTATTTTTCAAATTTTCCAAATTAGAAAATTTGGAAATCCAAAAATATAATATATATAATACACATTACTACTGTATGCAAAACAAAGTAAAAAATATGTGTGCATGATAACAGACAGGTTTGTTTACCTTACAGTGGGGTGTTTCACCTTCTACCTGCCTAATGGTAGGAGAACTGTTGCTGCCTCCTAGCTGCCCCTACAACCTAGTGTTGGTGGATGGGCTTTAGCCACCTCCTAAATACACCTAATGTGTTGGTGTTGGTGTTGGTGGTGGTGGGTAAGGTATTGCTGCCCGTGGGTAAAAAAAAAGCTTTTGGTATTTATTTATACATACATGAGGGTAGAACTGTCTCATGCAAATCAAAACAAGAAAAAAGGTGAATGATAAGTGGTTACCATGAGCTGTCTGAGAGAGTTCTTCCAAGACAGTTTCATAAATAAGGACCAATGTTTTGTCTATGCATGAAAGATGTCTGTCTGTCCATATTATCAAAAGAGACAAGCAGCAGCAGGCTTTACCTCCTAGCAAGGGAGGATTATGACTTCCACTCTAAGATCTTTTAAAGCTGCGATGACATCACTGAAAGCTGAAAGCTGCAGCTACTCAAGAGTATTAGAATGCATTTCATGCTTGGCTAACTCAAAACTGCAGTGCTAAAATTTACACCTTATTTGATATTCTTCTCCCTGCTGTTAATTGGTAAAGAGATCTTTGACTGTTTTGATCTCAGCTAGAATCCTCTAAATGCCCAAGTCTGCTAAACTGTTCAGCAGGAGAATCTCAGCAGTTGCCCAGTAATGTGAAGCTGCTTTTTTTTCCCTTTTTGGCTTTCGTGCCTTTGGTTTACATCCAAGTTTCACAGGAATAAGAGATGACAGTTGTTATAGATATGCTGGTTTAATTACTTGTCAGCTTATAGCTGATATCTCAGCTAGCCAACATGGAAGCTTAACTTTCTTGTAGTAGCTTACAGCATGACCAACTGCTAGAGTATATTATTTGATGTGTGAGCGCACACAAGAATATTTTTTATCATCTAAATGAAAAGAGAAAAAAAAGCAGTGACTGGAGAATAAAAAAGAAGTCTTTATTTACAGCTATCAAAATAACAGAACTTGTTCTGTATTAAATTTAACATACTGTACATTGCTGCATATTCACAATTAGTGATGAGCAAATTGATTTGAATCAGCCATGAATATATGCATGTAGACTGCAGAGAATCATACAATTCATTAATTATTATTGTCTAGATCTCTGTACTTGTGAGTTTATGCCAGGTAGACAAATCTACACACACATATTCAGAAGCATATAACATTTCCAACTGGGTAATTCTTCAGTTTGAGAAGAAACTGTATTATGTATCATAGCTGTATCATATTATTGTTAGTCCTGTTGATATTTATATCAACAGTCATTTTAGGATCCATTTTGTTATAGACAGTCTGGAATCAACTAAAAATATATTCAATGTTTTTTTGGTTTTGGTTTTTGGTTTTGTTCCAAGCATCTGTTCCAAAAGAGCTGGATCTAGCAAGCTAAATCAGTATGGTAGTGCATATTTCAGCAACCTATACCATAGAATAAAGCACAAGGAAGCACAAGGCTTCAAAAAATATGGACTAACTCGGTACCCACAGAACATGTAGTTCACACTGTATATATAAAATAAACCATTTTTTACTACATTCCTTTAAAACATGGAGTACAAAAAAAGAAGTTGACAGTCTAAGCAAATAAGAGCTCATAAGAGGTCGCACACATTCCCCCAGAGTAATCAATGACCACTAAGGGTCAGAGAAACAGATACCAAATGATGGCGGAATGGTTGCAATATGTGACCAAGCCTGTACATGTTTTGCGACATTTGTCACATCCTCAGGAGGAAGAACAAGCTGAGAGCTGTCTATAATAGAACACAAATATATAATTATATTTATACAATCATCACAGGAAGGGGAGAAAGTGGAAGGGAAAAAGTGGGGGAAGGGCGGGAGAAGGGAAAGAAATGTAAAGAAAGATGGAAACAGGATAAGCAAAGGAGGAAAGAAAAAGAGGGAAAAAAAGGGGGTGAGTAGGAGAAAATGGGGGGGGGGGGGAAGAAATGGAAAGAAGGCAAAAAGGCAGGAGAAAAAGGAAACAAAGGGAGGATGGTGGGGTTGAGGGAAAAGGAGGGGAAGAAAAGAGAAGGAAAAATGGACTTGGTGGGGGGGATAGGGAAAGTAAATGGGGAGGGGAAGGGAAAATAGACTATATACTAACCTTGGTAGAAAATAAAAATACTACCGCATATACTTGAGTATAAGCCAAGTTTTTCAGCACATTTTTTGTGCTGAAAATGCACCCCTCGGCTTATACTCGAGTCACCTTTTTGCGCCTGATCTCCCGGATTTTGGGGACCTGGTACCAGCTGGCTGTAGGTCCCCTGGACCCCAAGCTTGGCACACATGTAGCCCCACTCTTCCTCTACAAGTGTGCAAAGTTTGTTGTCCGGGGGACCCCTTCCATAGACTCCCATGTTAAACGGTAATTTTTCTGGTGATTTTGAGGATATGGTACCGGCCGGTTGTAGGTCCTCTGGACCCGACACTTGACACGCATGTAGCCCCATTGCTCCTCTATAAGTGTGCAAAGTTTTTTGTCTGGGGGACATACGGCTGAGGAGCACCGATTTTTCAAAGGCGGGCACACCTTCTATAGACTCCCATGTTAAACGTCAGTCTAGTCATGGGCACAGTGAGGCATGGGCACAGTGAGGCATGGGCACAGTGAGGCATGGACACAGTGAGGCATGGACACAGTGAGGCATGGGCACAGTGAGGCATGGACACAGTGAGGCATGCACATGGACACAGTGAGGCAAAGTAAGGCATGCAGATGGACACCCTAGGCTTATACTAGAGTCAAAAAGTTTTCCCATTTTTTGTGGTAAAATTAGGTGCCTCTGCTTATATTCGGGTCGGCTTATACTCGAGTATATATGGTAAGTGTGCCAAAGGGAAATAAAGACAGATAGGTAATTGACACTTCAAAATAATCACTCTGCACTTTCCAAGGTGTCACTTGTCAGGTTGGCTCTGAAAATATCTACCCCCAAAAGGGGGTCAATTTGGGGACCACAGCCAAAGAGAATCCAAAATTCAGGGGTCGGTGGACATACAAATGATAGACAAAACGGTAGCAAAACAACCTATGTAAAAAAATGAGGAGACAAAACAGTTGTAATTCCACACAAACTGCCCATCAAAAGTTGAGAAACAAATGGTCCACAATTGCTTACTTGAGTCACATAATCACTAATGTTGGGCGAGCGGTTCGGATTGAGCATAGTTTGCTTCAAACATCGCCCATTCGCTTGTTCAGCAAACACCCAAATGTTTGGGGTGCTCGGCACCACACAATGCACTGCGCACTACACAGTGCATTTTAAGCAATGATTGACTGAAGCAATGAACCTGACCGCTGGTTAGGTGCGAGGCTTTGCCCAATCAAGGCACAGTAAATAGCTGGTTGATAAGGAGTGGCCTAGGAAGCCGCCTGCTGCATCCTTAACTAGGGATGAGCTCAGTGTTCGAGTCGAGCGTACGTTCGACTCGAACATCGGCTGTTCGCTCGTTCGACGAAGATCGAACGATTTGGGCCGTTCGCGCCAAATTCGAGTGACGCGAACGGCCCACAATACACTGTGCCATCGCAGTGCAATCCCGGTGCTGTGATTGGCCAAGCATGCACTGTGACCCCGCATTCTTGGCCAATCACAGCGCCGGCAGCTAGGAGAGCCATATTTGACCACAGGCAGGTTGCCTGTGGCCAATTATAGCTCAGGGGGTTTAGCACACGCCCCACACTATAAAAGGCCGCCAGCACGGCGGCCTTGCGTAGTGTGTTCCGGCGCAGGGAAAGAGAAGGATAGGCAGGGAGAGTGTCATTGTGCTATTCTTTGCTAAACCTTGTGTGTAGGGAGAGAGAAAGATAGGCAGGGAGAGTGTCAGCGATATTCTTTGCTAAACCTTGTGTGCAGGGAGAGAGAAGGATAGGCAGGGAGAGTGTCAGTGTCATATTCTTTGCTAAACCTTGTGTGCAGGGAGAGAGGATAGGCAGGGAGAGTGTCAGTGTCATATTCTTTGCTAAACCTTGTGTGCAGGTAGAAAGAAGGATAGGCAGGGGACAGTGTCAGTGTCATTGTTGCTAAGCCTCCTGCACAGTATACACCTAAAGCTTGCCCGTATTGCTGTGTTTTCCTGGTGTGTTACACTAACAGGCATTTGCAGCACTTACAGCGGGCGTAGTGTGCTTCCTGCTAAATATACACCTGAAGCTAGCCCGTATTGCTGTGTTTTCCTGGTGTGTTACACTAACAGGCATTTGCAGCACTTACAGTGGGTGTAGTGTGCCTCCTGCACATTATACACCTGAAGCTAGCCTGTATTGCTGTGTTTTCCTGGTGTGTTACACTAACAGGCATTTGCAGCACTTACAGCGGGCATAGTGTGCTTCCTGCTAAATATACACCTGAAGCTAGCCCTTATTGCTGTGTTTTCCTGGTGTGTTACACTAACAGGCATTTGCAGCACTTACAGCGGGCGTAGTGTGCCTCCTGCACATTATACACCTGAAGTTAGCCCGTATTGCTGTGTTTTCCTGGTGTGTTACACTAACAGAAATTTGCAGCACTTACAGCTGGCGTAGTGTGCTTCCTGCTAAATATACACCTGAAGCTAGCCCTTATTGCTGTGTTTTCCTGGTGTGTTACACTAACAGGCATTTGCAGCACTTACAGCGGGCGTAGTGTGCTTCCTGCTAAATATGCACCTGAAGCTAGCCCTTATTGCTGTGTTTTCCTGGTGTGTTACACTAACAGGCATTTGCAGCACTTACAGCGGGCGTAGTGTGCTTCCTGCTAAATATACACCTGAAGCTAGCCCGTATTGCTGTGTTTTCCTGGTGTGTTACACTAACAGGCATTTGCAGCACTTACAGCGGGCGTAGTATGCCTCCAGCACATTATACACCTGAAGCTAGCCCTTATTGCTGTGTTTTCCTGGTGTGTTACACTAACAGGCATTTGCAGCACTTACAGTGGGCGTAGTGTGCCTCCTGCACATTATACACCTGAAGCTAGCCCTTATTGCTCAAGCTTTTTTTCTTTTGTGTTACACTAACAGGCATTTGCAGCACTTACAGCGGGCGTAGTGTGCTTCCTGCAAAATAAACACCTGAAGCTAGCCCTTATTGCTATTTTTTCCTGTTGTGTAACACAGGCAGTCATCTGCAGCACTTACAGCGGGCGTTGTGTGCTTCCTGCAAAATATACACCTGAAGCTACCCCTTATTGCTGGTTTTCCCATCTCCCTGCAGGCCATTAGAATGTCTGGAAGGCAAACAAGGAGAGGCAGACAGTCAGGAGCCAATAAAAGAGGGCAAGCAGGCTCTGTGTCTAGAGACAACAGTGCTGGTCGTGGACGCGGTGCATCGTCATCAGCACGTGGCCATGGGACACGCTTGTCCTTCTTTTCGGCAGCTGGACGTGTTGAGCCGCATCATGCCGAAGACTTGGTAGAGTGGATGACCAAGCCCTCCTCATCCTCTCTTACCCAGGCTCAGGGTACTGGCAAAGCAGCTGCCAAAGCGTCCTCTTCCCTCGTATCAATGTCATCATCAGTCACTCCTTCCCTAGACCCACCATGTCCTCCTGAGGAGTCCCCCGAACTGTTTGAGCACAGTGTTGGGTACATGCTCCAGGAGGATGCCCAGCGTTTCGAAGGGTCTGATGATGATACCCAGCTAGAGGAAGGCAGTAGCGTGAGAGCAGAGAGAGGGGATGCTCAAGAAGGACACCAATCTGGCAGTCATGTTCCAGCAGCTGCAGCATACTGCCAGATTGGCTCCAGTGATGAGGAGGGAGGGGATGATGAGGTCACTGAGTCCACGTGGGTGCCTAATAGGAGAGAGGAGGAGGAGGAGGATGAGGAGGAGGCACATCTCCAACGAGGCAGGATGCCCTCCGGGGGCCAGCGTAAGGGCAGCACACCGACTGAATCACACCGCAGAGCTCCGCCTGTGCAGGGCGCTGCCTCTGCCCGTTATTCAAAAAGTTCTTTGGTGTGGGCCTTTTTTGAGTCAAGTGCATCAGATCGCACAGCTGCTGTTTGCAACATATGTCTCAAGCGTATATCGAGTGGCCAAAACATCAGCCGCTTGGGCACCACATGCTTGACCAGACATATGTTGACCTGCCATGCAGCTCGTTGGCAAGCCTACCTTAAAGACCCACATCAAAGAACAAAGCGGACCTCTCCTTGCACTGTATCAGCTGGGATCTCCAACCCCACTACACCTTCAGTCCTCTCTGAAACCTGCACTGAGAGGAATGAAGGTGTAGAATTAGGTGTGTCACAGCCATGTACTTGCGGGCACTCTGCTAGCAGTACACCGACGTCCGATTCTAGCAGGCAAATTTCCCTGCCCCAGCTGCTGGACCGTCGAAAGAAGTTCACTCCCAGCCATCCACATGCCCAGCGGTTGAATGCTAGCTTTGCTAAATTGCTAGCGCTTCAACTGCTGCCTTTTCAGTTGGTAGACTCTGCCCCCTTCCGTGAGTTTGTGCAATGTGCGGTTCCTCAGTGGCAGGTTCCCAAACGCCACTTTTTATCACGGAAGGCGATTCCGGCTCTCTACCGGCATGTGGAAGGCAATGTCCATGCCTCGCTGGACAGGGCGGTCAGCAGTAAGGTGCATATTACCGCTGACTCATGGTCCAGCAGGCATGGACAGGGACGTTACCTTTCTTTCACGGCCCATTGGGTCACTCTTTTGGCAGCTGGGAAGGATGCAGGACAAGGTGCAGTAGTGTTGGAGGTTGTTCCGCCGCCACGCCTCCAAAATGCTACTACTGGTTGTGACACACCTCTCTCCTCCACCCCCTCCTCTTCTTCTTCCTCCATGGCCTCTTCCTGTGCTTTGTCCTCGGAACCAGCGGTGCTCTGTAGGCGTTCAAGGGGCTACGCAAGTACGCAGGCAAAAATATGCCATGCTGTGCTTGCGCTGGTGTGTTTGGGGGACAGGAGCCACACTGGGGCAGAGGTTCTGTCTGCTCTGCAGGGGCAGGCCGAGAGGTGGTTGACGCCACGCCAGCTTAAGCCAGGAATGGTGGTTTGCGACAATGGCACCAACCTCCTCTCCACCCTCCGACAGGGACAACTGACCCAAGAGCCCTGTGTGGCTCACGTCCTTAACCTGGTGGTGCAGCGGTCCTTGGGCAGGTACCCGGGCTTACAGGATGTCCTGAGGCAGGTCAGGAAAGTCTGTGTGCATTTCCGCAGATCTTATAATGCCAGTGCTCGCCTGGCTGAGCTGCAAAAGGAGTTGAGCCTGCCCAAGAACCGCCTTATATGTGACATGCCCACCAGGTGGAACTCAACGTTGGCCATGCTGCAGCGGCTGCATACGCAGCAGAGGGCCATCAATGAGTACCTGTGCGACTACGGCACCAGGACAGGGTCAGGGGAGCTCGGGTTTTTTTCACCACGCCAGTGGGGCATGATCAGGGATGCATGCACTGTCCTGGCACCATTTGAGGAGGCCACGAGGATGGTGAGCAGTGACAGTGCATGCATCAATGACACTGTACCTCTTGTCCACCTGTTGGAGCACACGCTGCATGGAATAATGGACAGGGGACTTGAGGCAGAACAGAGGCAGGAAGAGGAGGACTTCCTTGCCTCTCAAGGCCCCCTTTACCCAGACAGTGTTCCTTCTGTCCCACCCATCGCACAGGAAGAGGAGGAGGAGGAGGAGGAGGATTGTGTCAGCATGGAGGTGGAGCCTGGCACTCAGCAGCATCAACAGCAGCAGTCTTTTAGGGATGATTTACAGTCCCAAGAAACCTGTGGACTTGTACGTGGCTGGGAGGAGGTGGCTGCGGATCATGTCGTCCTTAGTGACCCAGAGGACTCCAGACCTAATGCCTCAGCTAACCTACACTGCATGGCCTCCCTGATCCTGCAAAGTCTGCAGAAGGATCCTTGTATTCTTCGGATCAAGGAGAGGGCCAATTACTGGCTGGCCACTCTCCTTGATCCACGGTACAAGGCTAAGGTTGCGGACCTTATCTTACCATTGCAGAGGGAGCAGAGGATGAGACAACTCCGGGAGGCCTTGCAGAAAGGTCTGTGCAACGCGTTCCCAGAGACTGGGAGGTTACAAACTCCTGGTCTGGGACAACGAGTTGCTGAGGCTTCGGTCAGTCAAAGAAGGAGCGGTGGGGAAGGTGGCCGTCTGACCGATGCGTTCAGACAATTCTTTAGTCCGCAGCCCCAAGGTATGATCGGTTCCAGAAACCATCGCCAGCGTCTGATATACATGGTGCAGGAATACCTAGGGGCAAGGTCAGATTTGGACACCTTTCCCACCGAAAATACTCTGGCTTGCACAGTATGCAATTGAGCTACTGGCCTGTCCTGCATCCAGCGTTCTTTCAGAACGCACATTCAGTGCTGCTGGAGGATTTGTCACGGATCACAGGGTGCGCCTGTCCACCGATTCAGTTGATCGACTGACCTTCCTAAAGATGAACCAGTCTTGGATCACCACCAGCTACCAAGCATCTGAAGCTGATATAACAGAATATTTTTTTTTCAAATGTCACATCCCTTCAAGACTGATGCTGATGCTGACTGAGTGACTGTCCTGTTATGTTGACTGACTATCCTCCTCCTCCTCAATGATCCGATTCATGATGATATCTTGGAAAAACATTTTTGTTTCTGGGTGCCGCCACCAGTGGCTAAGGCCCAATTTTTTAGCCCCTGTTTAACAGGGGCATGTAATTACAATTTTTGATGCAATGCTTTGCAGCAGGGCTCATTCTAGCACTCCAACTAGAGTATCTGGGAGAGGTTGCAGTGTCGTGGCACCAGCACCAGTGCCTAAGGCCCAATTTTTCTGCCCCTGTTTAACAGGGGCGTGTAATTACAATTTTTGATGCAATACTTTGCAACAGGGCTCATTACTGTGCTCCAAGTACAGTATCTGTGAGGGGTTGCAGTGTTGTGTTACCAGTGGCTAAGGCCCAATTTTTCTGCCCCTGTTTAACAGGGGCGTGTAATTACAATTTTTGATGCAATACTTTGCAACAGGGCTCATTACTGTGCTCCAAGTACAGTATCTGTGAGGGGTTGCAGTGTTGTGGCACCAGTGGCTAAGGCCCAATTTTTCAGCCCCTGTTCTACAGGGGCATGTAATTAAAATTCTTGATCTAATAATTCACAGCAGGGCCCATTCCTGCGCCCACCAAGAGTAACTGTGAGGGCTTACAGTGTTGTGACAACACCACCACCACCAAAGGCCCAAATTTTCAGCCCCTGTTCAACAGGGGCATGCAATTACAATTATTGATCTAATAATTCACAGCAGGGCCCATTCATGTGCCCACCAAGAGTAAATGTGAGGGCTTAAAGTGTTGTGACAACACCACCACCACCAACACCACCAACACCACCACCAAAGGCCCAATTTTTCAGCCCCCGTTCAACAGGGGCATGCAATTACAATTCTTGATCTAATAATTCACAGCAGGGCCCATTCATGCATTCACCAAGAGTAACTGTGAGGGCTTACAGTGTTGTGGCACCAGCACCACCATCAAAGGCCCAATTTTTCCTACCACTGTTCAACAATGGCATGTAATTACAATTCCTGATATAATAGTTGACAGCAGGGCGTTCCAGCGCCCACCAAGAGTAACTGTGAGTGCTTACAGTGTTGTGCCAACACCAACACCTAAGGGGTCAATTTCTGCAGAGTATATATGGCAGGCCCATACTTTCAAACATCCAACTTACAAACGACTCCTACTTGCAAACGGAAGGAGACAACAGAAAGTGAGAGGAAATCTACCCCTAGGAAGGGAAATTCTCTTCTGTAAGAGTTAATATGGGAAAAAGGTGTCTCCTCTCTACTGATGCTTTATCACCAATCCTTGTTTCAATAAAAACCCCACTTTTCAAAAACAGTTGTCATTGGGACGGAAAGTGAGGTGAAATGTTCTGAACAGGGGCACAGACAGCAAAACAAATGTTACAGGGGTGAAAAAGCCTTCCCTATGTTTTCCAAAAAGCTTAAAAATTTATTTTTTGTCTGGAGATACACTTAAACAATCTACGTGTTCAAAATTACAAACAGATTCTACTTATGAACAAACCTACAGTCCCTGTCTTGGTTGCACCGCCTGTATACTGCTGTTCAGAGTATATAGGGCCTTTTTTATTGTGTGTGCGGGGTTCCCCTTAATATCCATACAAGACCCAAAGGGGCTGGTAATGGGCTGGGGTAGGGAGGGGGGGGGCTGATGGGGTAGCCATGCCATTTTTCTCAAAGATTTTCATCCATATTACCGGGACCAGACATGACATTAAAGCCGCAAGCAGTTTTAAATGGCTTTTTTTCCTTTAGAAATGTCATTTTGTGGAGGGACAGTTCTAAACATGGGAAACACATGCCACTTCACAGGCATACTTTAGACACCCCCCAGGTACGATATTTAAAGGAATATTTGACTTTTTTTTTTCACTTTATGCATCATTAAAATGACTGCTCCCGAAAAACGGACGTTTTTAAAACTTTTTTTTGCATTGATACATGTTCCCTGGGGCAGAACCCGGGTCCCCAAACCCTTTTTAGGACAATAACATACATATTAGCCGTTATAATTAGCACTTTAGATTTCGAACGTTCGCGTCCATTGTATTTAATAGGGTTCTAAAGTTCGCACGAACTTTCGGTCCGTTCGCAGGTTCTGGTGCGAACCGAACCTGGGGGTGTTCGGCTCATCCCTATCCTTAACAACGGATGAGTCATCAACTGTCAACAGGCTTCCCGCTGTCAGCTGAATGAAAAAAAAACATTGCCTGCAATAGAAAAATGTGGGTAAAAAAAAGTTTGGCGTGGGGGTTCCCCCCAATCCACACTTTGCCTTTTGACCCTGGTATGAATTTTAAGGGGAACCCCATGCCAAAATGAAAAAAATGGTGTGCCCCCCCCAAAATCCATACCAGACCTTTAGGTCTAGTATCGATTTTTTTTAATGGCGTGGGGTCCCCCCAAAATCCATACAAATCCTTATCCAAGTATGCACCCTGTCAGACCAGGAAAGGGGGGAAGAGCAAGCGCCCCCCCTGAACCATACCAGACCATGTGCTCTCAACATGGAGGGGTTCTTTAGGACAGGGGGGCTATGCCCCTTCACCCCAAAGCATCTTGTCCCCATGTTGATTTGGACAAGGGCCTCTTCCCCACAACTCTGGGCTGTGGTTGTGGGGGGTCTGTGGGCAGGGGGCTTATTATAATCTGGAAGCCCCCTTTAACAAGGGGGCCCCCTGATCCCGCCCCCACATGTGAATGAGTATGGGGTAAATAGTACCCCTACCCATTCACCAAAAAAGTGTCAAAAATAAATTAAAACACATCGTTTTTGACAATTCCTTTATTAAAAATAAAAAAAACTATTTCCCCCAATGTAGATCCATCATCAATCACGCCGTCCGCCTCACCCAAACAAATGAAAAAAAGCTCAGCTTGCGACAAAGATTAGGTTTGACAGTTCTTAAATCAGTAAGGGTGAGGTCACCTGTTGATGTTGATCTTGATCCCCCCTGGTTAACACTAGGGGCCAATCAAGGGGTTAAATATGTTCCCTAGGGAGTGATTTTAACTGTAGGGGGCGGGGACTCACAAGGGGAGGAGACCGATCTGTGTTCCTCTGTACTGGGAACACACATCGGTCTCCTCACCTCTGACAGGACGTGGATATGTGTGTTTACACACACAGATTCACAGTCCTGCTGTGATCACGGGCAATCGCGGACACGCGTAACGGGTCCCGAGCAATGCGGCGCTCGCGCCCCCTAGATGGCCGGGAAGCCCAGGATGTCATATGACGTCCACCCAGGATGGGAGATCCCTCCTGTGGACGTCATATGTACATGGGCGGGATGGTAAGTGGTTAATGACTAGAACAGTACCACTGGATTGGCGCAGGGCCAATGTGGTGCACATATTTAAAAAGGGATCAAAGTCTTTGCCAAGTAACTATAGACCTGTTAGTTTAAGTTCTATAGTCGGGAAGATACTGGAGAGTTTAATATCAGACCACATAGTTGAGTTCTTGCTGGAAAAAAAAATATTTTCAGCAACAGACAGCATGGATTCATGAAAGACAGAAGTTGTCAAACAAACCTGATTTCTTTTTATGAGGTGGTAAGTAAAACTTTGGACAGAGGGATGGCTGTGGACGTGGTATACTTGGATTTTGCAAAAGCTTTTGACACAGTTCCCCACACACGGCTTATGTGTACAGGCTTGGAAAGATCAATTTGTAAATGGATAGAAAACTGGCTAAAAGACAGGATTCAGAGAGTAGTGGTTAATGACTCTTAAGCCTCGTACACACGACCGAGTTTCTCGTCGTAAAAAACACGTCGTTTTTTTCGACGAGATTCTTGTTAACCTTGTCGATTTTCTCGTCAAGCTTTCCATGCGTACACACTGACATTTCCCAATTTCCTCGTTGTTCTCCGCGGTCACGTCCAGCACGTACGACGGCACTATAAAGGGGAAGATCTTTTTTATTGGCGCCACCCCTTGGGCTGCTTTTGCTGATCTCGTGTTACCGCGTGTGAAGTAAAAGTTTGGGAAGAGACGATTCGCGCTTTTCAGTCTTCGTACTTTTCAGATCGTTTTCTGCGGTTCAGTTTGTGCTTGTGGGTTCGTATCCTGACTTTCAGGGCGTCTAGGCAGGTCGTATCTGTTTTACAGTGCATTCTTGCCTGTTTGTTTCTGTTTTTCAGTTCGTTATTCATAGGCCTTGCTGTTCTAAAGTGCGTTCTGTTCTGTACGTTCTGATAAGAAGACCGTTTCCTAGCCATGTCGCCTGGACGTTCTCGTCATCGAGTTCGTGCTGTGCGTGCGCTTGGTGTTGGTCTGCTTGTTTTGGACCAAGACCAGTCCATGAATGGTGTGAGGAGGAGTTCATGGACCAAGAATTGGTTGCTCCAGCGGGACCAATTTTGCCACATGCCTCTGCTGCGGGAGATCGTCGAGAATAATCCTGAGGACTACAGGAATTTTCTGCGGATGTCTGACCCCGTTTTTCAGGAACTGTTGGCTTTGGTGTCCCCCTATATTACCAGGAAGGACACCGTTATGCGGGAAGCCATCAGTGCTGAGCAGAGGCTCATCGCCACCTTACGGTACCTGGCGACAGGGAGAAGTCTTCAGGACTTGAAGTTCACGACAGGCATCTCCCCCCAGGCTCTGGGCCTCATAATCCCAGACACCTGTTCTGCCATTATACAAGTCCTGCAGGAGAACTATATTAGGGTAAGTTTTCTCCATTAACATCACATTTTATGTATTACATGTATGCTAATGTATTGTATTTCTTTCATCCTTCCCTAATTACCATGATTGTAATATGCTGAGAATGTCCCCTTTGTCCTCATGTATGCCTGAAGCTTTAGATTGCCCCTTTTTTCTCCTCCATGCATATTTCCCTTCACTAACCTTTCCAGCAGGGGCGCCTGTTGCTCCAAATGTTTGGGGGTTCAAACCCCAATTTAGGAAATAAACTTCCTCTTTTTTGCTCTGGTGCCTATTAAACGCCCCCATTTGTTCTCTCCAATGCAGCCATTTTGTCCCCTCCAATGCAGCCATTTTGTTCCCTCTAATGCAGCCATTTTGTCCCCTCCAATGCAGCCAGTTCCCCCCCAGCCCTGCACTTACCTTCTTGTGGTCAGCACCATCCTTCTTCTGTCCTTGATGTCTTCTCCTTCCCTTGATGTTGCATCAGCCAATCATGTTACCATTAAACAGACTTGGTGAACATGATTGGCAGAGCAGCCTGTCAGTGTTTACCCAAGGAATGCCCCCCCCCCCCCTGCGTCCCCTATTTAACTTTTCTGCAGCCAATTACATACCTCAGGCTGTAATGTGCGAGACAATTTTCCTTACTATTTCTGCTATGCAATTTTAAGCCCATAAATGCCGCAGTTCTTCATATGTCGGTCGCTTAACAGGGGGCCATCCACCTGAATAGTGGGCGGCATAGACAATACATAGGTTAATGCAAGGCATAAACCTATGTATTGTTCTGAGTGATGGGCACAGGAGAGAGGGGGCAGTGCTCCAGCGCCCACTCTGGACGCACCGCCACTGCAATGCTATCCTGTGGCCAAACACATCTACCCCCCCCCTCCCCATTATAATTTATTACTGGACCATCATAGGGGGTGATGAAAATGATACATGAGCCTTCCATTATACTTATTTAAAACACCTTAATAAACGTAGACTTTGCTTGATGTTGGCCTCTAATGTATTTTCTTAGAATATACTTGTAATGTTTGATTTGTGTATTCTAATATTTTTTCATCTTGTTTGACTCCACAGCTTCCTTCCACGCCACAGGAATGGCAGACTGTGGCATCGGAGTTTGCCACGCGGTGGGACTTCCCCAACTGCGGTGGTGCTATAGACGGGAAGCACGTCCGCATCGTGCCGCCACCCCGTCCTGGGTCCTACTACTTCAATTACAAGGGGTTTCATAGCATTGTGCTGATGGCGGTGGTGTCAGCACGGTATGAATTCCTCTATGTTGATGTAGGGAAGAATGGCCGGATGTCCGATGGGGGATCCTTCATCCAGAGTTTGCCCTCCGTCTCCAGAGTGACGACCTTGCATTGCCACCGGATGCAGGGAATATTGAAGGACTCCCCTTTGTTTTTTTGGCTGATGAAGCCTTCGGGCTCGGACCACATCTTATGAGGCCATTTCCTCAGAGGACCCTGACCCCAGAGAAGAGGGTGTTCAATTACCGGCTGGCCAGGGGCCGAAGAGTCGTTGAAAATGCCTTTGGCATAATGGCCAGCCGGTTCCGCCTTTTTAGGACTCCCATCCACTTGGCGGACTACAAAATAAACTATGTAGTGTTATGCTGCTGTGTGCTACACAATTTTCTTTGCCGCAAATCGAATTCATATATGGCCTCAGTTTTGCCTGAGGCTGGACTTTCCCCTGATAATCCCCTGCCGGGCCTGGAATCTGCCCGTGCTGGCTTGCCCCCCCAAAATGCCCGTGAGGTTCGGGACAAAAACATGGACTATTTCACGGGTAGGGGGGCAATTCCTATGTCAGGCTATGTCTAAAGTTTGCTGTCTAACGATCCAAATAAAAATCTTGTTTAAACTTCTAACTAGAGTTGAGTGGACACCTGGATGTTCGGGTTCGACGGGTTCGGCCGAACTTCGGAAAAAAGTTCGGGTTCGGGACCGAACTTTAACCCGAACCCGGACCCGAACCCCATTGAAGTCAATGGGGACCCGGACTTCTAAGGACTAAAAAGGCTCTAAAAAAGTAATGGAAAGGGCTAGAGGGCTGAAAATGGCAGCAAAATGTTGTTAAGAGCATGGCAAGTGCTCTGCAAACAAATGTGGATAGGGAAATAACTTAAAATAACATAAAAAAAATAATAATAATCTTGACCTAGGAGGACGAGGTCCATATGGAGTAGGAGGTTGAGGTGGCGGTGGATGTGGCTGTGTAGGTGGAAGCGGTGGTGGAGGAGGACGAGGTAGCCAACACTGGTTCAAAAATACAACAATGGCTGGGTAAGGCCGGTGATGTGTCGAATTCTGTCCCCCGTCAAATAGTGTCCACCCTGTACTGCGCTTGCTCAGTATGTAGGACAAGGGGATTTCGAAAATCTCCCAAGACGAACGGCGCCTGCGTGGTGAGTTCAGGTGAAGGCCACGCCATCCGTGGTTCAAGCCGAGCCAAGTGAGGCCGTGCCCGAAGCGTGGCGATCGAACCGAGCCCGTGAGGGGCCCTGTTACTATGTGCTACCGTATGTCCACTTGGATGGTGGGGCTTGAACCTGCACTCACAGCGCAGGCGCCGTTCATCTTCGGAGATTTTGTGAATCTCCTCGTCCTCTGTATTGCGCAAGCGCTGCGCCTTCGCAGTATGGGCCGGACACAATCCGATGGCCGGACAGTTTTTGTCACAACACCGGTATACATGTCTATTCTGCACAAGGTACGGACAAGTCCTGTGGGATCCATGCCTGGTTCATTTTAATGAACGTGAGCTTGTCCACATTGGCTCTGGACAGGCGGCTGCGCTTGTCTGTGATAACGCCCCCTGCCGTGCTAAATACACGTTCAGATAATACACTGGCTGCAGGGCAGGCCAGCACCTCCAAGGCATAAAGGGCAAGCTCAGGCCATGTGCCCAATTTGGAGACCCAGAAGTTAAAGGGGGCAGACCCGTCATCCAGTACATGTAGGCCTGTGGACACATACTGCTCAACCATGTTGGTGAAATGCTGCCTCCTGCTAAGACGTTACATCTCAGCTGGTGGTGCTGGTTGTTGTGGCGTGCTGACAAAGCTTTTCCACATTTCAGTCATGCTAACCCTACCTTCTGAGGTGCTGCCGGTGCCCCGGCTGCGTTGGCGACCTCTTCCTCCTCCTCTGCCTTCGCCTTGTGCTTCCACTGTATGCCCGCTGTCAGGTGGGAATGCCACCAGCAGCACGTCTACCAGCGTGCGCTTGTACTCGCGCATCTTACAATCCCGCTCCAGTGAGGGAATTAAGGACGGTATGTTGTCCTTGTAACGGGGATCCAGCAGGGTGGCCACCCAGTAATCAGCACCAGTTAAAATGTGGGCAACTCGGCGGTCATTGCGGAAACACTGCAGCATGTAATCGCTCATGTGTGCCAGGCTGCCCAGAGGCAAAGAAAAGCTGTCCTCTGTGGGAGGTGTATCGTCTGTGTCCTCTGTATCCCCCCAGCCACGCACCAGTGAAGGCCACGAGCTGGTCTGGGTGCCACCCTGCTGTGAAAATGCCTCCTCCTCCTCCTCCTCCATCTCCTCCTCCACCTCGTCATCCTCCAGAACTGTGCCCTTTCTGCCGGACAATTGTGTACCTGGCGTTTGTTGGTGCAGGAACCCACCCTCGTAGCCACTTGTGAAAGACTGCCCTGAAAGCCTTTGAAATGATCCCGCTTCCTCCTCCTCCTCCTCATCCTGCTGTGCCACATCCTCTTCCATCATCGCCCGAAGCGTTTTTTCAAGGAGGCATAGAACTGGGATAGTAACGCTAAGAACGGCGTCATTGGCACTGGACATGTTGGTGGAAAACTCGAAACAGCGCAACAAGGCACACAGGTCTCGCATGGAGGCCCAGTTATTGGTGGTGAAGTGGTGCTGTTCCGCAGAGCGACTCACGCGTGATTGCTGCAGCTGAAACTCCACTATCGCCTGCTGCTGCTCGCACAGTCTGGCCAGCATGTGCAAGGTGAAGTTCCACCTTGTGGGCACGTCACAAATGAGGCGGTGAGCGGGAAGGCCAAAGTTACGCTGCAGCGCTGACAGGCGAGCAGCAGCAGGGTGAGAACGCCAAAAGTGCGCACACACAGCCCGCACTTTCTGCAGCAGCTCTGGCATATTGGGGTAATTTTTAAGGAACCTCTGGACCACCAAGTTCAGCACATGCGCCAGGCAAGGGATGTGCGTCAAACCGGCTAGGCCCAGAGCTGCTACGAGATTTCGCCCATTATCGCACACCACCAGGCCGGGCTTGAGGCTCACTGACAGCAACCACTCATTGGTCTGTTGTTCCATGTCCCACCACAACTCCTGCGCGGTGTGGGTTTTTTCCCCCAAACAGGAAAGTTTTAAAACTGCCTGCTGTCATTTACCCCTGGCTGTGCTGAAGTTGGTGGTGAAGGTGTTATGCTGACCGGATGAGGAGGCGGTAGAGGATGAGGAAGCGGAGTAGGAGGAGTTAGCAACAGGAGGCAAACTGAAGCGCCCTGCAATCCTCGGTGGTGGAAGGACATGCGCCAAACTGCTATCTGCCTCAGGCCCAGCCGCCACTGCATTTACCCAGTGTGCTGTTAGGGAGATATAACGTCCCTGACCGTGCTTACTGGTCCAGCATCCGTAGTTAGGTGGACCTTGCCACAGATGGCGTTGCGCAGTGCACACCTGATTTTGTCCCCCACTTGGTTGTGCAGGGGAGGGATGGCTCGCCTGGAAAAATAGTGGCGGCTGGGCACGACGTACTGTGGGACAGCCAATGCCATCAGGCTTTTAAAACTCTGCGTCTCCACCATACGAAATGACAGCATTTCAAAGTCAGGAGTTTTGAAATGCTGGCATTCAGGGCCAGGGATCGCGGGTGGCTAGGGGGGTACTTCCTCTTCCGCTCCAATGTTTGGGAGATAGAGAGCTGAACGCTTCCATGGGACATTGTGGAGATGGTCAGTGACCCAGGTGGTAGTGTTGCTGGCAGATCCTCTGTTTGCGGGGTGGCAGGTGCCACTGTCACTACAGAGGTGGATGAAGAGACCGAGACTGCAGCAGAAGAGGAAGCAGGAGGAGCCAGAGACCTTTCTTGGTTTTTGAGGTGTCTACTCCACTGCAGCTCGTGCTTTGCACTTAGATGCCTGGTCATGCAGGTTGTGCTCAGGTTGAGAACGTTTATGCCTCGCTTCAGCCTCTGATTGCACAGCCTGCAAACCACTCGTGTCTTGTCATCAGCACATTGTGTGAAGAACTGCCACGCTAGGGAACTCCTTGGACCTGGCTTTGGTGTGCTCGGTCCCTTGCTGCGTTGGGCAGTAGCAGACATACTGTCTAGGGGACGGACGCTCCGCTTTTGCACCCTGCTCCCTCTTCTGCTGTGCTGGTGGCTCTGTGCGACCACCGCCTCTTCCTCCAAACTACACTGGTCACCTGCATAACGTTCATTCCATGTGGGGTCGAGGACCTCATCATCCTCCACATCATCTTCCACCCAGTCTTCACCCCTGCCCTCCTTGTCTGTCTGCACAATTGCGAAAGCAGCAGCAGTTGGCACCTGTGTTTCATCATCATCCGAGACGTACTGCGATGGTCCTCCCATGTACTCATCATGAAACATAAGTGGTTGGGCATCGGTGCACTCAATCTCTTCCACTTCTGGGGCAGGGCTAGGTGGATGGCCCTGGGAAACCCTGCTAACAGAGTCATCGAAAAGCAGAAGAGACTGCTGCATGATTTGTGGCTCAGACTGCTTGGCTGATTTGCAAGGGGGTGAGGTGAAAGACTGATGGACATGGGTTTCAGGTGCCAACTCTGATCTTTCATCAGAAGAGTGGGTGGGAGACAATCTGAAGGAACCCAAGGCACTGTCAGCAACCCAATCTACTATCGCCTGTACTTGTCCTGGCCTAAACATTCATACAGCCTCATTAGGCGCGACAAAATACCGCCGCAGGCTCGGTCGCCTACTCGCACCTGAGGAAGATGTTTCACTTGTGCGTGTATCTGGCACAGATCCACCACGTCCTCTCCCTGCAGCAGGAGCTCCACCAGCAGCACCACGACCGGGGCCACCACGTCCCTTTGACCTTCTCCTCATATTTTCCAAATTTAGGATGTTGCCCTAAATGGGTGTTTTTGGAAGAGCAGAACACACCCACAGTACGTAACCGCTGAATCGCACAGCTACAGAACTGCAGAAAATGCTATTAAAAAAAAATGTTTTTTTAGTATAGCACAGTAGAAGAAAACTATTTAGAAATTGTTTATTTCACACACCTCCAAATATGTATAACACACTGCAAACTATTTTTTGTGCCCCTAAACGGCGTTTTTTGGAATAGCAGAACACACCCACAGTACGTAACCGCTGAATCGCACAGCTACAGAACTGCAGAAAATGCTATTCAAAAAAATGTTGTTTTTTTAGTATAGCACAGTAGGAGAAAACTATATAGAAATTGTTTATTTCACACACCTCCAAATATGTATAACACACTGCAAACTATTTTTTGTGCCCCTAAACGGCGTTTTTTGGAAGAGCAGAACACACCCACAGTACGTAACCGCTGAATCGCACAGCTACAGAACTGCAGAAAATGCTATTCAAAAAAAATGTTTTTTTTTTAGTATAGCACAGTAGAAGAAAACTATTTAGAAATTGTTTATTTCACACACCTCCAAATATGTATAACACACTGCAAACTATTTTTTGTGCCCCTAAACGGCGTTTTTTGGAAGAGCAGAACACACCCACAGTACGTAACCGCTGAATCGCACAGCTACAGAACTGCAGAAAATGCTATTCAAAAAAAATGTTTTTTTTTTTTAGTATAGCACAGTAGAAGAAAACTATTTAGATATTGTTTATTTCACACACCTCCAAATATGTATAACACACTGCAAACTATTTTTTGTGCCCCTAAACTGCGTTTTTTGGAAGAGCAGAACACACCCACAGTACGTAACCGCTGAATCGCACAGCTACAGAACTGCAGAAAATGCTATTCAAAAAAAATGTTGTTTTTTTAGTATAGCACAGTAGAAGAAAACTATTTAGAAATTGTTTATTTCACACACCTCCAAATATGTATAACACACTGCAAACTATTTTTTGTGCCCCTAAACGGCGTTTTTTGGAAGAGCAGAACACACCCACAGTACGTAACCGCTGAATCGCACAGCTACAGAACTGCAGAAAATGCTATTAAAAAAAATGTTGTTTTTTTAGTATAGCACAGTAGGAGAAAACTATATAGAAATTGTTTATTTCACACACCTCCAAATATGTATAACACACTGCAAACTATTTTTGTGCCCCTAAACAGCGTTTTTTGGAAGAGCAGAACACACCCACAGTATGTAACCGCTGAATCGCACAGCTACAGAACTGCAGAAAATGCTATTCAAAAAAAATGTTGTTTTTTTAGTATAGCACAGTAGGAGAAAACTATATAGAAATTGTTTATTTCACACACCTCCACATATGTATAACACACTGCAAACTATTTTTTGTGGCCCTGAATGGCTCTTTTTGCAAGCGTACATAAAAGTGCAAATTTTTTTATTTTTTTTGCCCTATGGGTCTTTTGGAAAAGAGCACAATAAAGTGCCTTTTTTTTCCCCCTAAAAGTTAGATTTTCTCTGACACTGGGCTCATGGCAGTGTAAAAAGACTGCACTGCAACACAAACAGGTAAACCTATGCAGATCGCTGATTTTAATCTCTGAATCTGGACTCCTATATAATATTCTCTCTCCCTGAAAGCACCAACACAGGAACCTGGCCCTACACTACACTATCTCTCTATCTTTTCCCTCAGATTGCAGAATCAGGACTACCTCATGTATTTTTCTATCTCTCCCTAAAAGCAGCAGCAGCAGCAGACTAGATCCTCTCCCTATCTATTCTGAAGCAGAGTGATGTGTGTGCTGTGTGCCTCTAGCTTATATAGAAGCTGGGTCACATGTTGCACTGACCAATCACAGCCATGCCATTAGTAGGCATGGCTATGATGGCCTCTAAGGGCACACCAGCTAATCAAAAGGTGATTGGCTGGCCCCTGAAGCATTTCTAAATGCGTAATTAGATTGCCGAACCCGAACCCGGACTTTTGCGCAAAGTCCGGGTTCGGGTTCGGGAAAAAGCTAAAGTTCGGTACGGACCCGAACTTTACAGTTCGGGTTCGCTCAACACTACTTCTAACTTTTCTTGGTTTCCTGTCTCCTAGTTTGTCTTAGTGCATTTGTAGTGCCAAGTGTATTTTCCTTTAGTAAATACCAACCATTTCACTATGTAACCTTAAAAAATTTACCAAATAAGGTTAGAGCATATTAGAAATAGAAGCTACACGTTGTTTGTGTTCAAATCTTTTACTATGTGCAAATTCACACACTTTTTTTTTTTATTTTTACATTTTTTGTTTGCCTGGCCACAAACCGGCAATTGTTTTCTTAGGAAAATACAAAAACAACAGTTGCATTCCAAAAATTACAAAATTGGATACCTCTGAGCAATCTGAGACATTCACTTACACAAACCATATGTCTCTATGTGCCTGTCCTAATATGGGGTCCTGCCACCCCTTGCCCAGCCAAAAATTGAATATGCACACAATTGGGATTATTTTCCTATAGGGATTTTAGACTCCTGATCCCTATTGTCAACATGTGCTATCTGCCATCAGGGGTGATCAATGGATGTGTTTTGGGGGGGGAGCAACCCCTTCCTCAGTTCACCTACTTTAGATACGAGGAAGGGGTTGCACCCCCAAAGACGTACATGGATATCCCCTGATGGCAGATAGCACATGTTGACACACTGTGTGCAGATTAAATTTTTGGCTGGTTTGATTGTCAAAAAGTTTTTTAAAAGTTGAAGAACAAACATGAAAAAAAAGGGGGTTGGGATGCTTTATTGAATTCTCCCCAAAACATCGAGAATGTCTTTAAATGTTTGATCCATCACATGTATTCTTTCTTTAATTTTGTCCAGTTCCGTGCTACATTCCATCACTTGCTGGATGAGGCGGAGGGCACTGTCAGCAGAGAAACCTGTACTATCCTTCACCCCAACATTCACATCCCCTAAAAACAAAATACAAAAGGTATTATAACTCTGCAGGCCTACCTCTCTTACCTGAAGCTGTGGTGACAGATACTGACCTGTTGTGGTGACCAGTTCCACAACGTCATCCACCTCTCCTTCCTGCACTTCTCCTTCCTCCACCTCAACTTCCTCTACATCCTTCGTTTGTGGGTCTTTGGGAGTTTGGGGTTGTTGTGAAGCTGTGGGGTTCTTGTGCTCCCTGGAGTGTCCTCCTCCCAGTCTTCTCTCCCCTATGAGAATCAAACAAAAGGTAGAGTTATCACACAGAAATTCTCTATGTTAAACAAAAAAACAGGCTAAATTGCTTGGAAGTGGGGTACAAGTGTGTGTTTGGGCGGAAGTTAAAGATGAATGCATTATTTCTGACCAAGAATATGCTTAGTATTCACCTTTGTCTGTCATTTTTTAGACATGTAGGCAACACAAAAATTCTCTGAAGCACCTGTGTGGAACACCCAAAAAAGGCGGGTCTGGTGGCCCACACTATAGTGCTCCAAAGTACAGATGTGGAAGCAGCTGCTGAGTGTCCTCTCCTTTACACTGACAAAAGTTTGCATTTCATTCTCTTTACAAACACATCATCTAGCCTAAAACTTTGTGCCCCAAATTTGCGAAAAAATGGCAGATGTCTAATTACTTTTGTGGCTGTAAAATAATCCAAAACAGCGGATAGTGGCCGAACGAAGTGTCTGTAACGTAACGAACGATTACTGTGCCCAACCAAGTTCAAAATATAACATTTTGGAAGGGAGTCCAATAAGAAAAACAAAAAAAAACAGCAACATGTCAGTTTAGAAAAGGATTAATAGCATAAAAGTGTACATTTTACTTACTTTTAGCGAGCATTCTCTTAATGCTCCTTAACTGCTCTGGCTCCCTCAGTTTAAGGTCTGACCACCTCTTTCTGAGCTGCTCATTTGAGCGTTTCACCCCGAAATTCGTCTTCAGACTCTTCACGACTTTAGTGAGGATTTTGGCCTTCCTTCTATTTGGTTTGCTATACGGCCCATGCTTTGCGTCATAATCAGACTTGAGCAAGATGTCCACCATCTCCGCCATCTCCGTAAAAGACATATTCGATGCCTTGAATCTCCTCCTTGATCGTGACGTTTCCTCGGTCTCCGGGCTTGTCTCCTCCTCGTTAGTTGCGGAATTATCAGACACCTGCTGTAACTCCGCCATATCTGTCTACGCGCCGAAAGAGAAGGGGCGGGGAAAAGATGTTAGTTAGAACGTCATGGGCGGGCGACGTGTTCGAATTTTGACGCATGCGTGGTGTGTATATAGCAAACACACATGTGACTATAGTACGTTCGGTGTGCGGAGAGAGGAGTTCAAGTGACGGACGTGCGAACGAAGGTATGTGATTTTGTGACTTGTACAAATTGTTGGCCTATACTGTTTTGAGAATGTTGTAGGATATATATGGTGACTACGATGTTAAGGAGGTTAGACTGTTTGCCTCACATTAGTTATATATTATTTCTTAAACTTCCAGATACAATATGAATGTCTTTATTAGCGACAAAGAGTTCCTGGCGGAATTTATTGACCGGGTAAGGGAGCTGCCCGCTCTGTGGGAGACGAAAAACCCCATCCATAAAAAAAGAGGGGTGAGAAAAGCAGTGCTGGAGAAGCTGCTCCCATTTGTGCAGACCAAGGTGCCCACAGCCACAGCAAAACAAGTGGACACTAAAATTGGGAGCTTGAGAGGCACCTACAGGACTGAACGCTCTAAGGTCCTGGCTTCTCAGAGGTCAGGAGCAGCAGCAGATGATGTGTATGTCGCAAATTTGTGGTACTACAGCAGGATGTCCTTCCTGGATGACCACATTGAGGCAAGGCCATCACTCTCCACTCTTCCCCCCAGACTTCCCTGCAGCCAACCTGAGCCTTCTCTGGAGCAAGAGGAGGCAGCCATCCTGGATGATCCTGATTTGGCCATCTGGAGCCAGGTATAGTATTAAATGAAAATGTATTGGGATAAAATTAATGTTTGACAAATATGTCAAGATGAGAAACATACAATATTTTGGGTTCCACAAGTGAAATCAAGATCTCGAGACATTAGTCTGCACTTAATTGGGTGCTAAATAGTCAATCTGATGTAGGTGTAAATTATAAAAAATTATTTCTGGATTTACATTCTAATTGCTTCAATCATGTTTATAAAGTTTGATGCAAAGATTAAACCAACATATTAAACTATGTCCCTTTTTCATACACAGGATGAAATCAGCCAGGAGGAGGGTCTGGAAACTGTCAGGCAGGAGGAGGAAGGGCCCAGTGGCAGCCAGGAGGGGGCAGGGCCCAGTGGCAACCAGGAGGTGGCAGGGCCCAGTGGCAGCCAGGAGGTGGCAGGGCAAAGGAGAAGCACCAGATCCCAGGTGCCTCCCATCCGGCTTCCCAAAAGAGGCAGGAGGGACAGGACCACCAGTGAGGCAGCAATGGCCCTTATTAAAGAGGCCCATGCCACCCTCAAAGAGCCCACATCCCCTGAAGAGGCCATTGCCAGCCTAGTGGAGGCAAAGTTCAGGGTGATGAGCATGGAGCAACGCCTCCTATGCGAGCCCCTGCTCATCACCTTGCTCAACAAGGGGGTGATGGAAAAAACTACCCCCAATACCGCCATTTGTGAGGTGGCACAACTGTCCCAACCTCAACCTCCTCCTCCACCTCCACATTCTTCTTCCGCCCCACCCCCTTCTCCTCCACCTCCACCTTGTTCTTCCGCCCCACCCCCTTCTCCTCCACCTCCACCTTGTTCTTCCGCCCCACCCCCTTCTCCTCCACCTCCACCTTGTTCTTCTGCGCCACCACCTCCTCCTCCTCCTGACAGGAGTACCCCTCCAGTGGCCCAGCCTCCAGCCAAACGAAGAAGGAAGGCTGCAGGGAAGGCTTCAGGAAAGGTTGCAGGGAAGGTTGCCAGGAAGACGAGGAAGTGATGGCCTTGCTTCATTGTGGTCGGACAGAAGGCAGCCTGTTGTAGTACCACACACTTGGGACATATATATCACCTGCTGCTGTTCCTGACCTCTGGGAGGCCAGCATCAGATTGTGTTCAGAAATGTTGGCCTTCTCAAGCTCCCAATTTTAGTGTCCACACAGGGTTGCTGTGTGCTCTGGGATGCACAAATGGCAGCAGCTTCTCCAGCGCTGCCTTCTCTTTATTTTAGTTCAAACATGAATAAATGTTATTTTTCTTTAAGTTCATACTTGACTATGTGTATTTGTAAAAATTTAAAATCTAGCTTTGGAGTAAGCAGATACATTTGACTGACAAAAAAAAGGGACAGATAACAACCCCCCAAAAAAATAACTAAATCGTGTTTCCCAAAAAAGTGTGTAAAATTTTAATAATATATATTAAAAGATTCAATGGGAGATCACTACCAAAACAATGCGAAATTACAATTAACATCAGTTAGAAAAATAACTAATTTTTAAATATTCCTAAAAACTTGCACGATATAATACACATAAATCTTCTTAAGAGCAACAAGAAATTTAAAAAAAAAAGATAGTCATAACTCTGTGTGAATATCAGCAGCAAAAGAAGTTCATTCGTTTGGATTAATGTCACATTCTAACGAAGATTTCAATGCACAACATTTAAACGATGCAAAAATTTGGAGCGTGACGAATGTGCTATCTCCATTACGAAGGCTTGTTTTACCAGAAGATGCGCTCCCGTCTCATAGTTGCTTGTGAGCATGCGCGCTTTTGGAAGAGTCGTAAAAGCATACACACAAACCATTTTCTCGTCACAAAACAGGCCGACGAGAAACACGACGAGGAAATCTGGAATCCTGACAAGAAAATAGAGAGCAGGTTCTCTATTTTCTCGTCGAGATTGACGGCAATTTTCTCGTCGTAAAACCATACACACGAACGGTTTTCTCGACAAAAAAGCTCACGTGGCACTTTTCTTGCCGGTTTTGGATGAGAAACTCGGTCGTGTGTACGAGGCTTTGCTCTAAATGGTCTAAGGTTATCAGTGGTGTACCCCAAGTTTCAGTGTTGGGACCCTTACTTTTTAATATCTTTATTAGGGATGAGCCGAAAACCCCCCGGTTCGGTTCGCATCCAGAACATGTGAACAGACCAAAAGTTCACGCGAACATTCGAACACCGTTAAAGTCTATGGGACTCGAACGTGAGAAATCAAAAGTGCAAATTTTAAAGGCTAGAATGCAAGTTATTGTCCTAAAAAGTGTTTGGGGACCCCGGTCCTGCCCCAGGGGACATGTATCAATGCAATTATTTTTTTTTAAAACGGACGTTTTTTTCGGGAGCAGTGATTTTAATAATGCTTAAAGTGAAACAATAAAAGTGAAATATTCCTTTAAATTTCGTACCTGGGGTGTGTGTATAGTATGCCTGTAAAGTGGCGCATGTTTCCCGTGTTTAGAACTGTCCCTGCACAAAATGTAATTTCTAAAGTAAAAAAGTCATTTAAAACTACTATTAGTGAATTGTCGGTCCCGGCAATACAGATCAAAGTGTAATTTTTTTAAAAAAAAATGGTGTGGGGTTCCCCCCAAAAATCCATACCAGACCCTTCAGGCGGTGCGCTGGCAACCCTGTCGGGAACTCTGTGACCGCGCCCGCGGGACCCATGGACCCGATCACTGGCGGTGTCCCGCAATCGGGTCACAGAGCTGAAGAACGGGGAGAGGTAAGTGTAAACAAACCTTTCCCCGTTCTTCCTAGTGGCACTGTCAGTGATCGTCACTGTCATAGGGAACAACGATCAGTGACGTGTCACGCCAAGCCACGCCCCCTAACAGTAAGAATAACTCACTAGGTCACACTTAACCCCTTCAGTACCCCCTACAGGTTAACCCCTTCACTGCCATTTTAATTTTTACAGTAAACAGTGCATTTTTATAGCACTGTTCGCTGTAAAAATGACAATGGTCCAAAAATGGTGTCAAAAGTGTCCGATGTGTCCACCATAATGTCGCAGTCACAATAAAAATCGCTGATCGCCGCCATTACTAGTAAAAAAAAAATATTAATAAAAATGCCATAAAACTATCCCCTATTTTGTAGACGCTATAACTTTTGCGAAAACCAATGAATAAACGCTTATTGCAATTTTTTTTACCAAAAATTTGTAGAAGAATACGTATCGGCCTAAACTGAGGTAAAAAAAACCTTTGTTTATATATTTTTGGGGGATATTTATTATAGCAAAAAGTAAAAAATATTGTATTTTTTTCAAAATTGTCGCTCTCTTTTTGTTTATAGCGCAAAAAAAAACCTCGCAGAGGTGATCAAATACCAACAAAAGAAAGCTCTATTTGTGGGAAAAAAAGGACGTAAATTTTGTTTGGGAGCCACGTTGCACAACCGCGCAATTGTCAGTTAAAGCGATGCAGTGCCGTATCGCAAAAAGTGGCCTGGTCCTTTAGCAACAAAATGGTCCAGGGCTTAAGTGGTTAATGAATTGTCGGGTCCCAGGAATACAGATAAAAGTCATTGAAAAAACAGCAGGGGTTCCCCTTAATATTCATACCAGACCCAAAGGGCCTGGTAATGGACTGGGGTGGAACCCCTGCTGTTTTTTTCAATGACTTTGATCTGTATTGCCGGGACCGACAATTCATTAATAGGTAGTTTTAAATGACTTTTTTTCCTTTAGAAATGACATTTTGTGCAGGGACAGTTCTAAAAACGGGAAACACGCGCCACTTTACAGGCATACTATACACACCCCCCAGGTATGAAATTTAAAGGAATTTTTCACTTTTATTGTTTCACTTTAAGCATTATTAACCACTTCAATACAGGGCTTTTTGTACCTATTCAATACCGGGCCTATTTTGGCACTTCTCTCCTACATGTACAAATCATCATTCTTTTGCTAGAAAATTACTCAGAACCCCCAAACATTATATATGTTTTTTTAGCAGACACCCTAGGGAATAAAATGACGGTCATTGCAACATTTTTTCTTGCACAATATTTGCGCAATAATTTTTCAAACGCCTTTTTAAAAAAAAAAAAAATGGTTTCATGAATTAAAAAATAACAAAACAGTAAAGTTAGCCCAATTTTTTGGGAACATATGAAAGATAATGTTACGCCGAGTAAATAGATACCTAACATGTCACGCTTTAAAATTGCGCACACTCATGGAATGGCGCCAAACTTCGGTACTTAAAAATCTCCATAGGCGACACTTTAATTTTTTTTACAGGTTACCAGGTTAGAATTACAGAGGAGGTCTAGTGCTAGAATTGTTGCACGCGCTCTAACGCACGTGGCGATACCTCACATGCGTGGTTTGAACGGCGTTTACATATGTGGGCGACTTACGTGTGCATTTGCTTCTGATAGCGAGCTACCGGGGACAGGGGCGTTTTAATTTTTTTTTATTATTATTTATTTATTTATTTTACTTATTTATTTATTTTTTTACAATGATTTTACTTTTTTTTTTTTTTGATCACTTTTATTCCTATTACAAGGAATGTAAACATCCCTTGTAATAGGAATGTGTGTGACAGGTTCTCTTTATTGAGAGATGCGGGGTCAACAAGACCCCACATCTCTCCTCCAGGCTGGAAAGCATGAGATCAGTGAAAATTTTTTCACTGATCTCATACTTACAGCCGCAATGGCGGCTTTGTTTACATTTGAGGACCCGGGCGTGACGTCATCACATCGCGCCCGGGCCTCCGACTATCATAGAGATGACTGGTGACTATCTGGTCACCAGTCATCTCTATGCTCATCACGTGACTCCACCAACGATGCCGGAAGATTCGCTCCGGGTCCCGGATCGCACGGGGGAGCCCGGAGAAGCACCGGATGGCGGCGGGAGGGGGGTGTCCCCTCCCGCCGCCTATAAGAACGATCAAGCGGCGGAACCGCCACTATGATCGTTCTTATGGTGCACAGAATCGCCGGCACTGTAAAAGGATATCTGAATGATGCCTCTAGCTGCAGGCATCATTCAGATATCCCCCTACAAAGCCGAGGACGTCATATGACGTCCACCCAGGATGGGAGATCCCATCTGTGGACGTCATTTGTCTATGGCTGGGTAGGGAAGTGGTTAAAATCACTGCTCCCGAAAAAAAACGTGAGTTTTTAAAACTTTTTTTTGCATTGATACATGTTCTCTGGGGCAGTACCCAGGTCCCCAAACACTAACAATAACTTGCATATTAACCTTTAAAATTAACACTTTTGATTTCTCCCATAGACTTTTAAAGGGTGTTCCGCGGCTTTTCGAATTTGCCGCGAACACCCCAAATTGTTCCCCGAACGGGCGAACAGCCAATGTTCGAGTCGAGTCTCATGTTCGACTCGCACATAAAGCTCATCCCTAATCTTTATAAATGATATACGCTCTGTGATTAAAAGTACAATTTCTGTCTTTGCAGATAACACGAGCTATGCAGTGGAATAACGTTCTTACAGTTCATCTCCAATTTACAAGCCAACCTCAATGCACTGTCTAATTGGGTACTGGGGGGAGTACAACTGGGGGGATCCATAGTGGATATATAAGCTCTAGGGATGAGCCAAACACTCCCCGGTTCAGTTCGCATCCAGAACATACGAACGGACCGAAAGTTCGCACAAACTTTCAAACACTGTTAAAGTCTATGGAACTCGAACGTGAGAAATCAAAAGTGCAAATTTTAAAGGCTAATATGCAAGTTATTGTCTTAAAAAGGGTTTGGGGACCCGGGTCCTGCCCCAGGTGACAGTATCAATGCAAAAAAAAGTTTTAAAAACGCCCGTTTTTTTGGGAGCAGTGATTTTAATGATGCTTAACCACTTTGCGCCCAGGCCATTGGCAAAAGACGCCTGCATTGAGGCGCTCAATTCCCGGGAGGACGTCCATGGACGTCCTCCTGTTTACTTCCACGATGCGCGCCGCCGTGGGCACACATCGGGGAAAAGCTGTGCCCGCTGTGTCACGCGGGTACCGATGCACGTGCCTGGCGGCCGCGATGTCCGCCAAGTACCCGCGATCGGCTGTCACTCAGCCAAGGACGTGGATCTCTGTGTGTAAACACAGAGATCCACGTCCTGTCAGGGAGAGGAGACCGATGCTGTGTCCCTTGTACATAGGGACACAGATCGGTCTCCTCCCCCAGTCAGTCCCCTCCCCTCACAGTAACAATCACCTAGCAGGGAAGACATTTAACCCCTTCCTCGCCCCCTAGTGTTAACCCCTTCCCTGCCAGTCACATTTATACAGTAATCAGTGTATATTTATAGCACTGTTCGCTGTATAAATGTGAATGGTCCCAAAAATGTTTCAAAAGTGTCCCGCAGACCCCAAGAAACATAGCCACCGAGAAAATGTAGCCACCGAGAAAACGCAGACCCCGAGGAAACGCAGACCCCGAGGAAACGCAGACACTGAGAAACGCAGACACTGAGAAACGCAGACCCTGAGAAACGCAGACCCTGAGAAACCGCAGACCCTGAGAAACCGCAGACCCTGAGAAACCGCAGACCCTGAGAAACCGCAGACCCTGAGAAACCGCAGACCCTGAGAAACCGCAGACCCTGAGAAAACTGCAGACCCTGAGAAAACGCAGACCCTGAGAAAACTGCAGACCCTGAGAAAACTGCAGACCCTGAGAAAACTGCAGACCCTGAGAAAACTGCAGACCCTGAGAAAACGCAGACCCTGAGAAACGCAGACACCGAGAAACGCAGACACCGAGAAACGCAGACACTGAGAAACGCAGACACTGAGAAACGCAGACCCCGAGAAAACGCAGACACCGAGAAACGTAGACCCTGAGAAAACGCAGACCCTGAGAAAACGCAGACACTGAGAAACGTAGACCCTGAGAAAAGGCAGGCCCCGAGAAAATGCAGACCCTGAGAAACGCAGAGACACTGAGAAACGCAAACAGAATACCTACCGCAAACAGTATGTGTCGCGAGAAATCCTGCCTGTGTGACACGTGGAGATGTGGGGGGCGGACAGCCCCCCCCCATGCTGCCAGCGTGTGACCCCTGGAAAACAGGCGGATGCCCCCCCTAGCTGCCAGCGAGACCCGTGAATGGCCAGCCCCCCCCCCCTACATGCAGCCAGCGTGACCCCGGAAAATAGGACAGCCCCCCTCCTCCCCCCAGCGTGGCCCGGGAGGAGTGGATGGATGGACAGCGTGAGCCCAGGAGGAGGAGTGGTGGGCGAGTGGCCGGCCCTGCGATGCAGCCGGTGTGAACCCAGAGGAAATGAGTGGGTGGATGGTGTCCCCCCCACGCTGCACGGGCAAGGGAGGACGGGCGGGCGGTGCGGAAGAAGGAGCCGGCGAAGCATGCGGCGGCCCCCCTGCCTGATCAAACAAGGCACAGGAGAAGGAAGCTGGACAACCCCCCCCCCCACATGGACGCCGACATGCGCCAGCAATGGAAGCCCCCCCCTGCTCCAACGAAGCCCGCCATGGGAACCGGGAAGTGTGCGGGCGTCTGCTCCGTAGACGCCCCATGACATCCAGAGAGAGAGCTGACACTGGCACATAAGGGAGGCGTGTGGGAGTCCCCCATGCGAATGCCGGGAGGTGAGTGAACAGCACGCGTCTCCCTACCCCCAGCTACAGAGGCTATACCGAGCGCCGCTCACAGCAAGGCTCCCCCCCCCAAAAAGGCATGCCGCGGCGGGTGGGCGGACAGCTGGTGCCTGCCGACTGGTATCCAAACCGGGCCCCCTTGTCAAAGCCTACCGCCCCCCTACCCGCACCGCGAGCCCTGGGAGATGGGGTGACGAGGAGCCTCCTGCCGGGGAACCACGCTGCCGCTCTGCTGCAGGAAAAAAACGGAAGTGACGCGGACGCCCTGCAAACCCGGAAGTGACGACAGCAATAACCCAGAACGACGCCGACGCAGGACCTGGCAAGGGAGGAGGCTATAAATAGTGCTCTCAGCCTCCTCCCACAAATACAGGCTAGCCTGCGGCTAGCCTTTACACGTGTCTGCCATAATGTTGCAGTCACAATAAGAAAATCGCAGATCGCCGCCATTACTACTAAAAAAAAATAAAAAAATTTATAATTCTATTCCCTATTTTGTAGGCGCTATAACTTTTGCCAAAACAATCACTATACGCTTATTGCGATTTTTTTTTACCTGAAAAATGTAGAAGAATACGTATCGACCTAAACTGAGAAAAAAAATAGCTAAAAAAAAAAAAATTGGGATATTTATTATAGCAAAAAGTAAGAAATATTGTGTTTTTTTCAAAATTGTCGCTCTATTTTTGTTTATATCGCAAAAAATAAAAACCACAGAAATGATCAAATACCACCAAAAGAAAGCTATATTTGTGGGGAAAAAAAGGACTTGCACGACCGCGCAATTGTCATTCAAAGCGTGACAGTGCTGAAACCTGAAATTTCGCCTGGGCAGGAAGGGGGTTATGTGCCCAGTTGTGAAGTGGTTAAAGTGAAAAAATAAAAGTGAAATATTCCTTTAAATTTCATACCTGGGGTGTGTCTATAGTATGCCTGTATCGTGGCGCAAGTTTCACGTGTTTAGAACAGTCCCTGCAAAAAATGAAATTTCTAAAGAAATAAAAGTCATTTAAAACTGCTTGCGGCTTTAATGTAATCTCGGGTCCCGGCAAAATGGATGAAAATCATTAAGAAAAACGGCATGGGTACCCCCCCAGCCCATTACCAGGCCCTTTGGGTCTTGTATGGATATTAAGGGGAACCCTGCACCCAAATTAAAAAAAGAAAAGTCGTGGGGCCCCAAGGCCCTATATACTCTGAACAGCAGTATACAGGCGGTCCAAACAAGACAGGGACTGTAGGTTTGTTCTTAAGTTGAATCTGTTTGTAATTTGGAACAGGTACATTTTGTAAGTGTAGCTCCAGCCAAAAAATCTATTTTTAAGCTTTTTGGATAACATAGGGAAGGGTTATCACCCTGTAACATTTGTTTTGCTGTCTGTGCCCCTGTTCAGAAGATTTCACCTCACTTTTTGTCCCAATGACAATTGCATTTTGAAAATTTTGGGTTATTAGGGAAACAAGGATTGGTGATAAAGCATCAGTGGAGACACCTTTTTCCTATATTAACTCTTACAGTAGAGAATTTCCCTTCCTAGGGGTAGATTTCCTCCCACTTCCTGTTGTCTAACTCCTTTTGTAAGTAGGAGTCGTTTGTAAGTCGCGACCTGCCCTATATACTCTGCAGAAAATTGGGCCTTACGTGCTGGTGGTACCAGAACACTGTAAGCCCTCACAGTTACTCTGGGTGGGTGCTGGAACTGGACCTGCTGTGAAATATTATATCAAGAATTGTAATTACATGCCCCTGTTGAACAGGGGTAGAAAAATTGGGCCTTTGGTGGTGGTGGTGGTGGTGCCACAACACTGTAAGCCCTCACAGTTACTCTTGGTGGGCACTGGAACGGGCCTTGCTGTAAAATATTATATCAAAAATTGTAATTACATGCCCCTGTTGAACAGGGGTAGAAAAATTGGGCCTTTAGTGGTGGTGGTGCCACAACACTGTAAGCCCTCACAGTTACTCTTGGTGGGCGCAGGAACGGGACCTGCTGTATAATATTACAGCAAAAATTGTAATTACATGCCCTTGTTAAACAGGGGCAGAAAAATTGGGCCTTAGGCGCTGGTGCCACAACACTGCAACCTCTCACAGATACTCTAGTTGAGTGCAGGAACAAGCCCTGCTGCAAAATATTACAGCAAAAATTGTAATTACACGCCCCTGTTAAACAGGGGCAGAGAAATTGGACCAAAAAAGTTCTTAGAAGCTATCAACATGAACATTGAGAAGGAATAGGATAGTCACTCAGCATAACAGGATAATCACTCAGCATTAGCATAGGCAGTCTTGAAGGGATCTCACATTCATAAAAAAAAATATCCGTTACACCAGCATCAGGTGCTTGGTAGCTGGTGATCCAAGACTGATTAATTTTTATGAAGGAGAGTCGATTAACTGAGTCGGTGGAAAGTTTCACTCTGTGATCGGTTACAAAGCCTCCAGAAGCACTGAACGTGCATTCCAGAATGCTGGATGCAGGACAGGCCAGTAGCTCAATTGCATACTGTGCAAGCTCTGGCCAGTGATCCATCCTCAAGACCCAGTAACCCAGAGGATTTTCGGTTGGAAACGTCTCCAAGTCTGATCTTGCCCCTAGGTATTCCTGCACCACGTAAATCAGACGCTGGCGATGGTTGCTGGAACCGATCAGCCCTTGGGGCTGCGGACTAAAAAATTGTCTGAACGCATCGGTCAGATGGCCACCTTCTCCACCGCTCCCTCTGAGACTGACCGAAGCTTCAGCAACATGTTGTCGAGGACCAGGAAATTGTAAACTCCCAGGCTCTGGAAACGCGTTGCACAAACCTTTCTGCAAGGCCTCCTGAAGATGTTTCATCCTCTGCTCCCTCTGTGACGGCTGGATAAGTTCCGCAACCTTACCCTTGTAACGTGGATCAAGAAGGGTTGCCAGCCAGTAATGATCCCTCTCCTTTTTTTTCTTCAATCAGTTTTTATTGATAATAACAGGTATATACAATCACAATGTATACATTGTAGATCGTGCAACAACGGCGATGTAGTAATGAAAGAGCATAAGCAAAATATTTCTAACAGATTGTTGATGTGAAGTTTAATGTACAATTTCACAGTCTACGGTCTCTTCTCCTGAGGGCAAACAGGAACAAAAAAGTCTTCTGGATAGCAGCACTCCAAAAAGAAAAGCCTTTATTTTAAAATTCAGGGATCCAAGTACACACTGCACATCACGTCACACATGACGTGATGTACGTGATGTGCAGTGTGTATTTGGATCCCTGAATTTTAAAATAAAGGCTTTTATTTTTGGAGTGCTGCTATCCAGAAGACTTTTTTGTTCCTGTTTGCTGATATTGGCATTGCTTGCACCCTTGGCTGCTGGGAGGAGGTAATTTGGAGGATTTCTACACCTGAGCGGCCTCCTTTTCTCTCTTCTCCTGAGGGGTCACCCCAAACGGGAACACGTTTGTGACCCAAAAGGGGAAAAAACCTCAGTTGGAAAGATTATTGAGAGATCTAAACTCTATACGTTGAAGTTCCAATAGTAATGTAGTTACATAAACACTATACAGAGTGGTCCAAAAATATTGCTCGGTCAGGAGTGTAGAGAAGCCGAAATAGAGGTATTATATAACTGGCACAGCCCCAGACCAGGTTGCCCAGGGACTCCAAGCTTTTAGGGTCTTTGTGGCTTGACCATTACTGGCAGCCATTATAGATTCATAGCTGTAGTGTAGGTTTACTAGGTCAACAGTAAGGGCAACGGACGGGACCTTCTCTAACCTTCACATTCTCGTTATATTGAGTTTAGAGTAGGGTTGAGCGGACGCCGAACTGTAAAGTTCGGGTCCGTACCGAACTTTTGGGTTTTGGGGTCCCGGACCCGAACCCAAACAATTGACTGTATGTTTGGATTCGGGTCTGATGTTCGGCACTATGCATGTAAAGTCGCGCTTGTTTCCCGTGCTTAGAACTGTCCCTGCACAAAGTGTCATTTCTGAAGGAAAAAAAGTCATTTAAAACTCACTCGCGGCTATTAATGAATTGTCGGCTCCCGGCAATACATAGAAACGTCATTGATAAAAAAAAAAGCGTGGGGGTACCCCAAATTCAATTACCAGGCCCTTCAGGTCTGGTATAGATATTAAGGGGAACCCTGCCACAATTTTTTTTAAAAAATGTGTGTGGTTCCCCCAAATATCCATACCAGGGCCTTCAGGTCTGGTATGGATTTTAAGGGGAACTCCACCCCAAATGTAAAAAAAAAAATGGCATGGAGTACCCCCAAAAATCCAGACCAGACCCTTTATCCGAGCACGCAACCTGGCAGGCTGCAGGAAAAGAGGGGGGGACGAGAGAGCGCCCCCCCCTCCTGAACCGTACCAGGCCACATGCCCTCAACATGGGGAGAATGTCCCCATGTTGATGGGGACAAGGGTCTCATTCCCACAACCCTTGCCCGGTGGCTGTGGGGGTCTGCGGGCAGGGGGCTTATCGGAATCTGGAAGACCCCTTTTAACAAAGGGGACCCCCAGATCCCGCCCCCCCCCTATGTGAATTGGTAATGGGGTACATTGTACCCCTACCATTTCACAAAGAAGGTGTAAATAATTGTAAAAAAAATACACAGACACCATTGGGAAAGTCCTTTATTAAAAATAAAAAAATAAAAAAAAACATTCCAGCGATGAAATCCAGTGTCCCACGGCGATCCCGATGTCCAGCGCTGTCCAGACAAAATGTCATTGGCTGAGCCTGAGCGGACCTGATGGGGAACTTCCTCAGCATTGTATTAAATGAATAGACCCTCCCCTTCTAAAGTTCCCCATCAGGTCTGCTCAGCCAATGACGTAGTGTAAGGCTGAGGACCTGATGCAGAACGTGAGAAGGGGCGGGTCTATTCATGTATTATACTGAGGAGGAAGTTCCCCATCAGGTCCGCTCATCCAATGACGTAGGCGGGGTCTGACATACAAGGGGGCGGACCTGATGGGGAACTTCAGCCACAGTTTAATACATGAATAGACCCGCCCCTTCTCACGTTCTGCATCAGGTCCTCAGCCTTACACCTACGTCATTGGCTGAGCGGACCTGATGGGGAACTTTAGAAGGGGCGGGGTCCAGTGCTGGTCCAAGACATTGTGCTGCCTGGTACCAAGAATTAAATGCTGCCCCCCCTCCAAAAAAAAAACACGCCCAGTCGCCCACCAAAAGGCCCCCACATTCATAATTGTATATCATGATAAATTAAGAGGACCTGTCATGGCTCTTTACGTGTATATAGAAGTATAAATAGGACCTGTCATGGCTCTATAAAAAGGACCTGGTATGGCTCTATTCATGTATAGGACTATAAAGAGGAGCGGTCATGGCACTATACGTGTGTATAGGAGTGTAAAAGGAAATGTCATGGCTCAATTACATGTATGTAGGAATAATAAGAGGACCTGTCATGGCTCTATACATGCATGTAGGAGTATAAAAGGACCCGTCAGAGCTCTATACATGGTATATATAGGAGTATAAAAGCATGTGTCATGGCTCAATAAAAAGGATGTGTTATGGCTCTATTCATGTATAGAGTATAAAGAGAACTGGTCATGGCACTATATGTGTGTGTAAATCAATATTCAAGTGTAAAAACACCCCCCTGCACATCCGTTTCCCCCCTCCCCACACACACATATCTGTTCACCCTCTGTACCCAATACACACATATCTGTTCCCCCTGCACACCTGCCCCCCCCTCTCCACACACACATATCTGTACCCCCTGCACACCTGTACCCCTCCCCCACACACACATATCTGTATCCCCTGCACACCTGTCCCCTCCCCACACACACACACACACACACATATCTGTACCCCCTGCACACCTGCCCCCCTCCCCACACACACACATCTGTACCCCCTGCACACCTGTACCCCCCCCCCCCCCCACACACATCTGTACCCCCTGCACACCTGTACCCCCCCACACACACATATCTGTACCCCCTGCACACCTGCCCCCCCCTCCCCACACACACATATCTGTACCCCCTGCACACCTGTACCACCCCCCCCCACACACACATATCTGTACCCCTGCACACCTGTACCCCCCCCACACACACACACATATCTGTATCCCCTGCACACCTGTCCCCTCCCCACACACACACACACACACACACACATATCTGTACCCCCTGCACACCTGTACCCCCCCCACACACACACACATCTGTACCCCCTGCACACCTGCCCCCCCTCCCAACACACACACATATCTGTACCCCCTGCACACCTGCCCCCCTCCCCACACAACACATATCTGTACCCCCTGCACACACTGTACCCCCCCACACACATCTGTACCCCCTGCACACCTGTCCCCCCCACACACACACACATATCTGTACCCCCTGCACACCTGTAACCCCCCCCCCACACACACACATATCTGTACCCCCTGCACACCTGTTCCCCCCCACACACACATATCTGTACCCCCTGCACACCTGTTCCCCCCCCCCCCCCCACACACACACACACACACACATATCTGTACCCCCCTGCACACCTACCCCCCCCCACACACACACATATCAGTTCCCTCTGTACACAGTGCAATGCACTATAAACTGACAGCAGAGTAAATTTTTGTTTCTTGTGAATGGGTGCAGGCTGCAGCAATGAGCTTCCACTATACCTGAGCCAGCGAAGGTGGTGGTAAACTTTACTCCAGGACTGGAGAGCGGCGCTGCTGCCTGCCAGTCCTCCCACAACAGATCCCTGAGCGACCAGGAGGAGGGGGGGCGGCGGGAGCAGATATCGCGGCAAGCCCGTAGTTACATGATGCAGGGCTTCCATATCATCTACCTCAGCCGGTTCCACTAAACATGCAGCACTTCCGGCCAGCTGCTCCTCGTCCCGGCTCTCTCCTCTCATCTTCTCACTGCAGCTGCTAGGGCGGCACTGCAGGCTGGGGATAGAGTGGTCTGTCAGGGATGTCTTCACAGCCCCAACCGCCCCCTAGGCTGGCGCCATAAGGCATGCATTTAAAAAATGCCGGGACCTTTCTCGGCAGAACACTGGCCCTGCTCGCAATGGGATAAGCAGCGCAGGGGAACGGGCTAGCTGGCTGGCGGGCGGCAATTTGCCGCCCCCTTTAAAGTGCCGCCTGGGACCGAGGTACCATCGGGTCCCATGGTAGGGCCGGCCCTGGGCGGGTCTATTCATTTAATACACTGCAGAGGAAGTTCCCCATCAGGTCCGCTCAGGCTCAGCCAATGACATTTCGTCTGGACAGCGCTGGACATCGGGATCGCCGCGGGACACTGGATTTCATCGCTGGAATGTTTTTTTTGTTTTTGTTTTTTTTAATAAAGGACTTTCCCAATGGTGTCTGTGTATTTTTTAAAAATTTTTTACACTTTCTTTGTGAAATGGTACCCCATTACCAATTCACATGGGGGGGCGGGATCTGGGGTCCCCTTTGTTAAAGGGGTCTTCCAGATTCCGATAAGCCCCCCGCCCACAGATCCCCACAACCACTGGGCAAGGGTTGTGGGGATGAGATGTTGAGGGCATGTGGCCTGGTACAGTTTAGGAGGGGGGGCGCTCTCTCGTCCCCCTCTCTTTTCCTGCGACCTGCCAGGTTGCGTGCTCAGATAAAGGGTCTGGTCTGGATTTTTGGGGGTACTCCACGCCATTTTTAAAAAAAAATTGGGGTGGAGTTCCCCTTAAAATCCATACCAGACCTGAAGGGCCTGGTATAGATATTTGGGGGAACCGCACGTTTTTTTTTTTTTTAATTTGTGGCAGGGTTCCCCTTAATATCCATACCAGACCTGAAGGGCCTGGTAATTGAATTTGGGGGAACCCCCACGCTTTTTTTTTTTTTTTATCAATGACTTTTCTATGTATTGCCGGGAGCCGTCAATTCATTAATAGCCGAGTTTTAAATGACTTTTTTTCCTTCAGAAATGACACTTTGTGCAGGGACAGTTCTAAGCACAGGAAACAAGCGCGAATAGTCCTCAGAAGTTCGGGTCCCCATTGACTTCAATGGGGTTCGGGTTCGGGGTCAAGTTCGGGTCAAGTTCGGTCCCGAACTCGAACTTTTTACCGAAGTTCGGTCGAACCCGAACATCCAGGTGTCCGCTCAACTCTAGTCTAGAGGCCAAAAGTATGTGGGTCGTAACGTATCTGAAGTGGGGAGGCACATCTTCAATCCTTAGAGTTAGCACCACAAGGTCTGGTGAAGGGGTTACTGCGCTTTGGGTGATAGTCGATATGAGTAAAGTGTTTTCCCAGTACGGTTGGATAGAGGGGCAGGATCAGAAAGTGTGTAACATGTCACCTTTAAAAGATTTACAGCACCAACACGTGTTCGGAGTTTGGGGGTTAAATGATGCTAACTTAGCTAGAGTCAGGTACCAACTTAAGGTAATTTTTTGCTTAAGGTCCCATAGGGGAGAGCATTTTGTGGCCTTATAGATGTATTGTTCATTGATCATTGAAGTTGCAGCAATTTAGGTCTGCTTCCCATTGTAGGTATGAGGGCGATTTAGTAAAATGTTTTTTTTTTTTTATGAAGGTGAGTATAAAAGAGGGAGATGCCTTTTGTTTTGGAAAGAGTATTTGTTAGGAATTCCCAGGTTTTTGACGGGATGGTGTACAAGGGGAGAGGTATGGTTGTCAATAAGTGGTAAATTCTTACATAGGTAAAGTAGTCTGTTATGGGAAGGTCAAACTCTTTTTGTAGTAGGGGGAAAGGTTTAGGCTGAGTCCCTAGAAGTAGGTTTTGTAAAAAATGTATTCCTTTAGATGACCATTGTGACAACGGTAGATCTGGTGAGAGGTAATGGAGAGATTCCAGGGGTATTTGATGGACCGGATTAGAGGGAGTGTGGACTGAGAGGGTGATCATTTTTTCCATGCTTGTGCCGAGGCTCTCGTTGTTGGAGAGGTGGAGGACAGTATAGTCGCCCCCAGTGGAATACTCATTAGCCAATTTTTTAGGTTAGGTTGAATGAGGGAAGAATTTTCTATTTGGCCCCAGGGAGTTACGGGGTGGGGTTGGAACCATTCAGGCGATTGGGCGAGGATGGCTGCAAGGTAGTAATCTTCAAAGTCGATGGAACCCACACCTCCCACCAGTTTGTGTTTAATAAGTTTGGAGTGAGCACATCTGTGCCTTTTACCCTTCCAGAGATGTTTGTTTAGAACAGATTGGAGGGATCTGAAAAATGAAGTGGGAATGGGAATGGGAATGGGAAGAGTTCTAAAATAGTACAATATTTGTGGGAGACATATAATTTTGAAGGCTGCTAGCCTACCTGACCAGGATAAATTGTGTTTCGTTATTTGTTGGGAATCTGTTTGGATCTTATGGAGGAGGGGTAAGAAGTTGGTGGAGAAGAGATTTTTGGTTGATCTTGTTAATTTGATCCCTAGATAGGAGATTTCTTTATCAGCCCATTTAAACTGGTGTAGTTGTAAAAGGTTTTTGGTAGTAGCATCCAAGTTAATATCGAGTATAAACGATTTGGTCGTGTTGACTTTATAGTATGAGATCTCGCTAAACCAGGTGACTATTTTTTGTACTTCTGCCAGGGAAGAAACCGGATTTGTGAGAATTAGAATCACGTCGTCCGCGAATAAGCTGATTTTGTGTGAGCTTTGTCCAATTTGCATGCCTGAGATGGAGGGGAGGGCTCTAATGCATGATGCCAGGGGTTCCATGAGAAAGTAAAAAATAAGAGGGGATAAAGGTCAGCCTTGTCGTGTACCATTAGTTATGGGGAATGGGCGGGAGGTCATGTCTGCTGTGAACACTTGGGCTGAGGGGGTGGAGTACAGTGCCATGATGACGTTAAGAATATAGCTTCTGAAGCCAAATTTCTGGAGCACTGATCTGAGATAAGACCAGTGTACTCTGTCGAACGCCTTCTCCGCATCCAAAGATAGGAGCAGAGAAGGCATTCCACTAAGTTCTGCGTGGTGGATCAGGTTAATCAATCTTCTAGTGGCATCCGATGCCTGTCTACCTTTCGTGAAGCCTGTCTGGTCTGTGTGAATGAGAGTAGGCATTATATCTAATAGTCTCGCTGCTATTGTCTTAGCGTAGATTTTGAGATCAAGATTGAGTAAGGATATTGGGCGAAAGTTTTGGGGTGCGGTTGGCTCCTTCCCTGGTTTCGGTATTGTTACTACTAGAGTATTTAACATATCATCCGGGAATTGTGAAGAGGAGGCAGCGTAATTAAACACTTTAATCATGTGTGGGAGTAGGTGGTCAGAGAATTTTTTGTAATATTCCCCTGAGAGGCCATCCGGCCCAGGTGCTTTGCCCGTGGGGAGGGAATTGATTGTCGCTTGGATCTCCTGTTCCGAGAACGGGTCATTTTGAAATAAGAGTTGTTTGGTAGTCAGGGTAGGTAACTGGATATTGTGGAGAAAGCAGTTAATGTCAACCTGAGAAGGTTGTGGAGTCAGCGGGTCCTCTTTTAAGTTATATAAGTCGCTATAGTAGTCGCTAAATGCGTTGGCAATGTCTTCTGGATTTGTCAAGGAGATGTTAGTGTGGGGGTGGTATAGCTGTTGGATTTTGACCTTGGCACGTTTACCGTTAAGACTTTGTGCCAGTCTTTTCCCAGCCTTATTGGATGTGAAATACGTAGTGGCTTTCAACTTCCGTTGGAGATGGTCATAGGAGTATAGAAGTAGTGTTCGGAGTTCTTGTCGAAGGGACATTAGGTTGGTCAGGTTGTGGGGACTGAGGGTTGGCTTTGTGTCGTGTTTCTAGGATTGCTATCTGGGATGTAAGCTCATTTATACGCTGCGTCCTCTTCTTTTTGTAAACAGCACTAATTTTCATCAGTATACCTCTCATGTAAGCCTTGTGCGCACTCCACACCACGTTAGGGTCAGACACTGAGCCTTTGTTGATCATAAAGAATTCCTTGATTTGGTCAGAGATCTCTGGTGTATAATATTTGTGTTGTAATATGTAGTTATTTGCGCTCCATAGAAATGGGTTGCTACCAAGTTTAGAATCGTCAATGGAGAGCGAAATTGGGGCATGGTCTGACCATGTGGTGGTGTGGATTGCAGAGGCAGAAATTTTTTGTAACAGCACTTGTCAGTCAAAAACAAATCAATTCTTGAATAAGAATTACGTCTAGGGGAAAAATAGGTAAAGTCTCTTTCAGTTCCATGGTGGCACCTCCATATGTCGAATAAGTCATGTGTGGAAATGAGCCTCTATAACGGGGAGGCCCTTCGTTTTGCAGCGGATGTGGAGTCCATATGGACATCGGGGACTAGATTGAAGTCTCCGCATAGTACTAGGTGACCATTTTGTACAGGTTTTTCAAAATTCGTAGAACTTTACGAACAAATTTTATCTGGTGAGCATTCGGGGCGTAGATGTTGATAAGGGTGTATGATGTTTTGTTGATGGTGCAGACCAGAATAATGTAGAGACCCTCGGGATCAAGGGTTGCATTAGAAGGGTGAAAGTCCACGCTGTCTTTGATTGCTATCATGACTCCTCTGGCCTTAGTGGCGTGGTGGGATATGGTAGATGTGGGGGAACTGGTGGTTAGTGCATAGACGTAGATCAGACGGTAGAAGATGTGTCTCCTGTATGCAAACAATGTCACTATGAAGAGCCTTGATGGTTTTCCAGAGTGAGTGTCGTTTAGCAGGGTGGTTAAGCCCATTGGCGTTTAGCGACATTAAGTTGAGTGGCATCTTGGAGATGTGATGTAGGCGGTGAGGGAAATACAACACTTACAGTTAGGCACTTTGTCGCCTGGATTGGTGTGTACTGAAAACGAGACGGTATAGAGGATGAACGAAGGTCCAGGATCTGCCTGTAAGGTGAATGCTAGAGCTGCGGACAGAGCAATATGTTAAAAAAAAACAGAAGCAGAGTACCAAAAAAGCAAAACACAAAAGTACAAAAAAAGTCTGAACTGTAGCCTGAACTGGAAGTCTGTTAGGTATTAAAAACTCAGGTGATGTTATAGGGATAGAAGTGGAGCAAAACACAGCTGCGACCTCTGTTAGGGGGTAAAAAAAGTTTTAAACTAAGAGAGCTGAAGTAACAAAAGATGGGCTCTGTCAGAGCCCGTGGGAGTAATAAATCTTTAACGTGGCCCATCATGGCGGTGAGGTTGAGAGTCACTTAGTTGTAGTGTAATCCAGGTTGCGACGGGGTAGGGTGTTTCCTCTGCGTGGTAGGAGAGGAGTGGGTGGTTCAGGTAGTTTACCCCAGGTATGAAGGAGGTTCAGACCCGCATTAAGGTCGTTAACCATGTGAGATTTGCCGTTTTTGGTGATAAGGAGTGTTGCCGGATATGTCCATTTGTATTGAACTTTATGGTTTTGAAGCCCCTTGGTGACCGGATTCAGTTGTCTCCTCAATTGGAGGGTGTACTTGGAGAGGTCTGGAAATAATTGGTTACCTGTGTAAGGAGCTGGTAGCTTTGACCCCAAACATGAGTTTTATTTAATGTGGAAAAAGTGTACCCTCATCAGCACATCTCTGGGCACTGTGGCCGTAAGATGGGACGGTTTAGCAATCCTGTGAATTCTGTCTATTATCATGTCACGGGGAGATGCTTCTGGGAGGATGATATGCATGAGCTCTTTCGCATACTTGGGCAGTTCTGCAAGTAGTATGGATTCAGGAATACCTCTCAGTTTGACATTATTCCTGCGAGATCTGTTTTCTAAATCGGCCAGCTTGGCCCACATCCATGTTTGTTCCTCCCTGACATCCTCATATACATCAATGACACCATTCACTGTGGAGGTACACTCATTCATGCTCCTTTCCATGTGTGTCACTCTTTCATACAGAGAGTGTATATCTGAAGTAACTTTAGTGAATAGTGAGGAGAGATCAGTCATTAGAGAGGACTGTAAAGACAGGAGCATATCTTTTAGGGTTGAATCGAGTACTGGTTGGCCTGAGGTGGGGAAAGAGGCCATTGAAGAATGTAGGGCCTGGTTGGACATGAGTGGATTGAAAGCCGGGGCCTCAATTGAAGCCTGTGGTGGCCGCTGCGGCGGCGTGTCGAGCCACATTTTAGCTTTTGTGGGGCTGCTAGTGAGGGGGTCACATTCAGGGGGATTACCGGAGTGTACTGGGGGTATGGGGTCGGAAGATCCCTCCGGATCTTCGTCTGGGAGATCAGTGTAGGAGTCCCGCGGCGCAGCCGGGCTGGCGCCATCTTTGGTTTCACTGACCTTCCCCGCTGGTTTGAAAGAAAACTCTGTCAGTTTCTCGGACTTGTACTCCGTTATCAGTTTCCTGGACATGATGTCTGAGGTCAGGGATGATTCTGCAGCAAGGATGGGGGTGGATTGTGTGTCTGTATGGGCCTTAGTCGTTCTGTAGTTCTCCCTGGGCTGAAGAGCTCTGAGATTAAGCAGCCATCTTCAGCTCTGGTCGGCCACGCCCCCCATGATCCCTCTCCTTGATAACACGAATCCGAGGGTCCTGTTGCAGGCTTTGCAGGATCAGGGAGGCCATGCAGCATAGGTTTGCTGAGACATTTGGTCCGGAGTCCTCTGGTTCACTAAGGACGACATGATCCGCAGCCACCTCCTCCCAGCCACGTACAAGTCCATGAGTTTCTGGGGACTGTAAATGATCCTTTGAAGACTGCTGCTGATGCTGAGTGCTAGGCTCCACCTCCATGCTGACACAATCCTCCTCCTCTTCCTGTGTGATCGGCGGGCCTGCAGGAACATTGTCTGGATAAAGGGGGCCTTGAGAGGTAAGGAAGTCCTCCTCTTTCTCCCTCTGTTCTGTCTCAAGTGCCCTGTCCATTATTCCACGCAGCGTGTGCTCCAACAGGTACACAAGAGGGACAGTATCACTGATGCATGCACTGTCACTGCTCACCATCCTCGTGGCCTCCTCAAATGGTGACATGACAGTGCATGCATTCTTGATCATGAGCCACTGACATGGTGAAAAAAAGCCAAGCTCCCTTGATCCTGCCCTGATGCCATAGTCGCACAGGTACTCATTGATGGCCCTCTGCTGCGTGTGCAGCCGCTGCAGCATGGCCAACGTTGAGTTCCATCTGGTGGGCATGTCACAGATTAGGCAGTTCTTGGGCAGGTTGTATTCCTTTTGGAGGTCAGCCAGCCAAGCACTGCCATTATATGACCGGCGGAAATGCACACAGACTTTCCTGGCCTGCCTCAGGAGATCCTGTAAGCCTGTGTACCTGCACAAGAACCGCTGCACCACCAAATTAAGGATGTGAGCCAAACAGGGCACATGGGTCAGGTGTCCCTGTCGGAGGGCGGAGAGAAGGTTGGTGCCATTGTTGCAAACCACCACTCCTGTCTGAAACTGGCATGGTGTCAACCACCTCTGAACCTGCCCTGCAGAGCTGACAGAATCTCTGTGGCTCCTGTCCCCTAAGCACACCAGCTCAAGCACCGCATAGCATCTTTTTGTCTGAGTGCTTGCATAGCCCCTTGAACGCCTACGGAGCACCGCTGGTTCCGAGGACAAATCAGCACAGGAAGAGGCCATAGAGGAAGAAGAAGAGGAGGGGGTGGAGGAGAGAGGTGTGGCAGAATCACCATTACCAGCATTTTGGAGGTGTGGTGGCAGAACGAGCTCCAACAATACTGCACCATGTCCTGCATCCTTCCCAGCTGCCAGCAGAGTCACCCAGTGCACCGTGAAAGATAGGTAACGTCCCTGTCCATGCCTGCTGGACCATGAGTCAGCGGTAATATGCACCTTACCGCTGACCGCCCTGTCCAGCGAGGCCAAGACATTGCCTTCCACATGCCGGTAGAGATCTGGAATTGCCTTCCGTGAAAAAAAGTGGCGTTTGGGAACCTGCCACTGAGGTACCGCACATTCCACAAATTCATGAAAGGGGGAAGAGTCTACCAGCTGAAAACGCAGCAGTTGGAGTGCTAGCAATTTAGCCAAGCTAGCATTCAACCGCTGGGCATGTGTATGGCTGGGAGTGAATTTCTTTCGCCGGTTTAGCAACTGGGGTAGGGAAATTTGCCTGCTACAATCGGATGTTGGTGTAGCGATAGCAGATTGCTCGCAAGTACTTGGCAGTGGCACACCTAATTCTACACCAATTATACACCTTCATTCCTCTCAGTGCAGGTTTCTGAGAGGACTGAAGGTATAGTGGGGTTGGAGATCCCAGCTGATAAGGAGCAAAGAGAGGTCCGCTTTGTTCTTTGGTGTGGGTCTTTTAAGTACGCTTGCCAACGGACTGCATGGGAGTTCGACATATGTCTGGTCAAGCATGTGGTGCCCAAGCGGCTGCTGTTTTGGCCACGTTGATACGCTTCAGACATATGTTGCAAACAGCAACGGTGCGATCTGCTGCACATCTGTCAAAAAAGGCCCACACCAAAGAACTTTTGGAAAACCGTGCAGAGTCAGCAGCACCCTACACATGCGGAGCTCTGCGGTGTGATGCAGTCGGTTGGCTGCCCTTAAGCTGGCCCCTGGAGGGAATCCTGCCTTTTTTTTTATTGTTTATTTATAATTTTCTCAAAATATACAAAATAGACATGTAATCCAGACCATTGCATACAATCAGACATGGTAAATATAGACAAGTATGATTAACAGCCTCAAAAATCTTGGGTATACATTTCAAGGAAAGAAAGAGGAAGTAATACATCTTAAAACTCTTAAAAAGAACAGGGAATGAGCATGGGGTCTGATGTGTCTAATAAGTCATGGTTGTGCCAGTTAAGACCTCACACATAGGAAGAGGCCATAGGTAAAAAAGAAAGGAAACAAAAAGAAAAAAAAAACACATCCTACTGTAAGATAACAGAAAACCAGGGGTCAGCACTCTTGAATCAACATGGATTTGGGTCAGAATCTGTATTGTATACCGAGGTGTCCCAACTGTCCCAAATGTAATCAAACTTGGACATAGCATCATCAATTATAGCGGTAAGGCGCTCCATCCTCCTAATATCAGCTACGGTTGCTAGGAAATGTGCAAGGAATCCTGCCTTTTTGGAGATGTGCCTCTTCCTCCTCCTCCTCCTCTCTCCTATCAGGCACCCACGTAGAGTCAGTGACCTCATCATCCCCTCCTTCCCCATCACTGGAGCAAACCTGGCAGTATGCTGCAGCTGGGGGAACATGACTGCCAGTTTGTTGTCCTTCTTGGGCACCCCCTCTCTCTGTGCTCACGTTACTGCCTTCCTCAAGATGGGTACCATCATTGGAGCCTGCAAAACCCTGCGCATCCTCCTGTAGCATGTACTCAACACTGTGGTCGAACAGTTCGGGGGACTCCTCCATGCACGATGGTGGGGCTAGGGATGGAGTAACTGATGACCTCAAGCCGATGGAATAGGCCGCTTTGGCACCTGCATTGGTAGCCAAGGTACTCTGAACCTGGGTGACAGAGGATGAGAAGGATGAGGACAGCTTGGTCATCCACTCTACCAACTCGTCTGCATGTTGAGGATGCATAGTGTCCACAACCAGCCCTGTTGGCTCTACACACAGAGCCTGCTTGCCCTCTTTTAGTGGCCTGTGAAGCCCTGTACACACGGCCAAGATTCTTGTCAGGAAAAAAACATTGTTTTTCCTGACGAGAATCTTGACAAGAAACTTGTCCCAGCCGAGTGTACACACGTACGATTCAAAAGAACCGCCGTTCTTTTGAATGGCACGAACGCGGTGACGTCATTGACTATGACGAGCGTGTGCTCGTCACATTCGATGCCGTCGCCGCCATCTTGCTACACCCTATGCCTATACCTAGGAAGCTACCACATGCGTGGGTTTCCACGGCGACAGGTAAGTGTGCACACGCTCGGGTTTCTCGTCGAGAAACAGGCCGACGAGATTCTCGACGAGAAAAAAGACCGCAGGTCGTCTTTTTTCTCGTCGGGGAATCTGGGCAGTTTTCTTGATGAGAAAACTGAAACCCGTGTACACACAGCCGGTTTTCTCGGCAAGAAAGCTCTCCCGGCAGTTTTCTTGTCGTTTTTTTGCCGAGAAAACCGGTCGTGTGTACGCGGACTCAGTGTCTGCCTCTCCTTGTTGGCCTTCCAGAAACTGTATTTGATGTATTTGAATAGGTACACCAGGAATGGCCTGCAGTGAGATGTAGCTGCACAAAGCTGGGATGTATATATATACTGAATATACTGCAGCTAACTGAATCAACTGCCTGCCTGTAGTATATTAGGAAGAGAACAACAGGAATGGTCTGCAGTGAGATCTAGCTGAACACTGTGCACAGGATACAGTACTTTATATACTGCAGCTAACTGAATCAACTGCCTGCCTGTAGGGGGGCGTGTCCGGACGTGTAGCAAGGAAGATGTTTTAGTGCAGAGCTCCGCACATCCAGCCACAATCCGCTGCCATCCTCTGCATATTCCATCCTGGTGAGCCTCCAAACTTGTTATACCCGTCCCTGGGCATCTTCCACCACAGCCCCAGCCTGTATCGCGGAGCCCGGCTGGCTGTGTCTTCACCAGACCCGCAGCCGGCTCCACATAGCCGAGGCCCACCGCCATCTTGAGGCCTGCGGAGCCTCCTGCATCCTCCGCATTTGGGTGCCACGAGGTGATCGGCCGTCCCATCCTCACCCACCCGTAGCAGCATCTCCGGAGGGAGCAGAATAGGTGTGCAGCAACAAGGGGCTGCCAGAATATCCCTGATGACCGTCTCCACAAACCTGCGGCCCAACACCATCTTGAGGCCTACGGAACCAGCCACATCCATACCTCTCTGGTACAGTTTATTGCAAGAAACTCGACCATCCCTTACTCCTTCCCTTAAGCCAACACCCGTAGAGGAGACTGTCTATCTAAAAAACAGCTGGGACTGTTATCTGACCTTAGTGAGAGAGCTGTGGCCCAGACAGAGCGGCGTTCCTCCGCACGGCGGCCGTTTTTAGGAAAGACCGTGGCTTCGGCCTAGACCCGGAAGACGGCGGCCATCTTGCTGCACCCGGAATCCCTATTTCCATTCAATTTCAACCTCCCTGATGCCTAGCTCCCTCCTTACAAGGCACAGAGGGCCGCTCAGGCTACTATCCTTTGTCCACAGCTCCCACAGAAGTACTTTTTTTTAACTGGCCTGTGGACAGCGCCTATACCCAGCAAGTGAGTAGCGGCCATCTTGCTACACCCTGAAGGTTACCCCCGGCCTCCATACCTCTCCTCTGCCTGATCCGCACCTCCCCTAGCCACCAGAGTTCCGTAGCTTACATATATATTTCCCCTGCTGTATCGGCACCGTATACACGCCCCCCCCCCAGGGCAGCTGGCTTATGCATTGTGCTGAAGGGATGCGCTTGAAATTAGTTCTGTCTAGCCATCGGCCTAAAAACAACTAGCAATGGCATCTAAAGCCTCAGGTTCCCGTACAACACTAGGCAAACGATCCGCAAAATCTGTCAACTTTACATCAAGCCACTGTGGGGACCATAAAACGATTCATAGCCTCGGAACGAGACAGTCCTAGTTCTTGGATCAATAAGACCAGAGCCTCAAGATCAATTATCTCTCCAGCCTCGCACGTCGCCTCCGCTCGTGAAAGCTCTCCAGCCTCATCCTGTGGTTCGGAGTTGATGGAGGATACCGGTTCCCCCACAGGCTCGGACATGACCTCTTTGGTGAGTGAACTTAAAAGGGAGATGGCGGGCATGTTTCACAGTATAGAAAAATCTATCAAAAAGGAGATTTCCGCGGTTAGGGCGGACATGGCGCATTTACTTGTCAGAGTAGAGGAAACAGAACAGCGCCAAGACTCACATGAGGTAGTCATTAAAGAACTGCAGGAGACTGTCACTCAATTAGCATATGCACACAGGGCCTCATTATACAAATTCGAAGATCTTGAGAATCGCAATCGCAGAAACTATTTGCGTATCCGTGGGTTGCCGGGAGCAACCAGAGATAATGATCTGGAACCCTCGATCTGAGGCATCCTTAATACCATCTTAGGTAATCCTGTCACTGATACTCTGAGATTTTACAGAGTTCACCGCGCCCTGAGGCCTTGCAACATCACCTCTGACCAACCCAGAGATGTGATATGTCGTCTCCATTATTTTGAAGACAAAAATGCCATCATGGCCAAACTGTGGAATACTCCTAACATTGACTTTGATGGAGCTACCCTTAATATCTTTCCGGATATCTCTAAGGAGACTCTTGACCGCCGCAGGGCTTTAAAGCCTCTCTTGGAGAAACAGAGGGGTGATGGAACTACCTACCCGTGGGGTTTCCCTGCGTGCTTAATAGCTACTAAAAATGGCCGCTCCTTCACATTGCGGTTCCCTGAGGAACTCCCTGCCTTTCTTCAGGATCTGAACATGCTGCACATGGAGCTGCCAGGTTGGCAGAAACCCCATACCCACTTTCTCTGCTCCTCGGTCCTCCCAATGGCAGAAAACCCCAGCCAAGCAAAAGCGTGTTTCTACCCCAGGCTCATCTCAGAAATATGGGTGAGATGTCTCCTTGCACACAATTAACTCCCTTGCTACCATGTCTCCTTACACCGATCGTAGCTTACATTTCAATTGTTTACTGTTCCATGTCAAGTGTCTGACTCATCTTACTGAACGTTTTCAGGTATATTCTTGAAGAACTGTTATTATGATCATATTGGGTTTGTTTATAGTTGTACCCCTTTAGTTCCTAAACATCTTAGGCAGTTAGTCGACCCGATTTATGGAGAGTGTTGTACTCATGTTCTGAACATTGCTAGTGTCTACAATTGTTAATTCCTTATTTACAGGCCGTTTGCTGACGGAGCCCAATGCTCCCTATTAATGCCCTTACAAAGGCGTTTGTTCCCTTCCCCTCTCCTCTTGGGGTTGATGGGAGTTGGCAGTCTTCATTTTCTCCTTCTTGATTTTTACCTAGAATCATTCCTGACTGCTTGCTCCCCTCATCCTCACTGGGATCACTGCAGATTTCTGTGTGAATCTTATTTCAATCCCAATTGCTCTACAGACTGTTACAATGTTTTTAATATGTGTTTTTTTTTTCCTTTCTCTCTTCTTTTCTGGCTCTTCTTCCTCCCCTCCTCTTTTTCTCTTTTTTCCTTTCCCTTCTGTATTGCTGGCACGCATGGCTATATAAATTGTTGGTCCACTCACCACTAATGAAATGGCTACTCTAAAGATCCTCTCTTATAATGTAAGAGGCCTTAGCGTGGCCGCCAAGAGACACCAAGTCTTGCGAGAATTGAAAAGTTCTGCTTGTTCTATTGCCTTCCTCCAGGAAACATACTTGACTCATTCAACGTCTGTTAAATTATATTCACAACATTTTCCACAATGGTACTACAGTTTATCAGATACTAACAAGGCCAAATGAGTAGCCATTGGATTCAGTAAGAGTGCATCATTTAGTTTTACTGACATGTTATCGGATGATCATGGTCGTTTCCTTTTTGTCAAAGGGTATTTAGGCAACACTAGTTGTAATCTAGCAAATGTTTATTGCCCTAACTACAACCAACCTGCTTTCTTTACCCAAATCCTTACAAAACTTTCACAATTTGCTGAGGGCATGATAGTCCTGGCGGGGGATATAAATATACCTCTAGAGCCCACTATAGACACCTCCCAAAGCCACTCTAGTATCCCATTCAAAAGGTTAGCACAGGTAAAAAAAAAACCTCCTAGATCTTCAACTTATGGACGTTTGGCGCCTCCTTCACCCTAAAGGAAAAGAGTACTCTCACTTTTCTAAAACACACAATTCTTACTCTAGAATAGACAACATTTTCCTAGATCACTTTCACCTCCCTCTCCTACGTTCAGCCTGCATTGGTGCTGCTACTCTTTCCGATCATGCAGCTGTTTCCATATGCCTGACCGTGCCCGCTCTGCCTCATCGCCCCAATAATTGGAAGCTTAATTATTCTCTCATCTCCAATCCAGCAGAGGTATCCATGCTATCTACTACTTTATCCCAATACTTTAAAGAAAACGCATCTTTGGATACCTCCCCCTCTGTTTTATGGGAAGCACATAAGGCTTCAATGAGAGGTAATCTCATTGAACTGGGTGCGAGGAGAAAGAGAGAGCATGGTCAGCAGCTTAAACAGGTTCTAAAACAAATTGCTGAGCTTGATAAAAGGCACAAACTTTTGTTACATATTTCACACCTTGAAGTTCTCACCCTTAAGAGAGAATAACTCAAATCTCTCCTCGCCCTTGACACTAGACGGAAATTCCACTACATTTCCCAGAAAGTATATGAATGGGGTAACAAGCCAGGTAAACATTTGGCTAGATCCCTTACAGCCAAAAAAACTCTATCCTTTATACCCAAAATAAACTTGCCATCAGGGGAATTAGTACACGCCACCCCCCAAATTTCTAAGGCCTTCAGGGAGTTTTACGCTGACTTGTATAATGTGGAAGGTGGCCTGGATTCTTTACCGCTGAAAGAAAAATGTAAACGTATACTCACCTATGTTAAAGAAGTCGGCCTGGAAGCTGATTTTTCCATAGAGGAATTTCAATGTGAATTAAAATCCTCTCCTTCCAGTAAAGCCCCTGGCCCTGATGGTTTCACTATTTTGTACTATAAAACCTTTAGTGACATTTTGCTTCCCCATCTCACAGCATATGCAAATTCCATTTCCCACAAATCTGGCCTTCGTCCGGAATCCCTATCTGCCCACATTACCGTCATTCCCAAACCTGACAAAGACCCTACCCTATGTAGTAGCTATAGGCCCATCTCCCTTCTAAATATTGACACCAAACTCTACGCCAAGGTTATGACAAATAGACTGCTCCCCCTTTTACCCCAGTGGATTACAGCTGATCAAACTGGATTATTCCTAATAGGGAGGCCAGAGACAACTCTCTTTGCACTCTGTCCTTGATCCACTATGTTCGTAGGTGCTCCCATTCCACCCTCCTTCTCTCCACGGATGATGAGAAGGCGTTTGATAGGGTGGACTGGGACTATCTCAAAACAACCCTCCACTATTTTGGCCTTGGCCCCAAAATGTTCCACCGTATTTCCTCTCTTTACTCAAATCCCACCGCGCAAATACGTATAAATGGCTCTTTAAGCGACCCCTTTACACTACATAACGGAACCAGACAGGGTTCCTTTATCCCCCCTTCTTTTTGCCATCTCCCTTTAACCCTTTTTGGCCACAATTAGACACAATAGGAATATCCATGGCATCCAAATTAGACTCCACAAATATGCAGCCTACGCTGATGACATTTTGTTTTTCATTGAACAACCACGCATTTCATTGCCAAACTTAATGTCTGAATTTTCTACCTTTCAAACGATATCTAACTTTAAAATTAATCTGTCAAAATCTGAAATTTTAAATATTATGGTTCCCCAACCAGTAGCTGATCAGTTAAAACCCATTTTCCCCTTTCGCTGATAAACTACCCGTATGAAATACCTCGGCATATACCTTACCCCCCACCCTTATTCCACCCTTATTCCATTTTTAGGCATAATTATATCCCTCTCCTAAACAATATTAGAGCTGATCTCAGGAAATGGTCTTCCTTTTCACACTCATGGCTGGGTAAGGTGAATATAATCAAGATGAACATACTCCCCCGCATTCTCTTTATTTTACAAATGATCCCCTTAAAGATTCCCATAGGCTTCTTTACTTTTATTGCAGACCATGATCGCCCACTTTATATGGAGGGACGGTCATCCCAGAGTCTCCAGTGAGGTCCTCTTTCGGTCCAAACGTTCTGGGGGATTATCTCTACCCAATTTTAAAGCCTACTATCATGCCGTAATATTTTCACGCATAGCAGATTGGAAATATACCATTGCTTCTAAACTATGGGTACAACTAGAACACTCTTTATGTGACTCGGATCTCTCCACTGCTCCTTGGATACCACGCTCTTCTAGAAACCCCTTTCACAATAGCTCGCCCCTTACCGTATCCTCTTGGACGTTTGGGATGGACTTCATAAGAAACTTGCATAGTCTTATGACTCTCCACTAACTCCTCTTCTACATCATACCTATTTCATGCCAGGATCCAAAGACCCAGGCTTTCAATCCTGGTCACCCGGAGGCCCTCTCCTCTTGCATCATATCCTATGCCCCAATTCACTTAAACCTCTGTCAGAAATTATAGACCAATCACATTTATGGACAAATGGAGATACAACCAACTGAATTGATTTCTTCAGACACTCCCCCAGCCATTACGGGGCACACAAGATCTCAATGGTATTGAACATGTGTTCCTTCATAAAGACCATTCTCTACACTGTATTTTCCAGTTCTACAAAACGCTTATCGAATTGCAAAGCCTTACTTATCCAAATTATCTGACCAAGTGGGAGCTCGACCTGGGTGTTACTATCACAGACAAGAAAAAGGACAAAGTTCTCCAACTTACACGTGTTTCTTCATTGGTTTCTTCCATGGCAAAATCTAACTTCAAACTTCTCACTAAATGGCATCATACACCTGTTAAACTCCACCGCATGTTCCCCATTAACTCCCCTCTATGTTGGTGGAATTGTGGACATGACGCCACCCATGCCCACATCTGGTGATTCTACCCCCTCATTCGTTCTTACTGGTCTGAAGTGATAGACCTAATCCATCAAATCACTGAAGTCAAGTTATCTTTTGATCCATGGATAGTTCTCTTTCACGGTACCTCAATGCCCATAGGAAGATATAAATGTTCACTCATTCCACACCTCCTTAATACAGCCAAGACTCTCATCCCTACTTTTGGGGTCAACCTACAATTCCAACTATGAAGTCCTGGCTACAAAAAGTATCTGAAGTAAGCCTCATGGAAGAACTTACCCACATCGCAAGAGATACTACTAAACAATATACCTTAACCTGGGCTCCTTGGTCCTGATTCCTTTCCACCCCGTGCTACAAGGACATAATTTCTTCGTCCCCTTAGGTTACCCATGCTTCCTAAAGTGTCCTACTGCTCTACCCATTATCTAATTTTTACTAATAGTGGAGGGTCTAATCCCCCTCTGAGGTTTTGCTAAATTAAATGTAATTGCTTTATGTTTATTTGTGTTGCCATGTGTGCCAGCTTCCCTGCCTGAACCAAACAAGACACTCTTTGACAGTGTCAACATCATCTTTATTGAGAGAAGTTCTTGGGGCAGACACTAGGAAAGGATTAACATCAAAAATCTATAGGGAATTGCTGTCCTCAGTTCAGAACTATGCCTCGCTAAAATGCCAAAGTAAATGGGTAGAAGATATAGGAGAGATAGATGGGAATCAGTGGGAAATGGCCCTTGAATCTATTCCAGCGGTATCGGTATCCGCATCCCATAGATTGTCACAATTATTTATTTTGCATAGGGCATATAGAACATCAGTGCAGCTATATAAATGGGGAGGAAGAGACTCCCCCCTGTGCCCAAAATGTAAAGAACATAAGGGGGACTTCATACACTTAATTTGGAGGTGTCCAAAACGACATAGGTACTGGGAGGAAGTCTCCCAGTGCATTACTAGACTAGTGCAGGTTCCTGTCCCTTTAAACCCTGTAGTGTACCTGCTTGGAGCAATAGATGCAGAAATGTACCCAAGAGGAATGTACTACATGTTAACTAGACTGATGTATCTAGCCAGAAAACTCATTGCAAAATACTGGATGGCACTAGCGGTACCCACGGGGAAGCAGTGGATCTCCTATGTAAAGTCCTTGTTTCTTAGAGAGCGATTGACATACAGTCGTAGGAGAGAAGTGGGTAAATTTGATGCTATATGGCAACCATGGCTGGGGGATGCCGATCTAGCGCCATCTCAACTGGTAGTGGAAAGACTCCAGATGTAGAGACCCTGGGGAGGAGTAGGGGAGGGAGGGGCAGAGAGGAGAGGGAAAGAACGGCCTGAAGGAGTATAGGTTGAACAGCTAAAAAGGAGGGAATATCGGTGGTGGAAGAAACGATTTGTGGTGATCAGATATTAGGAGGTATAGGTGATGGATGTAGTCATGGGGTTAGGGGGAGTTGGAAAGGGAGAAAAAAGGGAAAAGAGGATGGAGTGACATGAAATACAAGATTGACACAAAATATATGGATGTAAGACTAGACATGTTTATTTTACGTGTAATGTTTTATCGAACAAAATGCACGAATTGTATGTATTATGAGAATAATTTTCTAAAATAAAAAAGTTTTTGGATTAAAAAAAAAGGATCACATGATCCGCAACAACCTCCTCCCAGCCACGTACAACTCCATGGGTTTCTGGGTACTAAAAACAATCCTATGAAGACTGGTGCTGATGCTGAGTGTTATCCTTCACTTCCAGGCTGACACAATCCTCCTCCTCCTCTTCTTCCTGTGTGTTCAGCGGGCCCTCTGGAATAATATCTAGATAAAGGGGGCCTTGAGAGGTAAGGAAGTCCTCCTCTTCCTCCCGCTTTTCTGCCTCAAGTGCCCTGTCCATTATTCCACAAAGCGTGTGCTCCAACAGGAAGACAAGAGGGACAGTATCACTGATGCATGCACTGTCACTGCTCACCATCCTCGTGGCCTCCTCAAATGGTGACAGGACAGTGCATGCATCCTTGATCAGTAGTCATTGGCGTGGCAAAAAAAATACAAGCTCCCCTGCCATACTCACACAGATACTCATTGATCGCCCTCTGCTGTGTGTGCAGCCGCTGCAGCATTGCCAACGTTGAGTTCCACCTGGTGGGCATGTCACAAATGAGTCGGTTCTTGGGCAGGTTGCATTACCTTTGAAGGTCAGCCAGCCGAGCACTGGCATTATATGACCAGAAGAAATGACCACAGACTTTCCTGGCCTGCCTCAGGAGATTCTGTAAGCCCGGGTACCTGCTCAAGAACGGCTGCACCACTAAATTCAGGATGTGAGCCAATCAGGGAACATGGGTCAAGTGTCCCTGTCGGAGGGCAGAGAGGAGGTTGGTGCATTGTCGCATACAACCATTCCTGGCTGAAGATGGCGTGGCGTGGCGTCAACAACCTCTGAGCCTGCCCCTGCAGAGCTGAGAGAATCTCTGCCCCAGTGTGGCTCCTGTCCCCTAAGAAGACCAACTCAAGCACTGCATGGCATCTTTTTGGTTCAAAGGACAAATCTGCAGAGGAAGAGGCCATAGAGAAATAATAAGAGGAGGGTGTGGAGGAGAGAGTTGTGGGAGAATCACCACTAGCATTTTGGAGGCGTGGTGCCGCCACAAGCTCCAACAATACTGAACCCTGTCCTGCATCCTTTCCAGCTGCCAGCAGAGTTACCCAGTGTGCCATGAAAGAAAGGTAACGTTCCTGTCCATGCCTGCTGGACCATGAGTGGACGGTAATATGCATCTTACTGCTGACGGCCCTGTCCAACGAGGCCAAGACATTGCCTTCCACATGCTGGTAGAGAGCCGGAATGGCCTTCCATGAAAAGAAATGGCGTTTGGGAACCTGCCACCAAGGTACTGCACGTTCCACAAATTCACGAAAGGGGGCAGAGTCTACCAGCTGAAAAGGCAGCAGTTGCAGTGCCAGCAATTTGGCCAAGCTAGCATTCAGACGCTGATCATGTGGATGGCTGGGACCAAATTTCTTTTGACAGTTTAGCAACTGGGTAGGGAAATTTGTCTGATAAAATCGGATGTTGGTGACTGGAGGTATAGTGGGGTTGAGATCCCAGCAAGGAGAGGTCTGCCTTGTTCTTTGATGTGTGTCTTTTAAGTGCTGTTGCCAACGGACTGCATGGGAGGTCGTCATATGTCTGGTCAAGCATGTGGTGCCCAAGCGACTGCTGTTTTGGCCACGCTTGATACGCTTCAGACATAGGTTTCAATCAGCAACGGTGCGATCTGCTGCACACGTGTAAGAAAAGGCCCAAACCAAAGAACTTTTCAAAATATGCGGGGAGTCAGCAGCGCCCTGCACCTGCTTAGCTCTGCGGTGTGATGCAATAGGGTGGCTGCCCTTAATCTGCCCCCTGGAGGGCATCCTGCCTCGTTGGAGAGGGAAGGAGTGACTGTTGACATGGAGCAGATGGAATAGGCCACTTTGGCAGCTGCATTGGCAGGCAAACTACTCTGAGCCTGGGTGAGGAGGATGAGGATGGCTTTGTTATCCATTCCACCAACTTTTCTGCATGTTGTGGCTCAATAACACGGCCAGCTGCAGAAAAAAAGGCCAAGCATGCCCCACGGCCACGTGCAGAGGATGCACCTTATCCACGACCAGCACTGTTGACTGTAGACACAGAGCCTGCTTGCCCTCTTTTAGTGGCCTGTGAGTGTCTGCCTATCCTTGGTGGCCTTCCGGACATGCTGTAAATTGTGTTTAGCAGAACAACACTACACTGTATTGTGTACTGTGTACACCACCAGAAACGTAGTAGCGACTGCACTAGGGGTGCACTGTATTGTGTACACCACCAGAAGTGTAATAGCAACTATGGGTGCACTGTATTGTGTACTGTGTACACCACCAGAAAAGTAGTAGCAACTGCACTATGGGTCCACGGTATTGTGTACACCACCAGAAGTGTAATAGCAACTATGGGTGCACTGTATTGTGTATTGTGTACACCACCAGAAAAGCAGTAGCAACTGCACTAGGTGTGCATGGTATTGTGTACACTACCAGAAGTCTAATAGCAACTATGGGTGCACTGTATTGTGTACTGTATACACCGCCTGAAGTATATTAGAAAAAGTACACCAGGAATGGCCTGCAGTCAGATATAGGCTACACTGGATGCAGTGTATATATATATATATATATATATATATGAGACTGACTGTATTAATATATATTTATAATATATATTTATTTTACAAATGTTTTATTAGCAGAAGAAATCCTGGCGCGACTTGGTGTCACCTTGGCAGTTTGAGCACAGCGGGTCCACAGCTGGTTCTTCCAAGACAAGAGGCCCCCAAGATCGCAGATGTTTGACCTAATTCGATACAAAGGACAATCAGCGCACACACAATACTAAATGAAAAAGTATGCAAGCTGAACATGTAAATGTTAATTACACAAAGAAACCTCAATAGCAAATATGAAAAAGGTAAGTAGCGCAGCGCAAAATATGTATTGCATAAAAATAGTAAATCAAACGAAGAGAGACACCCCGTGTGGTAAAAATCTTCAAAAGTATATGGTTGTTCAGAGTGACATATCCTCCACCATAAGAAATAAACACCCTTACCGAATACGGTGGACCATGAGTGAACAAATGGTCAGATGCCCTTGTTCCCACCACAGGGGAGATTTTGTATGACGAATGGAGTCCAGCCGGGTGACAGACAGGCATCAATCAGAAAACGGACCATGCATGGAATCAAAGGCAAAAACACAATCTAAAGTGTAGACTGGTTTTATTCCAAAAAAAAAGAGGAGAGGGGGGTGATACAATCCAGAGAAGGCACAACGGCCTGATAAAAGCAGCATAAAATAGTAAAAAAGTACACACAGCAACAGCGTGTCAGTGGTGTATGAACCGCAAGTGAGCAGATAGGACGCGAGTGACATCACGTAAAGTAGCTCCTCCCCCGTACATAAGTTACGTCCAGTACAGACTTCGTCAGTGGTGGGTGGAGCTACCGCGTGACCCGGAGTTGTATAAATTGCAGTCCGGTAACCATGGAGAGCGTCTGAAGTGCGGGACGTGCCGCGACCGGAAATCCAGAGGCTGGGACTAGTCACTGCTGCACAATTAGACTCAATCTCCTATGGGGTCACCAGTGGGCTTTCCTAAAATGTAAACTACACTTATAAGGGTAACATATATACACTTGGTTACAATCAATATAAACAAAGATAATGTAATATGATAAAATAAAAAAATGCAGTATAAAATTGAAATTGAATATTTAATAAAGACGAACAACCGCGACTATCTGCATAACAATTAAAGGGGAAAAAATTACCCACATAAAGGTAAAAAAGAAGGTTACTGTAAAAAGTACAAAAAAATGCACCATCAATCTTGAGAGGGAGGCTGGAACATTGTGTTTATTTGTCGGAAATGAAACAGTTGAGGTTGAAGTCAACATTCAACCTTCCAGGCACCAAAACCTGCATTTCGTGAATCTAAAAAGATTCACTTTCTCACGGAGATCCTGCCAGAAACAGGCGCCCCGGAATTCCTGATTCCCGATCGCGGGTGTGTTCTTCAGGTGCGCGCGCGCATTCTGCAGGTGCGCGCACGCATTCTGCAGGTGCGCGTGCGTTCCGCAGGTGGCGCCAGAAGGCCTATTTAAACCTGTCAATGACAGACAGTCCCTGCTGTCTGCTCTACAGCGTTTAGTACCTGAGAACCTGATCCAAAGACTTACCTGCATCTGACCCGGCTTGCCTGTGACCTTTCCAGTTTTCTGCCTGCATCTGACCTCTGGCTTGTTGTAACCTCTCCTCTGCCTGATCACTCAGTACCTTTGCTGCCAGCCAGTTAACCGACCCGGCTTGTCTGACCAATCTTACCAACCCTGGTTTCAGTCCTGCCTGCTGGTTTCCTGTGTTCCTGGTTCCGGTCCGGTCTGCTGTAGCTGTTCCAGTCCGCTTGCTGTGTTCCTGTGTTCCTGGTCCCAGTTCTGTCTGCCGTACTTCCTGTGTGCCTGGATCCAGCCCAGTCTTTGGAATTACCTCCACCTTGGTTGATCCTGCCAGGCACTCGTACCCCTTCTACCTCCGCGCCTTCTGTTACACTACCAGGGGCCGCTGGTGGGAGCCGTAAGGGAGGCATTCCTCTGCAAATCCGGGCTCGTCACCGTCAGGTACGTGACACACGTTGACTGAGTTGGCGTATAAAATTCCCGCCTCTCCAGTGCAGACTGACTCTTTCAAGGCCCCAAAACTTGAGACATCTGGGGTCCCTATTATGAAACATTCTAAAGTGCTTTGAGACATTATGAGAATAGAAAAGATTAGAATAGAATAGAAAATAGAAAAGAATAGAATAGAAAAACAATAGAACAGAATAGAATAAAATATAATATATGTTTTTCTAGTTTATTATTTTCTATTAATTTCTATTCTAATCTTTTGTATTCAAATTCAAATTCATTCTATACGAAATTCGAATTTCAGAAGATGGTATAAACACACATTATATTATATTATATTTTTTCTAACATCTTCCAAAATTCGAATTTCATAAAGAATGAATTTGGATAGAAAATATTAGAATAGAATTGAAAATAATAGAAAAACAATAGAACAGAATAGAAAAAAAATATAATATAATATATAAATAAAACCATCTTCTGAAATTGGAATTTTGTATAGAATGAACTTGAATAGGAAAGATTAGAATAGAATGTAAAATAATAGAAAAGAATAGCATAGAAAAACAATAGAACCAAACAGAAAAAAACTAATATATATATAATATATATATTATTCAAATTTCGTATAGAATGAATTTGAATTTGAATAGAAAAGATTAGAATAGAAAATAATAGAAAAGAATAGACTAGAAAAACAATAGAACAGAATAGAATAAAATATAATATATGTTTTTCTAGTCTATTCTTTTCTACTCTATTCTAATCTTTTCTATTCAAATTCAAATTCATTCTATACAAAATTTGAATTTCGAAAAATGGTTTTATATATGTATATATATATATATATATATATATATATATATATAACCCTAGCCCTAATATTTATTTATATATATAACCATTTTCCAAAATTCGAATTTCGTATAGAATGATTTTGAATTAGAATAGAAAAGATTAGAATAGAATAGAAACAAGAAAATAATAGAATAGAATAGAAAAACAACAGAACAGAATAGCATAAAATATAATATATGTTTTTCTAGTTTATTCTTTTCTAATATTTTCTATTCTAATCTTTTGTATTCATAATAATTCTATATGAAATTCGAATTTTGAAATTCAATGAATTTGAATTTGAATAGAAAAGTAGAAAAGATTAGAATAGAGTAGAAAAGAATAGACTAGAAAAACAATAGAACAGAATAGAATAAAATATAATATATATATATATATATATATATATATATATATATATATATATATATATTTATTCTATTCTAATTTATTGTTTTTCTAGTCTATTCTTTTCTATTATTTTATTCTCTAATCTTTTCTATTCAAATTTAAATTAATTCTATACAAAATTCGAATTTCGGAAAATGGTTTTAAATATATTAACCTTACCCTAATATTTATATATATAACCATTTTCCGAAATTCTAATTTCCTATAGAATGAAATTGAATTTGAATAGAAAAGATTAGAACATAAAATAATCAAAAAGAATAAACTAGAAAATCATATATTATATTTTATTCTATTCTGTTCTAATATATGTTTTTCTAGTTTATTCTTTTCTATTATTTTCTGTTCTAAAGTTTTCTATTCAAATTGTATTTAATTCTATACGAAATTCGAATTCCGGAAGGTGTTTTATATATATATATATATTAATTATACTTTGTTTTATTCTGTTCTATTGTTTTTCTAGTCTATTCTTTTCTATTATTTTCTATTCTAATCTTTTCTATTCAAATTCAAATTCATTCCAGACAAAATTTGAATTTCGGAAAATGGTTAGATATATTTATAATAGGGTTAGGGTTAGAATGATTTTGAATTAGAATAGAAAAGATGAGAATAGAATAGAAAATAGAAAAGAATAGGATAGAATAGAAAAACAATAGAACAGAATAGAATAAAATATAATATATGTTTTTCTAGTTTATTATATTCTGTTCTAATCTTTTGTATTCAAATTCGAATTCATTCTATACGAAAATTCGAATTTCGGAAGATGCACACACACATATATGATATTTTTTTTTCTGTTCAGTTTTATTGTTTTTTTATGCTATTCTTTCCTATTCTATTCTAATATTTTCTATTTAAATTCGATTTCATTCTGTACGAAATTCTAATTTCGGAAGGTGTTATATATATATATATATATATATATATATATATTATATATTATATTTTTTTCTATTCTGTTCTATTGTTTTCTATGCTATTATTTTCTAATATTTTTTATTCTAATCTTTTCTATTTGAACTATATGAAATTCAAATTTCGGAAGATGTTTTATTTATGTATATATATATATATATATATATATAATATATTTTTCTGTTCTGTTCTAGTGTTTTTCTAGTCTATTCTTTTCTATTCAATTCTTTTCTATTCAAATTCAAATTCATTCTATACAATTTGGAACTTAAGAAGCCATCTTCCAAAATTCGAATTTTGTATAGAATGAATTCGAATTTGAATAGAATAGAAAAACAATAGAACAGAATAAAAAAAATTATATATATATATATATATAATATTTTTTTTAGTCTGTTCTATTGTTTTTCTATGCTATTCTTTTCTATTATTTTATTTTCTATTCTGTTGTAATCTTTCTATTCAAATTTATTCTATACGAAATTCAAACTTCAGAAGATGGGTTCAGAAGTTCGAATTTCATATAGAATGAATTTGAATTTGAATAGAAAAGATTTGAATAGAAAATAATAGAAAAGAATAGACTAGAAAAACAATATAACAAAATAGAATAAAATATAATATATATTACATTTTATTCTATTCTGTTCTATTGTTTTTCTAGTTTATTCTTTTCTATTCTAATATTTTCTATTCTAATTCGATTTCATTCTATACGAAATTAGAATTTTGGAAAATGGTTATATATAGTTTACTTTTTCGAATTCGGACAATTTTTTTCGAATACGGTAGAATTTTTTTGAATTTGATAGTTTTTTCGAATCCGGTAGATATTTTTCAAATGCGGTCAAATTTTTTCGAATGCGGTAGATTTTTTTTCGAATTTGATCAAATTTTTTTAAAATTCTAATATGAAACTAATCTATTATAATCGTTTCTATTCAAATTCAATTTCATTCTATAAGAAATTTGAATTTCGTATAGAATGAATTCAAATTTGAATAGAAAAGATTAGAATAGAATAGAAAATAATAGAAAAGAAAAACAAGAGAACAGAATAGACTAAAATATAATATATATTATATTTTATTCTATTCTGTTCTATTGTTTTTCTATTGTTTTCTATTTTAGTTTCCATTGTTTTGAATTATTTTCCAATCTATTCTCGAATTCAAATTTATACTATTCAAATTTCGGAAGAAGGTCATGTTCTATTTTATTACATTCTATTAAATTATATTCTATTCTTTTCTATTCATTTTTTTATTCTATTGCTTTATTGTTTTATATTCTATTTTATTGTATTTTTTAGAAAATCGATTTCTATTTTTTCTAATTCGATTCGAATTTGTTTTCAAATTCGATTTGAATTTGTTTCGAATTTGATTCAAATAATTTTTGAATTGTATTCGAATTTGTTTTGAATTCGATTTGAATCAAATTTTGTTTGTGGTTTATTCAAATTGAATTGTTTTTTCGTATTTGTTTAAATTCGTTACATTTGTAATTCAGAAATTCGGGTGCATCCGAATTTCCGAATAATGAAAAATTTGTCCGAATTTCGATTCGGAACGAAACACAATGCACATGTCTATAACGACTTCAGGAAGCTTAATGCAGTGCCAACGTTTGACACGTACCCAATGCCCAGAGTAGACGAACGTATAGACTGATTTTTTTTTTTTTACCTTTATTCATTTTTTTTCCAAAATAATATTATATAAGAGGCAATCTTATATAAAATAAATATACCTTTTTTATTTTTGTCTTGTATGTACAAATTATATATCAAACCACTTTAAATAAATGCATTGACTCATTCTGTAATATGTCATAGTTTCTTACATCACAAGGAATATGTAAGCAGACAGCCTTTGCTCTCTGCCTGTGAGAGCAAAAAGGTTGGTAAAAAGCTGTTAAGCAGTTTATGTGGAAACTGACAAGCTGTAGGCTTGCTCAGCCTGGTAGTTAGGGTCTGCATAGTGTGTAGTTAGAGCCTAGATATGGCTAGGTTTTTGTTTGGCTATTTTTGTTCTGTTTGTTTGTTCTGAACACTGTACAGCACCTCTATATAGACTTGTAAATATCACCATTAAACACTTCACTGTTTGTCACTACTTCACTTGGTCTGGTGACTGTGCCTGAAAGCCTGTTTATCCCAGGGAGCTTTTGTACCTGCTACCTCTCCCCCAGGTTACAATATATATGAGACTGACTGTATATATATATATATTTAATACACTGCAGCTAACTGAATAACATGCCTGCCTGAAGTATATTAGAAAAAGTATACCAGGAATGGCCTGCAGTCAGATATAGGCTACCGGATGCAGGAGGGAATGGGAGAGTGATAGAGTGTGCTGTCTCTCCTCCGCCCCATACCTAGCCGAGCTTAGACATACCTGGCGAACCCGGCGAGCTTGGCAACCTGGAGGTTGCAGGGGGGGATTGCCCCGAGAGGGATCGCTTAAGGGGGTGCCTGCCTGACTTTCCCTTGGAGCCCTCAATATTGGACAGTGCATAGCGGCACAGCGGCTCGGATTGGATCGGAGGTGCCGCTGCTCCCCCCAGGTCCCCCCTGGTGCACGAGCCGAGGCAGCGCCATACGTAGAGCCCTAAGGTCCCGCGAGATTTTGCGGGATCTCGCACGTTCGCTCAAGGCTTGATGGTAAGGCGTCTGTGTGTGCTGTGGGGGCGGGAGGCAGCGAGGAGCCGGAGTGGAGGAAGTGAGGGATACAGCGTGAGCTCTGTGAAAAGAACGGGGGGCTCGGCAGAAAGCCCCAAACTCCTCCCTCACTAATAAACTATTAATAAACCATCCTGTAAAGACTGTACATCTTGCAAGGACTAATATGTGTAGGGGTACGGAGGAACAACTACCCCAGGAAGGTGTACAGACAACACGCTCAGTGAAAGAGAAGGGAAATCAGCAGCTAAGTTGGAGCGCTTTGCCCATTCACCAGCTAAAGGGGGCCAGCAACAGGCAGTGACAAGTCAAGCTAAAGCCCAGACCGGACCTCTATCAGACAGAAGGAGCCAAGGCCATGGACAGACATCCTCAAATCCAACTACCTCATCTGGTGCAAAAACAGTGAGTACTAAAGGGCCAATGGGTGAACCACTTGGGACTGTAACTGTAATGCTTGGGACTACCCCAGCGGCTGATTCCACACTAGAGGAGGAACCAACACTGAGAGATGTATTGTACGCTGTTAATGCTTGCAAAGACTCGGCAACCAGTTAAAAAGCATAAGGAAGAATTACTCTCTATAAGTCTTGAACTGCATAGGACCGTGGAAAGGACTACAGATCTAGAGCAGAGATTAAGTACAGTCGAGGATGATTTATATCCGCTAAAGCGAGAAACTAGGGGGTTGAAAGAGCAAATGTGATGGTGATAGGTCTCGCGGAGCGGAGTGAGGGCACTAACCCCATAGTGTTCCTGGAGGAATTGTTTAAGGAATTCTTTGGCCCCACCTCTTTCTCACCGCTTTTTGCGATAGAAAGGGCCCATAGAGTTCCTTCTAAAGCCCCGCAGCCAGGCGGTTATCCTAGGCCGCTACTTTTGAAGCTCCTCAACTACAACGATAAGGTGGTCCTGTTGCGAAAAGCCAGAGAGATGGGGGACATTATGTACAATGGGGTTAGGATCTCGCTGTATCCTGATTTTTCGCCAGATCTACAGAAGTGCAGAGCAGAATTTATTCCAATTAAACATACCCTACAGAAATATAAAGTTGTATACACTTTGTTGTATCCAGCCCGCTTGCGGGTGACAGCTCTAGGCGAGACTTTCCTCTTTGGTTCACCAGCCGATGCAGCACAGTGGCTGGAAGAAAAGAGGAAAGAACTGCAAAGTATAGCATGCATGGAATAGCTCTAACTGTGAAATTCTGCAAATATCCCTTTTTGGGAAGGAATTGGACGAACATGGGGGATATGGAGCTGTCTTAATTATGTAGTGTATGGGGGGAGAGGAGGAGGGGGGGAGGGAGTGAATCTGCGGGGATTGTTTCACCTTCTTGTGACTATTGGTCCTCCCCCTCCCTCCCCCCCCTTTTCTTTTTTTTTTGCTTTGTTTCTTTTTTTTTTCCTTTTCTTTTTTTTTCTCCTGCAAACACTTTTTTTTCTTCCTAAGGGAGATTCTCTTTTCCTTTTTTCTGTTTCTAGTTTGATTACCATAACAATGCTGATTGATTAAACTAGATAGGAGTGGAGATGGGGAGACACACTTTTGGTTAGGTGTTATAGATTCATGTAAAAATGGGAGTAAGGGAGCAAATGGGGCTCTCACATTGGACACATTTTGCACTAACATTGTTAATGTCACTGGTTTGGAATGCGAGGAGGGAATGGTGGGAGAAAGATGGAAAGGTCACAGGTGAAGCCCTTAGGGTAAGCCCAGTCGGGCAGGGGTGGGGAGGCATGGGAGGGAGGGCGGCAGTTGGAGGAGAGGGTAGGGGTAGGGTGGGGGTAAACACCACAAACATTAATATGGCAGATGGCACAAATAGAGAGAAGTGTGGGAGAATGGGGGAGGAGGGAGACACAGATTGGAAGAAGTATTTGGGGTGGAGGGAGGAGAGTGGGATTGCTGGATCGTTGATATGTTGATTTTTTTTTCTTTTTTTTACTCATTATTTGATATTTTTTCATGCAAGATAAGACATTCAGTATAACCTCTGTCTGCACTAGAGGGGAGTGGGACCGGACTGCTCTGCCTGCTGGAGACGCATTTGACCAGTGGTACTGTGACACAACTCCGTAATCTGAACTTACAATCCCAATACCATTCTGTTCATTCCTCCTACTCTCGGGGGGTGAGCATAATGGTTGGGAGAGGAGTGGTGTTTTCCTGCAGGGAGAGTAGCACTGATGAACAGGGTCGGTATATATTTTTGTTTTGCTCGATTGAGAACAAACTATATGTGTTGGCAAACATTTATATTCCTCCCCCATTTAAATTTGAGGTTCTGCATACATTGTTGGAGTTCACATCGGACAAAGTAGGAATCCCGGTATTAATGGTAGGGGACTTCAACAGTGTTAGACAGGACCCTAGATAGATTTCCATCGGGGGATTGGCCCAATCTAACAGGAGGGGGTCGGCTGTCTCGATTCTTGGAGGGGGTTGAGCGATATATGGCGAAGACACATAGAAGAGACACAGGTGATGCTAACATCACCATGTCTATTTATGTACTGGTGCGTCCTATTGGGAGAGCCCCTGCCTGGCAGCGCCCACGACGCTGAGCGTCTGACGTCACCGGGCCCGGACCCGCGAATGGCGCATGCGCACTGCAGGTCTGAGCCCGGTGACGTCAGACGCTCAGCATTGTGGGCGCTGCCGGGCAGGGGCTCTCCCAATAGGATGCACCAGTACATAAATAGACGCGGTGATGTTAGCATCACCTGTGTCTCTTCTATGTGTGGGGGATATGCGTGTTTATGATGCAGACCTAACTGGTAAGTTCCTTTTGCTCAGTATACTCGACACTGATGAAATATGGCCCTGGAGTCAAAGTGACCCAGGATCCATTACCATCATTATCATTTTTGTTTCTTTTATAGGACACAACCTGCCTATTGGACTCTGCAATCTATGAGAGAGGGGGGCCTCACTTTTTGATTTATGGTGTCCATTACCTATAAGATCTGAATTTGATACAAAAGGTAAAGAAGTCCTATGTGTGGATACATTCAAAAAATAAAGTATCTGTATGTTGCATACAGACTCACTTTAAAATTTCAATTGTAAACTATATGTTTTACTAATTTCCGTTCTCCTATACAGGAGCAATTCAATACAGTGGTGGAATTTTTCCATACACAGTAAACTAATCCGTGTTCCAGGATATACATAGAATTGGCCCCAGGTAAAAACAAAACACTTGGAGATATTGCTTTATATTCATTTACCTCTGTGATGTGTCCACACACAATAAATAATATCACAATAAAAGTTAACAGTTTATGCCCTTATCCTTTTTCCTTGACACCTCATATACATACAAAACGTCTGCATACAATTGCTGGACTGCAAAAACAGCTCTTTCCTCCACACCCTCCCTTTTTCCACCTCTTGCTCAAGGTAGGTTTAAATTTAGAAAATAATCATTTAAAAATAAATAAAACAACTTTCATGTCTGCCCCCTTTGGGACAACCAATTGATTCTTTATCATCAACATACTCCTTTCATTTTTTAACTAGATGTTTAAACCACTGGTCTGAGTGTCCTTAGAGAGTCCTCGTGTCCTCGGGGGTGGGTCGCCTACTGTCCCGGGTCCCCGGTTTACTTCTTGATGCACCCCCTGGCAAGACATATAAACGGGTGGATGTTTTTCTCCATAAACGAATGTCTCTTTTATATAAAATCTGATCATGTATATTCACAATGTATTCTGTATAATAACATATATATGTTTCTTTTATTTTATTTTCTAGTCACATGACAATCTTCTCTTTAATTCCAAAAAAAGCTCCTGAAGAAGCGGCTAATTTAAACCCGCAAAATATGTAGAGCAACTTTCTGAGCAATTCTATATGGATGGTATTTACATCCCTTTGGGTAATGATAGGATGTATTAAAGCCTCCCTGTGATTGTCATGATCCATTGTTTTTAGATTGTCAATATGTTAACATATATATACATATTTATTTTTGTAATAAAAACTATTTTGTAAATTTCTAAACCTTGACTGTGTATCATCAGTTAAATAGTACAGTACCATTAAAGTCCAAATAGCCTCTTCCCAATCTGTATTTTCACCTTGCCACAATGGTTTCTCATGTTGACCAAAGATTCTTATACTGTCTTTCCTGAAAATATAAATACTGTAGTTTCTATTGAAGGTAAGAGCCCATTCACACAGGGGCAACACGACTTCCAGCGCGATTTTATGAGGCAACTCAGACACGACCTGAGTATGAATCACAGCGTGACCTGGAGCTATTTACAAGGCAACTCCAAGTTGCCTGCAGGACAGGAGACATTCCAGTGGCCAATCAAACAAGAATCAGCTCTGTGGGAGGGAGGGGGGAGGGAGAGGTTTGCCTGATAAATGTATGTTTTCTTCCTGGAGAGTTGCTCCTATTAAGACAGTGAGAGGCGACTACCATTGAAATGAATGGTTACAGGTCGCCTAGGAGTCGGATTGAAGTAGTACAGGGACCTTTTTTGAAGTCGGAGCGACTGCAGTAGTGTGCATAAGGACGGCTCCATTAACTTACATTGATTTCTTCAGCCAGCGCGACCTGAGGCGACTAGGGGCGACCTGGGGCGATTTGGAGTCGGATCCAAAGACGCCCCTGTGTGAATGGGCTCTAAAGGGATTATTGACTATTATAGTTTCCCTTTTCAGTGGACGTAAAAGTTGTTTATACAACGGGCTTAAAAACCTTGTTGGCAATCTCATTGGCAGTTTAAAAAAGTTACATGTTCCTTGTGATGTAAGAAACTATGACATATTACAGAATGAGTCAATGCATTTATTTAAAGTAGTTTGATATATAATTCTCACCTACAAGACAAAAATAAAAAGGTAAGTTGTGTATTTTATATAAGATTGCCTCTTATATAATATTATTTTGGAAAAAAATTAATAAAGGTAAAAAAATAAATTAAAAAGGGGAAAATAGTTTAACAGTCAAAATTATTTATTCTAAGAATCCTGTGTAAAATTTAAAGAAGGCCTAGATGACTGCATCTAAACCAGTGTGACTAACAAAAAAAAAAAAATTAATATGATGTGATAACCGAAAAGGGCATTCATTTTATTTAAGCTCAAGGAAGATTCCCCCCTCAAAAACTATAAATTGAAGTATCCATTTGATACCTTTGATCTTAATTGTATCAGCTTTCCAATGTTGAGATATATCATCAACATACATAACCAGGCTGAAAATGGAAAAGAAGGCTTTACTGATTTCATAGCCAAGCTAAGATCAAGGGGTGGGAGGACTTGTAAAGGAAATTAATGTGTCAGATTCACCTACTACCATTTTGATTTATTCTTTACACATTTACACAGCTAATAAGTATTCCAGTGTGTATGTCACACTTTAAGGTTCTTTTTGGGTCACATTTGTATTGATTTACAGGAATATTTGCATATTTGGCTTGCAAACTTTCTATATCAATTTATTTAAATTGGTAAGCGGCAAAACAAATGTCATGCCATGGCCATATGGCTTAAACACAGACTTTTTATAAAGTAGTATAAAGATAGCCATAGATATAAGATGATACTTATTAATCTGGTTTCTATCAGATCAGGTAATTACTGCAATGTCTTTTGGATACTTTAAAATAGTCACAGACACATCTGAAGGTTGAGAAGAGATATTTGTATAAGAGCCCTTTCACACTGGGGCACGGGCTGCGTTAGCGGTAAAGTGTCGCTAGTTTTAGCGGCGCTTTAACGGTGCTGTACAGGCAGGAGCGGGGTGCTTTTAACCCCAAAGAAGGGGATAACAAGGAGATAAAAGCACCTGCAAAGCACTGATGCTGAAGCGCTTTGCAGGTGCTTTGGCAGCGCTGCCCATTGATTTCAGTACACCTCTCCAGCACCGCCCCAAAGACGTTGCTTGCAGGACTTTTTTACGGTCCTGCAAGCGCACCACCCCAGTGTGAAAGCACTCAGGTTTTCACACTGGGGAGGCTTGGGAGATACTTTTCATGCACTTTACAGGCACTATTTTTAGCGCTAAAACACCTGAAAAGCGCCTTCAGTGTGAAAGGGGTCTTAATGTATTGGCCAATAAAAGTACAGGGAGTCCCCGACTTACGAACGCAATAAGGACTGTAGGTTTGTTCGTAAGTGAAATCTGTTCGTAAGTCGGAACACTGCTTGTAAGTGTAACTTCCAACTGTGCAGATATGTGAGATGTTCTTGCTTCCGCCTGTGCAGGAACGTGGCATGTTTCGGGCGCTTCTGGGGCTCTTCTGGCCATGCAGTACATGAAGTACTGCACTGTGGAATGTGGCAAGATAGCTGCTCGGAGGTATCCAGGACCATCGTGGAGCACAAGCAGCCGGCATTGAGGCCAGTTCGTAAGTAGGAGTCATTCATAAGTCGGGCGTTCGTAAGTCGGGGACTCCCTGTATGCAGCTTACAGCACGCTTCCCTGTATTGTTTATGCTACAGTATAAATAACAAAAAATTTCTTATAAAGGATACAGTAACTTATAGAATGAAAGCCTGTAATAGTGATGATGACTTTGTCCAATCACGGCTCAGTGCTCATAGTCCCACACCACACTATAAAAAAATTCCTTCCCACAGGAAGCTTTTGCAGTGTGTAATTGGAGTAGTGATACAGCAGAGCTCAGTTTGCTACTAATGATTTAGTGTGTTCACTTATAATGACTCTGAGCGTAGAGTATTAGGGTAGTGTTAGTATAGTGTGAGTATAGTGTGTCATTATAGTGTAATGTGAGTATAGTGTGTCAGTATAGTGTGAGTATAGTATAGTGTAGTGTGTCAGTATAGTGTAATGTGTCAGTATAGTGTGAGTATAGTGTAGTGTCAGTGTAGTGTGTTAGTGTAGTGCAGTGTTTAACACAGCATTACATAACATTAATTGTTTTATTTTTTAGGTTGCTGCGTGTTTTGTTTTTCTTGTGTATTTTTTTGTCCCCTGCCTGCAACCTTCTTTTTTTTAAATTGTCAGCAGCAGTTTTTCTGACTCCGACGCAGTTGTTCCCCTTTTTTAATTTTTTTTAACTTTTTTTATAGTTTTTACATTTATGTTAGCGTCAGTCCTTAATTTAAAGTGCACCAAACACCACTTTTCATTCAATAAAGTTCATCCAATCACACATTTCCCAGTTTCTATTAAGTTTGGCAATAAGCCCCCCATCCTGTCTGGCCAACAAGGAGAGGCAGATGTTCCCATGCCACTATGAGGGGACCAGCAGCATCTGTGTCCACAGGCAAAGGTTCACATTGTCCATCCTCAGGCAGGGACACGTTTGTCTCTGTTTAGTGATGTTGCCCATGATATAAAGCCACAGCATGCAGAGGAGGTGGTGGACTGGCTTACTAAATCATCCTCATCCTCCTCATCCCTAGCTGGCAATAGTGAGCAGTCCATCGCAGCTCCCAGAGTGGCTTATCCTTAGGGATGAGCTCGGTGTTCGAGTCGAACATACGTTCGACTCGAACATCGGCTGTTCGATCGTTCGCCGAACAACGAACGATTTGGGCCGTTCGCGCCTAATTCGCGGCCCACAATGCACTACGCCATCGCAGTGTCATCCAGGCGCTGTGATTGGCCAAGCATGCACTGTGACCCCGCATGCTTGGCCAATCACAGCGCCGGCAGCGAGGAGAGCAATGATTGGCCACAGGCAGGATGCCTGTGGCCAATTATTGCTGAGGGTGTTTAGTACACGCCCCACACTATAAAAGGCCGCCAGCACAGCGGCCTAGTGTAGTGTGTTCCGGAGCAGGGAAAGAGAAGCATAGGCAGGGACAGTGACATTTTTTTTTCTTTCTTAACCTGGATTCCTTTAGTTTAGGGAAAGAGAAGGATAGGTAGGGAGAGTGTCAGTCTGTTTTACTGTGCTAATCCTTGTTTGTAGGGACAGGGAAGGACAGTGAGGGAAATTCTCATTGTGCTATACTGTGCTAAAGCATTCATCATCAACCATCTTTAAAAAAACATTTTTTATAGGGACAGAAAACTATAGGTAGGGAGAGTGTCAGTGTGTTTTACTGTGCTAATCCTTGTTTGTAGGGACAGGGAAGGACAGTGAGGGAAATTCTCATTGTGCTATACTGTGCTAAAGCATTCATCATCAACCATCTTTAAAAAAACATTTTTTATAGGGACAGAAAACTATAGGTAGGGAGAGTGTCAGTGTGTTTTACTGTGCTAATCCTTGTTTGTAGGGACAGGGAAGGACAGTGAGGGAAATTCTCATTGTGCTATACTGTGCTAAAGCATTCATCATCAACCATCTTTAAAAAAACATTTTTTATAGGGACAGAAAACTATAGGTAGGGAGAGTGTCAGTGTGTTTTACTGTGCTAATCCTTGTTTGTAGGGACAGGGAAGGACAGTGAGGGAAATTCTCATTGTGCTATACTGTGCTAAAGCATTCATCATCAACCATCTTTAAAAAATCATTTTTTATAGGGACAGAAAACTATAGGTAGGGAGAGTGTCAGTGTGTTTTACTGTGCTAATCCTTGTTTGTAGGGACAGGGAAGGACAGTGAGGGAAATTCTCATTGTGCTATACTGTGCTAAAGCATTCATCATCAACCATCTTTAAAAAAACATTTTTTATAGGGACAGAAAACTATAGGTAGGGAGAGTGTCAGTGTGTTTTACTGTGCTAATCCTTGTTTGTAGGGACAGGGAAGGACAGTGAGGGAAATTCTCATTGTGCTATACTGTGCTAAAGCATTCATCATCAACCATCTTTAAAAAAACATTTTTTATAGGGACAGAAAACTATAGGTAGGGAGAGTGTCAGTGTGTTTTACTGTGCTAATCCTTGTTTGTAGGGACAGGGAAGGACAGTGAGGGAAATTCTCATTGTGCTATACTGTGCTAAAGCATTCATCATCAACCATCTTTAAAAAAACATTTTTTATAGGGACAGAAAACTATAGGTAGGGAGAGTGTCAGTGTGTTTTACTGTGCTAATCCTTGTTTGTAGGGACAGGGAAGGACAGTGAGGGAAATTCTCATTGTGCTATACTGTGCTAAAGCATTCATCATCAACCATCTTTAAAAAAACATTTTTTATAGGGACAGAAAACTATAGGTAGGGAGAGTGTCAGTGTGTTTTACTGTGCTAATCCTTGTTTGTAGGGACAGGGATGGACAGTGAGGGAAATTCTCATTGTGCTATACTGTGCTAAAGCATTCATCATCAACCATCTTTAAAAAAACATTTTTTATAGGGACAGAAAACTATAGGTAGGGAGAGTGTCAGTGTGTTTTACTGTGCTAATCCTTGTTTGTAGGGACAGGGAAGGACAGTGAGGGAAATTCTCATTGTGCTATACTGTGCTAAAGCATTCATCATCAACCATCTTTAAAAAACATTTTTTATAGGGACAGAAAACTATAGGTAGGGAGAGTGTCAGTGTGTTTTACTGTGCTAATCCTTGTTTGTAGGGACAGGGAAGGACAGTGAGGGAAATTCTCATTGTGCTATACTGTGCTAAAGCATTCATCATCAACCATCTTTAAAAAAACATTTTTTATAGGGACAGAAAACTATAGGTAGGGAGAGTGTCAGTGTGTTTTACTGTGCTAATCCTTGTTTGTAGGGACAGGGAAGGACAGTGAGGGAAATTCTCATTGTGCTATACTGTGCTAAAGCATTCATCATAAACCATCTTTAAAAAAACATTTTTTATAGGGACAGAAAACTATAGGTAGGGGGAGTGTCAGTGTGTTTTACTGTGCTAATCCTTGTTTGTAGGGACAGGGAAGGACAGTGAGGGAAATTCTCATTGTGCTATACTGTGCTAAAGCATTCCTCATCAACCATCTTTGAAATCCTTGTTTTTTGGACAGTCAGGGAAATTGTCATTGTGCTATTCTGTGCGAAAGCAATCATCCTCAACCATATTTAGAAATCCTTAAGTAAAGGGACAGAGAAGGACACCTGAAGGTAGCCCTTATTGCTTTTTTCCCATCTCCCTGCAGGCCATCCATTAGAATGTCTGGAAGGCAAACAAGGAGAGGCAGACAGTCAGGAGGCAATAAAAGAGGGCAAGCAGGCTCTGTGTCTGGGGGCAACAGTGCTGGTCGTGGACGCGGTGCATTGTCATCAGCACATGGCCATGGGACACGCTTGTCCTTCTTTTCCGCAGCTGGACATGTTGAGCCACATCATGCCGAAGACTTGGTAGAGTGGATGACCAAGCCCTCCTCCTCCTCCTCATCCTCTCTCACCCAGGCTCAGGGTACTGGCAAAGCAGCTGCCAAAGCGTCCTCTTCCCTGGTATCAATGTCAGACTCATCATCAGTCACTCCTTCCCTAGACCCACCATGTCCTCCTCCTGAGGAGTCCCCCGAACTGTTTGAGCACAGTGTTGGGTACATGCTCCAGGAGGATGCCCAGCGTTTCGAAGGGTCTGATGATGAAACCCAGCTAGAGGAAGGCAGTAGCGTGAGAGCAGACAGAGGGGATGCTCAAGAAGGACACCAATCTGGCAGTCATGTTCCAGCAGCTGCAGCATACTGCCAGATTGGCTCCAGTGATGAGGAGGGAGGGGATGATGAGGTCACTGACTCCACGTGGGTGCCTAATAGGAGAGAGGAGGAGGAGGAGGATGAGGAGGAGGCACATCTCCAACGAGGCAGGATGCCCTTTGGTGGCCAGCGTAAGGGCAGTACACCGACGGAATCACACCGCAGAGCTCCGCCTGTGCAGGGCGCTGCCTCTGCCCGTCATTCAAAAAGTTCTTTGGTGTGGGCCTTTTTTGAGGCTAGTGCATCAGATCGCACAGCTGCTGTTTGCAACATATGTCTCAAGCGTATATCGCGTGGCCAAAACATCAGCCGCTTGGGTACCACATGCCTGACCAGACATATGTTGACCTGCCATGCAGCTCGTTGGCAAGCCTACCTCAAAGACCCACACCAAAGAACAAAGCGGACCTCTCCTTGCACCGCATCAGCTGGGATCTCCAACCCCACTATAACTTCAGTCCTCTCTGAAACATGCACTGAGAGGAATGAAGGTGTAGAATTAGGTGTGTCACAGCCAAGTACTTGCGGCCACTCTGCTAGCAGTACACCGACGTCCGATTCTAGCAGGCAAATTTCCCTGCCCCAGCTGCTGGACCGTCGAAAGAAGTTCACTCCCAGCCATCCACATGCCCAGCGGTTGAATGCTAGCTTGGCTAAATTGCTAGCGCTTCAACTGCTGCCTTTTCAGTTGGTAGACTCGGCCCCCTTCCGTGAGTTTGTGCAATGTGCGGTTCCTCAGTGGCAGGTTCCCAAACGCCACTTTTTCTCACGGAAGGCTATTCCGGCTCTCTACCGGCATGTGGAAGGCAATGTCTTGGCCTCGCTGGACAGGGCGGTCAGCGGTAAGGTGCATATTACCGCTGACTCATGGTCCAGCAGGCATGGACAGGGACGTTACCTTTCTTTCACGGCCCATTGGGTCACTCTTTTGGCAGCTGGGAAGGATGCAGGACAAGGTGCAGTAGTGTTGGAGGTTGTTCCACCGCCACTCCTCCAAAATGCTACTACTGGTTGTGACACACCTCTTTCCTACACCCCCTCCTCTTCTTCTTCCTCCATGGCCTCTTCCTGTGCTTTGTCCTCTGAACCAGCGGTGCTCCGTAGGCGTTCAAGGGGCTACGCAAGTACGCAGGCAAAAAGATGCCATGCCGTGCTTGCGCTGGTGTGTTTGGGGGACAGAAGCCACACTGGGGCAGAGGTCCTGTCTGCTCTGCAGGGCCAGGCCGAGAGGTGGTTGACGCCACGCCAGCTTAAGCCAGGAATGGTGGTTTGCGACAATGGCACCAACCTCCTCTCCGCCCTCTGACAGGGACAACTGACCCATGTGCCCTGTGTGGCTCACGTCCTTAAACTGGTGGTGCAGCGGTTCTTGGGCAGGTACCCGGGCTTACAGGATGTCCTGAGGCAGGCCAGGAAAGTCTGTGTGCATTTCCGCAGATCTTATAATGCCAGTGCTCGCCTGGCTGAGCTGCAAAAGGAGTTGAACCTGCCCAAGAACCGCCTTATATGTGACATGCCCACCAGGTGGAACTCAACGTTGGCCATGCTGCAGCGGCTGCACACGCAGCAGAGGGCCATCAATGAGTACCTGTGCGACTACGGCACCAGGACAGGGTCAGGGGAGCTTGGTTTTTTTCTCCACGCCAGTGGGGCATGATCAGGGATGCGTGCACTGTCCTGGCACCATTTGAGGAGGCCACGAGGATGGTGAGCAGTGACAGTGCATGCATCAGTGACACTGTACCTCTTGTCCACCTGTTGGAGCACACGCTGCGTGGAATAATGGACAGGGCACTTGAGGCAGAACAGAGGCAGGAAGAGGAGGACTTCCTTGCCTCTCAAGGCCCCCTTTACCCAGACAGTGTTCCTTCTGTCCCACCCATCGCACAGGAAGAGGAGGAGGAGGAGGAGGAGGAGGAGGAGGAGGAGGATTGTGTCAGCATGGAGGTGGAGGCTGGCACTCAGCATCATCAGCAGCAGTCTTTTAGGGATGATTTACAGTCCCAAGAAACCAGTGGACTTGTACGTGGCTGGGAGGAGGTGGCTGCGGATCATGTCGTCCTTAGTGACCCAGAGGACTCCGGACCGAATGCCTCAGCTAACCTACGCTGCATGGCCTCCCTGATCCTGCAAAGTCTGCGGAAGGATCCTCGTATTCTTCAGATCAAGGAGAGGGACCATTACTGGCTGGCCACTCTCCTTGATCCACGGTACAAGGGTAAGGTTGCGGACCTTATGTTACCGTCGCAGAGGGAGCAGAGGATGAGACAACTCCGGGAGGCCTTGCAGAAAGGTCTGTGCAACGCGTTCCCAGAGACTGGGAGGTTACAAACTCCTGGTCCTGGACAACGAGTTGCTGAGGCTTCGGCCAGTCAAAGAAGGAGCGGTGGGGAAGGTGGCCGTCTGACCGATGCGTTCAGACAATTCTTTAGTCCGCAGCCCCAAAGTATGATCGGTTCCAGCAACCATCGCCAGCGTCTGATAAACATGGTGCAGGAATATCTAGGGGCAAGGTCAGACTTGGACACCTTCCCCACCGAAAATCCTCTGGCTTACTGGGTCTTGAGGATGGATCACTGGCCAGAGCTTGCACAGTATGCAATTGAGCTACTGGCCTGTCCTGCATCCAGCGTTCTTTCGGAACGCACATTCAGTGCTGCTGGAGGATTTGTCACGGATCACAGGGTGCGTCTGTCCACCGACTCGGTTGATCGACTGACTTTCATCAAGATGAACCAGTCTTGGATCACCACCAGCTACCACACACCTGATGCTGATATAACAGACTAATTGATTTTAACATGTCACATCCCTTCAAGACTGATGCTGATGCTGAGTGCCTGTGCTGTTATGTTGACTGGCTATCCTCCTCCTCCGAGTCTTTAATGATACGATTGATGATGATAGCTTGGAAGATCATTTTTGTTTATGGGTGCCGCCACCAGTGGCTAAGGCCCAATTTTTCAGCCCCTGTTTAACAGGGGCGTGTAATTACAATTTTTGAAGCAATACTTTGCAACAGGGCTCATTGCTGTGCTCCAAGTACAGTATCTGTGAGGGGTTGGAGTGTTGTGCCACCAGTGCCTAAGGCCCAATTTTTCAGCCCCTGTTTAACAGGGGCGTGTCATTACAATTTTTGAAGCAATACTTTGCAACAGGGCTCATTGCTGTGCTCCAAGTACAGTATCTGTGAGGGGTTGCAGTGTTGTGCCACCAGTGCCTAAGGCCCAATTTTTCAGCCCCTGTTCAACAGGGGCATGTAATTACAATTCTTGATCTAATAATTCACAGCAGGGCCCATTGCTGCACCCACCAAGAGTAACTCTGAGGGCTTACAGTGTTGTGGCAACGCCACCACCACCACCACCACGAAAGGCCCAATTTTTCAGCCCCTGTTCAAAAGGGGCATGTAATTACAATTCTTGATCTAATAATTCACAGCAGGGCCCATTCCTGCACCCACCAAGAGTAACTCTGAGGGCTTACAGTGTTGTGGCAACACCACCACCACCACCACCACGAAAGGCCCAATTTTTCAGCCCCTGTTCAACAGGGGCATGCAATTACAATTCTTGATCTAATAATTCACAGCAGGGCCCATTGCTGCACCCACCAAGAGTAACTGTCAGGGCTTCCAGTGTTGTGGCACCAGCACCACCATCAAAGGCCCAATTTTTACTACCACTGTTCAACAATTATATGTAATTACAATTCCTGATATAATAGTTGACAGCAGGGCGTTCCAGCACCAACCAAGAGTAACTGTGAGTGCTTACAGTGTTGTGCCAACACCAACAACTAAGGGGCCTATTTCTGCAGAGTATATACGGCAGGTCCCTACTTTCAAACATCCAACTTACAAACGACTCCTACTTGCAAACGCAAGAATACAATAGGAAGTGAGAGGAAATCTACCCCTAGGAAGGAAAATTCTCTCCTGTAAGAATTAATATGGGAGAAAGGTGTCTCCTCTGTACTGATGCTTTATCACCAATCCTTGTTTCAAGAAAAACACCACATTTCAAAAACAGTTGTCATTGGGACGGAAAGTGAGGTGAAATGTTCTGAACAGGGGCACAGACAGCAAAACAAATGTTACAGGGGTGATAACCCTTACCTATGTTTTCCAAAAAGTTTAAAAATAGATTTTTGGGCTGGAGCTACACTTAAACAATGTACCTGTTCAAAATTACAAACACATTCTACATAAGAACAAACCTACAGTCCCTGTCTTGTATGCACCGCCTGTATACGGCTGTTCAGAGTATATAGGGCCTTTTTTATTTTGTGTGCGGTGTTCCCCTTAATATCCATACAAGACCCAAAGGGGCTGGTAATGGGCTGGGGTAGGGGGGGGGGTGATGGGGTAGCTATGCCATTTTTCTTAAAGATTTTCATCCATATTACCGGGACCAGACATTACATTAAAGCCGCAAGCAGTTTTAAATGGCTTTTTTTTCCTTTAGAAGTGTCATTTTGTGCAGGGACAGTTCTAAACACGGGAAACACGTGGCACTTCACAGGCATACTTTAGACACCCCCCAGGTACGATATTTAAAGGAATATTTGACTTTTTTTTTTCACTTTATGCATCATTAAAATGACTGCTCCCGAAAAACTACCGTTTTTAAAACTTCTTTTTGCATTGATACATGTCCCCTGGTGCAGAACCCGGGTTCCCAAACCCTTTTTAGGACAATAACATGCATAATAGTCGTTATAATTAGCACTTTAGAATTCGAACGTTCGCATCCATTGTATTTAATAGGGTTCTAATGTTCGTACGAACTTTCGGTCCGTTCGCGGGTTCTGGTGCGAACCGAACCCGGGGGTGTTCGGCTCATCACTACTTATCCTGCCTCCTTGTCCACAACTACTCCTGCCATAGCCCCAGCATTATGCATGAAGGAGTCAGCTGAATTATTTGAACACGGCGTCAGTCACATGCTTCTTGATAATGCACAGACAGTACTTTATTCTGATGTTGGTTCTAAGGTAGAGGAGGGGAATAAAATAGCCTACAGAGGGGGGAGAACACTGATAAACACCAAATTGGTAGTCATGTACCATAGCTCCCAACATTCCCTGATTTCGAGGGACTGTTCCTGATTTGAAACAAATGTCCCTCTGTCCCTCATTCCTCCTGATTTGTCCCTCATTTTGGTCTGATCTATATAGCTGTATTTAAAATGCACTTTTTATCTATCAAAAAGTGTTTTCCAGCACTAAACCTTCCATCTGATTTTTAAATTGCTGCATTTGTAAATTCCAAAAGCCAATTTAAAGGAATAGTAGTGGTAAAAAAAGCACCTGTGGGTTTAACCAATCTTGTTTTTTTGGTCAATTCTCCTTTAATTGGACGTGGCAATGGGGTGTGTCCTATGCCTGCATACTTTTGCTAATAGGTGTCCCTCATTCCCATCTAAATCATTTGGGAGGTATGATGTATCCCCAGCCGCAGCATATTACCAAGTTGGCTGCAGTGATGATGAGGATGGATGGGGATGATGATGAGGTCACTGACACGACTTGGGTGCCAGAAAGAGCAGAGGAGGAAAGTGAGGTGTAGGCACACCCCCAATGAGGCAGTATTTGCTCCAGAGGCAGGCATCATGAAAGAGTAGAGAACAGCCACCCTATGCCATTAGATTGTGGAGCTGATAACAATCTCCCGACCCACTTCCCAGAATTCAGCTGGGTGGGCCTTTTTTAGCACACAATCGTACTGTGTCAATTTGCAATCCAGCCATTTGGGTACCACATGCTTGACAGGTAATTCAACCTCTCACCACTCAGCCTGTTGGCAAGAGCACCTGAAAGCCACACACAAGGGACACAATTCTTCTCCTCCTCACCTTTCATGTCTACCCCTGCTATATCGCATGACCTCTTAGCACCCTCCACTGACAGGGATGATGGTATAGCAAAGGGTGTCTCAGGTCCTTGAAATACATCTGCCAGCAGCACACCACCAGCTGTAGAGTATATCAAAAAGTGTATGGGCAAATTGGCGCTGCGAATGTGACAAAAATCTAAAATTGGTTTTGAAAATTCTATAAAGTGTACTGTCTCTTTAAAACATCACCATCTACAAGTGCAAATGTGTTATCTGTGCAAACACAATTAAGAAAATATTCTAGTGCTGATCAATAAATATGTGTCCAAAAAGTGTCCATTTCTTCAAGGTGCATAAATCAGCAAAAAAGCAACAGAAAATCAACATCAGTGCATCAAGAGAAAATTCATAAAAAATTAACTCAATAAGGGTAGATAAAAGGTCTGGAGGGAGGAGGATATGAAGGGCCTCAATCTTAGGTGTACTGACCTTATAACCCATAAGGAAACCAAAAATGAACAATAGTTTGTGTAGTAAAGGGAGGGATATGAGAGGGTTAGTTATGACCAGGAAGATATCATCCACAAAAAGTGAGAGCTTGTATTCCCTCTGCCTCAAGATAGAAAATAGTTTTAAAGCCCTTGACCCATATAAGGACATTGAAGATTTTAGTAAGCTAAATTACATTCTTAAGGCGTGGCTTGGACGGGACCTGAGATGGCCGCATGATCTAAGAGCTCCTGCACACTGAGGACTTTTAACGCTTCTTTTGGGGGATTTTTATGATCTTTTAATGATGGGCAGAACGCATAGAAGCACCTCGACACCCCGCTCCCTGAAGGATTCCAGAACGCAACTCAGCGGCAATATACCGGAGATGTTCTGGACCCGGTCCTCAACACACCACGCGGAGTCGCAGGCTTCACAGGCCTACCAGGCCTCATCCCCGAGCTCGCCTAGAAATGCTACCGAGCCGCTGACAGACGACAACGGGACCGCAAAGCCGAGCCTCCTCGATCTGCAAAGGGTCTAACAAATGGTCTCCCTGGACCTTAAACACACACTGACGGATGCACTTGCCACACATGTTTGAGTTACACAGGCTAGTGGAGGATTTGGACAATCAGGGCCGTAGGCACAATATAAGAATAAGGAGTGTCCCCGAGGGAATAAAGCAGGCTCCCCTACCACAGACAATATGCGCCATCTTTAATGACCTGCTTGATAGACCTGCAGACTCCCCCATAGAGATGGAGAGACTACACTGTGTCCTGAGACCTCCCCCTAGGGATTCCGAACCCCCCAGGGATATAGTCTGCTGCATTGTGAACTTTCCTTTGAAAGAGGAGATTCTCAGGAAAGCGAGGGACAGGGGACGCATTTTATACAATGGCGCTGACATAAAAAAAATTCAGGACTTGTCCCAGATAACACAGCAGAACAGGCGTACCCTGCACCCCCTGCTGGATGCACTGCAAGCAAGCAATATACAGTACAGGTGGAAATTCCCGTTTTGCTTATCAGCAACCGCCAGAGGTCGCACTGCACTTCTCCGGACACCGGAAGACCTACCTAGCTTATGTGAGCAACTTGATCTACTGCCTGTAGACATACCCGAATGGCATTCATTCTATTTCCCCACGGAACCATGGAAACCACTCTCACATGTGTCGTCACCTAAGGCTCAGCGACCAAGATCAAGATGCCGCAGACTAGACCCCACTTCTCCAGGGGACTGCCCCTCCCATCGGGATCTCTCCTCACACCCTCCTGGGCATGCTGACACCCCACGCAGGGGACACAGAGACATGTGACCTACTGTGTACGCGATTGTTGACCTATGGGTCAGTAAGTTGAGATCTCTCTTTTTTCTTTAATCGCTTCTAACTTTGTCCATTTGTTTCTGTGTTCCCCCATTCATACCATCATAACGAACGTCCAAAGACTCCTGGCACAATGTGATGACTCCCACCTCTCTACTAAGAACAATTAACTTTTCCAAGGTCTGTTCTCATCCAGGTACTGTTTTCATTGTCTTATTGGTATCCTCTTTGCTTGACCCACACCTAAGTAACTCTTTGCACTGAAAGCTGTGGTTCCTAGTGACCTTCATACCACCCCTTTGGCTCTTGGCTAATTCCACTCACCCTGTGTTTAAACCAGAGACTATGAGATGAAGCCGAAGGAACAGAATCCAATCCCAAGAGTGCTCCTGCTTTGACTTCCCCCCCTCTTCCCCCAGGGGGTTCCCCCCACCCCTTATCCCTTTTTTATGCTGATGTCATTTATATGTTCATATTTTTAGTTCCTATAGCTGATTTACTCTTTAGGCTTGACTTTGTACGCATATGTTGTATCTCTCAGTTGAACTCACGGTCTAATAGATGAGGAAAACCTGAGACTCGTACCAGCTCGGTAGGATATTTAGAAGGCAGACTGCTGACCCAGCTGACATATTATCCTCACAGGTAGGGATGAGCTTGGTGTTCGAGTCGAACGCATGTTCGGCTTGAACATCGGCTGTTCGCCTGTTCGGCGAAACCAGAACTTTGTGGGCCATTCCCGCCAAATTCGTGTGATGCGAATGGCCCACAATGCACTGCCCCATCGCAGTGCATTGCCGGCGCTGTGATTGGCCAAGCATGCACTGTGACCCCGCATGCTTGGCCAATCACAGTGCCGGCAGCGAGGAGAGCCATAATTGGCCACAGGCAGGATGCCTGTGGCCAATTATAGCTCATGGGGGTTTAGTACATGCCCCACACTATATAAGCCCGCCAGCGCAGAGGCCTTTTGTAGTGTGTTGGCGTGCAGGGAGAGAGAAGGATAGGCAGGGACAGTGTCAGTGATATTCTTTGCTAAACCTTGTGCATTTACAGTGTGTTGGCATGCAGGGAGAGAGAAGGATAGGCAGGGACAGTGTCAGTGTTATTCTTTAATAAACCTTGTGCAGTTACAGTGTGTTGGCATGCAGGGAGAGAGAAGGATAGAGAGGGACAGTGTCAGTGCTATTCTTTGCTAAACCTTGTGCAGTTACAGTGTGTTGGCGTGCAGGGAGAGAGAAGGATAGGAAGGGACAGTGTCAGTGTTATTCTTTGCTCAACCTTGTGCAGTTACAGTGTGTTGGCGTGCAGGGAGAGAGAAGGATAGGCAGGGACAGTGTCAGTGTTATTCTTTGCTAAACCTTGTGCAGTTACAGTTTGTTGGCGTGCAGGGAGAGAGCAAGATAGGCAGGGACAGTGTAAGTGTTATTATTTGCTAAACCTCCTGCACAGTATACACCTAAAGCTACCCCTTATTGCTCGTGGTGTTGTTCTGTTGTGTAACACAGACAGGCACCTGCAAGCAGTTACAGTGGGTGTAGGTGCATCCTGCACAGTATACACCTGAAGCTATCCCGTATTGCTGGTGTTTTTCTTTTGTGTAACACTAACAGGCATCTGCAAGCAGTTACAGTGGGTGTAGGTGCCTCCTGAACAGTATACGCTACCCCTTATTGTTCGTGGTGTTGTTCTGTTGTGTAACACAGACAGGCATCTGCAAGTAGTTACAGTGGGTGTAGGTGCATCCTTTACAGTATACACCTGAAGCTACCCCTTATTGCTCGTGGTGTTGTTCTGTTGTGTAACACAGACAGGCATCTGCAAGCAGTTACAGTGGGTGTAGGTTCCTCCTGCACAGTATACACCTGAAGCTACCCCTTATTGCTGGTTTTCCCATCTCCTTGCAGGCCATTAGAATGTCTGGAAGGCCAACAAGGAGAGGCAGACAGTCACGAGCCAATAAAAGAGGGCAAGCAGGCTCTGTGTCTGGGGACAACAGTGCTGGTCGTGGACGCGGTGCATTGTCATCAGCACGTGGCCATGGGACACACTTGTCCTTATTTTCGGCAGCTTGACGTGTTGAGTCGCAGCATGCCGAAGACTTGGTAGAGTGGATGACCAAGCCCTCCTCATCCTCCTCATCCTCTCTCACCCAGGCTCAGGGTACTGGCAAAGCAGCTGCCAATGTGTCCTCTTCCCTCGTATCAATGTGATCATCAGTCACTCCTTCCCTAGACCCACCATGTCCTCCTGAGGAGTCCCCCAAACTGTTTGAGCACAGTGTTGGGTACATGCTCCAGGAGGATGCCCAGCGTTTTGAAGGGTCTGATGATGATACCCAGCTAGAGGAAGGCAGTAGCGTGAGCGCAGAGAGAGGAGATGCTCAGGAAGGACAGCAATATGGCAGTCATGTTCCACCAGCTGCAGCATACTGCCAGGTTTTCTCCAGTGATCAAGAGGGAGGGGATGATGAGGTCACTAACTCCACATGGGTGCCTGATAGGAGAGAGGAGGAGGATGAGGGGGAGGCACATCTCCAATGAGGCAGGATGCCCTCCGGGGGCCAGCGAAAGGGCAGCACACCGACTGAATCACACCACAGAGCTCCGCCTGTGCAGGGCACTGCCTCTGCGCATTATTCCAAAAGTTCTTTGGTGTGGGCCTTTTTTGAGTCGAGTGCATCAGATCGCACCACTGCTATTTGCAACATATGTCTCAAGCGTATCTCGCGTGGCCAAAACATCAGCCGCTTGATCACCACATGCTTGACCAGACATATGTTGACCTGCCATGCAGCTCGTTGGCAAGCGTACCTTAAAGACCCACACCAAAGAACAAAGTGGACCTCTCCTTGCTCCTCATCAGCTGTGATCTCCAACCCCACTATACCTTCAGTCCTCTCTGAAACCTGCACTGAGAGGAATGAAGTTGTAGAACTAGGTGTGTCACAGCCAAGTAGTTGTGGGCACTCTGCTTGCAGTACACTGACGTCCGATTGTAGCAGGCGAATTTCCCTGCCCCAGCTGCTGGACCGTCGAAAGAAGTTCACTCCCAGCCATCCACATGCCCAGCGGTTGAATGCTAGCTTGGCTAAATTGCTAGCACTTCAACTGCTGCCTTTTCAGTTGGTAGACTTGGCCCCCTTCCGTGAGTTTGTGCAATGTGCGGTTTCTCAGTGGCAGGTTCCCAAGTGGCACTTTTTCTCACGGAAGGCAACTCCGGCTCTCTACCGACATGTGGAAGGCAATGTCCATGCCTCGCTGGACAGGGCGGTCAGCGGTAAGGTGCATATTACCGCTGACTCATGGTCCAGCAGGCATGGACAGGGACGTTACCTATCTTTCACGGCCCATTGGGTCACTCTTTTGGCAGCTGGGAAGGATGTAGGACAAGGTGCAGTAGTGTTGGAGGTTGTTCCGCCGCCACGCCTTCAAAATGCTACTACTGGTTGTGACACACCTCTCTCCTCCACCCCCTCCTCTTCTTCTTCCTCCATGGCCTCTTTCTGTGCTTTGTCCTCGGAACCAGCGGTGCTCCGTAGGCGTTCAAGGGGCTACGCAAGTACGCAGGCAAAAAGATGCCATGCCGTGCTTGCGCCGGTGTGTTTGGGGGACAGGAGCCACACTGGGGCAGAGGTTCTGTCAGCTTTGCAGGGGCAGGCTGAGAGGTGGTTGACGCCACGCCAGCTTAAGGCAGGAATGGTGGTTTGCGACAATGGCACCAACCTCCTCTCCGCCCTCCGACAGGGACAACTGACCCATGTGCCCTGTGTGGCTCACGTCCTGGTGGTCCTGGTGGTGCAGCGGTCCTTGGGCAAGTACCCAGGCTTACAGGATGTCCTGAGGCAGGCCAGGAAAGTCTGTGTGCAGTTCCGCCGATCATATAATGCCAGTGCTCGGCTGGCTGAGCTGAAAAAGGAGTTGAACCTGCCCAAGAACCGCCTTATATGTGACATGCCCACCAGGTGGAACTCAACGTTGGCCATGCTGCAGCGGCTGCACACGCAGCAGAGGGCCATCAATGAGTACCTGTGCGACTACGGCACCAGGACAGGGTCAGGGGAGCTCAGGTTTTTTTCACCACGCCAGTGGGGCATGATCAGGGATGCATGCACTGTCCTGGCACCATTAGATGAGGCCACGAGGATGGTGAGCAGTGACAGTGCATGCATCAGTGACACTGTACCTCTTGTCCACCTGTTGGAGCATACGCTGCGTGGAATAATGGACAGGGCACTTGAGGCAGAACAGAGGCAAGAAGAGGAGGACTTCCTTGCCTCTCAAGGCCCCCTTTACCCAGACAGTGTTCCTTATGTCCCACCCATCACACAGGAAGAGGACGAGGAAGAGGAGGAGGATAGTGTCAGCATGGAGGTGGAGCCTGGCACTCAGCATCAGCAGCAGCAGTCTTTTAGGGATGATTTACAGTCCCAAGAAACCAGTGGACTTGTACGTGGCTGGGAGGAGGTGGCTGCGGATCATGTCGTCCTTAGTGACCAAGAGGACTCCGGACCGAATGCCTCAGCTAACCTACGCTGCATGGCCTCCCTGATCCTGCAAAGTCTGCGTAAGGATCCTCGTATTCTTCGGATCAAGGAGAGGGACCATTACTGGCTGGCCACTCTCCTTCATCCACGGTACAAGGGTAGGGTTGCGGACCTTATCTTGCCGTCGCAGAGGGAGCAGAGAATGAGACATCTCTGGGAGGCCTTGCAGAAAGGTCTGTGCAACGTGTTCCCAGAGACAGGGAGGTTACAAACTCCTGGTCCTGGACAACGAGTTGCTGAGGCTTCGGTCGGTCAAAGAAGGAGTGGTGGGGAAGGTGGCCGTCTGACCGATGCGTTCAGACAATTTTTTAGTCCGCAGCCCCAAGGTATGATCGGTTCCAGCAACCATCGCCAGCGTCTGATTTACATGGTCCAGAAATACCTAGGGGCAAGGTCAGACTTGGACACCTTTTCCACCGAAAATCCTCTGGCTTACTGGGTCTTGAGGATGGATCACTGGCCAGAGCTTGCACAGTATGCAATTGAGCTACTGGCCTGTCCTGCATCCAGCATTCTTTCGGAACGCACATTCAGTGCTGCTGGATTCTTTGTAACCGATCACAGGGTGTGCGTGTCCACCGACTCGGTTGATCGACTGACCTTCATAAAGATGAATCAGTCTTGGATCATCACCAGCAACCAAGCACCTGAAGCTGATGTAACCGAATAATAAGATTTTTATAACAGCTTACCTGTAAAATCCTTTTCTTGGAGTACATCACGGGACACAGAGCGACATAGTCATTACTATGTGGGTTATATAGTGTGACAGCAGGAAGGTAAAGTCACCTGGTTGCATCCAGGGGGGTAGGTATATTTCTCCCAGATTCAGGCTTTATGCCGACTTATACAACTAGGGAGAGAGTTGATGAAGCCCAGCTGAGGCTAGTGGGCTCATGGATGATTCATACCTCTAGGGAGAGTGCTGGGCGTCGTGCAGGCAGGGAGTTGATGAGACCAGCTGAAGCTTGTCAGCTTGTTTAAGGCCTCTATAAAAACTCCCAGCTTCATTAGGTGTTTGTTCATGCCTGGAACCAGACCTGTGTGGACTGTCTAGGGAGAGTGAACCCCTGTGCGGTGAGACAAAGCCTGTGTGGCTATTTGTTTGGACATTTACTAAACCAGGGACTTAGGGACTAGGACAGCACCAGGCTGATCCCAGTTGTTAGTTAGGGAAACCTGCATGTTTAGTCAGAGGTCAAGCTGACCAGGATTTATTTTGTTTATGTTTCTTTTTGCTTTGCTGTGTTTTTGTCACTGTAAATAGAGAAATAAACCGCACCTTTTGATCTTGAAAACCACAACCTCCGTCTGCTGGGCCTGTTTTTGTGTGGGGAGCCCATCCAGGGGGTCACACACACCCGCTACCGAGCTAACCCCCTCACAGTTGGTGGAGAACCAGTGGCAGTTTTTTTTTAAGCCAGCATGGAGGAGATACTGAAACAGCTGGCTCTAGCAAATGCCAATCAACAGCAGACAAATGCAGGTTTGCAAAAGAGCCTTGCAGCTCAACAACAGAGCTTCGCAGCTCAGCAACAAGCCCAGCAGCAATCTGAGGCCCGCTTCATAGACCTGTTGCAGAAGCAAGAGCAGAGACTACAACAACAGATGGAAGCAGTAATGCAGCAACGTCCGCAGACCAGTGAGGAAAGCCGTCCCACTAATACCGCGTCATTTGGGGTGAGTCGTTTATTGACAAAAATGACTGGAGAAGATGATCCAGAGGTGTTTTTGACCACATTTGAAAGGACTGCTGAAAGGGAAAAGTGGCCTGAGGATCAGTGGGCTGGACTGCTGGCTCCTCTGTTAACTGGTGAATCGCAGAAAGCTTACTATGACCTAGAGCCTGACCAAGCAAAAGACTATGTGATGCTAAAAGCTGAAATATTGGCAAGGCTGGGTGTCACCCTGGCTGTCCGGGCTCAGCGTGTGCATAACTGGACTTTCCAGCTTGGAAAACCCCCCAGGTCTCAAATGTATGATCTCATTCACCTGAGCAGGAAGTGGCTACAGCCAGAGACTTTGTCCGCACCGGAGATTGTGGAACGTGTTGTGATGGATCGTTTCTTGAGAGCTCTTCCTACCGCCATTCAAAAGTGGGTAAGCCATGGAGACCCAGAAACGGCCGGTAAACTTGTGGATCGTGTAGAGAGATACTTGGCTGCAGAGAACCTGACGGCCTCTTCCAGAGACTCTCGGACTTTCCACCCTAAGACCAGACCATCCCCAGGGGCGGATAAGATGATTCCAAGGGGTGAGGGTGGAGAGAGTGAGAGGGTGGGAGCTCTGCCCAGGGTTTGGCGAGAACAGCCTGGGAAGTCGGGGGCTCAAGAGGCAGCCAAAAGGATTGTTTGCTACCGCTGCCGGCAAGCGGGACATATTGCAGCAAATTGCCCGGTTGTGGAGGAACCCATGCAATGTGACTTTCTGACGGACAGACGTCAGTCGCTGTGTGCGACAGTCGCATGCACTGCCATTCGGGGAACTGAGAAACATTTATGCAAAATGTGTATTAATGGTAGAAATGTTGTGGTATTACTGGATTCAGGTAGCCTTGTGACCCTGATAAAGGCTGAATTAGTTAAAACAGAGGTCTCTGGGAATAGCAAGGTAGCTGTTATTTGTGTGCATGGGGACACCCGAGAGTATCCAGTGACTACAGTGTGTTTCAAGACCCCCAAAGGTACCCTCTCTCATCCAGTGGGGTTAGTATCTCAACTACCGCATGATGCCATTGTGGGAAGGGATTTTCCGAAGTTCTGGGAACTGTGGGATGATCCTGAGCCCCCCACTGGTGCCCCTATGTACCAGGAAGGTGATAGCCAGAACTCCTCTGAGAGTGGTGAGGACTCTCCAGAATTTCCCTTGTCAGTATTGGCAGGCGAGACTCAAGAAACTGGAGAGGAGCCCACCTCCTCAGACGAAAACCTACCGTCTGTGGAGTTTTCTGATCTTGAGGTTCACAGGGAAAATTTTGCCACAGAACAGTTAAAAGACCCCGCCCTAATAAAGGCACGGGAAAACGTAGTGGAAATAGATGGCGAGTTAGTGAACCCAGATAATACCTGCACTTACCCATACTTCAGCGTAGAGAAGGACCTACTGTATCGGGTGGCAAAAAGGGCAGAAGAAACCGTTGAGCAGCTTGTGGTGCCCAAACCTTACAGGAAGTTGGTGTTGGAGTTGGCCCATGGGCACATTCTTGGAGGTCATCTGGGGACAGAGAAAACCCGAGAGAGGGTATTACAGAGATTCTATTGGCCTGGGGTGATGAAGGACATAGAAAATTATTGTTCCTCCTGCCCTGTGTGTCAGAGGTCGGCCCCGATGCCACATTTCCGTAGCCCGCTGGTCCCTCTACCCATCATTGAGGTCCCGTTTGAGAGGATCGCAATGGATTTGGTAGGTCCTATAATCAAGTCCGCTAGGGGGCACCAGTACATATTAGTTATAATGGACTATGCCACCCGTTATCCAGAAGCGATCCCTCTCCGAAATACCTCGGCCAAAACCATAGCCAAAGAGCTATCTCTTGTTTTTAGCCGGGTGGGTATTTGTAAAGAACTGCTTACGGACCAAGGTACACCCTTTATGTCCCGGGTTATGAAAGAGCTGTGTAAATTGTTCAAAGTGACGCAATTGCGTACGTCTGTGTATCACCCCCAAACCGATGGGCTGGTTGAAAGATTCAACAAAACCCTAAAACAAATGTTGAAGAAAGTGGTGGATAGAGATGGAAAGGATTGGGACTGTCTACTTCCTTATTTGATGTTTGCTATTAGGGAGGTGCCCCAATCCTCTACGGGATTCTCCCCCTTTGAGTTACTGTATGGGAGACACCCAAGAGGGCTGTTGGATATTGCCAAGGAAACTTGGGAAAGTGAGAGTTCTCCCCACAGGAGTGTGATTGAGCATGTCGCCCTGATGCAAGATCGAATTGCACAGGTAATGCCCATCGTGAAGGAACATTTGGCCCAAGCGCAGTTGGCACAGCAGAGAGTGTACAACCGTGGAGCCAAGACCCGTACCTTTTCCCCGGGGGATAGGATATTGGTACTTGTCCCTACGGTTGAAAGTAAATTCCTTGCCAAATGGCAAGGCCCCTACGAGATAATGGAAAAAGTGAGCGAAGTGAATTACAAGGTCAGACAACCAGGAAGGCGAAAGCCCGAACAGATCTATCACGTTAATCTGTTGAAAGCCTGGAGGGATAGAGAGTCCCTAGTCGCAGAAACTTGGTCACCAGCTCAAACTGGTTGCGTGATTCCGGAGGTTGGAATAGCAGCCACCTTGTCACAACCCCAACAACAGGAGGTTAAGGAGTTTGTGCTTCGCAACAAGGAGGTGTTCTCTGAGCTGCCGGGACAAACATCTGGGGTAGAGCATGATATTATTACCCCGCCCGGTGAAAGGGTGAAGTTAAAACCCTATCGGATCCCAGAGGCCCGACGGGAGGCAATACGGGAGGAAGTACAGAAAATGCTGAACTTAGGGGTGATAGAGGAGTCCCAAACTGATTGGTCTAGTCCCATTGTGTTGGTGCCTAAACCGGATGGGAGCTGGCGATTTTGTAACGATTTTCGTCAGTTGAACAAAGTTACAAAATTTGACACCTACCCCATGCCACGTATAGATGAGTTGATCGACCGGCTGGGAACAGCCCGATACATGACGACTCTTGACCTCACAAAAGGGTATTGGCAAATTCCCCTGGCCAAGTCGGCCAAAGAGAAAACCGCATTTGTAACCCCAGACGGGGCATTCCAATATAAGAGAATGCCGTTCGGGTTACAGAATGCGCCGGCCACATTCCAGCGGAAAATGGACCAGATACTGAGGCCCCATCGGAAGTATGCTGCGGCTTACCTGGATGACGTAATTGTCCATAGCACAGATTGGGCCTCACATCTGCCAAAAGTGCAAGCAGTCCTAGACTCTATCCGGGAAGCGGGGTTTACGGCTAACCCCAAGAAGTGTACCATTGGGCAGGAGGAGGCCAAATATCTTGGGTACACCATTGGCAGGGGAGTAATAAAACCCCAACTCAACAAAGTCGAGGCCATCCAGAGTTGGCCACGTCCCAACAGCAAGAAGCAGGTACGAGCCTTTCTGGGAATCGCGGGTTATTATCGGCGCTTCATTCCCCACTTTGCTTCTAAGGCTGTGCCCCTAACCAACCTGACGAAAGGGAAAGGGTCGGTCATGATTAAATGGACCCCCGAGGCTGAGGCAGCATTCCAATTCTTGAAACAAGCCTTATGTAGCCAGCCAGTGTTGTACTCACCCGACTTCTCTAAAGACTTTGTCGTACAAAGTGATGCGTCAGATGTGGGGTTAGGAGCAGTATTGTCCCAGGTCTGGAACGGGGAAGAGCACCCAGTCATTTACCTCAGCAGGAAGTTGAAGTCCCATGAGGTAAATTACGCCACAGTTGAAAAGGAGTGTTTAGCGGTGAAGTGGGCTCTAGATTCCCTTCGGTACTATCTGCTAGGTAGGCACTTTGACATGGTTACGGATCACGCTCCGTTAAAGTGGATGGCTCAAAACAAGGAGACAAATAGAAGAGTAAATAGGTGGTTCCTGGCCCTACAGGAATTCAACTTCACAGTAAAGCATCGCCCTGGCGTTCAAATGGGGAATGTGGATGCTTTGTCTCGAGTACATGAATGCCTGATTGCTGGTGTTCCAACCCCAAGGTTAAAACAAGAGGGGGGGTATGTGACAGCAGGAAGGTAAAGTCACCTGGTTGCATCCAGGGGGTAGGTATATTTCTCCCAGATTCAGGCTTTATGCCGACTTATACAACTAGGGAGAGAGTTGATGAAGCCCAGCTGAGGCTAGTGGGCTCATGGATGATTCATACCTCTAGGGAGAGTGCTGGGCGTCGTGCAGGCAGGGAGTTGATGAGACCAGCTGAAGCTTGTCAGCTTGTTTAAGGCCTCTATAAAAACTCCCAGCTTCATTAGGTGTTTGCTCATGCCTGGAACCAGACCTGTGTGGACTGTCTAGGGAGAGTGAACCCCTGTGCGGTGAGACAAAGCCTGTGTGGCTATTTGTTTGGACATTTACTAAACCAGGGACTTAGGGACTAGGACAGCACCAGGCTGATCCCAGTTGTTAGTTAGGGAAACCTGCATGTTTAGTCAGAGGTCAAGCTGACCAGGATTTATTTTGTTTGTTTCTTTTTGCTTTGCTGTGTTTTTGTCACTGTAAATAGAGAAATAAACCGCACCTTTTGATCTTGAAAACCACAACCTCCGTCTGCTGGGCCTGTTTTTGTGTGGGGAGCCCATCCAGGGGGTCACACACACCCGCTACCGAGCTAACCCCCTCACAATAGATACCTTCAGGTGCTGGCACTGGCAACTTCCAAAACCGGAAGTACCCTCCCCTATATAAGCCCCTCCCATCCGGGAGTACCTCAGTTTTGTAGCAAAGCAATAAGTGTCCCCAAAAGAGGGGTGGGAGCTCTGTGTCCCGTGATGTACTCCAAGAAAAGGATTTTACAGGTAAGCTGTTATAAAAATCCTATTTTCTTTCTCGTACATCACGGGACACAGAGCGACATAATCATTACTATGTGGGATGTCCTAAAGCAATGCCCAATGAGGGGGGGATACACCATACATAAGCTGAGCGCTATCAGACATGAGGATCTTTTGCGGCCTGCAACACACTGCGCCCAAAGGCGACATCCTCCTGACTTCTAACGTCCACCTGGTAGAACCTAGTAAACGTGTGTACTGAAGACCATGTTGCGACCTTACAGATTTGAGCCAGGGAGGCCTGGTGATGCGCTGCCCATGAAGTTCCAACTGCTCTCGTGGAGTGCGCTCTAACTTTGAATGGAGGCGGTCTCCTTCTCAAGCCATAGGCTTGCATTATGACCTGTCGAATCCACTTGGCTAAAGTAGATTTTGACGCTGCCTGACCCTTTCTGGGGCCTTCCGGCAGAATAAACAAAGTATCCGTTCTGCGAATCTGAGCAGTGGCTTTTAGATAAGCTTTAACTGCTCTTACTATATCCAAAGAATGTAATAACTTTTCCTCTACTGAACTAGGTTTGGGAAAAAACGAAGGAAGAACCACATCTTGGTTCAAATGAAACCTCGATACCACCTTAGGAAGAAAGGCTGGATGAGGACGTAACACTATTCTGTCCTTATGGATAACCAGATATGGCTCCTTACAGGACATAGCTGCTAATTCTGACACTCTTTTAGCCGAACAAATGGCTACTAGAAAAATCAATTTCCTGGTGAGAAGAACCAGGGAAATATGCTGTAATGGTTCAAATGGTTGCTTCTGTAGAACCGACAGAACCAGGTTTAAGTCCCATGGACATATGGGAATATTAACCGGAGGGCTAATACGCATCACTCCTTGTATAAAGGCTTTGACTAGTGAATGCGAAGCCAAGGGCCTCTGAAAAAATATTGACAAGGCCGAAATCTGACCCTTGATAGTACTCAAGGCAAGCTTCCTATCTACAGCCCACTGTAGGAAGTCCAGAATCCTACCTATTACGTACTTACGTGGATGCCATTTCTTGGCCTCACACCAGGCGATGTACGCCTTCCAGATTCTATAGTAGGTCTGCCTGGATACCGGTTTCCTGGCATTGATCATGGTAGATACCACAGGATTAGAGAGACCTCTCTTTTTTAGAATGTGGGCCTCAATAGCCAGGCCGTCAAACCTAGGGCTGGTAAGGAAGGGTGGTATATCGGTCCTTGCGAAAGCAGGTCCGGACGATGTGGGAGGGTCCAAGGACTCCCCACAGACATTTTTACAATCTCTGAGTACCACGCTCTTCGGGGCCACGCTGGAGCCACCAGAATCACTGGTTTCTTTTCTACCCTGATTCTGCGGAGTAATCGAGGTAACAATTGTGGCGGTGGGAATGCATATATCAGCTTGAACTGATCCCAAGGGAACACTAGGGCATCCGAGCCGCAAGCTAGGGGATCCCTTGTCCAAGAGACAAACCTGTCCACCTTTGCATTGAATCTGGATGCTAGCAGATCTACATCCGATGTTCCCCACCGCTGACATATTGTCCGAAAAACCTCGGGGTGAAGGGACCATTCCCCTGGGCATAATTGTTGGCGACTTAGAAAGTCCGCCTTCCAATTCTCCACTCCTGGAATGAATACCGCGGATATGGCTGGGGCATATCTTTCTGCCCATTTCAGGATGCAATTTACTTCCCTCTGGGCTGCACGACTCCTGGTGCCACCCTGATGATTGATATATGCCACTGCCGTGGCATTGTCTGATTGAATTCTGACAGGGGACCCTTGGAGTTTGGATGTCCATGCTACTAGGGCATACCGGGCTGCTCGTATCTCTAAGAGATTGATGGGCAGGGCCTTTTCCGCATCCGACCATCTGCCCTGGAGAGACCATTGCTCCAGTACTGCTCCCCAGCCTATAAGGCTGGCATCTGTAGTGACCACCTTCCAAGAAATCGGACTGAAGGATTTCCCTTTTTCCAGATTCTGGGGAACCAACCACCAACGGAGGCTTTTGCGAATGGAAGGGGACAAGGACATTGGTAAGTCTAGGGCCTGAACTTTCTTGTTCCAGGCTGACAGTATGGCCCTTTGCAAATTCCTTGAATGGAATTGACCGTAGGGTACTGCTTCGAATGATGTCACCATTTTTCCCAGCAGCCTCATGCACAGGCGTATGGACGGCTGTCTTTTTGTATCCACTAAGTGGATCAAATCTCTCAAAGACAACACCTTTTTCCGAGGCAAGAATATTTTCTTCTGGCCCGAATCTAGCCTTAGCCCCAAGTATTCCAGACTTTTGACTGGTTTTAGGGCTGACTTGTCTCGGTTGATAATCCAACCGTGAGATTCCAGATACTTGATTGTCTTGTGAACGACCACTTCTGGTTTTTTCACTGAGTGGTCTATCAGCAACAAGTCGTCTAGATATGCCATTATCGTTACACCTTGCGTTCTTAGATTGGCCAATAATGGGGCCAGAATTTTTGTGAACACTCGTGGTGCTGTGGCCAGACCGAAGGGTAAGGCTCTGAACTGAAAATGGCGCCCTTCTACTGCAAAGCGTAGAAATTTTTGGTGGACTGGAAATATGGGAATGTGCAAATAAGCATCTTTGATGTCGATCGAGGCTAACCATTCCTCCCCTTGTAGGGCAGTGGCCACCGATCGGATCGACTCCATCCGGAAAGTCCTGATATGCAGGAATTTGTTTAGCCCTTTTAGATTTAATATGGGCCTCACGTCCCCGTTTGGCTTCGGGACTGTAAAGAGGTTTGAGTAAAACCCGAACCCCCTTTCTTCCAGGGGGACCTGCATAATTACTCCTTGGAGCAATAGTTGTTCTAATGCCAACAGGAGGGACTCTCTCTTCCGGGGATCCCTTGGCACGTTTGACCTCATAAAATGGGAAGGAGGAGAGTCTTTTAACTCCAATCTGTATCCCAGACTTACTGCGGAGAGCACCCATCTGTCTCTGATCGTGTCCCGCCAGGTCTCTGTGAACAACTGGAGTCTTCCCCCCACCCGATTGAGTGGGGGCAACCCTTCATGAATTTGACTTTGGGGGAGGTTTTGTACCTCTCCTGACCCAGGGTTTTTTATTACCCTGCGATTGTCCCTGATTTTTACCCCCGGGATTTGACCGAGGAGGCCGTCGGAACTGTTTCACAGCCGATGCCCCAGGGACTGGAGAAGCAGGCCTCTTAAAAGAGGGACCTCTAACTCTGTTTTTAACCGGCAAGAGTGTACTTTTACCGTTGGAAATCTTCTGGATATATTTGTCCAGGTCTTCTCCAAATAAGCGTTCACCATGAAATGGGAAGCTAACCAGCAATTTTTTACAGGGAGCTTCAGCAGACCAGTTTTTGAGCCATAGAAGCCTGCGCATATGTACTACAGACAGCGTAAGGCGGGAGGCCTGATGGATTGAATCCTTTATGGCGTCAACCGCAAAGCATAAGGCTCTAGGTAGATCAGCTAGGGCAAGGGCCTGCTGATCTGGCAAGTCCCTTAAGACTTGTTTCAACTGATCCTTCACTGCTTGGCAGACCCCAATAGCTGCCACTGCTGGTTGTGTCACCAAGCCTGCTGTAGAAAAAGCAGATTTTAATAAGGACTCCAATTTTTTATCTATTGGGTCCTTGAACATTTGGACATTATCCACTGGACACGTCAGTGATTTATTCACACAAGAGATGGCTGCGTCCACTGTAGGGACCCTCCATTTTTTGATGAACTTATCCTCCATGGGATAGACCACCGGAAATCTCTTGGGGGGAGTAAATATTTTATCAGGATGTTCCCAATCCTGGTACACGAGCCCTTCCAATAAAGGGTGAAGTGGAAAAGAACAGACAGTCTGGGGAGCTTTTAGCGACCCCAGCGAGGAGACAGTAGTGGTTGATGGTTCCGCAAGGTGCATTTTAAATGCTGATCGGACCATGTTAGTCAAAGACTGAACCCATAATCTTTCAGCTTGAGATGCTGAGAAAGGTTCCTCCACAGTTGATTCCTCTATAACAGAATCAACCTCCTCCTGATCCCCTTCAGGCAGGTCAATCCCTGTATGGGACTGTTGCTCCGCTAACAGGTACTCTGAAGGAGGAGACGGAGATCGGGCGTGCTTTCCCTGTGACAGGGAGGCAGAGATTAATGTTGACAATCTCTCTTCTAATCCTCCCAGAGCTGAGAAAAAAACCTCCTCTGTTACATACATAGGAGCAGGTGAACTGAGGACAGCCACAGTACCATGTACTCCTGCAGGGTCTCTACGGTCACTAACCTCTGAATTTTCAGGGGAGACTGGTGCAGCAGAAGCATGCCCAAGATCCTCAGAGCCCGATGGAGACCCCTTTTGCTTCCTGGAAGATTTAGTTCCGGAGCTTCTGGACGGCATATTCCTAAGCCCAAAGCTGAGGTATTCCAGCTGTAATACACCCCTTTTACTGAGAATAGTCTAGCACAATTGCTGCTATATATCAGTTGGTGTCTACTAAAGTGCCTTTCTAGGGGATGCCTGCATCAACCACCTCTGTGTGCCTTTTTACTGTTGCTAGCTCTGTTTGTGCACTTCAATAGCCAGCTTGATTGCCTCTAAACATGCTGGATGCCCGCACATGCGCAGTAGCGCCGCGGCGCACACCGAGCGTCATCCACCCGCTCCGCCCCTTTTTCCAGATCGCCTCTATATAGAGAGGCGCGTGCACGCGCACGTGCGCCTTCGGCGCCTTTTTTGAAAAAAACAGGAGCTAGATGGGAGCCAGGGTCCCCTTGCCGCAGGGCCCGGGGATGGATGAGCGCAGCAACAGGGCAGAGGAGACAGCTTCCCAGCAGAGAACTTACCAACTGCCTGGATTTGACTTTGGAAGAAAAAATCCACATTACAAGAAAAAAAGAACCATAGCGGCCTCTAGTGTTTAACACAGGTACCGCGGTCTTACTTTTTTTTTTCTTGCCTACTATAAAAATGTTTACATTTTCTCAGTAGTAACAGGCATGCACAGAATATTTAGCGGGAATACCTTAGGTAACAGGCAGAAAGACAAAATAGGCTTGGGGTCCCCCAATAGAACCAAGTTCCTGAGGGCCCCCACTTACCTTTTCCTCGCCGCAGGACTCTGTTTGGTCCACAGAAGCCCAAACTTCACCTATCACGGCAGGCATTGTAATCAAACCTTCAGGGACCGGGTTCCCAAGGATTCCACTCCCCTGGACCTGTATAGCACCCTGCACAGAAAACATCTTGGTCGTGGGTATGACCAGAGCTCTGGATCCCAGGGTCCAGCCCTCCTAAGCGAGGCATTACAGGCAAAACCTTGCTCTTCTCTTGCAAGGCCCGGGTACCGACCGTTTAGCTATGAAGCTTTTTTGGTCGGATCCGGAATAGCTTACTGAGGCCCAAAAGAACCTGTACGCAAGCTCAGTGAAAAACACATGTTACTTCTTGGCCAACACCTTAGACACTGGCAAAAAACTGAGGTACTCCCGGATGGGAGGGGCTTATATAGGGGAGGGTACTTCCGGTTTTGGAAGTTGCCAGTGCCAGCACCTGAAGGTATCTATATAACCCACATAGTAATGACTATGTCGCTCTGTGTCCCGTGATGTACGAGAAAGAAATATTTTTTTTAAATATCACATCCCTTCAAGACTGCCTATGCTGATGCTGAGTGACTGTCCTTTTATGTTGACTGACTATCCTCTTCCTCCTCAATGATCCTGCCGATAGCTTGGAAGAACATTTGTGGTTCTGGGTGTCACCACCAGTGGCTAAGGCCCAATTTTTCAGCCCCTGTTTAACAGGGGCGTGTAATTAAAATTTTTGATGCAATGCTTTGCAGCAGGGCTCATTCCTGCACTCCAACTTGAGTATCTGGGAGAGGTTGCAGTGTCATGGCACCAGCACCAGTGGCTAAGGCCCTATTTTTCAGCCTCTGTTTAACAGAGGCGTATAATTACAATTTTTGATGCAATACTTTGCAACAGGGCTCATTGCTGCGCTCCAAATACAGTATCTGTGACGGGTTGCAGTGTTGTGGCACCAGTGCCTAAGGCCCAATTTTTCTGCCCCTGTTTAACAGGGGCATGTAATTACAATTCTTGATCTAATACTTTGCAACAGGGCTCATTGCTGCGCTCTAAGTAAAGTATCTGTGAGGGGTTGCAGTGTTGTGGCACCAGCACCACCACCAAAGGCCCAATTTTTCCTACCATTGTTCAACAATGGCATGTAATTACAATTCCTGATATAATAGTTCACAGCAGGGCGTTCCAGCGCCCACGAAGAGTAACTGTGAGGGCTTACAGTGTTGTGGCAACACCAAAACCTAAGGGGCAAATTTCTGCAGAGTATATTCAGCAGGCCCTTACTTTCAAACATTCAACTTACAAACGACTCCTACTTGCAAATGGAAGGAGACAACAGGAAGTGAGAGGAAATCTACCCCTGGGAAGTGAAGTTCTCTCCTGTCATGCCACGTACACACGACCGCTTTTCTCGACGAGAAAAACTGCATTTTTTTTTTCGCCGAGAAAAACGATCGTCTGTGGGCTTTATGTCGTTTTTCTCGTTGAGAAAAACGGCATAAAAAACGACGAGAAAAATTAGAACATGTTCTAAATTTTCTCATCGTTTTTTTCAGCATTTTTTTCTGCGGCAGTTTTCCCATAGGGAGACACTGCCGCGGAGCCCACAGACGGTCGTTTTTCTCGTCAAGAGAAAAAATTACGGGAAAAACGACCGTGTGTAGGGAACCTAAGAGTTAATATGGGAAAAAGGTGTCTCCTCTCTACTGATGCTTTATCACCAATCCTTGTTTTAGAAAAAAAAAAAAAAATTCAAAAAACATTTGTCATTGGGACGGAAAGTGAGGTGAAATGTTCTGAACACGTGCACAGACAGCAAAACAAATGTTACAGGGGTGATAACCCTTCCCTATGTTCTCCAAAAAGCTTAAAAATATATTTTTTGGCTAGAGCTACACTTTACCTGTTCCAAATTAGAAAAAGATTCTACTTAAGAACAAAGCTACAGGTCCCTGTCTTGTTTGCACCGCCTGTATACTGCTGTTCAGAGTATATAGGGCCTTTTTTTATTGTGGGTGCGGGGTTCCCCTTAATATCCATACAAGACCCAAAGGGGCTGGTAATGGGCTGGGGGGGGGGGTGATGGGGTAACCATGCCATTTTTCTCAATGATTTTCATCCATATTGCCAGGACTAGACATTGCATTAAAGCCGCAAGCAGTTTTAAATGTATTTTTTTTCCTTTAGAAATGTCATTTTGTGCAGGGACAGTTCTAAACACGGGAAACACGTGCCACTTCACAGGCATACTTTAGACACCCCCCAGGTATGATATTTAAAGGAATATTTCACTTTTTTTTCACTTTATGCATCATAAAAATTACTGCTGCCTAAAAAACGGCTGTTTTTAAAACTTCTTTTTGCATTGATACATGTCCCCTGGGGCAGGACCCGGGGCCCCAAAACCTTTTTAGGACAATAACTTGCATATTAGCTGTTATAATTAGCACTTTTGATTTCGAACGTTCGCGTCCATTATATTTAATAGGGTTCTAAAGTTCGCGCAAACTTTCGGTCCGTTCGCAGGTTCTGGTGCGAACCGAACCGGGGGGTGTTCGGCTCATCCCTAGTTAAAGAGGAGCTCCACCCTAAAGTGGAACTTCCACTGATCGGAACCCTCCCCCCTCCGGTGTCACAATTAACACCTTTTAGGGGGGAGGGGGTGCAGATACCTGTCTAAGACAGGTATTTGCACCCACTTCCGGAAGTCCTCTCTGCGGGAAATCTGCGGGAAGCACGTCACTTCCCGCAGATTTCCCGTTGTGTTCTGGGAGACACTCGGCTCCCAGAACACAGGGGACCATTCAGAACGGCGCAGCGCGACTCGCGCATGTGCCGTCGGGAACTGGGCATGAAGCCGCAAGGCTTCACTTCCTGGTTCCCTCACCGAGGATGGCGGTGGGGGCAGCAGAGTAACGAGCGGTTGCTCGTCCTCTGCTGTGGACGTCGCTGGACCCCAGAACAGGTAAGTGTCCATATATTAACCACTTGTCGACCAGTCACGGCATATATACGTCGGCAGAATGGCTCATACAGGCACAATCACGTACCTGTACGTGGCCCTTTAACTGCCGACGTCGGGGTCGTGCATGCGCCGCCGGCGGCACGCTCGCGACCCCCCTGCCTTCCCTGTGAGTGGGACCGCGGGTCCCGAGGACTCGATCGCCGTGGGGATCCCCGCGATCGTCTCACAGATGCTCGGAGCGGGGAGATGTGTGTTTAAACACAGCATCTCCCCGCTCCTCTACTGACACTGTCAGCGATCTCCACTCTGTGTAATCAGAGCGGAGATCGGTGACGTGTCAGTCGTAGCCACGCCCCCCCTCAGTTAGTAACATTCCCCTAGGCACACTTAACCCCTTCAGCGCCCCTAGTGGTTAACCCCTTCACTGCCAGTGTCATTTTCACAGTAACCAGTGCATCTTTATTGCACTGCTCGCTGTGAAAATGACAATGGTCCCAAAAATGTGTCAAAAGTGTCCGATGTGTCCGCCATAATGTCGTAGTCATGAAAAAAAAATCGCTGATTTTTATGAAAATGCCTTAAAACTATACCCTATTTGTAAACGCTATAATTTTTGCGCAAGCTAATCAATAAACGGTGATTGCGATTTTTTTTACCAAAAATATGTAGAAGAATACGTATCGGCCTAAACTGAGGAAAAATATGTTTTTTTTATATGTTTTTGGGGGATATTTATTATAGAAAAAAGTAAAAAATATGTAATTTTTTTCAAAATTTTCGTTTTATTTTTGTTTATAGTGCAAAAAATAAAAACCGCAGAGGTGATCAAATACCACCAAAAGAAAGTTCTATTTGTGGGAAAGAAAGGACGCCAATTTTGTTTGGGAGCCACGTCGCACGACCGCGCAATTGTCAGTTAAAGCAACGCAGTGCCGAATCGCAAAAAGGGGCCTGGTCATAATGGCCCGTATTGGTCCGGGGCTTAAGTGGTTAAAAGTCAGCAGCTGCTGTATTTGCAGCTGCTGGCTTTTAATATTTTTTTTCCTCGGCACCTCCGCTTTAAGACTGTACTCAAATTTTTAGTTTAAAATATAACCTTGTTAGATGTTATATGACTTGTTATAGTTCACTGATTTTGCATTGTTTAATGTATGCATTACACTCTCTGTAACCCGCTTGTCTTTATTTTGTCACTGTGAAAACTAATAAAATTTATAAAAAAAAAATAAAAATGGCTTCAGCCAAACACTAACCATGAGTGAAAGAAAAGTTTTTGTGTCATCATTCAAATTCTCTGAAATGTGGCCAAGAAATCATAAATTCTGCCAGGGTATGTAAACTTATGAGCACAACTGTATATATATATATATATATATATATATATATACTCTGCATTCAGTGTAGCCTATACAATATATACAGTGCATTCAGTGGTGTACTGTTTCTAATACACTTCAGGCGGTGTACACAGTATATAATACAGTGTAGTGCTTTACATGCCCACACTTCAGCATGATTCTTCATGCATCCCCCCCTTTTCAATATTTTTCATATTTTTCTTTGTTTTTTCTTCTATTTTGATTTTTTTCTCATCTGATTTCTGCTCCCTATCCATATCTTGCATCTAACTATGATATGTAAATGTTTGATATAGTGTATACATGTACAGTCTGGTGCTCAGATTTAAGCAAATACCATTATGTTTTCCTCTGTATAACTGTCTGAAATAACGACACTGCATATGTTATTTTGTTGTTATTTCTTTGTTTTTTGTTTTAGACATATTTCCACTTGGATAATATATCATGCCTCAAAATGTACAGGCGATAGCCCTAGATTATTGGGAGTTCCGCTGCACTGCGTTCTTGACACCACATATACACTTGCAGATTCATTTTCTATCCAGTCCCTGTGAGGCTTCGAGGCTCCCCAGCACACAGGAGCCGCTTACTGGCTAATGCCACTTCGGGGCAGCTTCCCATCCAGGGTTGCTTCTTGGCAAGTGCAACTGTGGAGACAGTCATTCTCCACACATGCGCACTGGACACTTCCATCCCGTCCAGACACTCTGCCTACTGTTGTGCTGGCAGCCGTGTCGACGTCTGATGTCATTGCGCATAGACGCGGTGACGCCGGACGCCGCATTAGCCGGGGGCCCACTATTGGAGGAGATATCCTTGGTGCACCTGAGACACAGGTGAAGTGGATGGACCAGAATTGAGTCCACTCAATCATCACAGGTAATGGAATTTACTTCTTACCAGAGACTCTTAGATATCTCCCCTTCCTTCCCTGTAATTTTGCGCCAAGTTTCCTGCCTCCTAGTGATTATTATAATTTGGTGACAAATTAAGTCCTATATTATACTTACCAATATATACATTTTGTCCCTTTTTTTTGTTCCATATTAGACACCCGTGCCTCCATCATTTGGTGATCCTTGTGAGCATTGATGCATCGCTTGGTCCTGGCTATATGATCTGTGTCCCCTCTCTCTATATAGCTGCAGAAATTGTTACTTACCTGCATGCTAATACACTGAGATTATCCTATTACCCCATAATTGTAGTTATATCTACACTATACTTCAAGGGTGTGAGACTGCAGTCCAGTGGACCCTAGAATCCGGTGTTTCGTCTATTTTGGCGTGTATTTGTTGTAGAAAAACAACACAGAGCTTTGAGTACCAGACTTTATTTCATCTTATACGATACCATACATGCTGTGTAGATGTTAAGTCAAACCATTCATATGTAAATGTTTTAAAACTTTCTAAATCGTTACAATGTTGATGTACTGTTCTCTCTTTCTTAATAGAAAGTGTGCTTATATAAAACCCTTGAAGAAGGAAGTTCACACGTTTTCTTAAAACCCCCTTGATTCTACCTAATGTCTGGAACCTGGGTGTGTCCCAATAATATTGCCAGCTGTACAATTGTTAGCACATATTTCAAACTTATGTTTTTAATAGTTTTTGAATGTTATTGCTATCTAAGCTACTTTCTATTTGATAAAATCATTTATACTTTTATACTATGTTTCTCTTGGTATATCCTGACCTACCCTCTGTCTCTGTCCGCACTATCCCATGGGCATCCTTTCCAAATTTCTATATATTTTGGGATGTGACTTAGACTGTCGGGACTACCATTATCTCTGGTTAGTTTCTCTCTTCCCTTTATTACAATACAATTTGGGTAGTAGTACAGCATGGCAGAATTATATAGTGAATCTTAGGAGGTCTCTGTGACCAAGCTCCAGAAGGAGTATTGCCAAAATGAATCACGGGAATCAGAATTGAGTTTCTTGTTCTCAGGCCTCACCAAATGGCTAGAGAAGAAGTCACTCATGCATTGGCATGTCAAGACCTTTGAAGAGTATATCAAAGACGATTTAAACCCGTTTTCCCTTCTTTTGAAAATCTAGATCCTATTTTCAAAACAGCATGGGAAAACAACTTAAAATTATGTTCCACAGGGATGATGAAACTTTTGATTGAAGAGTACCAAAAACGCCTAATTGACATAAACAACAACATAGATAAAATCTATTCACAAATTAAACCACTCCAGGCTCAGTCCTCATTTCAAGAGCTAAAAGATTTTTTTTTTAATTCATATTGAATTATTTAACAAATCGATCCTTTCTAAAAAATCATTTAAATACTTAAGAGATAAACAAGCTTTTGATGAGGGAAGAGCCTATAAGTGGTAAAAAAAAAATGAATTCTAGATCTTTCCAACGAAATCAATCACATCATATGGCACAACCTGACATGTCGGATACTTCATCTATGTCATCCAACATGTCTCATTTATCTTTTAAATCTAAACGCACTAGACAACTCAAGAGACGTCGCAATGCCGACAACTCCACAACAACCACAAACAACCACAAACAAACGTCCACCCAAACAACAGACTCGCACCCCCTCTTCGGCTGTTTTGAACGCCCCAGCATCGACAGCAATGGATGCTGTTAGTGCAGGGGCAGGATCAACGGCCGGAGCCAGCACCACTTCATTATTTGTTACACCAAAAATCCCCTCCATTTTCTCTCAAAAAAATCAGGGAAACTCCCATGTCCCTCTAACACAGACACCACCATAGAATCACATCCTCTCTTCACAGCTTAAAGCGGAGCTCCATCGTTAAAAAAATCTTAAAAGCCAGCAGCTACAAATACTGCAGCTGCTGACTTTTAATATTAGGACACTTACCTGTCCTGGAGTCCAGCAACGTCTGCAGCAGAAGACGAGCAATTGTTTGTCTATCTGCTGCCCCCACCGCCATCCTCGGTGAGGGAATCAGGAAGTGAAGCGTTCTGGCTTCACTGCCCGGTTCCCTACGGCGAATGCACGAGTCGCTCAGCGCCGTCCTCACTGGTCCCCGCTGTGTCCTGGGAGCCGTGTGTTTCCCAGAACACAACGGGCGGGGGTGGGAAGTGACGCACTACCCGCAGAATACCCACAGAGAGGACTCCCGGAAGTGGGTGCAAATACTTGTCTTAGACAGGTATCTGCACCCCCTCCCCCCTGAAAGGTGCCAAATTTGACACCGGAGGGGGGGAAGATTCCGAAGAGCGGAAGTTCCACTTTAGGGTGGAGCTCCGCTTTAATATCATCAATCTTTCCTCTCACCCACTTACAGCTGATGAAATTTCAGTTTTGTCCAAAGGTTTAACCTTTTTTTCACATAACCAAATTTGAAGTAATTAAAGACCTTCATTTGTATACACGTAAACTGTTGTTGAAAAATATGTTTGAAAAAACAAGGCCCGGAACAGAAGGATGTCGCACCTTCAGTGAAAGACAGGCTTTGGACAATCTTAACTCATTACTTGAGGAAAGTGAACCCAAAGACCTAATTGACACCATTGATTTGGAATCTCTTCTTCAAGAAGTTGATTCCTCTATGGAAACTGGTATTACCATTCCAAAATCGTCATTAACTTCTTCTGACCCGGGCCATGTACAAAATACGGCCACAAGGTGGCTCTAGAAATCCGGGAGGCCGTCTTTTTACGGCCTCCGCTCCTCCGGCCACTGGGGGGCGAGCGAGCATGCCCGGCGTGTCACTGACAAGCCGATGCGCGTGCCTGGCAGCCGCGATGTCCGCCAGGTACCCGCGATCGGCCGGTACAGAGACAAGGACGTGGATCTCTGTGTGTAAACACAGAGATCCATGTCCTGTCAGGGAGAGGAGACCGATGCTGTGTCCCTTGTACATAGGGACACAGATGGGTCCCCTCCCCCAGTCAGTCCCCTCCCCCCACAGTAGTAATCACTAATAGGGCACACATTAACCCCTTCCTCGCCCCCTAGTGTTAACCCCTTCCCTGCCAGTCACATTTATACAGTAATCAGCACTGTTCGCTGTATAAATGTGAATGGTCCCAAAATAGTGTCAAAAGTGTCCGATGTGTCCGCCATAATGTCGCAGTAATGAAAAAAATCACAGATCGCCACCATTACTAGTAAAAAAAAAAATTAATAAAAATGCCATAAAACTACCCCCTATTTTGTAAACACTATAACTTTTGCGCAAACCAATCAATAAATGCCGATTGCGATTTTTTTTTACCAAAAATATGTAGAAGAATATGTATCGGACTAAACTGAGGAAAAAATTATTATTATTTTTTTAAATTGGGATATTTATTATAGCAAAAATCAAAAAATATTGAGTTTTTTTTCAAAATTGTCGCACTTTTTTGTTTATAGCGCAAAAGATAAAAACCGCAGAGATGATCAAATACCACCAAAAGAAAGCTCTATTTGTGGGAAAAAAAAGGACGTTAATTTTGTTTGGGAGCCACGTCGCACGACCGCGCAATTTTCATTCAAAGCGTGACAGTGCCGAAAGCTATAATTTCGCCTGGGCAGGAAGGGGGTATATGTGTGCCCAGTAAGCAAGTGGTTAAAGAAGACCTCATCTCTTTATCCTGCCCCCAGTTCAAACCATGGCGTAGCAAGCTTTTTGAAAATGACCTGTCAGGAAATAAAAACTCTGGAATCCACATCTCCCAACCTAGAAAATCTTACCAAAAGTGAAAACCAAGCTCTTAAAAATCTATAAAAAATATATGATATTACTATAAAGGCTTCTGATAAAGGAGGTAACATAGTCCTTTTGGACAATGACCAATATAGCCAATTGCGCATTAACATTTTAAGCAATCGTGACTGGTACCGCCCAGTCGGTCCAGACATCATTGAAGCCTTTAACAAAAAATTATATGAGTTTGTAGATGTTGCATTCCAGAACCTAGTTATTTCCAAACAAACACTTGATTTAATTTGCGTTCCTTACCCCAGAGTAGCGACCTTCTACTCTCTCCCCAAAATCCACAAGAATGCCAGAGATCCCCCGGGTCGACCCGTAATATCCGGGAATGGGGCCATCACAGAAATTTTATCTCGCCTTGTAGATGAACATATCAAACCTTTTGTTCTCATTACACCCTCTTACGTTTGTGATACCATTCATCTGCTGCAAATTACTGAAGGTTTACAAGTTTCCAAAGAATGCATTCTTGTGAGCATTGATGTAGAAGCTCTTTACAGCTCCATCCCTCACTCCAAGGATCTTGCATGCATTCAAAGGGTGCTTTCCCAAATCAGCCACCACAAGAAATCATTTAATGATTTTATACTCCTCTCTTGGACTTTATTTTGAAACATAATATCTTCTCGTTTAATAGCCGATTATTCTTCCAGGTACAGGGCGTAGCCATGGGCACTTGTTGTGCCCCTGGCTACACCAATATGTACCTGGGGAATGGGAATGCACCATCTTCTGTGACGAGTATCTCTCTATGTACCTGTGCCAGGTTGTCATGTGGCCCAGGTACATAGATGACATCTTCGTTGTATGAGATGGACCCCAACAACTACTCGACGAGTGCTTGATAGCCCTCAATAGAAATTAATTTAATCTAAATTTCACCATGGTTTCCAATACATCCAAGGTTACAGTCCTGGATGTTGAGATATTTAAGGACCATGATAATATGCTTTCTTGCAAACTATTTAGGAAGCCTACTGCAGGTAACACTATCCTGCACTCGTCAAGCTTCCATCCTAGACCACTTGTGGAGTCCATCCCATATGGGCAATATTTGAGAATCAAATGAAACTGCTCAAATCCTACAGACTTTAAACGTGAAGCAAACAACCTAAAACGACGCCTGTTAGAAAGAGGCTATAGCCATAAATGCCTAAGGAAAGTGTTCAATCACACTAAAACTAGCAACAGACATGATCTACTAGTACCTAAGCAATCCAAGTCCTTGGAGGGTGGCCATCGAATTTTAAGCACCTATTCCAATGACCATGCTCAGGTGACACAAATTTGCAGAAAGTATTGGCATTTATTGACCTATGACCCTGCTGTGGGACCATTTGTGCCCCCTGCTCCCGCCATGACATACAGACGTGCTACATCTGTGGGTGACCTTCTGGTAAAAAGTGTGTTTTGGGGTTCATAAAGAGGAGACCCATGCAAAATTTTGGGCACCTTCCCGTGTGGTTCTTGCACATATTGCAAGCACATGGACTCTAGGAAGGATATATTTTTACCCAATGGAATGAGATTTGTTCCCAAACATTTCTCAAATTGTCAGACCATGGGGGTAGTCTATCTCCTATTATGCAGTTGCAACTGCTTTTATGTTTTAAAGACCATCCAAAAACTATGGCAAAGATTATATCGCCACCTAAAGGCCATGAAATCTAATGACCCCAATTTACCTCTGGGCAGACATGTCTTACAGACTCACAATGGCATCTGTCCAAAAATAACAGTTTTGGTTTTGGATCGGATACACCCCAGCTCCCGAGGGGGAGACTTCAACAAGCTTCTCCTACAACGGGAGCAGAGGTGGATATCAGGCACGGACTGGGACAAAAAATAAGGCCGGACATTTTGAGACTGAGCAGCCAAATTTTCCAGGGACCGGGGGGGGTGTCGACATTCGCGGGGGTAGCTGGTGTCGGTCCTCCACACTGCAATGGGAAGGGACACTGTGATATAAAGGGGACTGAACTGTAAAGGGGCACTGCAATGATTACAGTGCCCCTTTACAGTGCAGTCCCCTTTTTATCACAGTGTCCCAGTCCTATTGTGGCCATACATAGCTAGTACTCTCTGTCTCCTATTGTTCCCACACTGCCCAGTGACACTGACCTGCTCTCTCTCTCTGGTGGTGCTGGACAGCATGGCGCTCTCTCTCTGGTGGTGCAGGTACAGCATGACTCTCTCTGGTGGTGCAGGTACAGTGTGGCTCTCTCTGGTGGTGTGGGTACAGCGTGGCTCTCTCTGGTGGTGCGGGTACAGCGTGGCTCTCTCTGGTTGTGCGGGAACAGTGTGGCTCTCTCTGGTGGTGCGGGTACAGCATGGCTTTCGTGGCTCTCTCTGGTGGTGCGGGTACAACGTGGCTCTCTCTGGTGGTGCGGGTACAGCGTGGCTCTCTCTGGTGGTCAGGTACAGCGTGGCATTCTCTGGTGGTGTGGGTACAGCATGGCGCTCTCTGGTGGTGCTGGTACAGCGTGGCACTTTCTGGAGGTGCGGGTACAGCATGGCACTCTCTGGTGGTGTGGGTACAGTGTGGCTCTCTCTCTGGTGGTACGGGTACAGCGTGGCTCTTTCTGGTGGTGCTGGACAGCATGGCGCTCTCTCTCTGGTGGTGCGGGTACAGCGTGGCCCTCTCTGGCTGTGCGGACACTGTGTGGCGCTCTCTGGTGGTGCAGGTACAGCGTGGCTCTCTCTGGTGGTGCTGGGGCTATTAGTTCCCCCAGCACAGTCCTCTTTATTTTTCCATGTCTCCTGTAGCTGCTGCAGTGTAGCACTCCTCACCTTGTGTCCGGGTTTTCTCTTTTCTCCCAGCAGAGTGCATGCTGGGGACCGTAGTCTGCTCTCTGCTGAGAACAACTGGGCCACCTATCTCTGGGACTACATTTCTCATGATGCCCTCTAGTTTTTTTTCTGATTGGACCTCCACCGTGACCAATGGGGAGAGAAGAAGAACGGGTTGGAAAAACTTCTCTTACCCTGCTGCCAACATGAGAAGGAGAGGGGGGCGAGCGGGGGAAACATCCGGACAGTAGCCTGCAGCTCTCCCCACCTTACCCCACCTGTGCGGACGCTCATGGCTGGAGGAGAAGGAGTGGCGAGCGGAACTGTCAGAGCGTCTCTGAGGCTGAGCTGTGTGTGGGAGAGACACACAGCTCAGCCCATGCAGCCGCTAGTTCCGCCAGAGACGACACAGGTATGGCCGCATTGCGGTAGGCGAGCGGAAGCCGAGGCCTGTGTTAACCCTGTCCAGGCCACGATCGTCGCTTACCTCCTGCTGTGTGGCCTGATCATCCACATGTCACAAAGCGGGCGGCCTCGGCCCACCAGGCAAATGCCCGGTCTGCCCTATGGCCAGTCCGGGCCTGGTGGATATCCAATCTGAATGCTACATCGCCACCTGGCCTCAATGAGGCCTTCAATATCAAGCCCTTTTTACCGTGCTTTTCCTCTGGAACCTTTGACAAGGATCTATGAAAAGATCTCTTCTTTTTCAGATTTGTACATTTAAGCCCCGTACACACGATTGGACTTTTGGCCAACAAACTTCATTTTGAGCAAGTTGGACCAACAATCCGATCGTGTGTACGCTCCATCGGACAAACTTTTTTTGCTTTTTTCTTGTTTTCATCGGACAAAAGTTGGGTCTGCAAATGGACAAACTTTTACCCAACAAAAGTCGGATGGAGCAAAGTCCGACCATGTGTACAGAAAACCTTTAGACTTTTGTTCGATGGACAAAACAACTAATGTTAAAATCAACCAACAATAGCAGAAGTTGACCAAAGGGTGGCGGTAAAGAGCAGAAAAGAGCAGAAAAACCACGTGATGTTGCAAAAAGTTTTGGGAAAGTTTGCAGAAAAGTCAGAGCGTGTGTATGCTATGGGTGTTCCCGACCAACTCCGTTCGGACAAAAAACCACGGAAAAGTCAGATGGAAGTCCGATCGTGTGTACGAGGCTTTAGACTCATGGCAATATGTGCAACAGTGATAAATTTGAGGTCTCCTTTATTACATTATTTTCGTATAGGTCAGCCATGCCTACACTTCACAAATGGAAATAAATGCACAACCTTAAGTGAAGCAAATAAAGTGAAAAAAAGGATTATATAGTAAGTGATGATTCGGAAGAAAAACAGTCCATGTAAAAATATATATATCAATAAAGTGATAAATGTGAATGGCAAAAGTCCATATCAAAGTAGCCACATCGGATGTTGTTCGTATGTTCCAAACGGCAGAGATATGTGTGTGAATTTCTCTCGTGTCTCACTCAGCAGAGAAGGAATAAATATATGAATAAGCCGCTTACCAGATCTGTTGGATCTCTATCATGGAGATCTTAAGGGCTTAATATCAAATGGAAATCCCTCAGGCAAGCAGCAAACAAACAGGATCCAGCCGATACGCAAAATCATCCACCGACCATCTGGGGATTCCAACCGATCTCCTTCCTGGTATCAGTGTATGTAGGATCGCTCATAGAGCGCGATGAAACAGCGGGTATGAAAGAGGAAAGGAATGCTTCATAGTGCAGTATATTCTTAAAATAAATACCCTTTATTTATAATCCTGGGTAACTGACATCTTTAAAAGTCCATAGCAGCAAAGTTTTCAAAACGACATAAACACAGCTGCGGCTCAAGCCAGCCAGCTGGAGCGTGGTGACATCAGGATCTTCAGCTCCAGCTGGCTGGCTTGAGCCGCAGCTGTGTTTATGTTGTTTTGAAAACTTTGCTGCTATGGGCTTTTAAAGATGTCAGTTACCGAGGATTATAAAGGTTATTTATTTTAAGAATATACTGTATAACTGTCTGAAATAACGACACTGCATATGTTATCTCTTTGTTTTTTGTTTTAGACATATTTCCACTTGGATAATATATCATGCCTCAAAATGTACAGGCGATAGCCCTGAATGATCGGGAGTTCCGCTGCACTGCGTTCTTGACACCACATATACACTTGCAGATTCATTTTATATCCAGTCCCTGTGAGGCATTGAGGCTCCCCAGCACACAGGAGCCCCTTACTGGCTAATGCCACTTCGGGGCAGCTTCCCATCCATGGTTGCTTCTCGGCGAGCGCAACTGTGGAGACAGTCATTCTCCACACATGCGCACTGGACACTTACATCTCGTCCAGACACTCTGCCTACTGTTGTGCTGGCGGCCGTGTCGATGTCTGACATCATCGCGCATAGACGCGGTGACGCCGGACGCCGCATCGGCCAGGGGCTCACTATTGGAGGAGATATCCCTGGCGCACCTGAGACACAGGTGAAGCGGGTGGATCAGAATTAATGCCCCCCCCGCGATCACCTGATGTCTCCTCTCTTTGGCGCCAAACACCTTTAAGTTCTGATTGGCCTATCTTTGGTCACTGGACCCATATATACCTGGGCATGCAAGCAAACAATGCTGCATTGCCAGGAAACACCCAAGACTAATGCACACTCAATTATCACAGGTAATGGAATTTACTTTTTACCAGAGACTCTTAGATATCTCACCTTCCTTCCCTGTAATTTTACGCCAAGTTTCCTGCCTCCTAGTGAGCATTATAATTTGGTGACAAATTAAGTCCTATATTACACTTACCAATATATACATTTTGTCCCTTTTTTTTTCCATATTAGACACCCGTGTCTCCATCATTTGGTGATCCTTGTGAGAATTGATGCATCGCTTGGTCCTGGCTATATGATCTGCGTCCCCTCTCTCTATATAGCTGCAGCAATTGTTACTTACCTGCATGCTAATACACTAAGATTATCCTATTACCCCATAATTGTAGTAATATCTACACTATACATCATGTTTGTGAGACTGCAGTCCAGTGGACCCTAGAATCTGATGTTTCATCTATTTTGGCATGTTTTTGTTGTTGAAAAACAACACAGAGTTGTGAGTACCAGACTTTATTTCATCTTATACGATACCATACATGCTGTGTAGATATTAAGCCAAACCATTCATATGTAAATGTTTTAAAACTTTCTAAATCGTTACAATGTTGATGTACTGTTCTCTCTTTCTTTTTTTTTTTTTTTTTCCACAATTAGTTTTATTAGCAAGAAAACAGAATATGGTTGTACAAACATTAAGTAAAATATTCCATCTGCAAATGGAACCATCGCACTTCAACATACAACGAACATTTTATGCGGTAATACAGCATTAGGTAGCAAAAAGTAAGACAACAGAGAATATTACAAGTTTATTCACGACAAAGCCTATGTATTATTGAAGACCGACCGCATCTCCTTCTAGCAGGGTCAGGTATCTGGATGCCCCGCGGGCACCCTGTTCATGAAAGCATAGGCCCCGTAGACCCCTATCTTCCGGTCTAATCGCAGCCAATAAGGTTATAATATACCTGGTGGCTCGGAGGGTAGATGTGGTGCTTGGGGTCCCAGCCGGGACCCCGGCAAGTAATAGGTGAGTTGCGGCCGTGTGGTGAAGAACCTATGGGATAGACGAGAAATGAAAGAGGGGAGGGGGGAAAGGCAGTCAGGGTAGAAGGAAGAAGGATGGGATAAGGGGTCTGGGTGTTAGAGGGGGGGAGGAGGGAACAGGGAGGGGGGGCCACTCCACCCCTCAGGGCCCCCGGTCCCCCACCGGGGCACCGGTTTTGGGTATTGGGTGGGTTTAGAATCTCAGTGTTGAGAAGAAAAATGGGATTTGAACTGGTCAGTAGTTTTAAAATGAATCCAACATGCCCAGGTTAGTGTAAATTTCTGAATGCGGTCTTGTGCGACCGAGATCAATTCCTCCATCTCCTCTATTCTAACTATCCTAAGTAACCATTCCCTAATGGAGGGGATATTCGTCGAGCGCCAGTGGGCAGGGATGCACAGTCTGGCAGCATTCACCATATGCATGGCTAGCGACCTATGGTAGGTGCGCTTCGCCAAGGTAGAATGATGCAGGAGAAATTGTCCTGGTCCCAAGTCCAAGGTAAGTGTGGTAACCTGCTCTATAGTGGAGTGAACCGTGCTCCAAAAGGAACGGAGCAAGGCACACTCCCACCAGATGTGGATCATGGATCCGTCGCCAATGTTACATCGCCAGCAAATGTTCGGAATCTGGGGTGCAAATCTGTGTAAGCGGGCTGGGGTTCTATACCATTTTGTAATGATTTTATATCCGTTTTCTTGGATCGCCACATTCAACGAGCCTGTGTGCGCCATAACGTAGACAGACTCCCACTCCTTGTCTGTGAAAGAGATTTGCAGGTCTCTCTCCCAAGACGATCAGACCGCCTGTGTCGCTGAAATACCGGGGCGCTCCAGTAACATAGCATATATAGCGGAGATAAGGTGTCTTTGCGGGGAGTTGCGTGAGCATAGGGCTTCAAAGGGAGTAAGTTGTCTACTCCAAATATCTGTGGGGCCATTAGAGATAAGAAAATGTGACAACTGTCTATACGACCAAAAAGGGAAGGAATTGGTGCGAGAATCCTCCACCAACTCCTCATACAGTCGCCGTCGGCCTCCGCGGAAGAAGTGACGTGCCTGGATCTCCTCTCGTGGCCATTCCCTGCGTAAGAAGGTTTCGGATTCTCCCGGAGGAAACTCAGGGTTACCCCGCAATGAGGTCAGGGGGCCTGGTCGAGAGGAGATGTGAAAGAGGGCTACCGCCTTCCCGAAGGCCAACAGCGAGGGCATGATCAGAGGATGTAGTTTAATATCCTGGGGGTAAGATCGTGGAACTAGCCACGGAAGTGTGCAAGTCGGTGTTGTTGTAAGCGCGTTTTCCAATGTGACCCAGGCTTTCCCCGCTTTGTGAACATTCCAGTCCACCACTCTAGTCAAGTGACAGGCCAGGTGATACTTTTGGAGGTCCGGTAGACCAATACCTCCAGCCTTCTTGGAGCAGGTCAGGCTCGAATATTTAATACGTGGGGCTAAGCCTTTCCAGAGAAAGATTGTGCATGCTTTCTTATATGACGAGAAGAAGGGGGGAGGAACGTGTGTAGGGATCGTTTGCATTAGATACAGTAGGCACAGGAGGACAACCATCTTAATAAGTGCCGCTCGGCCAAACCAGGACACATTCAGGCTAGCCCACTCCTTCAAATCTGCTTGTATTCTGGAGAGTGCGCGAAGGAAATTAAGGCTATACAGATCTGAAAGTTTCGTAGGTATCTGAATCCCTAGATATGTGATAGCGTCTTTTTTCCATAGGAATGGAAAGGTGTCTTGGCAGTGGGAAACTTCCTGCGGAGTTAGAGATATGTTCAAGGCGTGGGACTTGGAGAAGTTAATTTTAAGGTACGACAGCTCACCGAAACATTTAATGTCGTTCAAAAGGTTAGGTAAGGATACTCGAGGGGACTGTAGGGTCAACAAAATATCGTCCGCGAACGCCGCGACTTTGTACTCCCTATGTTGTATGGGAATCCCTTTAATGTTGGGATTGGCACGCAATCTATTTAATAACGGTTCAAGAGACAAGACGAAAATCAGTGGAGAGAGTGGGCAGCCCTGGCGCGTCCCATTGCTTATGGAGAAGGCGTCCGACAGGAGACCATTGGCTTTCACCCTTGCCTCTGGGTTGGCATAAAGGGCGTTTATGAGCGTTAACACCTGGGGTAATAGGCCTATGCCCTTCAGAACCCCCTGCATATAGTCCCAAGCCACCCTGTCGAACGCCTTCTCAGCGTCAAGGGAGAGGAGAAAGCCCTGGGTATTTGAAGAGGATAGCCAATGATGTATGTTCAGTGTGCGTATGGTATTATCCCTTGCCTCCCTCCCTGAGATAAAGCCCACTTGGTCGTATGATATAAGTTCGGGTATCAGAGGTACTAGTCTATTAGCTAACATTTTTGCATAGAGCTTGATGTCTACATTGAGGAGGGATATCGGCCTGTAACTGGATACCAATGAGGGGTCCTTATCTGTCTTAGGGATAACAGTTATATGTGCCTCTAAGAGCCTGCCAGGGGACGCGCGAGGGCTTGCAAGTGAGTTAAAGGTTTGAAGCATCTGAGGTGTCAGTTCCTCCCGAAAGCATTTGTAATACACCAGCGGGAGGCCATCGGGTCCCGGGCTCTTACCCACAGGCATTTGTTTAATTGCTACGCTGAGTTCGTCCATGGAGAGCGGGCTCTCCAAAGCTTCGGCCTGCTGAGTGGTAAGAGGTTTGGGGCAATATTCTGTTAAAAATTCTGCTAATTGGGAAGAACGGTTGACCGGGGTCAACGGTCTCACCGTTTCAGGCGATAGGTTATAGAGCCTCCTGTAGAAGTTTTCAAATTGTTTGGCTATGTCTTCATTTTTAGTGTGAAGTATACCCTGTCCGTATCTAATATGGTGTATCACTGATGTGGTCTTAGCTGCTTGTATCGTCCGTGCCAGTAGTCTCCCACTCTTGTTCCCGTGTTCGTAGAACACTTTCTGACCAAGTACGTATCGTCTCCTAACATGTTTTCCCAGTTCCTCCCTTAGGGCAGAACGAGCTTGTAAAAGGTCCTGTAAGGTGGCTTGCAAGGCCGAGCGTTTATGAGCTAGTTCCAACTTATTAATTGTTACAATAAGGGATTTGATGAGTTCTTGCTGTCTCTTCTTGGCCAACGTTGCCAAAGAAATCAGCTTCCCACGTAGCACACATTTGTGCGCTTCCCAAATTGTGACAGGTGTCACGTCTGGGGTGGAGTTTTCTTGAAAGTATAACTTAATTTGTTCTCTAATCTGCCTGAGGTTTTCTGGGTCCTTCAGTAGGGAGGGGTTCAGTCTCCATGATTTTGTCCTTTTGTTCGAATCGGGGAACGTGAGGGTAATTGTTATGGGGTGATGGTCAGAGAGAAACATTGGTTCGATGGTAGCATGAGTAAGGAGGGCTAGATCAGGTTGCGAAAGAAATAAGTAATCTAGTCTGGAGTATTTATTATGGGGGGAAGAGAAGAAGGTGTAATCCCTAACCGTAGGGAACATAGTCCGCCACGTGTCATGGAGCGTTAGATTTTGTAGTTCTTTTTTGATCTGACGCAGGGCACGATACGGGAGATTCAATGCACCTGTGGAGGAATCAAGAGGCGGGTTCAACGGGACGTTAAAGTCTCCTCCCAGGATTACAATTCCTTCCTGAAAGGATGGAAATTCCATACAGGTAGATCTAAAAAAGGATACTTGGCGTTCATTGGGGCAGTACATATTTGCCAGCGTAATCGGCTTGGCCGCATATGTGCCCTTAATGAATACGTATCTGCCTTTGGGGTCGATCAGTGAATCTGTCATGGTAAAGTCTGCGTGCTTAGAGATAAGTATAGACACACCCTTAGTTTTGGATTCTGGGTTCGTGGAGTGTACTGCCTTTTTGTATACATGGTTCCCCATTCTCGGGATAGCGTCAGATCGAAAATGGGTCTCTTGCAGCAGAAGGAAGTGGGCCTTGTGTTTGGTTAGTGCCGAAAGCACCTGGGCTCTTTTCTCTGGCAGGTTCAGTCCCTTAACATTAAGAGAAAGGCATTTTAAAGAAACCTGTTGCCTGGTCGTTGATTCTTTCTGCATCTTACACGTAAGTGGGGGTCAAGAGGCATGGGCAAGTGTAAGAGGTATTCGTGGGGGTTCCAGAAAATTGTTGGGAATCCGGCGGAGTACCAAAAGGCCCCCCTTAGGGGAGGGAGCGAGGAGTGACCCCCACCAATATAGGGGTAGAAGAAGGGGGGGGTGTGATGAGGGATAGGGAAAGAGAAGGGGGGGTAGAGGGTAGGGAAAGGAGTCTAAGAGAAAAGAGGGGGGAGAAGAGATCAAGGGTACAGTATTCCGCTCCCAGAGGGGCAGAGGGGGTATAGATGAGGTATATAGGTCTTGTACGTACGTGGGGTTCTTTGGCCACTAGTACAAGGGTTATACTGTAGGTAGCTGAGAGCACTCCCAGCCACCTGAGGGGGGGGAGGTTCCGGAGGTTCAGCAATTACCCAATAGGGCAGCTGATAGGGGGCAATAAACTAAGACTACAACTCGAGAATACGCAACAAGGAGGACGAAAAAAGTTATAAACAGAAAAACACCTTTTGCGGGTAACTGTGAACAATGAACTTAGCGGGTCACAACCAGGAATTAGCAGACGTATGTAAGATATATCTAATAAAGGCAAAGAGAACCATATCGGGTGCGAATATAGATCCCAAATGTGTTCAGGCGGGTACTCGTATTCAGTCTGTATTCGCGAATCACAAGCTAGGTAGTTGTGGAATCCTTGCACCCAAGACTAGATGAAATTCAGGGCTGTCTTAAACTACAACTAACACCTTCTCAATGCCGTCTGCCCGTTGAATGGCAAGAATTTACAGGTAGAATAGTCATCCGTCTGCTAGCCTAAGGTTGCCAGCATCTGGGGAGGCTAGCACCTACACGAGACTTTAGACATCCGCTCCCCCTCCCGCCCATGAATAGTATGGCGGAGGGGGAGAAGAGAAGAGCCTCTGGACCACTACTCCGGTCACCTGCTATATTGGCACAAACCCACCCAGATGAGGAACAACATAAGCAAATGTCACAGAGGGATATTTTAAACTCTAAGTACCCAAACTCTAGTCAATCACTTCATATAAGCTTGTTGGCAGCATACACAAGTTAGAAGACAATATCACCTGAATGTTGTGTATAGCGTGGGCTTAGGGAGGAGAGAATGGGATCCATGGGGAAAGAAGAAAGCTAAGTGACCCGCGTGACTTGGAATATCCATGAGGGGTTGTCTGCAAAGGAAGTTCAACATGAATCTATTGGTACCTGGGGTGAGTCGATCAGAGCGTCCTACAAGTCACCAAGGACGAGCGTCGGTCAGGACCCTCAAAGCAAAGAATACGCAGGTCCGATATCGATTGAGACGCAGAGTAGATGCTGACATGCTTGTGAGGTAGAGAGGAGCCTCCTGGGGAGAGAGAAAAAAAAAAAGGGTTGGGGGGAGACGAAAGCGTCTCTCCACCACACCCGCACGACAGCATGGGGAGAGTGAGATTCAATCCTCCTGGCCACTCCTTCGGTGGGTGTCTGCCCTCTCCCGGTCGTGTGAGGGGTGATCCCGTCTTACGTTACGATCGTTCGGTGAAGTGGGATCCAGCCTGCGGCGTCTGGATCGTTGCCGTTGAGCCTTTGGAGAGGAGCTGTGAGAAACCGGTTTCCACGGTTCCGCGGGGAAGTAGAAGGAATACCAGTCGGGCAGCTCGATCGGTGGGATGTCTACCTGCTCACAAAACGTCGGTAGGTCTTCAGGCGTTCTGAGAAGGGCTGTGCGTCCTCTGTAGGTAGCAGATAGACAAAATGGAAACTTCCACCTATATTGTATGTTGCGTGACCGCAAGACGTCCAGCAGGGGGCGAAGTGAGCGTCTATTCTGCAGGGTGATCTGCGATAGATCCTGAAAAAGTTTAATGTCAGCTCCATTGAGCACAATACGTCCCCTGTCTCTGGCTTTCCTGAGGATCTCCTCTTTAAGGGGGTAGTTCACAATGCAGCACACAATGTCTCTGGGGGGCTCGGAGTCCCGGGGTAGGGGTCTTAAGGCACGGTGAAGCCTCTCCATTTCAATTGGAGTATCTGCCGGCCGGCCGAGTAGGTTATTAAAAATGGCGCATATAGTCTGCATCAGGGTTGTCTGGTCTACGCTTTCGGGGACCCCCCTCACCCTGATATTGTGTCTACGCCCCCTATTGTCCAAGTCTTCCACATCTCTGTGGAGTTCGAACATGTGTGGCAATTGTATGTCATAAGCCTTCTGGACTTGCCTGATTGCAGCTGCTTGCATATGCGACGTGTCCTCCACTTCAGCCACGCGGCGATTGATCCCCAGGAGCTCCGATTTGAGCTCTGATATGGAGGACATCATGGTGGATTTGATGTCCAGTGCCACCTTTTGTAGGTCCCTCTGGAGGTCCAACAGGGTCGGGTTGGGAGCTGCGGCGCCGTCGTCGTCTGTCAGCGGTTCCTCCGCATTACTAATTGAGGCCGGGGATGCGGCCTGCGCGTCCGCGTGTTGTCCCTGCGGCCTGTTCCGGAACATCTCCGGGATGTTATTGTTTGGCTGGGGCCCGGTATCTTTCAGCGTGCGGGGTGTTGACGAGCTCCTGGTCGATTTCCCCATGTTTGTGGGCTGATGTACCCATATCTGAGCTTCGTTTTCGTCCTCCTTGTGCGGGAGCTCTTGCCTTAAGCTGCCATCTCGAGTCCCGTCCAGGCCACGCCCCTCTGTTCTCTCTTTCTTAATAGAAACATAAAAGTGTGCTTATATAAAACCCTTGAAGAAGGAAGTTCACACGTTTTCTTAAAAAACTCGTTCCTCCCCCCGAAACATGTTGGGAATTTTGGTTCTACACACCCCTTTGATTTGACTTAATGTCTGGAACCTGGGTGTGTCCCAATAATATTGGCAGCTGTACAATTGTTAGCACATATTTCAAACTTATGTTTTTTAAGAGATTTTTGAATGTAATTGCTATCTATGCTACTTTCTATTTAATAAAATCATTTATACTTTTGTACTACGTTTCTCTTGGTATATCCTGACCTACCCTCTGTCTCTGTCCGCACTATCCCAGGGACATCCTTTCCAAATTTCTATATATTTTGGGATGTGACTTAGACTGTCTGGACTACCATTATCTCTGATTAGTTTTTCTCTTCCCTTTATTCCAACTGCAGCATACTGCCAAGGAGGGAGGGGATGATGAGGTCAATTGACTGTACTAGGGTGCCTGAGAAAAGAGAGGAGGAAAGTGAGGATGAGGAGGAGGAGGAAGAGGACACAACTCCAATGAGGCAGGATGTCCCCCAGGGGGCAGCTTAAGGGCAGCCATCCTATTACATCACACCGCAGACCTCTGCAGGTGCAGGGCGCTGCTGACTTTTAAGGCACAGGCCTTTTTCGACACATGTGCAGCAGATCGCACCACTGCTGTTTGAAATCTATTTCTGAAGTGGATCAAGCATGGCCAGAACAGCAGCTTCTTGGGCACCACATGCTTGACCTGACATATGACGACCTGCCATGCAGTCCGCTGGCAACAGCACTTGAAAGACCCACATCATAGAAAAAGGCAGACTTCTCCTTGCTCCTCATCTGAGATCTCCAACCCTATTACACCTTCAGTCATCTCAAGAACCTGCACTGAGAGGAATGAAGGTATAGCACTAGGTGTCACAAGTACTTGCAGGCAATCTGCTAGCAGCACACCACCAATTAATTTCAGCAGGCAAATTTCACTACCCCAGTTGCTGAACCCTAAAAAAAAGAAATTTGGTCCCAACCATCCACATGCTCAGCGTCTAAATGCTAGCTTGGCCAAATTGCTAGCACTGCAACTGCTGCCTTTTCAGCTGGTAGACTCTGCCCCTTTTGTGAACTTGTGGAATGTTCTGTAGCACAGTGACAGAATCCAAAACAGAATTTATTTTCACGTAAGGCCATTCTGGCTCTCTACCATCATGTGGAAGGCAATGATTTGGCCTCGCTGGACAGGGCGGTCAGCAGTAAGTTTCATGTCACTGCTGACTCATGGTCCAGCAGGCATGGGCAGGGACATTACCTTTCTTTCACAGTGCACTGGGTAGCTCTGCTGGCAGCTGGGAAGGATGCAGGACAGGGTTCAGTGTTGTTGGAGATGGTCCCGCCTCCATGCCTCCAAAAAGCTAGTGGTGATTCTGCCACAGCTCTATGCTCCACCCCCTCTTCTTCTTCCTCTATGGCCTCTTCTGCAGAATTGTCCTCTGAACCAGCAGTGCTCCGTAAGCATTCAAGGGGCTACGCAAGCAGTCAGGCTAAAAGATGCCATGTGGTGCTTGAGTGGGTCTGCCTAGGGGACAGGAGCCACACTGGGGCAGAGATTCTGTCAGCTCTGCAGGGGCAGGCTCAGAGGTGGTTGACACCACGCCAGCTTCAGCCAGCAATGGTTGTATGCGACAATGGCAGCAACCTTCTCTCCGCCCTCCAACAGGGACACTTGACCGATGTTACACGTTTGGCACACGTCCTGAATTTGGTCGTGCAGTATTTCTTTTTTTTATTACAAACGTTTTTTATTTATAGAAAAGGCAAGAAAATAATACATACACATAAAAATCTGCGTATCACATAGTACCAGTTAGACTGCAAACATAAATGTCAACGCAGTGACAAGAAAAGAAATAGAGAGAAATCAACAAACAAAAAAAATATATATATATAAGAAAAATAAAAAAGGTGACGTTGAAGCATCTGAGAGAAGCCAAAGCAGGTTTGTAGAGGATCTACAGGAGACATAGTTGTCTACGTGAGGTGAGGTAAACCAGTGAGGGGGATTAGCCGCCTCCCACGGTCTAAAGCTGTTGGGGAGTTTGCGTCCATAGCTAAGATTGTGGCAATAAAATATGTCTTTGGGAGGTCCAGGGATCCCACCTACGGTCAAATAGGGGCATCCTATCATTTAGTGTGTAGAGAATCCTTTCCATTATCATAATAGAGTCCATCCTATGGAGGACGGAGGAGATAGGGACAGTAGGGGACTTCCAATGTAGGGCAATGGCCCATAGAGCGGCCAAGCAAATTGTGTGGATAAGGCCTTCCTCAGAGGGAAGCATACCCGGGATAGATGCCCCTAGGAGGCACATAGAGGCCGTAAGATGTATTGGAGCACCTGATAGTGCCGTTGCTATGGCCGTCACCTTGGTCCAAATGTGGGACAGATTATCACAGTCCCAGAACACATGCAGAAAGGTCCCAGGCAGGGGACAGCCTCTGAAGCATAGGTCAGAGGTACCCGGAAAAATAGAATGAAGTCTAGATGGTGTATAGTACCACCTGGTAAGTATTTTATATGCTGTTTCTCTGACCGCTAGGGATTTAGACGCTTTGCGAAGGTTAGTCAGCATAGTGTCCCAGTCATCTGAGTCAAAAAGTTTGTTGCAGTCAGCCTCCCATTTATGTTTATATGGGACCTCCCCAGGAAACAGTGTATTGAGTGCTGATCTGTAGAGGATAGAGATAAGCCCCTTTCCCCTGGGGGAGTCACGGCAGATCTGTTCATACGTGGTAGAGGGGGCTGCTGGGGAGAGGGCGAAGTGGGAAAGATAAAAGTGTCTAATTTGCAGATAACGGAAGTGTTCTCTAAGTGGGATTTGTTTATGTGTGCGTAATTGGTCAAATGAAGCAAAAGAGTTGCCCATCTGCAAGTCCGCTAATGTGACCATGGAGTTAGATATCCACCAAGAGAATCCCTCAGCGTTCTTAAAGGCCAAAGTAAATAAGGGCTCTCCTACAAAGGAGGAGCCTCGGGGAGCGTGGGACACCAGGCCTAGTTTATGTTAGTATCTGTACCATAGGGTAAGGGAGTGAGCAACTAGGGTGTTAAGAGACATAATTTCATGGGCCACTTTAGAAGGGGACCAAAGTAGACTAGAGAGCCTGTACGGAGCGATGGAATGTGATTCAAATTCTACCCAGGGTACTTTAGAGTCAGGGATGTTCCATTGTGCTATCTGGGAGAAGCGAGCCGCAAGGAAATAGAGCCAAAGATTTGGCAGGCCTAGCCCCCCAAGTGTTTGTGGGATGAACACAACGTGTCTGGAGAATCTCGGCCGTTTGTTCTGCCAGATAAATTTGTGGATATCTTGTTGTAGCCTATCTATAAAAGCTTTAGGGATCATGAATGGAAGGGCTCTAAATAAAAATAGGAGTTTGGGTAGGAGGGTAATTTTGATCGCCGTGACTCTCCCGAGGAACGATATGTGGTAGGTGCTCCACAGCTTGAGCAGGCTGCGGAGACGGGACACACATGCCGGATAATTCGCAGCAAAAATGGAGGACCAATGTGGTGTGATATAGATGCCTAAATATGGTATTTTGTCAGTAGACCATTGCAGGGGGAAGGAGCCCTGGAGAGTCTCACACTGAGCCGGGGGAATATTGATTGGTAGTGCTGTGGATTTGGACATGTTAACTGTGAGCCCAGAGATGGATGCGAATCGGGACAACAGGGTGAATAGATTGGGCAGGGAAATTTGGGGTTGGGTTAGAAATAACATGACATCATCTGCATACATACAGAGATGAGATGTGGTGGAAGCCATGGGGTATCCGGATATATCGGGGTGTTGTTTAATTGCGGTGGCAAGGGGCTCCAGGGCTAGGGCGAATAATAGGGGCGAAAGTGGACATCCCTGCCGGGTGCCCCTGCCCAGTGTGAAAAACTCCGAGCTGCAACCTGGAATTTTGATTCTAGTTTGTGGGTGATGGTAAAGGGCCCGGACCCCCAACAAAAACTCATCCCGAAAACCAAGCCTTTGAAGCACAGCAAATAAATTAGGCCATAATACGCTGTCGAACGCCTTATTAATATCCAAGCTAAGAAGGAGGACCTGTTTCTTACATATATTAGCATCTTGGAGAACATCAAGTGTCAAACGAATATTGTCTGTGATGAGTCTATTGGGTATGAAACCCGATTGGTCAGGAGAGGTTAGTGTTTCAATGATAGCGGCTAGTCTGTCAGCTAGGGCTCGACTAAAAATTTTAAGGTCATTATTAATGACCGAAATCGGCCTATAGTTTTGGGGGAGGGAGTGGTCCTTGAGAGGTTTGAGTATGAGAGACATGTTAGCTAGGGTCATTTCCGAGGGGAACTGTTCCCCCGCAAGTATTTTGTTGAACATGCTAGTGAGACGTGGGAGTAGTATAGGGGCATAATTTTTATAGTAGCTAGCAGTGAAACCATCTGGGCCTGGGGCTACAGAGTGTTTCAGGGATTTGACAACGCCCAGCAGTTCTTCTTCTGTGAAGGGGGCGTTAAGGGAGTCAACTTGTAAATCGGACAAAGTGGGAAGGGGAAGGGAGGTCAGCCAGTCCCAGGAGGGTGGAGAAGGACCCGATGGAGGGCTAGAAAGGAGCTTGGAGTAAAACTCCTCAAATACGTCAAGGACTTCTTTAGGGTGAGAGACTATTCTGCCTGAGGAGTTACGGATCTTGTACACATGAGGCGGACGTAGTGTGTGATTTAATTTGCGTGCAAACATAGCAGATGCTGTGTTGCTGTGAAGGAGAAAGTTTGCTTTGGACCACCTCAATGCTTTTTCGGTCTTAGCTGATAACAGAGTATCCAGGTCTAGTCTCTTTTGCGCCACCAGTCGTGCGTTGGTACTCCGTGCAGTATTTCTTGACCAGGTACCCAGGCTTACAAGATCTTCTGAGGCAGGCCAGAAAAGTCTGTGGTAATTTCCGCCGGTCATACAATGCCAGTGCTCGGCTGGCTGACATTCAAAGGGAATGCAACCTGCCCACCAACCGCCTAATTTTGGACATGACCACCAGGTGTAACTCAATGTTGGAAATGCTGCAGTGGCTGCACAAACAGCAGAGGCCCATAAAAGAGTACCTGTGGAAGTATGGCACCAGGACAGGGTCAGGGGAGCTTGGCTTCTTTTCGCCATGCTAGTTGCTACTGATCAAGGATGTATGCACTGTCCTGTCACCATTTGAGGAGGCCACAAGGATGGTGAGCAGTGACAATGCATGTATCAGTGACACTGTCCCTCTAGTGTTCCTGCTGGAGCACATACTTCGTGGAATCATGGACGGGGCACTTGAGGCAAAACAGCAGGAGGAAGAGGAGGACTTGCTTTCCTCTCAAGACCCCCTTTATCCAGATAGCATTCCTGCTGCCAAGCACACAGGAAGAAGAGGAGGAGGAGGAGGAGGATTGTGTCTGCATGGATGTAGAGGATAACATGCAGCGGTCGTCAAGGGATGGTTTTCAGTCCCCAGAAACCCAAGGAGTTGTACGTGGCTGGGAGGAGGTAGTTACGGATAATGTTATCCTTTTTTTTAAATACTCTTTATTTTACATAACTGCATTTACACTCATTAACATTGTTACATTTCACCATTTCCATTTCATTTATCATTTTTTTTACATATTAATAAATGCATTTTTTTTTTTATAATCAAAATTTTTATTTTATTTTATTGCAAGCTTCAAACATTTTACATTTCCATTCAACATTGTACATTTACATAAACACAAATAAGCCTTGCAAGGCAGAACCAAGTACAAAATTATCTTATCAGAGTAATACTAATAATATCCACCCTCCCCCCCCCCCCCAAGAGAAAGGAAAAAAGAGAGAGAAAGAGAAGGAAAAAAAAGAAAAAAAAGAAAAAAAAAACCCCATATAATTCCCTCTCCCCCCCTCCTTCAGCACCATCCCTGGCTGCAGTGGAGTGTGTCTGTTCTATCCCCACTCACTCCTTCCCTTCTACTTATATTGTGTGTTATCCTACTGTGTCCTTATTTATCCCTTGAACAGTGCTCCCTCTTGCTTCCAAAGAGGCCACGAATGGCCATGGTGTCTATTATTTTTATGTGGGGGGGAAGAAAATAAGAAATTATATACATACACATATATATATATATATACATATACACACACACACACACACACACACACACACACACACATACATACATACATACATACACACACACATATACACACACACATATACATACATATACACACACACGTACGTACACACATACATACATACACATTCACCTACACATACGCACGTATATATATATATATCTATCTGTGCCTCGTGTTTGTTTAGGTATTAATTACCCATAGTTGTGTATAGTGGCCCCCCTGGCCTAATTCCCAAGGTTGAGAAAGAACAAGCAAACTTTAGAAAAAAAAAAAAAAAAGTGTTTATCTATTGATTCCCTTCTACCAGTGCCTCTTAAGAGACCACTAATGGCCATAGTGTTTAAATATAAATAATTATACCTTGTGATATCTTCACCCATGTTTACATTCAGGCGATCCTCCCCCCAACCTACTCTTCCCCCAATTTTAAGTGACAAACCCATATTCCCCAGGGGAATAAAAAATAAAAAATTGTGATGTCCTCGCAGTGATCATATACACTCTCTATCCTAGTATTACTTCTAGGCCCTCTTCTCCTTTGTGTGCCCTACTCCTTGTCCTCCCCCCTCCCAGCCCTCCCCTCCCCGCCCCGCCCCAGCACGACTCAACTCCCTCTCTCCCATTCAGGGGCAGACATCTCACTCCTCCCCCTCAACTCTGTCAGAATTTATTAGGGAGGTCGATGGGAGAGAGAGGGAAGAAAGAAAAAAAAAAAAAGAAAAAGAAGAAAAAAAAAAAAACTATATCAATCCTGGTCAAAGTTCCTGGTGGAGGATGGGTGTGAGTGTGGATGTGTGGGTGTGAGCAAGTCCTCTGTCTGAGCTCCCACGCTGCCCTCAGACTCCTAAGCTGGATTGCTAGCTGAGCCCGCTAAACATCAGCAGCTGGACATGAAGCCAGAGAGCTCATACACCTGCCATTAAGCAGGAGAGATGTATGGGGATCTGAGCTATCTAAAGCTAACTGTCCTCGCTGCCGCTGCCGCTGCTGAAGCCTCTCCTTTGAAGCCTGTTGATGCCTTGCGCTGGGAAACTCTCTGCTGAACCCAAACGATGCAAATGCCGCGCTCGGGACAATTGCCTGATGCTAGATGTCTGAGATGTCTGCTTGGGTCCGTGCTGCGCTGGGCGGTGCTGTAATCTCCTAAAGGAGCTTGTCAGGTTCATGGTTTGAGGTGTTGGAGCTGCCTGGAGCCAGTCATCTATCACAGAAGACATCACAGAAGTTTTTGGTGTGGCACGATCCTAATCGGATCAGCTTCGTCATCCGTGCAGAGCCATCCGGAGTTGTGAGTACTAAATTACATCAGAAAAAGCCGCAAGGGTGTTTGTTATCGGTTACCGGTATGGACAAATGGGCTTCAGAGTGAGTAAGACGGAGCAAAGCTGAGCCCTTTTTGGGAGAATCCCTAAGTGTATCAACTGTACTAAATGATCTATTTGAGCTATTAACTGACTTGGCTATTTGCTACCTTGCTATTATCACTCTATTATCGCTCTATTGAGACTACACTGCTATATTGATATATTCCTACATTGATGCACTGCAACCCTGTTATGCTGCTTTATACTTGCCATACTGCTACTCTCATCATTGTATTGCCGTGCATATCCAGGTGGATAAGTGGACTTTAGAGTGAGTGAATAGGACTGGGCTCTCTGTGGGAGAGTCCCCCTCAAGGCATTAACTGTATCAACGGAGCCTGCCACTTGTTGCTTGCTACACTGCTATATCACTATATGATACATGATACATTGTTATCTTGCTACACTCTCACTCTCATACATATCTAGTTAATCAGTTATTCTCATCTGCTATTGGAACTAACAAAACTAACAAACTACTGAAAAATATATATGATTTCTGAGACCTTTTGGGAGAACTGCCAATTATGTCATGTGTGCCTTATTCCCACTACTAGCTACAGGGCTATAGCTACTTGAGACACCGCTGCACCGTTATATAGTTATATTGCTCTGCTATGCTAGGCTGATATAGGGCTACACTGAACTGCTCCATTGAATATTGAATACTGAATACTGGATACTGGAAAGTGTATACCATCAAAGACTTCTAAACAGCACAGCATTTAATTAAATTCCTAAATAGATTTTTATCAACCTATCTCTTGCAATATTTTGCTGATCTGAGCGATTTATTGAGGGATGACGGTCCATAAAGGCTGAGTAATGAGAAGGGGGAGAAATAGGAGGTGAAAGAGACTGTAAAGCTATAATAGAGTCAAATTAGTGCTGCTTTTTAATCCCACTTAATAATCTATATACATTATCTCTGTGGGATACTGCTGCCTCTGAAACATCGACCCCAGCAATGACTACACGCCGTCAAGCTAAGCAGCAGCCGGCTAAGGGAAGCTGGAACGAGACAGGAGGGATACGAGCTTATATGTCCCCCCGGGCAGAGCAGGGACTGCATATAGGAAAACAGGAAGAGAGGGGACATGGGGCTATGGACACTAAGGGAGATAGTGGAAAGCGATCGGATCGTAAGTCCCTGACACCAAGTCGCGGTGTCCAAGCAGCCGGAAGGGCCCATGCAGAGTATGGAAGGGGATCGCCAACAATAGGACGGGGGAAGAAGTTTCCAGAGAGGAACCTCCCTAATGTAGAACAATACCCCCCCTCTGAGCGAGGGTAAAGAAATTGCAGTGTGGGGGCAAGGCTGCTCAATGCATGAAGAAGGGAGCCCCAATATGGAAAGGGCAGAAACTGCCCAAGATAGCCCCCCCAAACCCTCAAATGGATTAACAACATTCCTAAAGGGGGACCTGGTAGTAGTGGAGAGAGGAACCCCGACATCGGAGGAGGACTTGGCAATTGGGGAGGAGAACCAAGCAATGGCGGGTCCCAGTCATAGCTCTGGAACACAAGGAGAGAAATTGAATCCACAGTTCATAAAACCCACAAGCCCCACACTGAAAGAGGGGGAGAAGCGGACACCGGTGCCGGGGGGTGCAGCGATGGAAATCAGGGAAATTCGGGAACTACTGAGGGCCCTCCCTACAAAGACTGACATCCAGCAGCTAATTAGTGCGGTGGAGCAGTCTTGTCAACAAGCGGTAGATGACCTGAGAGAAGATACACGGGCACTGGGGCATAGGGTGGAAAGTGTGGAAGAGAGCCAGGAGGCAATGGTACAGGTAGTGGCCGGAGGTCCAAGACTCTATTAAAGAACATGAGGACGCCCTAAACACATACAAGGATCAACTGGACGATTATGAGAATAGAGACAGAAGGCAGAACATCCATATAAAAGGGTTACCCGAAACAAACCAAACAGCCGAACTAGCCTCAGTAGTTCAAAAAGTATTTGGTCAGATTATGGGGGCCTCTGCGCCTGAATGTATCGAGATAGATCGGGTACATCGAGTCCCAACGCACATTACTCAGAGTATAGAGAAACCTAGGGATGTCATATGTAGATTACATAAATATGTAGTAAAGGAAACTATTATGAATATGGCCCGCAGTAGTCCTGAAATTTCTCTTGATGGCACGAATCTATCATTGTACCCAGATTTAACACGCAGGACTTTGTACCAAAGCCGAGCAGTTCGGCCCTTGCTGGAAGCCATGCGTTCAAAGGGGGTCTATTATCGCTGGGGGTTTCCATTTAGTTTGACGGCCTCTAGGAATGGCAGAACAGCAACTTTACGGACTAAAGACGATTTGCAGTTTTTCTCTGAAACATTGGATCTCCCATTAGTAGAATTTATAGACTGGAGGACATATAAAGTTGGGATACCCGTACAGCGGCCTGAACAGTGGCAACAAGTTTCCACTAGGGGCCAACGCAGAAATCGTTAAGGGAGATTTAGGCCATCTCGTCTTTTATGTGGATCTAAGAAGGGGCGTTTTTTTTTTTTCCCTTTCCCTCTCATTCCCCTTCCCTTTTTGAAATGATGGGACCAAATTTATATATGGCAGGGGGAATTTTTTTTGTGTTCTGGTGGGGGGGGGGTTGGGATTAAAAACCCAGGTGAGTAGGTATAGGGGAGAGATGGGCCACGGCCTCCGGTATACGTTAAAGATGCTGTATATGTAAATATGTGCGTGTGGAAGAAACAAATCTTTGTTACGGGGAAAAAAAAAAAAAGTGTTTATGCTAGTATAAAGAGTTACAGTATGGGGGTAGGATATATAGGGCACCTTAATCTTAAAAAAGCTTTCTGAATGATACAATTAGAAGACTTAGATATTGGGCAAATATAAGAGAATAGTGTCTGGGGCGGAGGGAACCGGAGTGGGGAACTCAGGGATATCCTGGTCTTTTAGGACGGTCCCGATATAATGGGATTGGTTGAACTGGTATCAGTGAGGGGGTGGAGGGGTCTGGGCACAGGGAGTGAGCGCAGACCCCTCTACCAGTTAGCTGGGACACTCCGAGGGGGAGATATACTCGGAGTATCTCTAGGGAAGGGGGGAGGGGAGGGAGGGGATGCAATAGAGTTTTTTATTTTTTTTGTTTTTTTATTTCTTCTCTCTCTTTTTTTGTTTTTCTTTCTGGTCAAGGGCAAGGAGTACAAGAGGTGGCTGGTATTTTGAGAGATGGCTATACCATTAAAAATTGTATCATATAATGTGAGGGGACTGTGTTCACAGCATAAAAGAGGTCACCTTTGGCATGAACTGCATCATTATGCTGTGGATATAGCGTTTTTACAAGAAACGCATTTTAGGGAGGGGTCTATACCTGTTATGCCTGGACACATGTTCAATTGCTGGTACCATGCACCATCACCCATTGCTAGAGCAAGGGGGGTTACAATTGCTTTTAAGAAAACGTGCCCATGGGTATCGAAGTCTGTACAAGCTGACAGAGAAGGTCGCTTTTTATTTTTTAAAGGCACAATACATAGCCAGCGATACACATTTGCGGCGATTTACGCACCAAATATAGGGGCAGTTAACTTTCTTACTAAAATGTTGAAGATGCTGGAGAAGTTTAGGGAAGGCTGTTTGATCTTGGGCGGAGACTTCAATATTGTGCTGGATCCAAGTCTGGACACAACATCAAAGAAAACATCCCTATCCTTTAGAGCTCTAAAGCATTTAAAACAACTTCTACGCACTCAACATTTGGTCGATAGTTGGCGGGTAATGCATAATGGAGTAAAGGATTACAGCTATTACTCTAAAACACATAAAATGTACTCGCGTATTGATGTATTTATGGTAGATCAATTCTATTTAGAAAAGGTTCGAAATTGCACCATTGAGTCCATAACCCTCTCAGATCACGCCCCAATAACGTTGAAACTCTCTCCAATCCAATCTGGCTATATAGAACGGACGTGGAGACTGAACAAATCAATATTAGATAACAAAAAGATAACCGAGGAACTGTCAGTTAAAATAAGGGACTATTTTGAGAGGAATATACCAGGTGAGGTGTCAGATCAGGCAGTGTGGGAGGCTCATAAAACGGTAATAAGAGGAGAACTAATAGCCTATGGGGCTCATATTAAGAAGGAAAGAAGGAAGGAAGTGACAGATTTATTAGAGAAAATCAAGGTACTGGAGATTAAACATAAAAAAAATCTTGACCCCTTAGAGAGCCAACAACTAGGGAACCTTCGAGCAGAACTCGCACAATGTCTAGATCGAAAAACTAATAACAAATGCAGATACTTTGCTCATAGGTTCTATGAGCAAGGGAACAAATGCGGTCGGTTATTGGCTAAACAACTTAAAAAGCAACAAGAATCTAGACATGTCCATAACCTGTTAAGTCGAAACAAAAAGATAGTGGAAACCCAGGCCATAGCAAAAGAATTTCATAGATTTTATGAAACACTATATAATATCCAGACACCCGAGACTTCACAAATAGAAAATAAGGAGGACCAAAGAAGGGAGGAGATACGAGAATATATTAAGGAATCATCAATGCCCACCCTATCGGAGATAGTTACAGCAGAAATGGAACATCCAATTACAGTTGAAGAGTTGAGCAGAGTAATAGCAGCCTTGCCGATAGGGAAAAGCCCTGGCCCAGATGGCTTGACAAATATTTACTATAAAAAAAATTCTTCTGAGTTGATAAGACCATTATGTAATTATTTTAATACAATAAGTGCGACTAATCCGTTACCATCAGAAGCCCTGTTGGCGTACATTACTGTACTCCCAAAGGAAGGGAAAGATCCACAGTGTTGTGCTAATTACAGGCCTATTTCTCTGCTCAACTCAGATACTAAACTGTTGGCCAAAATCCTAGCACTACGATTGCAAGAACATATCGGGGGGCTAGTGCATCCAGATCAGACAGGTTTTATGAAAGGACGTGAGGCAAGGGACAACACCATCAGGGCACTTCATCTTCTTCATTGGATGAAATATGGCCCAGAGAAAGCCCCAAAGATCGTTCTATCAATGGATGCTGAAAAGGCTTTCGATAGGGTGAACTGGGGCTTTATGAGTGAAGTCTTGAGGGGGGCGGGCCTGGGTGAACGCATGATGGGATGGATAATGGCCCTGTATGCAAACCCAAGAGCAAGGGTCAAAGTAAATGGTACAGTATCAGATTATCTTAACATACGAAACGGGACAAGACAGGGGTGCCCACTTTCACCATTAATATTTGCTATAAATTAGAACCATTTCTTTGCAAGATCAGAAGTAATGGGGAGATATTAGGGACATGTATTGGGGATGTGGAACATAAAGTATCAGCTTATGCTGACGATCTTTTATTCTACCTTTCAACACCACAGACATCCTTAACAGCTCTTATGCAGGAAGTGGACAGATATGGGTACCTATCTAACTTTAAAATTAATTTTGAAAAATCAATACTTTTACCCAGCTATGTTCCCCAAGAGATGGCAAAGATATTGAGAAGGGCGTACCCCTTTTTATGGAAGAAGGACTCCCTGTTCTATTTGGGGGTACATATTACCGCGGATCAAAAAATATTATATGACCTTAACTATGCATCCCTAATGGCCAGGACAGTGGGGGACTTAAAGAAATGGACAGGACAATACCTAACATGGTTTGGAAGAGTAAGTGCCATTAAAAGGTGTATATTACCTAGAATTATCTATATATTACACACAGTCCCGATTAAATTACCAAAAATCTTTTTTAAACAGATACGGAAGGCTTTTGTAGCATTCGTGTGGAATGATAAACGACCAAGGTTGGCATATGACATCCTGTGTAGAAGCAAAGCAGAGGGAGGAATGGGGCTGCCAGACATATCAGTGTACTATAAGGCAATGTCGCTGGTTCGAATTTTGAACTGGTGCCATGATTCCTCTAATAAAATGTGGGTCCCACTAGAAAAAACAATAGCTGGGAGGAATCTTGCAGGGGCCCCTTGGATTCCGAGTACGTCGAGAGGACTTTCGAAATGGACATCTCCTCTGACATGGAACTCCCTGTTAATATGGGATAAGTTGAATAAAACAGGAGAGTATTCCCCCCAGGTGTCCCCCCTAGCCCCATTGGAGGGATTCCCATGGTTCCCCCCGGGGGAGGGGGGGATTCCTGGGGGCATGGGGTCGGGATGGAGATTCCACGTGTGGTAAATTCGCCCCGCGAGGAACCCTAGCAACTTATCCAGAGCTGGTTACAGCTCTAGGGAATATACCCACATCAGGTTGGAGGTACTATCAAATGACAGGTTTCTTTAACAAGATGAAACCTCGATTGAGATCATTAAACTCAATCACAGTGTTTGAGGGCCAGTGTGTGCGTTTGAGGGATGCCAGGCATCTGCTGTCTCAGATGTATAGACTGATAATAGGCGCCCAAAAGAGTACAGTACCATATTTTATCAGAGAGTGGGAAAAAGAATTAAATAAAGAACTGTCAGAGGAACAAATTAAAAAAATGATTAAATCAACTTACTCTACATCTATAAGTTTGTACGTTCAAGAGATGGCCTATAAATTTATGACAAGGTGGTATAGGACACCAGTAAGACTAACTCAGATGTATCCAGAGGCAGATGCACGGTGTTGGAGAGGATGTGAGCAGAGGGGTACATTTCTCCACCTGTGGTGGGAATGCCCCATGATTAGAACATTTTGGGTATCAATCGCACCATGGATTGAGAGGTTGACCCCTAGACCGATGGAGTTTACTCCTCTATGTTTTTTATTTCATGGAATACCCGGCTCCATTAAAGTTTATAGGAAGAGTATTACACCACACCTATTGAACGCAGCCAAACTATTGATCCCTAGATTTTGGAAACAGGCCACCTGTCCAACACTAGAGGACTGGAAAAAGGAGATTAATCGGATAATGGAAGCCGAAAGATGGATTCAAGTAGTGAAGGACAAAAAAGGGGAATTTGAGAGGACTTGGACAGGTTGGATACAGTGTGTACACGAAATTGGCTGAGGATAAGAGATATGGAGGGGGAAAGTAGGGGGCATAGTGCATTTATAAGGACCCTCAGTATAGTTGCTCATGGGGTAAGCCACAGAAGTATAAAGAATCTGAATAAATGCATTTAAAGAATTATTCATTGTACATTTTATTTCACCCTGCAAACTATCTCATATCCTGGTATACAAGTTGCTTAGTAGGGTGGGGATTTAGGTGGGTGAAAGGTAGAAAGGTAATCTGTAAAAAAATGTGTCTGTTAAATTATATTGTGTTTTTAGGAAGTCAACTGAGCACACTCTTCCATTTTTATAGACCTGTTCAAACTCAACTATACCTATTTGCATCCAGAATGTACTATCCTGTAATATACTTAATTCTTCAAGTAATGGATTATTCCACATGGGTAATTCGGCTGGTATATCTCTAAATTATCTTTAACAAATACTTCTCCACCCCCAGGCTTTGTTCTTGTGTGAGCCAGTTACGCAGATGTCTTAACTGTCCCGCAAGGTAGTACAAATACATATCTGGTAGAGCTAATCCTGCTTCTGTTTTTGGATGCTGTAATGTTGCAAGTTTTACTTTAGATCTACCTTTAGCCCATATAAATTTAGTAAATTGAGAGTTCAATTTTTTAAAGATCTTTTTAGGAACCATCTGTGGAGAGTGTGAAAAAAATATATAAACATTTTGGGAGTAGAATCATTTTAATTAAATTCAGGGGATTTACATTCGCTGCTAATGCATCCCGAGGTTGCCTTGTTATATAGATTCCTAAGTACTCTAAGGAGTCCACTATTCTGAGTGGGGTGTCTTTCATTTTCTCCGGTTCTAGTTCTTATAGCAGTGACATAAGGGACGAGTTAATCCTAAGCCCCGAGTATTGGCCAAAGGTATCTATTATACTCGTAGCTTTCATCAGGGTTTTCTGAGTGTCCCGCATGTAGGGATGAGCTTCGTGTTCGAGTCGAACATACGTTCGACTCGAACATCGGCTGTTCGATCGTTCGACGAAGATCGAACGATTTGGGCCGTTCGCGCCAAATTCGAGTGACGCGAACGGCCCACAATGCACTACGCCATCGCAGTGTCATCCAGGCGCTGTGATTGGCCAAGCATGCACTGTGACCCCGCATGCTTGGCCAATCACAGCGCCGGCAGCGAGGAGAGCAATGATTGGCCACAGGCAGGATGCCTGTGGCCAATTATTGCTGAGGGTGTTTAGTACACGCCCCACACTATAAAAGGCCGCCAGCACGGCGGCCTAGTGTAGTGTGTTCCGGAGCAGGGAAAGACAAGCATAGGCAGGGACAGTGACATTTATTTCTTTCTTGCTTAACCTGGATTCCTTTAGTTTAGGGAAAGAGAAGGATAGGTAGGGAGAGTGTCAGTGTGTTTTACTGTGCGAGTCCTTGTTTCTAGGGACAAAGAAGGAAAGTGAGGGGAATTCTCCTTGTGCTATAGTGTGCTTTAAAAAAACATTTTTTCTAGGGACAGAAAACTGTAGGTAGGGAGAGTGTCAGTTTCTTTCACTGTGCCAGTCCTTGTTTCTAGGGACAAAGAAGGAAAGTGAGGGGAATTCTCCTTGTGCTATAGTGTGCTTTAAAAAAACATTTTTTCTAGGGACAGAAAACTGTAGGTAGGGAGAGTGTCAGTTTCTTTCACTGTGCCAGTCCTTGTTTCTAGGGACAAAGAAGGAAAGTGAGGGGAATTCTCCTTGTGCTATAGTGTGCTTTAAAAAAACATTTTTTCTAGGGACAGAAAACTGTAGGTAGGGAGAGTGTCAGTTTCTTTCACTGTGCCAGTCCTTGTTTCTAGGGACAAAGAAGGAAAGTGAGGGGAATTCTCCTTGTGCTATAGTGTGCTTTAAAAAAACATTTTTTCTAGGGACAGAAAACTGTAGGTAGGGAGAGTGTCAGTTTCTTTCACTGTGCCAGTCCTTGTTTCTAGGGACAAAGAAGGAAAGTGAGGGGAATTCTCCTTGTGCTATAGTGTGCTTTAAAAAAACATTTTTTCTAGGGACAGAAAACTGTAGGTAGGGAGAGTGTCAGTTTCTTTCACTGTGCCAGTCCTTGTTTCTAGGGACAAAGAAGGAAAGTGAGGGGAATTCTCCTTGTGCTATAGTGTGCTTTAAAAAAACATTTTTTCTAGGGACAGAAAACTGTAGGTAGGGAGAGTGTCAGTTTCTTTCACTGTGCCAGTCCTTGTTTCTAGGGACAAAGAAGGAAAGTGAGGGGAATTCTCCTTGTGCTATAGTGTGCTTTAAAAAAACATTTTTTCTAGGGACAGAAAACTGTAGGTAGGGAGAGTGTCAGTTTCTTTCACTGTGCCAGTCCTTGTTTCTAGGGACAAAGAAGGAAAGTGAGGGGAATTCTCCTTGTGCTATAGTGTGCTTTAAAAAAACATTTTTTCTAGGGACAGAAAACTGTAGGTAGGGAGAGTGTCAGTTTCTTTCACTGTGCCAGTCCTTGTTTCTAGGGACAAAGAAGGAAAGTGAGGGGAATTCTCCTTGTGCTATAGTGTGCTTTAAAAAAACATTTTTTCTAGGGACAGAAAACTGTAGGTAGGGAGAGTGTCAGTTTCTTTCACTGTGCCAGTCCTTGTTTCTAGGGACAAAGAAGGAAAGTGAGGGGAATTCTCCTTGTGCTATAGTGTGCTTTAAAAAAACATTTTTTCTAGGGACAGAAAACTGTAGGTAGGGAGAGTGTCAGTTTCTTTCACTGTGCCAGTCCTTGTTTCTAGGGACAAAGAAGGAAAGTGAGGGGAATTCTCCTTGTGCTATAGTGTGCTTTAAAAAAACATTTTTTCTAGGGACAGAAAACTGTAGGTAGGGAGAGTGTCAGTTTCTTTCACTGTGCCAGTCCTTGTTTCTAGGGACAAAGAAGGAAAGTGAGGGGAATTCTCCTTGTGCTATAGTGTGCTTTAAAAAAACATTTTTTCTAGGGACAGAAAACTGTAGGTAGAGAGAGTGTCAGTTTCTTTCACTGTGCCAGTCCTTGTTTCTAGGGACAAAGAAGGAAAGTGAGGGGAATTTTCCTTGTGCTATAGTGTGCTTTAAAAAAACATTTTTTCTAGGGACAGAAAACTGTAGGTAGGGAGAGTGTCAGTTTCTTTCACTGTGCCAGTCCTTGTTTCTAGGGACAAAGAAGGAAAGTGAGGGGAATTCTCCTTGTGCTATAGTGTGCTTTAAAAAAACATTTTTCCTAGGGACAGAAAACTGTAGGTAGGGAGAGTGTCAGTTTCTTTCACTGTGCCAGTCCTTGTTTCTAGGGACAAAGAAGGAAAGTGAGGGGAATTCTCCTTGTGCTATAGTGTGCTTTAAAAAAACATTTTTTCTAGGGACAGAAAACTGTAGGTAGGGAGAGTGTCAGTTTCTTTCACTGTGCCAGTCCTTGTTTCTAGGGACAAAGAAGGAAAGTGAGGGGAATTCTCCTTGTGCTATAGTGTGCTTTAAAAAAACATTTTTTCTAGGGACAGAAAACTGTAGGTAGGGAGAGTGTCAGTTTCTTTCACTGTGCCAGTCCTTGTTTCTAGGGACAAAGAAGGAAAGTGAGGGGAATTCTCCTTGTGCTATAGTGTGCTTTAAAAAAACATTTTTTCTAGGGACAGAAAACTGTAGGTAGGGAGAGTGTCAGTTTCTTTCACTGTGCCAGTCCTTGTTTCTAGGGACAAAGAAGGAAAGTGAGGGGAATTCTCCTTGTGCTATAGTGTGCTTTAAAAAAACATTTTTTCTAGGGACAGAAAACTGTAGGTAGGGAGAGTGTCAGTTTCTTTCACTGTGCCAGTCCTTGTTTCTAGGGACAAAGAAGGAAAGTGAGGGGAATTCTCCTTGTGCTATAGTGTGCTTTAAAAAAACATTTTTTCTAGGGACAGAAAACTGTAGGTAGGGAGAGTGTCAGTTTCTTTCACTGTGCCAGTCCTTGTTTCTAGGGACAAAGAAGGAAAGTGAGGGGAATTCTCCTTGTGCTATAGTGTGCTTTAAAAAAACATTTTTTCTAGGGACAGAAAACTGTAGGTAGGGAGAGTGTCAGTTTCTTTCACTGTGCCAGTCCTTGTTTCTAGGGACAAAGAAGGAAAGTGAGGGGAATTCTCCTTGTGCTATAGTGTGCCAAAGCATTCCTCATCAACCATCTTTGAAATCCTTGTTTTTTGGACAGTCAGGGAAATTGTCGTTGTGCTATTCTGTGCAAAAGCAATAATCCTCAACCATATTTAGAAATCCTTAAGTAAAGGGACAGAGAAGGACACCTGAAGGTAGCCCTTATTGCTTACTTCCCATCTCCCTGCAGGCCATCTATTAGAATGTCTGGAAGGCAAACAAGGAGAGGCAGACAGTCAGGAGGCAATAAAAGAGGGCAAGCAGGCTCTGTGTCTGGGGGCAACAGTGCTGGTCGTGGACGCGGTGCATTGTCATCAGCACATGGCCATGGGACACGCTTGTCCTTCTTTTCGGCAGCTGGACATGTTGAGCCACATCATGCCGAAGACTTGGTAGAGTGGATGACCAAGCCCTCCTCCTCCTCCTCATCCTCTCTCACCCAGGCTCAGGGTACTGGCAAAGCAGCTGCCAAAGCGTCCTCTTCCCTGGTATCAATGTCAGACTCATCATCAGTCACTCCTTCCCTAGACCCACCATGTCCTCCTCCTGAGGAGTCCCCTGAACTGTTTGAGCACAGTGTTGGGTACATGCTCCAGGAGGATGCCCAGCGTTTCGAAGGGTCTGATGATGAAACCCAGCTACAGGAAGGCAGTAGCGTGAGAGCAGACAGAGGGGATGCTCAAGAAGGACACCAATCTGGTAGTTATGTTCCAGCAGCTGCAGCATACTGCCAGATTGGCTCCAGTGATGAGGAGGGAGGGGATGATGAGGTCACTGACTCCACGTGGGTGCCTAATAGGAGAGAGGAGGAGGAGGAGGATGAGGAGGAGGCACATCTCCAACGAGGCAGGATGCCCTTTGGTGGCCAGCGTAAGGGCAGTACACCGACGGAATCACACCGCAGAGCTCCGCCTGTGCAGGGCGCAGCCTCTGCCCGTCATTCAAAAAGTTCCTTGGTGTGGGCCTTTTTTGAGGCTAGTGCATCAGATCGCACAGCTGCTGTTTGCAACATATGTCTCAAGCGTATATCGCGTGGCCAAAACATCAGCCGCTTGGGTACCACATGCCTGACCAGACATATGTTGACCTGCCATGCAGCTCGTTGGCAAGCCTACCTCAAAGACCCACACCAAAGAACAAAGCGGACCTCTCCTTGCACCGCATCAGCTGGGATCTCCAACCCCACTATAACTTCAGTCCTCTCTGAAACATGCACTGAGAGGAATGAAGGTGTAGAATTAGGTGTGTCACAGCCAAGTACTTGCGGCCACTCTGCTAGCAGTACACCGACGTCCGATTCTAGCAGGCAAATTTCCCTGCCCCAGCTGCTGGACCGTCGAAAGAAGTTCACTCCCAGCCATCCACATGCCCAGCGGTTGAATGCTAGCTTGGCTAAATTGCTAGCGCTTCAACTGCTGCCTTTTCAGTTGGTAGACTCGGCCCCCTTCCGTGAGTTTGTGCAATGTGCGGTTCCTCAGTGGCAGGTTCCCAAACGCCACTTTTTCTCACGGAAGGCTATTCCGGCTCTCTACTGGCATGTGGAAGGCAATGTCTTGGCCTCGCTGGACAGGGCGGTCAGCGGTAAGGTGCATATTACCGCTGACTCATGGTCCAGCAGGCATGGACAGGGACGTTACCTTTCTTTCACGGCCTATTGGGTCACTCTTTTGGCAGCTGGGAAGGATGCAGGACAAGGTGCAGTAGTGTTGGAGGTTGTTCCACCGCCACGCCTCCAAAATGCTACTACTGGTTGTGACACACCTCTCTCCTCCACCCCCTCCTCTTCTTCTTCCTCCATGGCCTCTTCCTGTGGTTTGTCCTATGAACCAGCGGTGCTCCGTAGCCGTTCACGGGGCTACGCAAGTACGCAGGCAAAAAGATGCCATGCCGTGCTTGCGCTGGTGTGTTTGGGGGACAGAAGCCACACTGGGGCAGAGGTCCTGTCTGCTCTGCAGGGCCAGGCCGAGAGGTGGTTGACGCCACGCCAGCTTAAGCCAGGAATGGTGGTTTGCGACAATGGCACCAACCTCCTCTCCGCCCTCCGACAGGGACAACTGACCCATGTGCCCTGTGTGGCTCACGTCCTTAACCTGGTGGTGCAGCGGTTCTTGGGCAGGTACCCGGGCTTACAGGATGTCCTGAGGCAGGCCAGGAAAGTCTGTGTGCATTTCCGCAGATCTTATAATGCCAGTGCTCGCCTGGCTGAGCTGCAAAAGGAGTTGAACCTGCCCAAGAACCGCCTTATATGTGACATGCCCACCAGGTGGAACTCAACGTTGGCCATGCTGCAGCGGCTGCACACGCAGCAGAGGGCCATCAATGAGTACCTGTGCGACTACGGCACCAGGACAGGGTCAGGGGAGCTTGGTTTTTTTTCTCCACGCCAGTGGGGCATGATCAGGGATGCATGCACTGTCCTGGCACCATTTGAGGAGGCCACGAGGATGGTGAGCAGTGACAGTGCATGCATCAGTGACACTGTACCTCTTGTCCACCTGTTGGAGCACACGCTGCGTGGAATAATGGACAGGGCACTTGAGGCAGAACAGAGGCAGGAAGAGGAGGACTTCCTTGCCTCTCAAGGCCCCCTTTACCCAGACAGTGTTCCTTCTGTCCCACCCATCGCACAGGAAGAGGAAGAGGAGGAGGAGGAGGAGGAGGATTGTGTCAGCATGGAGGTGGAGGCTGGCACTCAGCATCATCAGCAGCAGTCTTTTAGGGATGATTTACAGTCCCAAGAAACCAGTGGACTTGTACGTGGCTGGGAGGAGGTGGCTGCGGATCATGTCGTCCTTAGTGACCCAGAGGACTCCGGAGCGAATGCCTCAGCAAACCTACGCTGCATGGCCTCCCTGATCCTGCAAAGTCTGCGGAAGGATCCTCGTATTCTTCGGATCAAGGAGAGGGACCATTACTGGCTGGCCACTCTCCTTGATCCACGGTACAAGGGTAAGGTTGCGGACCTTATGTTACCTTCGCAGAGGGAGCAGAGGATGAGACAACTCCGGGAGGCCTTGCAGAAAGGTCTGTGCAACGCGTTCCCAGAGACTGGGAGGTTACAAACTCCTGGTCCTGGACAACGAGTTGCTGAGGCTTCGGGCAGTCAAAGAAGGAGCGGTGGGGAAGGTGGTCGTCTGACCGATGCGTTCAGACAATTCTTTAGTCCGCAGCCCCAAAGTATGATCGGTTCCAGCAACCATCGCCAGCGTCTGATAAACATGGTGCAGGAATATCTAGGGGCAAGGTCAGACTTGGACACCTTCCCCACCGAAAATCCTCTGGCTTACTGGGTCTTGAGGATGGATCACTGGCCAGAGCTTGCACAGTATGCAATTGAGCTACTGGCCTGTCCTGCATCCAGCGTTCTTTCGGAACGCACATTCAGTGCTGCTGGAGGATTTGTCACGGATCACAGGGTGCGCCTGTCCACCGACTCAGTTGATCGACTGACTTTCATCAAGATGAACCAGTCTTGGATCACCACCAGCTACCACACACCTGATGCTGATATAACAGACTAATTGATTTTAACATGTCACATCCCTTCAAGACTGATGCTGATGCTGAGTGCCTGTGCTGTTATGTTGACTGGCTATCCTCCTCCTCCGAGTCCTCAATGATACGATTGATGATGATAGCTTGGAAGATCATTTTTGTTTATGGGTGCCGCCACCAGTGGCTAAGGCCCAATTTTTCAGCCCCTGTTTTACAGGGGCGTGTAATTACAATTTTTTTAGCAATAATTTGCCATAGGGCTCATTGCTGTGCTCCAAGTACAGTATCTGTGAGGGGTTGGAGTGTTGTGGCACCAGTGCCTAAGGCCCAATTTTTCAGCCCCTGTTTAACAGGGGCGTGTCATTACAATTTTTGAAGCAATACTTTGCAACAGGGCTCATTGCTGTGCTCCAAGTACAGTATCTGTGAGGGGTTGTAGTGTTGTGCCACCAGTGCCTAAGGCCCAATTTTTCAGCCCCTGTTTAACAGGGGCGTGTCATTACAATTTTTGAAGCAATACTTTGCAACAGGGCTCATTGCTGTGCTCCAAGTACAGTATCTGTGAGGGGTTGTAGTGTTGTGCCACCAGTGCCTAAGGCCCAATTTTTCAGCCCCTGTTCAACAGGGGCATGCAATTACGATTCTTGATGTAATAATTCACAGCAGGGCCCATTGCTGCACCCACCAAGAGTAACTCTGAGGGCTTACAGTGTTGTGGCAACGCCACCACCACCACCACCACGAAAGGCCCAATTTTTCAGCCCCTGTTCAAAAGGGGCATGTAATTACAATTCTTGATCTAATAATTCACAGCAGGGCCCATTGCTGCACCCACCAAGAGTAACTCTGAGGGCTTACAGTGTTGTGGCAACGCCACCACCACCACCACCACGAAAGGCCCAATTTTTCAGCCCCTGTTCAACAGGGGCATGCAATTACAATTCTTGATGTAATAATTCACAGCAGGGCCCATTGCTGCACCCACCAAGAGTAACTCTGAGGGCTTACAGTGTTGTGGCAACGCCACCACCACCACCACCACGAAAGGCCCAATTTTTCAGCCCCTGTTCAAAAGGGGCATGTAAATACAATTCTTGATCTAATAATTCACAGCAGGGCCCATTCCTGCACCCACCAAGAGTAACTCTGAGGGCTTACAGTGTTGTGGCAACACCACCACCACCACCACCACCACGAAAGGCCAAATTTTTCAGCCCCTGTTCAACAGGGGCATGCAATTACAATTCTTGATCTAATAATTCACAGCAGGGCCCATTGCTGCACCCACCAAGAGTAACTGTCAGGGCTTACAGTGTTGTGGCACCAGCACCACCATCAAAGCCCCAATTTTTACTACCACTGTTCAACAATTATATGTAATTAAAATTCCTGATATAATAGTTGACAGCAGGGCGTTCCAGCACCAACCAAGAGTAACTGTGAGTGCTTACAGTGTTGTGCCAACACCAACAACTAAGGGGCCTATTTCTGCAGAGTATATACGGCAGGTCCCTACTTTCAAACATCCAACTTACAAACGACTCCTACTTGCAAACGCAAGAAGACAACAGGAAGTGAGAGGAAATCTACCCCTAGGAAGGAAAATTCTCTCCTGTAAGAATAAATATGGGAGAAAGGTGTCTCCTCTGTACTGATGCTTTATCAGCAATCCTTGTTTCAAGAAAAACACCACATTTCAAAAACAGTTGACATTGGGACGGAAAGTGAGGTGAAATGTTCTGAACAGGGGCACAGACAGCAAAACAAATGTTACAGGGGTGATAACCCTTACCTATGTTTTCCAAAAAGTTTAAAAATAGATTTTTGGGCTGGAGCTACACTTCAACAATGTACCTGTTCAAAATTACAAACAGATTCTACATAAGAACAAACCTACAGTCCCTGTCTTGTATGCACCGCCTGTATACGGCTGTTCAGAGTATATAGGGCCTTTTTTATTTTATGTGCGGGGTTCCCCTTAATATCCATACAAGACCCAAAGGGGCTGGTAATGGGCTGGGGTAGGGGGGGGGTCATGGGGTAGCTATGCCATTTTTCTTAAAGATTTTCATCCATATTACCGGGACCAGACATTACATTAAAGCCGCAAGCAGTTTTAAATGGCTTTTTTTTCCTTTAGAAGTGTCATTTTGTGCAGGGACAGTTCTAAACACGGGAAACACGTGGCACTTCACAGGCATACTTTAGACACCCCCCAGGTACGATATTTAAAGGAATATTTGACTTTTTTTTTTTCACTTTATGCATCATTAAAATGACTGCTCCCGAAAAACGACCGTTTTTAAAACTTCTTTTTGCATTGATACATGTCCCCTGGTGCAGAACCCGGGTTCCCAAACCCTTTTTAGGACAATAACATGCATAATAGTTGTTATAATTAGCACTTTAGAATTCGAACGTTCGCATCCATTGTATTTAATAGGGTTCTAATGTTCGTACGAACTTTCGGTCCGTTCGCGGGTTCTGGTGCGAACCGAACCCGGGGGTGTTCGGCTCATCACTACCCGCATGTACAATATAATGTCATCTGCATAGAGACCAATCTGTTCTATACTCTCCCCCATCTCTATTCCCAGATATTCTTCAATCTGGCGGAACCGCAGGGCCAGAGATTCAATTGTAATAGCAAATAAAAGAGGGGACAGGGGGCATCCCTGTCTCATACCTCTAGATAAAGTCAGTGTCCATTAATCAATAAAAGCCAATAATCTACTAGATTGGTTCCCATTCTCAAAATATTTTTGCCTCGTAAAGAATTGTTTCCGTCTGGCCTTTATTTCTAAAAACAAAAAAAATCCTCCTCATAATTCTATTTCCATGCCAAGTTCCCTAATCTGTAGGTGATGTCCTTTTATTAATCCTTAACCATTCATATGTCTGTTCTGGTGTAGTAAAAAACAAAATCTTCCCTCCATCCTCCACTCTTAGCCAGGCTGGATAGGCCATTGAGTACACAGTCCCATTATCTCTCAGTTTCTGTTTTATTACTTTAAAGGCAGCAAGCTGCTTTTGTAGATCTTGGGAGAAATCTGGAAATATTAAAATGTTTACATTTTCATATTGTATCACCTCCTTGTGTCGGGCTTTACGCAAAACTAAATCACAGTCTTTACAGTTCAATAGCCATGCTAAAAGTGGCCTTGGGGGGAGCCCCAGGTAGTGGTGGTTTTGCAGGGACTCTACAGTATGTGCTCTCTCAATGGCGAACACTCCTGAGAACTCAGCTTCTGGGAATGTAATTTTTAGCCACCTTTCCAGAAACTCTCCTGCATTCTGTCCCTCAGCTTTCTCCGCAGGCCTATGATTCTGATGTTATTTCTACGCATGCGATTCTCAAATTCATCGAGTTTCTGCTGCCACATTGCTACCTATTTCTCAGTTATCTGTATTTTATTAACCATAGGCAGCACCGTGTCTTCTAGCGCTAACATTATGAGCTTCAGTAATCCACTCTCGCATTGCATATCCTGTCTCAAAAAGCCAATATCAGTCTTAATTTCTTCCATTTTACCTGCTAAAGCCTTATTAGAGGTCTGTATAGCCGCCAGCAGCTGTGCATTCACCTGTTCCAGTGTTAATTTATTCTGTTTCTCCGTCTTCTCCGCAGCTCCTGATTTAACTGTGTCATAGATTATAGTGGCTCCCCCACTCCTCGTGCTTGGAGGGCTACGTCCAGTCCCCTGCCTGTCAGATCGGGCATATTCTTTAAATTTCTCAGCGGCCATTTACTGTCTACTCATCTCTCCAAATCCCCCCCCCCACCAAAAAAAAAATAATTAAAAAAAAAGGGGGAGAGTAGAAGGGTTGCAAATCCCAAAAGAGAGTCACAGGAAAAAAAAATGTGGGGGGTTCCCCTATCCTGTCCAAGTCTCTAACAGAGATAGTTGCAAAAGAAGCAGGGTTCGCAGAGCCTGCAGAGGTAACAAGGATGGCCACTGGGGTTATGAAATTGATTGCAGGTATATTTTCAAGTTCAAACTTGATGGTTGCAGGAGTTTATTGCCAAAGCATTTATAAATGGACAGGATAGGATACCTGTTCCCTGTGTGCTCAGGAGGGGGGAGACAAAGATAACTCACGGATCTCGCCATTAGAGGGTTGGAGAGACCCCACCTCACTAGTCACTGTCACTATCAAAAAGTGGTTGCAGGGGGTGCAAAGATTACGTAGAGGTGAATGCAGGATGATTACTAAGGACACTGAGATTATAAATGCTGCATAGGTCACAAAGAGATAACTGCAGGGATGATTGCAGAGCTGATTGCAGAGACAATTATAACTTCAATCTCAAAGTTTGCAGGAACGATAACTCCCTAGACACCTCTTCTCGTACTACCAGACTTACATCCCCAATGGGTACCTTTATTCGGAAACAGTACCTGTACAATGTGTGGAGATGCCATCACACCACCGAACGAGACTACTCATTTTTCTCTCACAGACATAATTCCTATACCAGGATTGACTTTTTCTTAGTAGACAAATGGACACTTTTCAAAATCACTGAGTCTGCAATAGACTCGATAACATGGTCGGACCATGCTCCAGTATCAATAACCACAAATGCACGATCTTCCCAACCCACCACTAGGATTTGGAGAGCAAACCCCTCAATTTTCCACTCTCCTGATAACTCTGCCTTTATCCAAAAAAGACTGGAAGAATTCTTTGATCTGAACAAAGGAACAACTTCTAATGACACTATATTATGGAATGCTCATAAAGCGTTTGTTAGGGGTATTATTATTCAAATCAGTGCTAGGGAGAGAAAGAGGAAATCTCAGCGTCTAGACAATCTCATTTCTATGATAAAAAAATTAGAAGACCAAAACCAAAACAACACTGACCCTAAACTAAAAGATAAATTGGTAATTCTCAGACAAGACTTGAGGAATCTGCTTCTAGAATCCTATGAAAAATCTCAAAAATATTTTAAAGCAAAACACTACTCCACCGGCAACAAAGCCGGAAAAGCTATGGCCCTCAGGATTAAAGGCCATCACCTGAAATCCAAAATTACTCACTTGTACCACCCTACCTCTAAACAGAAATTACTAGATCCACAAGCTATAGCAGACGCATTCAGCCATTACTATAACACTCTATACAACCTACGGGATGACCCATCTATCCCCCAACCATCAGAAGAGGACATAGCCTCCTTCCTTAGCGAAATTAACCTTCCCAAACTATCTTCCGACCAATTATCCAAACTTAATGCCCCATTCACTCAGATAGAAATTTCAGAGACCATCGCTAAATTGCCAGCAAACAAATCCCCAGGACCGGATGGTCTCCCTGGGGAATATTACAAACAATTTCGAACGACCCTAGCACCCTTCTTAACACAACTGTGCAATGACGCTGCCTCCTCCTCTTCTCTCCCGCAGGAAATGTTGAAAGCGCTAATCATTACTCTGCCGAAGCCGGGGAAGGAACTTACCTCACCCCAAAACTTCAGACCTATTTCGCTACTCAATATAGATGCTAAATTGTTCGCCAAATTAATTGCAAACAGACTAGTCGATATTATGCCCTCTTTAATCCACCCAGACCAATCCGGTTTCATGAAAGGGAGACAAACTTATGACGCAACCCGTAGACTTATTAATATCATACATCATGCTGGACTCACGCGAACGCCTTCTCTGCTTCTGTCTTTGGACGCAGAGAAGGCGTTCGACAGGGTCCACTGGGCATATCTCCGAGAAACTCTTCACAAATTTGGCTTCCAAGGACACATCCTCTCTGCTATCCTAGCATTATACTCGTCACCGTCAGCTCAAGTTTACACATCGGAGATGCTATCTAAGCCCTTTACAATCTCCAACGGCACGCGCCAAGGATGCCCGCTCTCGCCACTCATTTTTAATCTCCTAATAGAGCCCCTAGCGGAACATATTAGACACAACCCGAATGTTACAGGTTTTAAGATTGGTACAGTGGAACATAAAATCAATTTATTTGCGGACGATGTAATAGTGATGTTAACTAACCCGATTTCCTCCCTGGCTTCGGTTCAATCCACTTTGCAGAGGTTTGGTAACATTTCATACTATAAGGTTAATGAAAACAAATCTTATATCCTTGACATGGGCTTAGATCTAGCAATTTATTGCGCAATGTATGCAAGTACCAATGGGCAGATACTGGTATATCCTATCTGGGGATTACGCTCACAAAATCCACAAAAAGACTATTTCATGAAAACTACATGGAAGTCAAACAAATGCTTATTAAAGAAACAACTAAGCTTTCCAAATTTGAATTTTCTTGGGCTGGTAGATTGGCAGCCTTTAAAATGCTTGTGCTCCCCAGATTGTTATATATCTTCCGCACACTGCCTATACCTCTCTCTAACACGTACATTGCTTCTCTCCAATCTATAGTCAGTAAATATGTATGTCAAGAAAAGAAACCGAGAAGCAACCACGCAAAACTTATAAAACACAGATTATCAGGGGGCACGGGCTACACTGACTTGAAAGATTACTACTTAGCCACCATACTATCCCAATTAAAAGAATGGGTATCTACAAGTCCATCCTCCTTATGGCACAGTATTGAAAGCACTATGATTCCCGGCAAGGACCTCCAACAATGGTTATACAGCACAATCGCCCATACACAACATCTCCACCTGTATTCTCCAACCATACAAGCATCAGTAAAAGCATGGAAACAACTACATTTCTCCAAATGGACGCATCTTCCTACCACACCACTCAGAATCCCACTTAAAACACTCCAGTTGGTATCTCCTGACCTTATAGTACCTAACTGGATACAAAAAAGAGCTCACTTCACCTCTGAACTCCGGTCTATGCTACTTAACAAGTCCTTTGTTCAAATACAATCCATTTACAACGCACCCAGCAGCGACTACTTTAATGTACACAGAATCCAACAATGTCTAAAAGCACACCCTCTTATGGAAGGGGCTATACCTACCAAAATATGGAATTACTACTTTCTAAATAACACAGACCCTAGGGGAATATCACTAATCTACCCTACGTTACAAGAAAAATTAATATTCCAAAAATCCAAACCCTATCTGGCCTGGGAAGAAGACTTACAAATGCAATTCTCTGATCACCAATGGCAAACAGCCTTTAAGTCAATATACAAGGCCACCTGTTGTACCTCCCTATGGGAACTATCTCATAAAATATTTTTAAGATGGTACCTGACACCACAAAAACTGCACAAATTCCACCCCAGCACCCCACCTTCCTGCTGGAGAGATTGCCAAAAAACAGGCACACTATTGCATACTTTATGGTCTTGTCCAGCATTAACTAACCTTTGGAAAGACGTAGAAACTGTACTACAGGAACTACTACACTCACATATAAAACTCACCCCACAGCTAGCTATCCTCAACCTAACCATTGAATCGATCCACCCATCCTTACAACTAGCAACCACTCACATACTTCTGGCAACAAGACTACTCATAGCTAGACACTGGAAATCACAGGTCAGCCCATCCATTCTAGAAGTAATCACTCTTGTGCAATCACATTACACTCACAAAACTATCCTGTCGCATAGCAAATCCTCACATCTCAAATCAAACAAATCTTGGCTCCCATGGATGCAATGGTTTTCAAAACGATTGTCGTAATAATCTTCTGAATTACGTTGTTTTACCTATCCACGACGATGCTCTGACCTTTTCTCCTTTTCTCCTTTCTTTCCTCCTCTCCTATCCCCCTCTTTCTAACAACTCCCTCCTGTCTCTACTCCCCCTATTACCACCCATTAGTTGACCTCAAGTTCATACGCAAATTACTTGTTATATATTGTTGGTTATATTTTGTAAGCACCTTTACAAATCGGATATTGCATGTGCTATTTTCTGATTGAACTTGTCTATATTGCTACGGATGTAACATGGAAAATGTTCAATAAAAATCTATTTAAAAAAAAAAAAAGTTTGCAGGAACAATTGCAAGTTCAAACAATGTAGACTCAGAAAGGGGGGGGGCAGGTAAAACTCACACGCTCCACCACTTGACAGCCGCCGTCACCACCAAGCTCAACGTGGGGAGAAACACTACCGAGTCTTCCGGGTCTGCAGAGTCTGTCAATAATGCCGCTATCCAGCGGGGAAAGTTCCGGGTCTCGGGAGGCTCAGAAGGAGGAGGGCGGAGGGACACTCCCCCACTCCACCGCTTATCAGCCGCTGCCACCACCAGGCACAAGAAGTGAGGGAAATCACTACGAGATCTGCCGGATCTGCCGAGTCTGTCAGTCTGTCAGGGATGCCGCAATACAGCAGAAAAGGCTCTAAATATCGAAGGGCTCAGAGGGAGGATGGCGGGGGAGCACTGCTCACTCTCCGCTATACCATTGGCTGCTTTTCGGGTTTCAATCTGTTGTGTTATCAAAGCCGCTGTGCTTCAGTAGTATAACGCCGGATACTTAGGCTGGAGCATGAGCTCCGCTAGTCACGTCCGGCCGTGACTGCGGGAGCCACACCTCTGGACAATGTTATCCTTAGTGACCCAGAGGACTTAGAATCGAATTCCTCTGCAAACTTACGCTGCCTGGTCTCCCCGATTCTTCAAAGCCTGCGAAAGGACCCTGGGATTCGTGGTATTAAGGAGAGGGATCATTAATGGCTGGCAACCCTTCGTGGATCCACGTTACAAGGCTAATGTTTCAGAACTCATCCTGCCTTCACAGAGGGAGCAGAGGATGAAACATCTTCAGGAGGCCTTGAAGAAAAGTTTGTGTAACTAATTTCCAGACCCTGAGAGGTTACAATTTCCTGGTGTAGCCAATGTGTTTCTGAGGCTTTGTTCGGTCAGATGAAGAGTGCTTGATAAAGTGGCCGGCTGACGGATGCCTTTAAAAAAATGTTTCAGTCTTCAGTGCCATGGTATGATCGGTTCAAGCAACCATCGCCAGCGTCTGTATTAAATGGTGCAGGAATATCTAGTGGTAAGAGCAGACTTGGAGACCTTTCCAACAGAGCATTCACTGGGTTACTGGGTCTTGAGGATGGACCACTGGCCAGAACTTGCTCAATATGCAACCGAGCTTCTGGTCTGTCCTGCATCCAGCGTGCTTTCTGAACGCACATTCAGTGCTGCTGGAGGGTTTGTAATGGATCAAAGAGTGCGCCTGTCCACAGACTCCGTTGGTAGACTCACATTTATGAAAATTAATCACTCCTGGATCAGCATCTATTAGGCACCTGATGTTGATGTATCTGAATGAATTTTCTATGGATAAGGGATCCCTTGAAGACTGCCTATGCTGCCTATCCTATTCCTCCTGAATCTTGATGATGCTAGCTTTCAACACTATTTTTGGCTTAGGGCACCACCAACACCCAAGGCCCAATATTTCTGCCCCTGTTTAACAGGGGCATTTAATTAAAATTTTTGATATAATATTTAACAGCAGGGCTGTTCCTGTGCCCATCAAGAGTAACTGTGAGGGGTATAGTGTTCTGGTACCACCACCACCCAGGGCATGTAATTACAATTTTTAAAATATTATTTAACAGCAGGGCCTGTTCCTGTGCCCAACAAGAGTAACTGTGAGGGGTTACATTGTTCTGGCACCACCAAAACCAAAGGCCAATTTTTCTGGCATATAATTAAAAATTTTCGAAATAATATTTAACAGCAAGTCCTTAATTAAAAAAGATAAAAGAAAAAAAATCCTGCAATGTCCGTCCATCTTCATGACACAGACAGACCCAAAAAAACAAAACAAAAAACAAACAACCTTGATGGGAGGAGTCCCACCGACTGCTGTCTCTTGGCTGGGACAGCTGTTTATATAGGCAAGAGTGGGGTCACCCGGTGATGTAACCGAATGACCCCACCCCTTCTGACGTCATGTGCTGTCAGAGGGGGGGTCCTCCGGGTTACGTCAGTGGTTGGCCCCCCCTTGCCTATATAAGAGCGGTCACAGCAAAAAGACAGCACTCGGCGGGAAGCCTCCCATGGAGGCAGAGTATTTTTTTCTATTTTTTTCAGGTCCGTCTGCACCGTGATTAAAGATGGATGGACATTTCAGGACACAGAGCCCCCCTGCCCCAAAGCACCCTCCCATGTTGAGGGCATGTGGCCTGGTATGATTCAGGGGGGCGCTCACTCATCCCCTCCTTTTCCTGATCTGCTGGGCTGCATGTTCGGACAAGGGTCTGGTATGGATTGGGGGGGGGGCACTACATTTTCTTTATTTTGGCATTGGGTTTTAAAAAAAAAAAAAATTGCCGACAATTATTATTTTTTACATTCAGCTGTCCCTGCTGACAGCTGATGATTCATTGGTTGTTAAGGACAAAGCAGCTGGCTTCCCAGCCTGTTCCTTAGCAGCCAGCTATATACAGTATTTTAAAGAAAAAATAACACAAAATGCATGTGTAGCGTCCTCACCCCTCTCACCCCTTCTCATTCACGGCTTGTCTGTCTCGTCTAGGTGTTAACACTGGGGGGAGGGATGAGATGTATGTGTCCCAGAGTCCAATCCTTTCCTCGGATTAACTCCCCTTTGCTCCTAGTAACCAGAGTTCCACACACTGAATGGGTCCAACTTGTATTTATTCTTCTCAATAAACAGTCAAACAGCACAGACAGGTTGGGACCCATGTAACACTTCAGTATTCGTAGGGAGTAGGCCAAGGCACAATTCTTCTAGATAAAGCTAACCACTGTAGTATCACCAGTGGTGAATAGTCACTGCCACTGACTATATGAGGTAGAACCTGAATTACCCTTGCTAGCACAGCCCCTGTCAGGGGAAGGCAATCCATCCAAGGGAGTCACCGGAGGCCTCTCTGTCACCAGCAATGCTGCACCGGACTCTCCAGAGAAGTTCCACTCACCAGTCTTCTCGACCTCAGACACGGGCACCCAAGGAGTGAGGGCCCCCTCGGATTCCTCCGCCCTCGCGGAACACAGTCGAAGATACTGAGCTCCAGGCCTTCGCCACAGTACCTCACCCCAGGCTAAAGGTGCCTGAGATGGACTCCATCTCTCGCTCAGGCCAGGTCAAGGGCACCTGGGCCCGGAACTCTGGAACACCAGCACCCAAGCTGAAGGTGCCTGGGTGCGGCTGCGTCCTCCGACTCTGAACCCAAGGTCAGGGCGTCCGACCGTTTTATCCCCTCGCCTTTCGCGTCACAGCAGGTTCCCCGCCCTGTTGTACCTGCGCCAGGAAAGGACAAAAAGGAAGCAGTCTTGCAGTGAGTGTTCAACCTCGGCCCATGGCGACAACACCACCGCCAGGCCACAGGGAACCTCACACCACCAGAGTCCTCCAAGAACCACAAAAGGCCTCAGATTCCCTGACAATCAATGCATCTGGGTTACACCATCACCCAGATGCTTTCTCAAAAATCAAACACCCGCTACACTTTCCCCCTGGTGATTTGACACTGGTCCCCAGTGTCTGGTGCAAACCCATGTCCCCAGAAAATGGTGACATAAATTCGGCCCAGAGACAAAACTCAACAATTTTGCCATGAATTGTGCCAAGACCTAAAATGGGAAAGAAACAGGTATATAACACAATTAACTTTGCAATAAAATACTCTAAATATTTCACATATTTACATTTCACCCTCCCCCTAGCTATCTAAGGACCACCCCATTCTCAGCAGCCTTGATAGACAAGTCTCCTGCAGAGGGAAGAGAAAGAAAACACACATCCTAACATAACATATGTGTCTGCTTGGAACGAATGGGTCTATCCAAGAAGAAACCCATTCATTCCAATGAGTGTTGCATAGTGTACAAAAACAAACTATCGTTGCGCAACACTGCCACCTGGTGACAATGCCGCGGTAAAGACACTTATCAGCTCCAGATGAACTTCTGCTCTTCTGTGCGGTGACCCTGCTCTGGCTAAACCCCAAAGTCACTGATTTCTCTTTTCTTGTTTTTTTTTACTGGCTGGGAGAAGAAAAAAAAGGAAATACAAAATAACAACAGCTCCTATTTCTCCAAAGAGGAAAAAACGTGCCAAAGAAAAAAAATAGAGCACAGTTCCAGTCACCTAGTAGCAATGGAAAAAAAATGAAAAGGAGTCTCTTACTCCTACAAATAGAACTTGGGATCTGGCAAACACAAAGGCTTCAAGTGTTGGTCAAAAGCCTCCACATGGTACTCAATGCTCCCTCCATCCTTCCGACAAATTACCACTTTGTCCGCATGGATATGCCTTCCTACCATCCACTCTGCCTTACAGTCCTTGAACTTTCTGGTGACTGTAGGTGAGCATGCGAGGTATCGGCGTGCATGAGGTACTTTCAGCTTAGTCCAGATAAAATCATTGTACCATCGCTGCCGAAAAACTTCCATCTCGTAGAGTAACTCTCGGGGTAGATATGGGTATTCCAACCCATATTCTCGGGCAACTTTCTGGCAAAAAAAACGCTGCAGCCTAGCCAAAGATGGCATTGTGGCACGATCTCCTACTCCAGGTAACACAATGGACTCCGGATGGCGAGGTACAATCTCCACCTCTGTAGATTTAGGCTTAGGAGCCCGCAGTGACGCCCGTTGCACTCCCGCAACAGGAGCAGGTGAAACACTTGATGGCTCAAGAAGTGGGATCACAGATAGGGAACCAGATTCCTCCCTTGGCTCCGAGGCCTCCACCCGGGGTGTACTATCCCCAATGGACATAGGTGGGTCCCTTAAGGCACGGGATGCGGGTAGCTTTATCTTGTCCCATCCCTTCTTGTGGAAGATCTCATCTATCCCCCCATCATCACCAGCATCTGATAGTGACTCTAGGTCGGAGGTGTCATAACACTCTGCGGGCAGGAAATTCCCGGTACTCACGGAATCACCCCCCTCGATGAGCTCCACCGACTCTGGGCTCCCGACACCTCCAACCACACACACAGTCCCGACCCCAGGCTCACCTGGGCCTTTTGAAGAACAGGGACGTCCAGGGCTCTTCCCTCCGGATCCATCCAGGCCAGGCAAGCGACGGGCGAAGCTCTTCCACGACCACAGGATGCCATCACCAGGCCAACTTTCCTCTTCGGTGGTGGGAGCAGGGAGCTTGTGGTGACCGAGGCAGCATCCTTGGATTTCTCTCTTAATCTCTGCTTGGGCTGTCATGTCGCCCTGGTCAGCGCGCACGGGAAACGCATAGGCATCGATCTCTCCCTCCGGAGTGGCAGTCCCTGTGAGGTAGTTGAGGTGGAAGGCATGCGGCCTTTCTGTGGATGGCTCCACCTCAAAAAGAAACTCTTTGCAGACCTCACATCGCCCGAACGGCTTCAGCTGGACCACCAGTCCCGAACAGCCGGAACAGATCACACCGAGGGCCTCTATGTCTCTGCAGGTATACAGAGCCAACCGTCCTCTGGGCCTTAGTCTTATTCCCGTATCCGTAATCTGGGCATTAGTGAAGAGCCGAACACCCCCGGGTTCGGTTCGCACCAGAACCCGCGAACGGACCGAAAGTTCGTACGAACATTAGAACCCTATTAAATACAATAGATGCGAACGTTCAAATTCTAAAGTGCTAATTATAATGACTATTATGCATGTTATTGTCCTAAAAAGGGTTTGGGAACCCGGGTTCTGCACCAGGGGACATGTATCAATGCAAAAAGAAGTTTTAAAAACGGTCGTTTTTCGGGAGCAGTCATTTTAATGATGCATAAAGTGAAAAAAAAAAAGTCAAATATTCCTTTAAATATCGTACCTGGGGGGTATCTAAAGTATGCCTGTGAAGTGCCACGTGTTTCCCGTGTTTAGAACTGTCCCTGCACAAAATGACACTTCTAAAGGAAAAAAAAGCCATTTAAAACTGCTTGCGGCTTTAATGTAATGTCTGGTCCCGGTAATATGGATGAAAATCTTTAAGAAAAATGGCATAGCTACCCCATGACCCCCCCCCCCCCCTACCCCAGCCCATTACCAGCCCCTTTGGGTCTTGTATGGGTATTAAGGGGAACCCCGCACATAAAATAAAAAAGGCCCTATATACGCTGAACAGCCGTATACAGGCGGTGCATACAAGACAGGGACTGTAGGTTTGTTCTTATGTAGAATCTGTTTGTAATTTTGAACAGGTACATTGTTTAAGTGTAGCTCCAGCCCAAAAATCTATTTTTAAACTTTTTGGAAAACATAGGTAAGGGTTATCACCCCTGTAACATTTGTTTTGCTGTCTGTGCCCCTGTTCAGAACATTTCACCTCACTTTGCGTCCCAATGACAACTGTTTTTGAAATGTGGTGTTTTTCTTGAAACAAGGATTGCTGATAAAGCATCAGTACAGAGGAGACACCTTTCTCCCATATAAATTCTTACAGGAGAGAATTTTCCTTCCAAGGGGTAGATTTCCTCTCACTTCCTGTTGTCTTCTTGCGTTTGCAAGTAGGAGTCGTTTGTAAGTTGGATGTTTGAAAGTAGGGACCTGCCGTATATACTCTGCAGAAATAGGCCCCTTAGTTGTTGGTGTTGGCACAACACTGTAAGCACTCACAGTTACTCTTGGTTGGTGCTGGAACGCCCTGCTGTCAACTATTATATCAGGAATTTTAATTACATATAATTGTTGAACAGTGGTAGTAAAAATTGGGCCTTTGATGGTGGTGCTGGTGCCACAACACTGTAAGCCCTGACAGTTACTCTTGGTGGGTGCAGCAATGGGCCCTGCTGTGAATTATTAGATCAAGAATTGTAATTACATGCCCCTGTTGAACAGGGGCTGAAAAATTGGGCCTTTCGTGGTGGTGGTGGTGGTGGTGGTGTTGCCACAACACTGTAAGCCCTCAGAGTTACTCTTGGTGGGTGCAGGAATGGGCCCTGCTGTGAATTATTAGATCAAGAATTGTAATTACATGCCCCTTTTGAACAGGGGCTGAAAAATTGGGCCTTTCGTGGTGGTGGTGGTGGTGGCGTTGCCACAACACTGTAAGCCCTCAGAGTTACTCTTGGTGGGTGCAGCAATGGGCCCTGCTGTGAATTATTAGATCAAGAATTGTAATTACATGCCCCTGTTGAACAGGGGCTGAAAAATTGGGCCTTAGGCACTGGTGGCACAACACTACAACCCCTCACAGATACTGTACTTGGAGCACAGCAATGAGCCCTGTTGCAAAGTATTGCTTCAAAAATTGTAATGACACGCCCCTGTTAAACAGGGGCTGAAAAATTGGGCCTTAGGCACTGGTGGCACAACACTCCAACCCCTCACAGATACTGTACTTGGAGCACAGCAATGAGCCCTATGGCAAATTATTGCTAAAAAAATTGTAATTACACGCCCCTGTAAAACAGGGGCTGAAAAATTGGGCCTTAGCCACTGGTGGCGGCACCCATAAACAAAAATGATCTTCCAAGCTATCATCATCAATCGTATCATTGAGGACTCGGAGGAGGAGGATAGCCAGTCAACATAACAGCACAGGCACTCAGCATCAGCATCAGTCTTGAAGGGATGTGACATGTTAAAATCAATTAGTCTGTTATATCAGCATCAGGTGTGTGGTAGCTGGTGGTGATCCAAGACTGGTTCATCTTGATGAAAGTCAGTCGATCAACTGAGTCGGTGGACAGGCGCACCCTGTGATCCGTGACAAATCCTCCAGCAGCACTGAATGTGCGTTCCGAAAGAACGCTGGATGCAGGACAGGCCAGTAGCTCAATTGCATACTGTGCAAGCTCTGGCCAGTGATCCATCCTCAAGACCCAGTAAGCCAGAGGATTTTCGGTGGGGAAGGTGTCCAAGTCTGACCTTGCCCCTAGATATTCCTGCACCATGTTTATCAGACGCTGGCGATGGTTGCTGGAACCGATCATACTTTGGGGCTGCGGACTAAAGAATTGTCTGAATGCATCGGTCAGACGGCCACCTTCCCCACCACTCCTTCTTTGACTGGCCGAAGCCTCAGCAACTCGTTGTCCAGGACCAGGAGTTTGTAACCTCCCAGTCTCTGGGAACGCGTTGCACAGACCTTTCTGCAAGGCCTCCCGGAGTTGTCTCATCCTCTGCTCCCTCTGCGACGGTAACATAAGGTCCGCAACCTTACCCTTGTACCGTGGATCAAGGAGAGTGGCCAGCCAGTAATGGTCCCTCTCCTTGATCCGAAGAATACGAGGATCCTTCCGCAGACTTTGCAGGATCAGGGAGGCCATGCAGCGTAGGTTTGCTGAGGCATTCGGTCCGGAGTCCTCTGGGTCACTAAGGACGACATGATCCGCAGCCACCTCCTCCCAGCCACGTACAAGTCCACTGGTTTCTTGGGACTGTAAATCATCCCTAAAAGACTGCTGCTGATGATGCTGAGTGCCAGCCTCCACCTCCATGCTGACACAATCCTCCTCCTCCTCCTCCTCCTCCTCTTCCTGTGCGATGGGTGGGACAGAAGGAATACTGTCTGGGTAAAGGGGGCCTTGAGAGGCAAGGAAGTCCTCCTTTTCCTGTCTCTGTTCTGCCTCAAGTGCCCTGTCCATTATTCCACGCAGCGTGTGCTCCAACAGGTGGACAAGAGGTACAGTGTCACTGATGCATGCACTGTCACTGCTCACCATCCTCGTGGCCTCCTCAAATGGTGCCAGGACAGTGCATGCATCCCTGATCATGCCCCACTGGCGTGGAGAAAAAAAACCAAGCTCCCCTGACCCTGTCCTGGTGCCGTAGTCGCACAGGTACTCATTGATGGCCCTCTGCTGCGTGTGCAGCCGCTGCAGCATGGCCAACGTTGAGTTCCACCTGGTGGGCATGTCACATATAAGGCGGTTCTTGGGCAGGTTCAACTCCTTTTGCAGCTCAGCCAGGCGAGCACTGGCATTATAAGATCTGCGGAAATGCACACAGACTTTCCTGGCCTGCCTCAGGACATCCTGTAAGCCCGGGTACCTGCCCAAGAACCGCTGCACCACCAGGTTAAGGACGTGAGCCACACAGGGCACATGGGTCAGTTGTCCCTGTCGGAGGGCGGAGAGGAGGTTGGTGCCATTGTCGCAAACCACCATTCCTGGCTTAAGCTGGCGTGGCGTCAACCACCTCTCGGCCTGGCCCTGCAGAGCAGACAGGACCTCTGCCCCAGTGTGGCTTCTGTCCCCCAAACACACCAGCGCAAGCACGGCATGGCATCTTTTTGCCTGCGTACTTGCGTAGCCCCTTGAACGGCTACGGAGCACCGCTGGTTCAGAGGACAAACCACAGGAAGAGGCCATGGAGGAAGAAGAAGAGGAGGGGGTGGAGGAGAGAGGTGTGTCACAACCAGTAGTAGCATTTTGGAGGCGTGGCGGTGGAACAACCTCCAACACTACTGCACCTTGTCCTGCATCCTTCCCAGCTGCCAAAAGAGTGACCCAATGGGCCGTGAAAGAAAGGTAACGTCCCTGTCCATGCCTGCTGGACCATGAGTCAGCGGTAATATGCACCTTACCGCTGACCGCCCTGTCCAGCGAGGCCAAGACATTGCCTTCCACATGCCGGTAGAGAGCCGGAATAGCCTTCCGTGAGAAAAAGTGGCGTTTGGGAACCTGCCACTGAGGAACCGCACATTGCACAAACTCACGGAAGGGGGCCGAGTCTACCAACTGAAAAGGCAGCAGTTGAAGCGCTAGCAATTTAGCCAAGCTAGCATTCAACCGCTGGGCATGTGGATGGCTGGGAGTGAACTTCTTTCGACGGTCCAGCAGCTGGGGCAGGGAAATTTGCCTGCTAGAATCGGACGTCGGTGTACTGCTAGCAGAGTGGCCGCAAGTACTTGGCTGTGACACACCTAATTCTACACCTTCATTCCTCTCAGTGCATGTTTCAGAGAGGACTGAAGTTATAGTGGGGTTGGAGATCCCAGCTGATGCGGTGCAAGGAGAGGTCCGCTTTGTTCTTTGGTGTGGGTCTTTGAGGTAGGCTTGCCAACGAGCTGCATGGCAGGTCAACATATGTCTGGTCAGGCATGTGGTACCCAAGCGGCTGATGTTTTGGCCACGCGATATACGCTTGAGACATATGTTGCAAACAGCAGCTGTGCGATCTGATGCACTAGCCTCAAAAAAGGCCCACACCAAAGAACTTTTTGAATGACGGGCAGAGGCAGCGCCCTGCACAGGCGGAGCTCTGCGGTGTGATTCCGTCGGTGTACTGCCCTTACGCTGGCCACCAAAGGGCATCCTGCCTCGTTGGAGATGTGCCTCCTCCTCATCCTCCTCCTCCTCCTCTCTCCTATTAGGCACCCACGTGGAGTCAGTGACCTCATCATCCCCTCCCTCCTCATCACTGGAGCCAATCTGGCAGTATGCTGCAGCTGCTGGAACATGACTGCCAGATTGGTGTCCTTCTTGAGCATCCCCTCTGTCTGCTCTCACGCTACTGCCTTCCTGTAGCTGGGTTTCATCATCAGACCCTTCGAAACGCTGGGCATCCTCCTGGAGCATGTACCCAACACTGTGCTCAAACAGTTCGGGGGACGCCTCAGGAGGAGGACATGGTGGGTCTAGGGAAGGAGTGACTGATGATGAGTCTGACATTGATACCAGGGAAGAGGACGCTTTGGCAGCTGCTTTGCCAGTACCCTGAGCCTGGGTGAGAGAGGATGAGGAGGAGGAGGAGGGCTTGGTCATCCACTCTACCAAGTCTTCGGCATGATGTGGCTCAACATGTCCAGCTGCCGAAAAGAAGGACAAGCGTGTCCCATGGCCATGTGCTGATGACAATGCACCACGTCCACGACCAGCACTGTTGCCCCCAGACACAGAGCCTGCTTGCCCTCTTTTATTGCCTCCTGACTGTCTGCCTCTCCTTGTTTGCCTTCCAGACATTCTAATAGATGGCCTGCAGGGAGATGGGAAAAAAGCAATAAGGGCTACCTTCAGGTGTCCTTCTCTGTCCCTTTACTTAAGGATTTCTAAATATGGTTGAGGATGATTGCTTTCGCACAGAATAGCACAACGACAATTTCCCTGACTGTCCAAAAAACAAGGATTTCAAAGATGGTTGATGAGGAATGCTTTAGCACAGTATAGCACAAGGAGAATTTCCCTCACTGTCCTTCCCTGTCCCTAGAAACAAGGATTATCACAGTGAAAGAAACTGACACTCTTCCTACCTATAGTTTTCTGTCCCTAGAAAAAATGTTTTTTTAAAGACGATTGATGATCAATGCTTTAGCACACTATAGCACAAGGAGAATTTCCCTCACTGTCCTTCCCTGTCCCTAGAAACAAGGATTATCACAGTGAAAGAAGCTGACACTCTTCCTACCTATAGTTTTCTGTCCCTAGAAAAAATGTTTTTTTAAAGACGGTTGATGATCAATGCTTTAGCACACTATAGCACAAGGAGAATTTCCCTCACTGTCCTTCCCTGTCCCTAGAAACAAGGATTATCACAGTGAAAGAAACTGACACTCTTCCTACCTATAGTTTTCTGTCCCTAGAAAAAATGTTTTTTTAAAGCTGATTGATGATCAATGCTTTAGCACACTATAGCACAAGTAGAATTTCCCTCACTGTCCTTCCCTGTTCCTAGAAACAAGGATTATCACAGTGAAAGAAACTGACACTCTTCCTACCTATAGTTTTCTGTCCCTAGAATTTTTTATTTTTAAAGATGGTTGATGATCAATGCTTTAGCACACTATAGCACAAGGAGAATTTCCCTCACTGTCCTTCCCTGTCCCTAGAAACAAGGATTATCACAGTGAAAGAAACTGACACTCTTCCTACCTATAGTTTTCTGTCCCTAGAAAAAATGTTTTTTTAAAGACGGTTGATGATCAATGCTTTAGCACACTATAGCACAAGGAGAATTTCCCTCACTGTCCTTCCCTGTCCCTAGAAACAAGGATTATCACAGTGAAAGAAACTGACACTCTTCCTACCTATAGTTTTCTGTCCCTAGAAAAAATGTTTTTTTAAAGCTGATTGATGATCAATGCTTTAGCACACTATAGCACAAGTAGAATTTCCCTCACTGTCCTTCCCTGTCCCTAGAAACAAGGATTATCACAGTGAAAGAAACTGACACTCTTCCTACCTATAGTTTTCTGTCCCTAGAAAAAATGTTTTTTTAAAGATGGTTGATGATCAATGCTTTAGCACACTATAGCACAAGGAGAATTTCCCTCACTGTCCTTCCCTGTCCCTAGAAACAAGGATTATCACAGTGAAAGAAACTGACACTCTTCCTACTGTGAGGGGGTTAGCTCGGCAGCGGGTGTGTGTGACCCCCGGGATGGGCTCCCCACACAAAACAGGCCCAGCAAACGGAGGTTGTGGTTTTCAAAATCAAAAAGGTGCGGTTTATTTTCTATTTACAGTGACAAAACACAGCAAAGCAAAAGAAACATAACCAAAATAAATCCTGGTCAAGTTGACCTCTGACTAAACATACAGGTTTCCTAACTAACAACTGGGATCAGCCTAGTGCTGTCCTAGTCCCTAAGTCCCTGGTTTAGTAAAAGTCCAAACAAATAGCCACACAGGCTTTGCCTCACCGCACAGGGGTTCACTCTCCCTAGACAGTCCACACAGGTCTGGTTCCAGGCATGAGCTAACATCTAATGAATCTGGGAGTTCTTATAGAGGCCTAAATGAGCTGACAAGCTTCAGCTGGCCTCATCAACTCCCTGTCTGTACGACGCCCCACACTCTCCCTAGAGGTATGAGTCATCCATGAGCCTACTAGCCTCAGCTGGGCTTATACAACTCTCCACCCTAGTTGTATAAGTCAGCATAAAGCCTGAATCTGGGAGAAATATATCTACCCCCCTGGATGCAACCAGGTGACTTTACCTTCCTGCTGTCACATACCCCCCCCCTCTTGTTTTAACCTCGGGGTTGGAACACCAGCAATCAGGCATTCATGTACTCGAGACAAAGCATCCACATTCCCCATTTGAACGCCAGGGCGATGCTTTACTGTGAAGTTGAATTCCTGGAGGGCCAGGAACCACCTATTCACTCTTCTATTTGTTTCCTTGTTTTGAGCCATCCACTTTAACGGAGCGTGATCCGTAACCATGTCAAAGTGCCTACCTAGCAGGTAGTACCGAAGGGAATCTAGAGCCCACTTCACTCCTTTTCAACGGTGGCGTAATTTACCTCATGGGACTTCAATTTCCTGCTGAGGTAAATGACTGGGTGCTCTTCCCCGTTCCAGACCTGGGACAATACTGCTCCTAACCCCACATCTGACGCATCACTTTGTACGACAAAGTCTTTAGAGAAGTCGGGTGAGTACAACACTGGCTGGCTACATAAGGCTTGTTTCAAGAATTGGAATGCTGCCTCAGCCTCGGGGGTCCATTTAATCATGACCGACCCTTTCCCCTTCGTCAGGTTGGTTAGGGGCACAGCCTTAGAAGCAAAGTGGGGAATGAATCGCCGATAATACCCAGCGATTCCCAGAAAGGCTCGTACCTGCTTCTTGCTGTTGGGACGTGGCCAACTCTGGATGGCCTCGACTTTGTTGAGTTGGGGTTTTATTACTCCCCTCCCAATGGTGTACCCAAGATATTTGGCCTCCTCCTGCCCAATGGTACACTTCTTGGGGTTAGCCGTAAACCCCGCTTCCCGAACAGAGTCCAGGACTGCTTGCACTTTTGGCAGATGTGAGGCCCAATCTGTGCTATGGACAATTACGTCATCCAGGTAAGCCGCAGCATACTTCCGATGGGGCCTCAGCATCTGGTCCATTTTCCGCTGGAATGTGGCCGGCGCATTCTGTAACCCGAACGGCATTCTTTTATATTGGAACGCCCCGTCTGGGGTTACAAATGCGGTTTTCTCTTTGGCCGACTTGGCCAGGGGGATTTGCCAATACCCTTTTGTGAGGTCAAGAGTCGTCATGTATCGGGCTGTTCCCAGCCGGTCGATCAACTCATCTATACGTGGCATGGGGTAGGTGTCAAATTTTGTAACTTTGTTCAACTGACGAAAATCGTTACAAAATCGCCAGCTCCCATCCGGTTTAGGCACCAACACGATGGGACTAGACCAATCACTTTGGGACTCCTCTATCACCCCTAAGTTCAGCATTTTCTGTACTTCCTCCCGTATTGCCTCCCGTCGAGCCTCTGGGATCCGATAGGGTTTTAACTTCACCCTTTCACCGGGCGGGGTAATGATGTCATGCTCTACCCCAGATGTTTGTCCCGGCAGCTCAGAGAATACCTCCTTGTTGCGAAGCACAAACTCCTTAACCTCCTGTTGTTGGGGTTGTGACAAGGTGGCTGCTATTCCAACCTCAGGAATCACGCAACCAGTTTGAGCTGGTGACCAAGTGTCTGCGACTAGGGACTCTCTATCCCTCCAGGCTTTCAACAGATTAACGTGATAGATCTGTTCGGGCTTTCGCCTTCCTGGTTGTCTGACCTTGTAATTCACTTCGCTCACTTTTTCCATTATCTCGTAGGGGCCTTGCCATTTGGCAAGGAAATTACTTTCAACCGTAGGGACAAGTACCAATATCCTATCCCCCGGGGAAAAGGTACGGGTCTTGGCTCCACGGTTGTACACTCTCTGCTGTGCCAACTGCGCTTGGGCCAAATGTTCCTTCACGATGGGCATTACCTGTGCAATTCGATCTTGCATCAGGGCGACATGCTCAATCACACTCCTGTGGGGAGAACTCTCACTTTCCCAAGTTTCCTTGGCAATATCCAACAGCCCTCTTGGGTGTCTCCCATACAGTAACTCAAAGGGGGAGAATCCCGTAGAGGATTGGGGCACCTCCCTAATAGCAAACATCAAATAAGGAAGTAAACAGTCCCAATCCTTTCCATCTCTATCCACCACTTTCTTCAACATTTGTTTTAGGGTTTTGTTGAATCTTTCAACCAGCCCATCGGTTTGGGGGTGATACACAGACGTACGCAATTGCGTCACTTTGAACAATTTACACAGCTCTTTCATAACCCGGGACATAAAGGGTGTACCTTGGTCCGTAAGCAGTTCTTTACAAATACCCACCCGGCTAAAAACAAGAGATAGCTCTTTGGCTATGGTTTTGGCCGAGGTATTTCGGAGAGGGATCGCTTCTGGATAACGGGTGGCATAGTCCATTATAACTAATATGTACTGGTGCCCCCTAGCGGACTTGATTATAGGACCTACCAAATCCATGGCGATCCTCTCAAACGGGACCTCAATGATGGGTAGAGGGACCAGCGGGCTACGGAAATGTGGCATCGGGGCCAACCTCTGACACACAGGGCAGGAGGAACAATAATTTTCTACGTCCTTCATCACCCCCGGCCAATAGAATCTCTGTAATACCCTCTCTCGGGTTTTCTCTGTCCCCAGATGACCTCCAAGAATGTGCCCATGGGCCAACTCCAACACCAACTTCCTGTAAGGTTTGGGCACCACAAGCTGCTCAACGGTTTCTTCTGCCCTTTTTGCCACCCGATACAGTAGGTCCTTCTCTATGCTGAAGTATGGGTAAGTGCAGGTATTATCTGGGTTCACTAACTCGCCATCTATTTTCACTACGTTTTCCCTGCCTTTATTAGGGCGGGGTCTTTCAACTGTTCTGTGGCAAAGTTTTCCCTGTGAACCTCAAGATCAGAAAACTCCACAGACGGTAGGTTTTCGTCTGAGGAGGTGGGCTCCTCTCCAGTTTCTTGAGTCTCCCCTGCCACAAATAACAGCTACCTTGCTATTCCCAGAGACCTCTGTTTTAACTAACTCAGCCTTTATCAGGGTCACAAGGCTACCTGAATCCAGCAATACCACAACATTTCTACCATTAACACACATTTTGCATAAATGTTTCTCAGTTCCTCGAATGGCAGTGCATGCGACTGTCGCACACAGCGACTGACGTCTGCCCGTCAGAAAGTCACACTGCATGGGTTCCTCCACAACCGGGCAATTGGCTGCAATATGTCCCGCTTGCCGGCAGCGGTAGCAAACGATCCTTCTTGCCGCCTCTTGAGCCGCTGATTTCCCAGGCTGTTCTCGCCAAACTTGGGGTAGAGCTCCCACCCTCTCACTCTCTCCACCCTCACCCCTTGGAATCCTCTTATCCGCCCCTGGGGATGGTCTGGTCTTAGGGTGGAAAGTCCGAGTGTCTCTGGAAGAGGCCGTCAGGTTCTCTGTAGCCAAGTATTTCTCCACACGATCCACAAGACCATCGGCCGTCTCTGGGTCTCCATGGCTTACCCACTTTTGGATGGCAGTAGGAAGAGCTCTCAAAAACCGATCCATTACAACACGTTCCACAATCTTTGGTGCGGACAAAGTCTCTGGCTGTAGCCACTTTCTGCTCAGGTGAATGAGATCATACATTTGAGACCTGGGGGGTTTTCCAAGCTGGAAAGTCCAGTTATGCACACGCTGAGCCCGGACAGCCTGGGTGACACCCAGCCTTGCCAATATTTCAGCTTTTAGCATCACATAGTCTTTTGCTTGGTTAGGCTCTAGGTCATAGTAAGCTTTCTGCGATTCACCAGTTAACAGAGGAGCCACCAGTCCAGCCCACTGCTCCTCAGGCCACTTTTCTCTTTCAGCGGTCCTTTCAAATGTGGTCAAAAATACCTCTGGATCATCCTCTCCAGTCATTTTTGTCAATAAACGACTCACCCCAAAGGACGCGGTATTAGTGGGACGGCTTTCCTCACTGGTCTGCGGACGTTGCTGCATTACTGCTTCCATCTGTTGTTGTAGTCTCTGCTCTTGCTTCTGCAACAGGTCTATGAAGCGGGCCTCAGATTGCTGCTGGGCTCGTTGCTGAGCCTCCAGACTCTGTTGCAAAGTTGCGTTTGTCTGCTGCTGGGCTGCAAGGCTCTGTTGTTGAGCTGCAAGGCTCTTTTGCAAACCTGCATTTGTCTGCTGTTGATTGGCATTTGCTAGAGCCAGCTGCTTCAGTATCTCCTCCATGCTGGCTTAAAAAAAAACTGCCACTGGTTCTCCACCAACTGTGAGGGGGTTAGCTCGGCAGCGGGTGTGTGTGACCCCCGGGATGGGCTCCCCACACAAAACAGGCCCAGCAAACGGAGGTTGTGGTTTTCAAAATCAAAAAGGTGCGGTTTATTTTCTATTTACAGTGACAAAACACAGCAAAGCAAAAGAAACATAACCAAAATAAATCCTGGTCAAGTTGACCTCTGACTAAACATACAGGTTTCCTAACTAACAACTGGGATCAGCCTAGTGCTGTCCTAGTCCCTAAGTCCCTGGTTTAGTAAAAGTCCAAACAAATAGCCACACAGGCTTTGCCTCACCGCACAGGGGTTCACTCTCCCTAGACAGTCCACACAGGTCTGGTTCCAGGCATGAGCTAACATCTAATGAATCTGGGAGTTCTTATAGAGGCCTAAATGAGCTGACAAGCTTCAGCTGGCCTCATCAACTCCCTGTCTGTACGACGCCCCACACTCTCCCTAGAGGTATGAGTCATCCATGAGCCTACTAGCCTCAGCTGGGCTTATACAACTCTCCACCCTAGTTGTATAAGTCAGCATAAAGCCTGAATCTGGGAGAAATATATCTACCCCCCTGGATGCAACCAGGTGACTTTACCTTCCTGCTGTCACACTACCTATAGTTTTCTGTCCCTAGAAAAAATGTTTTTTTAAAGCTGATTGATGATCAATGCTTTAGCACACTATAGCAAAAGTAGAATTTCCCTCACTGTCCTTCCCTGTCCCTAGAAACAAGGATTATCACAGTGAAAGAAACTGACACTCTTCCTACCTATAGTTTTCTGTCCCTAGAAAAAATGTTTTTTTAAAGATGGTTGATGATCAATGCTTTAGCACACTATAGCACAAGGAGAATTTCCCTCACTGTCCTTCCCTGTCCCTAGAAAAAAGGATTATCACAGTGAAAGAAACTGACACTCTTCCTACCTATAGTTTTCTGTCCCTAGAAAAAATGTTTTTTTTAAAGACGGTTGATGATCAATGCTTTAGCACTCTATAGCACAAGGAGAATTTCCCTCACTGTCCTTCCCTGTCCCTAGAAACAAGGATTATCACAGTGAAAGAAACTGACACTCTTCCTACCTATAGTTTTCTGTCCCTAGAAAAAATGTTTTTTTAAAGCTGATTGATGATCAATGCTTTAGCACACTATAGCACAAGTAGAATTTCCCTCACTGTCCTTCCCTGTCCCTAGAAACAAGGATTATCACAGTGAAAGAAACTGACACTCTTCCTACCTATAGTTTTCTGTCCCTAGAAAAAATGTTTTTTTAAAGATGGTTGATGATCAATGCTTTAGCACACTATAGCACAAGGAGAATTTCCCTCACTGTCCTTCCCTGTCCCTAGAAACAAGGATTATCACAGTGAAAGAAACTGACACTCTTCCTACCTATAGTTTTCTGTCCCTAGAAAAAATGTTTTTTTAAAGCTGATTGATGATCAATGCTTTAGCACACTATAGCACAAGTAGAATTTCCCTCACTGTCCTTCCCTGTCCCTAGAAACAAGGATTATCACAGTGAAAGAAACTGACACTCTTCCTACCTATAGTTTTCTGTCCCTAGAAAAAAAGTTTTTTTAAAGATGGTTGATGATCAATGCTTTAGCACACTATAGCACAAGGAGAATTTCCCTCACTGTCCTTCCCTGTCCCTAGAAACAAGGATTATCACAGTGAAAGAAACTGACACTCTTCCTACCTATAGTTTTCTGTCCCTAGAAAAAATGTTTTTTTAAAGATGGTTGATGATCAATGCTTTAGCACACTATAGCACAAGGAGAATTTCCCTCACTGTCCTTCCCTGTCCCTAGAAACAAGGATTATCACAGTGAAAGAAACTGACACTCTTCCTACCTATAGTTTTCTGTCCCTAGAAAAAATGTTTTTTTAAAGACGGTTGATGATCAATGCTTTAGCACACTATAGCACAAGGAGAATTTTCCTCACTGTCCTTCCCTGTCCCTAGAAACAAGGATTATAACAGTGAAAGAAACTAACACTCTTCCTACCTATAGTTTTCTGTCCCTAGAAAAAATGTTTTTTTAAAGATGGTTGATGATCAATGCTTTAGCACACTATAGCACAAGGAGAATTTCCCTCACTGTCCTTCCCTGTCCCTAGAAACAAGGATTATCACAGTGAAAGAAACTGACACTCTTCCTACCTATAGTTTTCTGTCCCTAGAAAAAATGTTTTTTTAAAGACGGTTGATGATCAATGCTTTAGCACACTATAGCACAAGGAGAATTTCCCTCACTGTCCTTCCCTGTCCCTAGAAACAAGGATTATCACAGTGAAAGAAACTGACACTCTTCCTACCTATAGTTTTCTGTCCCTAGAAAAAATGTTTTTTTAAAGCTGATTGATGATCAATGCTTTAGCACACTATAGCACAAGTAGAATTTCCCTCACTGTCCTTCCCTGTCCCTAGAAACAAGGATTATCACAGTGAAAGAAACTGACACTCTTCCTACCTATAGTTTTCTGTCCCTAGAAAAAATATTTTTTTAAAGATGGTTGATGATCAATGCTTTAGCACACTATAGCACAAGGAGAATTTCCCTCACTGTCCTTCCCTGTCCCTAGAAACAAGGATTATCACAGTGAAAGAAACTGACACTCTTCCTACCTATAGTTTTCTGTCCCTAGAAAAAATGTTTTTTTAAAGACGGTTGATGATCAATGCTTTAGCACACTATAGCACAAGGAGAATTTCCCTCACTGTCCTTCCCTGTCCCTAGAAACAAGGATTATCACAGTGAAAGAAACTGACACTCTTCCTACCTATAGTTTTCTGTCCCTAGAAAAAATGTTTTTTTAAAGCTGATTGATGATCAATGCTTTAGCACACTATAGCACAAGTAGAATTTCCCTCACTGTCCTTCCCTGTCCCTAGAAACAAGGATTATCACAGTGAAAGAAACTGACACTCTTCCTACCTATAGTTTTCTGTCCCTAGAAAAAATGTTTTTTTAAAGATGGTTGATGATCAATGCTTTAGCACACTATAGCACAAGGAGAATTTCCCTCACTGTCCTTCCCTGTCCCTAGAAACAAGGATTATCACAGTGAAAGAAACTGACACTCTTCCTACCTATAGTTTTCTGTCCCTAGAAAAAATGTTTTTTTAAAGATGGTTGATGATCAATGCTTTAGCACACTATAGCACAAGGAGAATTTCCCTCACTGTCCTTCCCTGTCCCTAGAAACAAGGATTATCACAGTAAAACACACTGACACTCTCCCTACCTATAGTTTTCTGTCCCTAGAAAAAAAGATTTTTTAAAGATGGTTGATGATCAATGCTTTAGCACACTATAGCACAAGGAGAATTTCCCTCACTGTCCTTCCCTGTCCCTAGAAACAAGGATTCGCACAGTAAAACACACTGACACTCTCCCTACCTATCCTTCTCTTTCCCTAAACTAAAGGAATCCAGGTTAAGCAAGAAAAAAAAAATTCACTGTCCCTGCCTATGCTTCTCTTTCCCTGCTCCGGAACACACTACACTAGGCCGCCGTGCTGGCGGCCTTTTATAGTGTGGGGCGTGTACTAAACACCCTCAGCAATAATTGGCCACAGGCATCCTGCCTGTGGCCAATCATTGCTCTCCTCGCTGCCGGCGCTGTGATTGGCCAAGCATGCGGGGTCACAGTGCATGCTTGGCCAATCACAGCGCCTGGATGACACTGCGATGGCGTAGTGCATTGTGGGCCGTTCGCGTCACTCGAATTAGGCGCGAACGGCCCAAATCGTTCGATCTTCGTCGAACGATCGAACAGCCGATGTTCGAGTCGAACGTTTGTTCGACTCGAACACCGAGCTCATCCCTACTGGGCATCAAAGGAAGTCATCTCGGTGACCGAAGAAGCAGGAATCCACGGGATACTTGAAGTCATCCTGACTGTTTGCTGCTCTAATGCGCACTGACCACTTCGCGACGGAATCTCCACGTGTGTCCTTCCACATGGCCAGACTCCTCCCACACTCTGCATTTGTTCGCAGGCTTTCTCTTCTCCCCGCCCACGAACTGCGCAGCTATGGTTTGCCTCGTGGCGCGTTGGCCAATATGGCCGACCTACTCGGAACTCCTCCGGGCAGCAAAGTTCAAATTCAGACACCATACACATCCCAGACACGATGCCCCCACGTGTAGCGTCCTCGCCCCTCTCACCCCTTCTCATTCACGGCTTGTCTGTCTCATCTAGGGGTTAACACTGGGGGGAGAAATGAGATACACCACGGCCCATGTCCTCCCAAGTGTAGGAGGTGAAGGCCAGAACTATCGGGCTTATGTATGTGTCCCAGAGTACAATCCTTTCCTCGGATTGACTCCCCTTTGCTCCTAGTAACCAGAGTTCCACACACTGAATGGGTCCAACTCGTATTTATTCTTCTCAATAAACAGTCAAACAGCACAGACAGGTTGGGACCCATGTAACACTTCAGTATTCGTAGGGAGTAGGCCAAGGCACAATTCTTCTAGATAAAGCTAACCACTGTAGTATCACCAGTGGCGAATAGTCACTGCCACTGACTATATGAGGTAGAACCTGAATTTCATTCGCAAGCACAGCCCCTGTCAGGGGAAGGCAATCCATCCAAGGGAGTCACCGGAGGCCTCTCTGTCACCAGCAATGCTGCGCCGGACTCTCCAGAGAAGTTCCACTTACCAGTCTTCTCGACCTCAGACACGGGCACCCAAGGAGTGAGGGCCCCCCGGATTCCTCCGCCCTCGCGGAACACAGTCGAAGATACTGAGCTCCAGGCCTTCGCCACAGTACCTCACCCCAGGCTAAAGGTGCCTGAGATGGACTCCATCTCTCACTCAGGCCAGGTCAAGGGCACCTGGGCCCGGAACTCTGGAACGCCAGCACCCAAGCTGAAGGTGCCTGGGTGCGGCTGCGTCCTCCGACTCTGAACCCAAGGTCAGGGCGTCCGCCCGTTTTATCCCCTCGCCTTTCGCGTCACAGCAGGTTCCCCGCCCTGTTGTACCTGCGCCAGGAAAGGACAAAAAGGAAGCAGTCTTGCGGTGAGTGTTCAACCTCGGCCCATGGCGACAACACCACCGGCAGGCCACAGGGAACCTCACACCACCAGAGTCCTCCACGAACCACAAAAGGCCTCAGATTCCCTGACAATCAATGCATCTGGGTTACACCATCACCCAGATGCTTTCTCAAAAATCAAACACCCGCTACACTTTCCCCCTGGTGATTTGACACTGGTCCCCAGTGTCTGGTGCAAACCCATGTCCCCAGAAAATGGTGACATAAATTCGGCCCAGAGACAAAACTCAACAATTTTGCCATGAATTGTGCCAAGACCTAAAATGGGAAAGAAACAGGTATATAACACAATTAACTTTGCAATAAAATACTCTAAATATTTCACATATTTACATTTCACCCTCCCCCTAGCTATCTAAGGACCACCCCATTCTCAGCAGCCTTGATAGACAAGTCTCCTGCAGAGGGAAGAGAAAGAAAACACACATCCTAACATAACATATGTGTCTGCTTGGAACAAATGGGTCTATCCAAGAAGAAACCCATTCATTCCAATGAGTGTTGCATAGTGTACAAAAAACAAACTATCGTTGCGCAACACTGCCACCTGGTGACAATGCCACGGTAAAGACACTTATCAGCTCCAGATGAACTTCTGCTCTTCTGTGCGGTGACCCTGCTCTGGCTAAACCCCAAAGTCACTGATTTCTCTTTTCTTGTTTTTTTTTCTGGCTGGGAGAAGAAAAAAAAGGAAATACAAAATAACAACAGCTCCTATTTCTCCAAAGAGTAAAAACGTGCCAAAGAAAAAAAATAGAGCACAGTTCCAGTCACCTAGTAGCAATGGAAAAAAAATGAAAAGGAGTCTCTTACTCCTACAAATAGAACTTGGGATCTGGCAAACACAAAGGCTTCAAGTGTTGGTCAAAAGCCTCCACATGGTACTCAATGCTCCCTCCATCCTTCCGACAAATTACCACTTTGTCCGCATGGATATGCCGTCCTACCATCCACTCTGCCTTACAGTCCTTGAACTTTCTGGTGACTGTAGGTGAGCATGCGAGGTATCGGCGTGCATGAGGTACTTTCAGCTTAGTCCAGATAAAATCATTGTACCATCGCTGCCGAAAAACTTCCATCTCGTAGAGTAACTCTCGGGGTAGATATGAGTATTCCCACCCATATTCTCGGGCAACTTTCTGGCAAAAAAAACGCTGCAGCCTAGCCAAAGATGGCATTGTGGCACGATCTCCTACTCCAGGTAACACAATGGACTCCGGATGGCGAGGTACAATCTCCACCTCTGTAGATTTAGGCTTAGGAGCCCGCAGTGACGCCCGTTGCACTCCCGCAACAGGAGCAGGTGAAACACTTGATGGCTCAAGAAGTGGGATCACAGATAGGGAACCAGATTCCTCCCTTGGCTCCGAGGCCTCCACCCGGGGTGTACTATCCCCAATGGACATAGGTGGGTCCCTTAAGGCACGGGATGCGGGTAGCTTTATCTTGTCCCATCCCTTCTTGTGGAAGATCTCATCTATCCCCCCATCATCACCAGCATCTGATAGCGACTCTAGGTCGGAGGTGTCATAACACTCTGTGGGCAGGAAATTCCCGGTACTCACGGAATCACCCCCCTCGATGAGCTCCACCGACTCTGGGCTCCCGACACCTCCAACCACACACACAGTCCCGACCCCAGGCTCACCTGGGCCTTTTGAAGAACAGGGACGTCCAGGGCTCTTCCCTCCGGATCCATCCAGGCCAGGCAAGCGACGGGCGAAGCTCTTCCACGACCACAGGATGCCATCACCAGGCCAACTTTCCTCTTCGGTGGTGGGAGCAGGGAGCTTGTGGTGACCGAGGCATCATCCTCGGATTTCTCTCTTAATCTCTGCTTGGGCTGTCATGTCGCCCTGGTCAGCGCGCACGGGAAACGCATAGGCATCGATCTCTCCCTCCGGAGTGGCAGTCCCTGTGAGGTAGTTGAGGTGGAAGGCACGCGGCCTTTCTGTGGATGGCTCCACCTCAAAAAGAAACTCTTTGCAGACCTCACATCGCCCGAACGGCTTCAGCTGGACCACCAGTCCCGAACAGCCGGAACAGATCACACCGAGGGCCTCTATGTCTCTGCAGGTATACAGAGCCAACCATCCTCTGGGCCTTAGTCTTATTCCCGTATCCGTAATCTGGGCATCAAAGGAAGTCATCTCGGTGACTGAAGAAGCAGGAATCCAAGGGATACTTGAAGTCATCCTGACTGTTTGCTGCTCTAATGCGCACTGACCACTTCGCGACGGAATCTCCACGTGTGTCCTTCCACATGGCCAGACTCCTCCCACACTCTGCATTTGTTCGCAGGCTTTCTCTTCTCCCCGCCCACGAACTGCGCAGCTATGGTTTGTCTCGTGGCGCATTGGCCAATATGGCCGACCTACTCGGAACTCCTCCGGGCAGCAAAGTTCAAATTCAGACACCATACACATCCCGGACACGATTCCCCCACGTGTAGCGTCCTCGCCCCTCTCACCCCTTCTCATTCACGGCTTGTCTGTCTCATCTAGGGGTTAACACTGGGGGGAGAAATGAGATACACCACGGCCCATGTCCTCCCAAGTGTAGGAGGTGAAGGCCAGAACTATCGGGCTTATGTATGTGTCCCAGAGTACAATCCTTTCCTCGGATTGACTCCCCTTTGCTCCTAGTAACCAGAGTTCCACACACTGAATGGGTCCAACTCGTATTTATTCTTCTCAATAAACAGTCAAACAGCACAGACAGGTTGGGACCCATGTAACACTTCAGTATTCGTAGGGAGTAGGCCAAGGCACAATTCTTCTAGATAAAGCTAACCACTGTAGTATCACCAGTGGCGAATAGTCACTGCCACTGACTATATGAGGTAGAACCTGAATTTCATTCGCAAGCACAGCCCCTGTCAGGGGAAGGCAATCCATCCAAGGGAGTCACCGGAGGCCTCTCTGTCACTAGCAATGCTGCGCCGCACTCTCCAGAGAAGTTCCACTCACCAGTCTTTTCGACCTCAAACACGGGCACCCAAGGAGTTAGGGCCCCCTCGGATTCCTCCGCCCTCACGGAACTCAGTCGAAGGTACTGAGCTCCAGGCCTTCGCCACAGTACCTCACCCCAGGCTAAAGGTGCCTGAGATGGACTCCATCTCTCGCTCAGGCCAGGTCAAGGGCACCTGGGCCCGGAACTCCAGAACGCCAGCACCCAAGCTGAAGGTGCCTGGGTGCGGCTGCGTCCTCCGACTCTGAACCCAAGGTCAGGTCGTCCGCCCCTTTTATCCCCTCGCCTTTCACGTCACAGCAGGTTCCCCGCCCTGCTGTACCTGCGCCAGGAAAGGACAAAAAAGAAGCAGTCTTGCGGTAAGTGTTCAACCTCGGCCCATGGCGACAACGCCACCGGCAGGCCACAGGGAACCTCACACCACCAGAGTCCTCCAAGAACCACAAAAGGCCTCAGATTCCCTGACAATCAATGCATCTGGGTTACACCACCACCCAGATGCTTTCCCAAAAATCAAACACCCGCTACACATGAAAACTGCATGCAAAAACACTGGTTTAAAAAAGCAAAATGCACCGCAAAACATGCCTGAAAAATGCATCAACCGCAACCGCATAGATGTATACCTAGACATAAAGTGCTTTGTAAAGATAGAAGGATTCCAACTCCACCTCCTTTCCATCCACTCAGTCTGGGAACGTGAGTCCAAAAAAGACTGCCATGGGAGACTGAATCAGGAGAGGCAGAGTCTAACAGCAAGTAGATTAAAGGACTTAGTGATAAAATGGTAATGGACAGAGGTGAGTTTGGTACAGACAGAGTGGGCATTCCAAAGGACACATGAGAAGGGGAGGTTGGTTTTGGAAAGAAGAGGAATAGAGACTAAACTGTGTGGATTGTGGTTGCAAGAAAACAATTGTAATTTTCTTTCATAAAATACTGTTTTTGACAGTATTTTATTAATTTGTTTCATCTTCGTGCTGCTGATCTCTTCCAGTCTCTTTATGGTTGCATTCTCTTTCTCCAACACCAGTTGCACATCATTATTTTGGACCAGCTTCCTTATCATGTGTTGGCATGGTAGCTTATAGTCTCCACTATAGTGGAGCACATGTGACAGCGTAACAGTACAGAAGAGCAATAGGGAAACAGTCACCTCCTGTAACAGGAAGTGTCTAAACAAAGACCTTCAAGAAAGGATTACCAACAAGTCTTTTAAAAAAAAATGCAAAAAAGATAGTTCAATAACTTCTAAAATTACCTTAACATATTATAATAGTGTATACAAAATTTAGGTGATTGGATTTACATATACTTTAAAGCTAATAAATGTGATAGTATTTTTAATTTCTCTAACCCGATTAGGTAAATAAGAAGATAAAATCTCTCAACAACATTATTTTTGGCAGAACTGCATTTTATTAGCGCTTCTACAAAGGCCAAGTCATTTGTGAATCATGTTGTGCACTTCATTCAACAGTTACAAAATAGTTCTTGCTACTGAACATTTGTAAAGAACAACTGCATCTGGAAGCAGTTTGACATTGCTGAAGGTTTCATCCTGATTAGAGCCAATAAAGACCAAACTAAAGATGATGACTTGGCTCACTAAACAACAAGGTTTTATCACTAATTACAATCCTTTATTACCAGTAATTTAACAGGTTTATTATGGATTGTAAACTATTGCTGCATGGGAGCGCACAAAATAAATAGATTTTGCTTTTGTGACATCTTCATTCCTGTCCTGTGCAGTTATTTGCAGATCATTAATGAAAATGTTTTCTTTAATTAGAAATGATAAAGTTCATGGTGATATGATTCATTAAACTTGTAGCTAAAATAAAAAAAAAAACATATTTTGTAACTGTACAATGAAATCAGAATGGAAATAATTATTAGTCTTTGATCAAATAATGATAAAATGCATTTCTTGTAATAACAAACCTGAAGACACATTGGGGTCGATTTATTAAAACTGGAGAGTGCAAAATCTGGTGCAGCTGTGCATGTTAGCCAATCAGGTTCCATTTTTTTTTTCAACGCTTAATTGAACAAGCTGAAGTTAGAAGCTGATTGGTTACATGCACAGCTGCACCAGATTTTGAACTCTCCAGTTTTAATAAATCATCATAGATTACATAATTTAAGGCCAGTTTCACACTGGTACGACAAACGCTCCGACATTGGGAGCTCATGACGCTCATGAAGCAATGTTTCCCTATGGGAGCCGTCTTAACTGGTCCCACATAAGTCGGTCCAACTTTGAAAATGCTCCCTGCACTAATTTGGTCCAACTTTGATCCTAATTCAGCCCATTGAATATCACTGAAGTCGGATTAAAGTCGGATCGCCATCTTGACTGATCCAACTTTGGCATGCGACTTGTGCTCTGATGATCTTGAAGGGGAACTCCACGCAAATATTAAAAAAAAAAACGTTATGGGTTCCCCCCCTGAGAGCATACCAGGTCCCCCAAAATCCATACCAGACCCTTATCCGAGCATGCAGCCTGGCAGGTCAGGAAAGGGGGTGGGGATGAGCGAGCGTCCCCCCTCCTGAACCATACCAGGCCACATGCCCTCAACATTGGGGGTGGGGGCAGGGGGCCCCTGCGCCCCCCACCCCAAAGCACCTTGTCCCCATGTTGATGAGGACAAGGGCCTCTTCCCGACAACCCTGGCCGTTGGTTGTCAGGGTCTGCGAGTGGGAGGCTTATTGGAATCTGGGAGCCCCCTTTAATAAGGGGGTCCCCAGATCCAGGCCCCCCACCCTATGTGAATGAGTAGGGGGTACCCATACCCATTCACCTAAAAAAAAGTGTCAAAAATAAAACACACTGCACAGGTTTTTAAAGTCATTTATTAAGCAGCTCCGGCATCTCTTCTGACTTCTTCTCCCCTCTCTGGCTCTTCTCCGCTCTCTCTCCGCTTCTTCTCCCTCTGCCCGCTGCCTTCTGCCGGGTCTCTTCCGCTGTCTTCTGCTCTTTTGCTCTTTTGCTGGTCTTCTCCACTGTCTTTTCCCTCTGTTCTTCTTCCGATTTTGACTCAATGCGCTCTTGCGCTCTAATGCCAGGTGAGCGGTGTGCCACTAGTTATATTCGCATGGCTCAGGAGGGGAGAGGGGACGCTCACTCATCCCCACCCCCTTTCCTGACCTGCCAGGCTGTGTGCTTGGATAAGGGTCTGGTATGGATTTTGAGGGGACCCCCATGCAGTTTTTTCGGCGTAGAGGTTCCCCTCAAAATCCATACCAGACCCTTATCCGAGCATGCAGCCTGGCAGGTCAGGAAAGGGGGTGGGGATGAGCGAGCGTCCCCCCCTCCTGAACCATACCAGGCCACATGCCCTCAACATTGGGGGTGGGGGCAGGGGGCCCCTGCGCCCCACACCCCAAAGCACCTTGTCCCCATGTTGATGAGGACAAGGGCCTCTTCCCGACAACCCTGGCCGTTGGTTGTCAGGGTCTGTGAGTGGGAGGCTTATTGGAATCTGGGAGCCCCCTTTAATAAGGGGGTCCCCAGATCCAGGCCCCCCACCCTATGTGAATGAGTAGGGGGTACCCATACCCATTCACCTAAAAAAAAGTGTCAAAAATAAAACACACTGCACAGGTTTTTAAAGTCATTTATTAAGCAGCTCCGGCATCTCTTCTGACTTCTTCTCCCCTCTCTGGCTCTTCTCCGCTCTCTCTCCGCTTCTTCTCCCTCTGCCCACTGCCTTCTGCCGGGTCTCTTCCGCTGTCTTCTGCTCTTTTGCTCTTTTGCTGGTCTTCTCCACTGTCTTTTCCCTCTGTTCTTCTTCCGATTTTGACTCAATGCGCTCTTCCGCTCTAATGCCGGGTGAGCGGTGTGCCACTAGTTATATTCGCATGGCTCAGGAGGGGAGAGGGGACGCTCACTCATCCCCACCCCCTTTCCTGACCTGCCAGGCTGTGTGCTTGGATAAGGGTCTGGTATGGATTTTGAGGGGACCCCCATGCAGTTTTTTCGGCGTAGAGGTTCCCCTTAAAATCCATACCAGACCGAAGGGCCTGGTATGCTCTCAGGGGGGAACCCATGCTGTTTTGAAAAAAAAAAATTGGCGTGGAGTTTCCCCTAAAGATTGATACCAGACACAGTGCCTGGTATTGTCAGGGATCAAAGTCGGATCCCTGTTCGTTGAAGTCGGACGCATGTCGGACTTCAAGTCGCAGGGCAAAGTCAGATCCAAAGTGGTACGACTGTCGTCTCGTTCCAGTGTGAACCTGGCCTAAAAGGTTTGAACATAGTTAATCTCTACAGTTTAGCAGGTTGCCCTAGAAATGCCAATATCTTTTTACCAAGCCTGATGCAAAGCTGTTTTTTTTCTTGCGCTTTTCTTCTTTTGAGCTAACACTTGATTTTATTATTTTGAACTGGAACAAGCAAACTTACTTATATTAACCGTAGCTTTTATATCCTACTCTGTGCTTTCCTACTTTTTGCCATACCAACCAATAGAGGCTGTGTAACTAATAAAGTATTATAGGAGCAAGTTTCCTATTTTCTGAGGCATTAAGAGCTGAACACATTTGATGGCTATAACCTTCAGACCTTCATCCTTCTTAGTTTTCCCCTAGAGTGCATTAATGTAACCCTGTCATACCAAATACTAGAGAAATAAAGAAGCTGTCATTGCTGACTTTTTCTGAAAACAATATGCTAACTGGCTTTATTCGTTTCTGAGTAATGTGTGCAGATCAGGTAAGTCCAAAGTCCTTATAATCATACTTGTTCAAGGTCAGTGACCTTGCTAAGTGAACCTCCAAAAATGATAACTGAATCATAAGTTGCTTATTAAAGTTGATTAGCTAAAATAAATGTAGCGGCCTCCACTCTCACCCTCCCTGGCTTCGTTCTTTTGCGTGTCTAGGGGTTGCTCCGGAGGAGAGAGTGCGGGGTCACCATGCCAAGCCTTAACCACAGATGCCTGTGAGGTGTAAGCAAAGTTTCTTTACCCTCGGGTCGGTGTCCTGCCCTTGGAACCTCCACCTCCTCTCTTGAACAGTGTCTACCAGTAAAATGAGCCCCACACCATCAAAAGTCCAACACTCCTTTATTCTTCTTACATTAGAGCAAAACACAATCAGTTGGACTCCCTCAACGAACAGAACAGACAGGGGGTGTGGATGCGAGGAGGCCCAGGCACAACTTACTCTCCTCTTTCCTTCTTAAAAGTGGCTTTTGGTCCCTTGTTCGGGGAAGACATCCCTCCAGGCGGTCGCCGGAGGCTCACCCGGCACCGGAAATTTGCTGCACCAGGTCTTCAGGTGAGTAACTCCTCAGGTCACTTACGCCTCTGGATTCGGGTACCCACTCCCGGGGTCCCCTAGGAAATCCTTCCCCTGAGGAACCCAGCGAAGGACACAGGGCTTCAGACCTCCATCCGAGTACCTCACCCCAGGCTAAAGGTGCCTGAGATGGAACACGAACTCCCGGGGTGGCCTCTAGGCCTAGGCCCCCCCACGAACACGAACCACCGTCCTCAGGCTGAAGGTGCCTGGGACTCCTCCCTGACAACGATGGCTGACCCCCCTTATACCCTCCCCCAGCAAGCACGGCGGGCTCCCCACCTCACCATACAACCGCTGAGACAGGCCAAAAAGAGGTACGGCATTCAGCAATGGTTCAACCCCAGCCCAAAGTGACAGCGCCACCTGCTGGACTCCAGGGAACTATACATCACTGGTGTCTCTGCCAGTTTAAAATTATACTTGTAAAGTATATACCCGCTACACTCTCCCCCGGGTCATTTTACACTGGTCCCCAGTGTCTGGAACAAACTATGCCCTCCATGGCTGACATAGCCCAATCCAGAAACCAACTATAAATTGGGAAAAAAATTGAAAACTTTGGAAAATAACTACTAGAGCAGTTGTACCTGAGCCTCACATAAAAAAAAAAAAAAAAAAAAGGAAAGGAAGGGAAACAGCAACACATAACAACAACATTGAGAATCACATCTCACATAACATCTCTCCCCATCCATCCTGGCTAAGACCCACCCCATTCTCAGTGGACTTGATGGGATGCTCTCCTGTAGAGGGGAAAAGAAAATTAAACACACAAATCCCTGACACAGATGTTCGTGTGAGAACGAAAAAACTTCTCCGCAGAGAAATCCTTTCCTTCTTAAAGTGTGTGTGTGGAAAGTGAATGCCGATGCATGACACTGCCACCTGGTGACAGCGTTGCAGTAACTGCACCTGTGGAGACCTCTTCTTCTTTGGCCCTGTCTACCCCAAAGTCCATGATCACCGACTGAAGAATGAAGAACAAACAGAAACAGTCCTTCCATTCCTTTGAAGAGCATAAACACCCTTTGCTGGACACAGTCACTGAAGTTCCCCCGGGTAACAAGAACAACAACCCCGGAAAGTTTAGCAGTGTAAAGAAAACAAGAACAGAGTCTCTTTTCTATTACAGATAGGAACGAGGGTGCGGCAGGACAAGTGGTTTCAAATGCTGGTCCATGGTTTCCAAGTGGTATTTGACGTCTTCTCCTTCCTTGTGTCGAATCAGCACCTTGTCCGGGTGGATATGCCGCCCCAGCATCCATTCTACCTTGCAGTCTTTGAAGCGCTTAGATGCCTTGGGAGAACACGCGAGGTACCTGTGGGCATGCGGAACCTGAAGGTGGGTCCACACAAAGTCATTGTACCAATGCTACCGGCAAACTTCCATTTCGTACAACAACTCCTTAGACAAGTATGGGTACTCCCATCCGTACTCAGCAGCAACCTTCTGGCAAAATAGGCGTTGTAGTCTCGCCAGTGGAGGCATGGTGGCTTTGTCTCCTTCACCTGGCAAAACTATAGCATCTGGATGGCGAGGTGCTGTGGTCACCTCCGTTCTGGGCCTAGGTGCCCGCAGCGACAGTCTCTTATCCCCAGCATTAGGTGCAGGTGGCACAGAGGATGCAAGAGTAGGCTGGGGACAGGATCCCTCCTCAGGCGCTGGTGCCTCCACCCGGGGTGTACTATCCCCTGTAGACATGGGTGGGTCCCTGGTTCTGCGGAACGAGACAAGAGGCACTTTGTCCCAGCCCTTTTGAGCAAACAGCTCATCTATGGCGACATCGTCTCCCAGATCAGAGAGCGACTCCAGGTCGGAGGTGTCACACTCCTCCGCGGGCAGGTAGCCTGTAGTGGAGACTGAACTGCCACCTCCCATGGACACACAGGGCCGTGACTCCCCGACACCTCCGCCCATACACCAAGTTCCTCCGCCTGGCTTACCTCGGCCTTTACTTGAGACGGGATGTCCGGAACTCCTCTCTCCGGTTCCATCCGGGCCGGGCGTGAGCGGGCAGGATGGTCCACCGCGACCGCTGGATGGGGCTACCATGCCGGTCTTCTTCTTCTGCGGTGGACGCTGTGAGGCAGTGGTGACCGAGTCAGCATCCTCGGATTTCTCCCGTGTTTGAGTGATTACGACCTCCTCCGCGGTCGCTGCAGTGCGCAGGGGGGCGGCTACAGAAGCGGTGATTCCTCCAACTTGAGTGGTGCTGCCTGTGGTACGGCCGGGGTAAAGGGTGAAGTGGAATCCACGATGTATTTCCAAACATGGCGACTCGCTGCTGATCCATTGCGCACTGCAAGTTTTGCGCCAAAGTCCCCACGTGTAGTCCTTCACACGGCTGGACTCCTCCCCTCTTGCGCTCCAGTTCGCAGGCTTTCTCCTTCCCTGGGTCATGCCCACAAACTGAGCAGGGAGGGTGTGCCTCGTGGAGCAGTGCAATAGAAGCCCCCACGTGTAGTACCTCACACGGCTGGACTCCCCCCTCTTCTCGCTCTTCTGCGTAGTCCTTTCCCTTCTTAGGGTCATTCCCACGACTTCGAGCAGGGCTGCACTTTGGCCAAAAATATGGCCGACCTACTCGGAACTCCTCCCTGCAGACATGTTCAACTCTGTCCATAGTACACAACACCATCCCGGACGAGCCCCCACGTGTAGCGGCCTCCACTCTCACCATCCCTGGCTTCGTTCTTTTGCGTGTCTAGGGGTTGCTCCAGAGGAGAGAGTGCGGGGTCACCACGCCAAGCCTTCACCACAGATGCCTGTGAGGTGTAAGCAAAGTTTATTTACCCTTGGGTCGGTGTCCTGCCCTTGGAACCTCCACCTCCTCTCTTGAACAGTGTCTACCAGTAAAATGAGCCCCACACCATCAAAAGTCCAACACTCCTTTATTCTTCTTACATCAGAGCAAAACACAATCAGTTGGACTCCCTCAACGAACAGAACAGACAGGGGGTGTGGATGTGAGTAGGCCCAGGCACAACTTACTCTCCTCTTTCCTTCTTAAAAGTGGCTTTTGGTCCCTTGTTCGGGGAAGACACCCCTCCAGGCGGTCTCCAGAGGCTCACCCGGCACTGGCAATTTGCTGCACCGGGTCTTCAGGTGAGTAACTCTTCCGGTCCCTTACGCCTCTGGATTTGGGTACCCACTCCCGGGGTCCCCTAGGAAATCCTTCCCCCGAGGAACCCAGCGAAGAACACAGGGCTCCAGACCTCCATCCGAGTACCTCACCCCAGGCTAAAGGTGCCTGGGATGGAACACGAACTCCCGGGGTGGCCTCTAGGCCTAGGCCCCCCCACGAACACGAACCACCATCCTCAGGCTGAAGGTGCCTGGGACTCCTCCCCGACAAAGATGGCCGGCCCCCCTTATACCCTCCCCCAGCAAGCACGGTGGGCTCCCCACCTCACCATACAACCGCTGAGAGAGGCCAAAAAGAGGTACGGCACTCAGCAATGGTTCAACCCCAGCCCAAAGTGACAGCGCCACCTGCTGGACTCCAGGGAACTATACATCACTAGTGTCTCTGCCAGTTTAAAATTATACTTGTAAAGTATATACCCGCTACATAAATAGAGAATGATAATTGGTTTACTAGTAAATAAGATGAAACCGTTTTCACTTTAAATAGATAAAGAGTGGATAATTGAAGTCAAGATAAATAACCTATCCCTTTGGTAAGTAAACATTAACTTTGCAAAGTAAATATTCTCTACTCCTTTAGTAATTCAACCCCAAAGAAGAAACCTCCTGTTAGGAATTGTATTAGTCACAGACTAATTGGGAGCATCATTGGCTTCCTATGGTTACTAGAAGAAACTAAACAAATGAAATCAGATTTTTTTTATTTTTTATTAGCTGTTTGCATGAATCAGCATACTGATTAAGGTAATAATAGAAGTTCAACCTTGCAGATCTGAGCCTTCCACTTCTAGGTGTTGATTGGCTATCCGTGTGGCAATGCAGCTAGCCTTGTAAATTCACTGAAGGCAAATGGGTTTTGGAGGATGAACTGTGTTGTGTCAAAAAATGTTGACATGTTATGGAAGTGCTGATAATAGTGTTTATCATTTTTGCTTGAAAGTTCAAAACTTTTTTAATAAAAATGAATGTAACAATTTTGCAGTCTTGGGAGACAAACTTGATTTTGATTTGCTTCACAAAAGTAAAATTGTTTATAAATCATCCTGTATTGGTAAATAATTTATGCTATGGATGGGAACAGAGATAAAATCAACTAGGTGTCAAAACATATTGCTAAAACATAGATTTACTAAATCACGTAGAATAATGACTTAAAAATATAGCAGATAACATACCATGCTAAAATATAAAGAGTCCTGTGAGCTTCCACTAATCCAAACTGCCTTAATTATCAAAAATAAGCTGCAAGCGTTAAACATGCCTCATATATAATGCAAATGTGGATAAATAAATATATACGCTGCACTTTCCAAAGTCATACACTATACCAGTGTAAAAAGAAACATATAAAAACCTCCAATAGTGAATTTGGCAGAGAGGAACAACATACCATCCCAATGCCAGTCCAGTATTTACCATTGTTTTATCTGATTTAGAGCGGATATGTGGAAAAACATAACATAAACCAGTCCAGGATCCCAGCATACACATTGAACCCAGAGGTGGTTCAGAAGCGTGTTTTGACTAAGCTTAGCTGCAATGTCACACGCTCTAAGATAAGCGCAGAACTGAAGGGGGAGCACCAGAGTGGACACATATGCACGTTTGATTTTTATCACCTGAATTTATGGATTTAATGGAATTGAAATGGACTTTATATGTACATTAACGCATGATATCACATGAAGAAAATCACACGCAGCACTTTAGTGCACTGGAACACATTTTTTGTGATATCATTGAAGCACTTTTTATAAGGACTTATAAATATACACATTGTAATATATTTTTGCACTTTAGCACTTTTCATCACGTGGACACTTTAAATAATAGATAAGGAAATAGTTGTATGATTTGCAATAAGAGCATCTATTGCTTAATAAGGTATCACAGTTTCAGGTTAAGACAGCCTGGCACTCTTCTCTATATTTCAGTTCTAAATATAGATACAAAAGATAGATAAGAATTACAATTTTTAGTCCTAATTGAGTTTATTGAGATTGTGACAAGAAAGTGTCAATACATGCACTATATGTCATGGCTGCTCTTGTGTTAAACAATGAAATATAGTACATATATTTTACTTTAAAGCATACTTTTCAGTGTTATACATGTCTATGCAACTTTTAATTTGGTCGATCCCCAAGGCCTTGTAACCAGCAAAACTGCTGTGCCACTTTTACATTTCACCTTTGTCTATTAGCCCTGGTTCACACTGGTGCGATTTGACATGTCAAATCGGCGAAATTTGCCGCAAATTGCGGCCAATGGCACCGTCCAAATCGGTGCGACGCCGCATCTGCTGCGCTGCACCGATTACAAAAAGTCGTTTTTGTACTACTTTTTGTGATTTCAGCTGCGATTTACATTGACATCTGTTTCAGATGTCTTTGAAATCGCGGCCGAAATCGGGACTGCCAGCGGGAGTGAAATCGTGTGAGTTCAGCTGAACTCGCAGGCTTCACTCCCGCAGCCCCAGTGTGAACGTGGGCTTATTTCTGGAGCAACTTTTTGGGGAAGGAAGGAACAAGTAAGGCACTGATGTTATTGTCCTCTAATATATATTAGAGATCCGGGTGGGATGAAATCCCCAGTCCTGGGTCCGGGTTTTGAGACTCACTGGCACACTGATTGTTCAGGTGTGTGTGAGCCTGATAGCCTGATAGTAGAATCAGGACCAGGCTTCTGGGCTCCACCCTCCTGAGGAGTCTAGGATTGCAAGGGAGAACCCAGAGAGTGCAGGTGTGCACTGGAGTAGCTAGAGAGTGCAGGTTGCACTGCGAAAGCCAGAGAGTGCATGTGTGCACAGTGGAAGTCAGAGACCCAAGTCTGAGGCCTCGTACACACGACCGATTTTCTCGTCGTAAACAGTCAAGAAAAGTGCCGCGAGAGTTTTTTTGTCTAGAAAAACGTTCGTGTGTATGGTTTTACGACGAGAAACTTGACGAGAATCTCGACGAGAAAATAGAGAACCTGCTCTCTATTTTCTCGTCAGGAGTCCAGATTTCCTCGTCGTGTTTCTCGTCGGCCTGTTTTGTGACGAGAAAATGGTTCGTGTGTATGCTTTTACGACTCTTCCAAAAGCGCGCATGCTCACAAGCAACTATGAGACGGGAGCGCATCTTCTGGTAAAACAAGCCTTCATAATGGAGAGAGCACATTCGTCACGCTCATAAATATTTCATCGTTTAAATGTTCTGCATTGAATTCTTCGTTAGAATGTTACATTAATCAAAACGAGAGACCTTCTTTTGCTGCTGATATTCACACAGAGTTATGCCTTATTTTTAACCTTTTTCATGCTGCTCTTTATAAGATTTATGTGTATTATATCGTGCAAGTTTTTAGGAATAATTTAAATGGTTAGATTTTTCAAAATGATGTTAATTATAATTTCTCAATGTTTTGATAGCGATCTCCCATTTAATTTTCTAATCTATATTTTTAAAATTTCACACCATGTTTTTGAGCTAATCAGATTTAGTTATTCTTTTGGGGGGGTGATATCTGTGCCTTTTATTGTCAGTCAAATGTATCTGCTTACTCCAAAGCTTGTTTTTTTTTATTTAAAAATACACATAGTCAAGTATGAACTTAAACAAAAAACACATTTATTCATGTTTATAAATTAAATAAAGAGAAGGCAGCGCTGGAGAAGCTGCTGCCATTTGTGCATCCCAGGGACCCCAGAGCACACAGCAACCCTGTGTGGACACTAAAATTGGGAGCTTGAGAAGGCCCACATTTCAGAACACAATCTGATGCTGGCCTCCCAGAGGTCAGGAACAGCAGCAGGTGAGATATATGTCCCAAGTGTGTGGTACTACAACAGGCTGCCTTCTGTCCGACCAGTGCGACCACAATGAAGCAAGGCCATCACTTCCTCTTCTTCCTGGCAACCTTCCCTGCAGCCTTTACTGAAGCCTTCCTTCTTCGTTTAGCTGGAGGCTGGCCCACTGGAGGGGTACTCCTGTCAGGAGGAGGAGGTGGAGGTGTAGCAGAAGGGGGTGGGGCAGAAGAAGAAGGTGGAGGTGTAGCAGAAGGGGGTGGGGCAGAAGGTGGAGGTGTAGCAGAAGGGGGTGGGGCAGAAGGTGGAGGTGGAGCAGAAGGGGGTGGGGCAGAAGAAGAAGGTGGAGGTGTAGCAGAAGGGGGTGGGGCAGAAGGTGGAGGGGTAGCAGAAGGGGGTGGGGCAGAAGAGGAAGGTGGAGGTGGAGGTTGAGGTTGGGTCAGTTGGGCCACCTCACATATGGCGGTATTGGGGGTAATTTGCTCCATCACCCCCTTGTTGAGCAAGGTGATGAGCAGGGGTTCGCATAGGAGGCGTTGCTCCATGCTCATCACCTTGAACTTAGCCTCCACTAGGCCGGCAATGGCCTCTTCAGGGGATGTGGGCTCCTTGAGGGTGGCATGGGCCTCTTTAATAAGGGCCATTGCTGCCTCACTGGTGGTCCTGTCCCTCCTGCCTCTTTTGTGAAGCCTGATGGGAGGCACCTGGGATCTGGTGCTTCTCCTTTGCCCTGCCACCTCCTGTCTGCCACTGGGCCCTGCCACCTCCTGTCTGCCACTGGGCCCTGCCACCTCCTGGCTGCCACTGGGCCCTGCCACCTCCTGGCTGCCACTGGGCCCTGCCACCTCCTGGCTGCCACTGGGCCCTTCCTCCTCCTGCCTGACAGTTTCCAGACCCTCCTCCTGGCTGATTTCATCCTGTGTATGAAAAAGAAACATAGTTTAATATGTTGGTTTAATCTTTGCATCAAACTTTGTAATCCTGATGGAAGCAATTAGAATGTAAATGCAAAAATCCTTGCTTTAAATTTACCACTACATCAGCTTGACTATTTACCACACAATTAAGTGCAGAATAATGTCTACAGATCATGATTTCACTTGTTGAATACAAAATAATGTATGTTTCTCATCCTGACATATTTGGGAAACATTAATTTTATCCCACTACATTTTCAGTTAATACTATACCTGGCTCCAGATGGCCAAATCAGGATCATCCAGGATGGCTGCCTCCTCTTGCTCCAGAGAAGGCTCAGGTTGGCTGCAGGGAAGTCTGGGGGGAAGAGTGGAGAGTGATGGCCTTGGCTCAATGTGGTCATCCAGGAAGGACATCCTGCTGTAGTACCACAAAACCGGGACATAAACATCATCTGCTGCTGCTCCTGACCTCTGAGAAGCCAGCACCTTAGAGCGTTCAGTCCTGTAGGTACCTCTCAAGCTCCCAATTTTAGTGTCCACTTGTTTTGCTGTGGCTGTGGGCACCTTGGTATGCACAAATGGGAGCAGCTTCTCCAGCGCTGCTTTTCTCACCCCTTTTTTTTATGGATGGGGTTTTTGGTCTCCCACAGAGCCGGCAGCTCCCTTACCCGGTCAATAAATTCCGCCAGGAACTCTTTGTCGCTAATAAATACATTCATATTGTATCTGCAAGTAAAATAAATTATATTTAAATAATGTGAGGCAAACAGTCTAACCTCCTTCACATCCTAGTCACCATATATATCCTCCAACAATCTCAAGACAGTATAGGCCAACAATTTTAACAAGTCTCACAAAATCACATACCTTCGTTCGCACGTCCGTCACTTGAACTCCTCTCTCCGCACACCGAACGTACTATAGTCACATGTGTGTTTGCTATATACACACCACGCATGCGTCCAAATTCGAACACGTCGCTCCGCACACGTCGCCCGCCCATGACGTTCTAACTAACATCTTTTCCCCGCCCCTTCTCTTTCGGCGCGCAGACAGATATGGCGGAGTTACAGCAGGTGTCTGATAATTCCGCAACTAGCGAGGAGACAAGCCCGGAGACCGAGGACACGTCACGATCAAGGAGGAGATTCAAGGCATCGAATATGTCTTTGGCGGAGATGGCGGAGATGGTGGACATCTTGGTCAAGGCTGATTATGATGCCAAGCATGGGCCGTATAGCAAACCAAATAGAAGGAAGGCCAAAATCCTCACTAAAGTTGTGAAGAGTCTGAGGGCGAAGTTCGGGGTGAAACGCTCAAATGAGCAGCTCAGAAAGAGGTGGTCAGACCTCAAACTGAGGGAGCCAGACCAGTTGAGGAGCATAAAGAGGATGCTCGCTAAAAGTAAGTAAAATGACGACCTTTCTGCTATTAATCTTTTTAGAAACTGACTTTTTTTTTTTTTAAAGCATATTGGACTCCCTTCCAAAATGTATTATTTTGAACTAGGTTGGGCACAGTAATCGTTCGTTACGTTACCGACACTTCGTTCGGCCACTATCCGTGGTTTTGGCTTATTTAAGACCCCCAAAAGTAATTAGACATCTGCCATTTTTGATCAAGTATTGTGGATAATTTTTAAGTCTAGATGATGTGTTTGTAAGGAGAATGAAATGCAAACTTTAATCAGTGTAAAGGAGAGGACACTCAGCAGCTGCTTCCACATCTGTACTTTGGAGCACTATAGTGTGGGCCACCAGACCCGCCTTTTTTGGGTGTCCCACACAGGTGCATCAGAGTTTATTTGTGGTGCCTCCATGTCCAAAAAATTACATCCAAATGTGAATAATAAACATATTTGGGGTCATAAAGAATGCATTTTTCTTTAAATTCCGCACAAACACACACTTGTACCCCACTTCCAAACAATTTAGCCTGTTTTAAGTTTAAAAATGAGATTTTTACAGTGTGATAAATAGACCTTTGGTTTTATTCTCATAGGGGAGAGAAGACTGGGAGGAGGACACTCCAGGGAGCACATGCACCCCACAACTTCCAAGCAACCCCAAACTCCCAAAGATCCACAACCGAAAGATGTGCAGGAAGTTGAGGTGGAGGAAGGAGAAGTGCAGGAAGGAGAGGTGGATGACGTTGTGGATCTGGTCACCACAACAGGTCAGTATCTGACACCACAGCTTAAGGTAAGCGAGGTAGGCCTGCAGAGTTTTATTAATTTTTTTTATGGTTTTTAGGGGATGGAAATGTTGTGAAGGATAGCACACCGTTCTCTGCTGACAGTGCCCTCCGCCTCATCCAGCAAGTGATGGAATGTAGCACGGAACTGGACCTAATTAAACAAAGAATCCATGTGATGGAACAAACATTTAAAGACATTCTCGATGTTTTGGGGAGAATTCAATAAGCCATCCAAACACATTTGTTTTTACATGTTTGTTTTTATATTTTTACTAATTTTTTGAGTAACAAAGCAGCCAAAAATTGAATATGCACACAGTGTGTGAACATGTGCTATCTGCCATCAGGGGATATCCATGTACGTCTTTTGTGGGTGCAACCCCTTCCTCGTATCAAAAGTCGGTGAACTGAGGAAGGGGATGCACCCCCAAAACACATCCATTGATCACCCCTGATGGCAGATAGCACATGTTGACAATAGGGATCAGGATTGTAAACTTCCTATTTGCAAAAAAGTAAAAATGTGTGCATATTGAATTTTTGGCTGGGCAAGGGGTGGCAGGACCCCATATTAGGACGGGCACATAGAGACATAGTTTGTGTAACTGAAAGTCTCAGATTGCTCAGAGGTATCCAATGTTGTCATTTTAGAAATGCAAGTGGTATTTTTGTATTTTCATAAGCCAAAATTTGACGGGTTGTGGTCAGGCCAACCCCAAAGTAAAACAAAAAAAAATGTGCAGAGAGTAAAATATTTGACCACAAACAACGTGTAGCTTCTTTTTATAATACACTCTAAGCTTATTTGGTTCTTTTGTAAGGTAACATAGTGAAATTGGTTGTTATTTACTAAAGTAAAATACACTTGACACTACAAATGCACAAAGACAAACTAGGAGACAGGAAAGAACAAATAATTAAAGGTTTAAACAAGATTTTTATTGGGATACTTAGACATAGGCTGGCATAGGAATTGCGGGCATTTTGCGGGGGCAAGCCAAGACGGGCAGATTCCAGGCCCGGAAGGGGATTTGCAGGGGAAAGTCCAGCCTCTGGCAAAACTGAGGCCATATATGAATTCGCTTTGCGGCAAAGAAAATTGTGTAGCACACAGCAGCATAACACTACATAGTTTATTTTGTAGTCCGCCAAGTGGATGGAAGTCATAAAAAGGCGGAACCGGCTGGCCATTATGCCGAAGGCATTTTCAACGACTCTTCGGGCCCTGGCCAGCCGGTAATTGAACACACTCTTCTCTGGGGTCAGGGTCCTCTGTGGAAATGGCCTCATAAGATGCCGTCCGAGTCCGAAGGCTTCATCAGCCAAGAAAACAAAGGGGTGTCCTTCAATATTCCCTGCATCCGGTGGCAATGCAAGGTCGTCACTCTGGAGACGGAGGGCAAACTCCGTCTGGATGAAGGATCCCCCATCGGACATCCGGCCATTCTTCCCTACATCAACATAGAGGAATTCATACCGTGCTGACACCACCGCCATCAGCACAATGCTATGAAACCCCTTGTAGTTGTAGTAGTAGGATCCAGAACGGGGTGGCGGCACGATGCGGACGTGCTTCCCGTCTATGGCACCACCGCAGTTGGGGAAGTCCCACCGGGTGGCAAACTCTGATGCCACAGTCTGCCATTCCTGTGGCGTTGAAGGAAGCTGTGGAGTGAAACAAGATGAAATAATATTAGAAAAACAAAGGCATACATTACAAGCAAATTCAAGACCAAAAAATTAGAGACCAACATCAATCTAATTATACGTTTATTAAGGTGTGTAAAAAAAGTATAATGGAAGGCTCATTTATCATATTCATCACCCCCTCTGATGGGCCATTACTAAATTATTTTGGGGGGGGGAGATGTGTTTGGCCACAGGATAGCATTGCAGTGGCGGTGCGTCCAGAGTGGGCGCTGGAGCACTGTCCCCTCTCTCCTGTGCCCATCACTCAGAACAATACATAGGTTCATGCGTTGCATGAACCTATGTATTGTCTATGCCGCACACTATTCAGGTGGATGGCCTCTTGTAAAGCGACCGACATATGATTAATTGCGTCATTTAGGGGGTTAAAATTGCAGAGCAGAAACAGGTATTAAAAAAGTCTTGCAAATTACAACCTGAGGGATGTAATTGGCTTCCTCAAAGAAAAATCGGGGACGCAAGGAGGGGGCATTCCTTGTGTAAACACTGACAGGCAGCTCTGGCAATCATGTTCACCAAGTCTGTTTAATGGTAACATGATTGGCTGATGCAACATGAAGGGAAGGAGAAGACATCAAGGACAGAAGAAGGATGGCGCTGACCACAAGAAGGTAAGTGCAGGGCTGGGGGGAAACTGGCTGCAATAGAGGGGACTAAATGGCTGCATTGGAGGGGACAACTGGGGGCGTTTATTAGGCAACAGAGCAAAAAAGGAGGAAGTTTATTTCCGAAATTGGGGTTGTAACCCCCCAACATTTGGAGCAACAGGCGCCCCTGCTGGAAAAGTTAGTGAGGGGAAATATTTAGGGAGGATAAAAAAGGGGCATTTAAAAACTTCCAGCATGCATGGGGACAAAGGGGACATTCTCAGCATATTACAATCATGGTAATTAGGAAAGGATGAAAGAAATACAATACATTAGCATACATGTAATACATAAAATGTGATGTGAAGGGAGAAAACTTACCCTAATATAGTCCTCCTGCAGGACTTGTATAATAGCAGAACAGGTGTCTGGGATTATGAGGCCCAGAGCCTGGGGGGAGATGCCTGTGGTGAACTTCAAGTCCTGAAGACTTCTCCCTGTCGCCAGGTAACGCAACGTGGCGATGAGCCTCTGCTCAGCACTGATGGCTTCCCGCATAACGGTGTCCTTCCTGGTAATATAGGGGGACACCAAAGCCAACAGTTCCTGAAAAACGGGGTCAGACATCCTCAGAAAATTCCTGTAGTCCTCAGGATTATTCTCGACGATCTCCCGCAGCAGAGGCATGTGGCAGAATTGGTCCCGCTGGAGCAACCAATTCTTGGTCCATGAACTCCTCCTCACACCATTCATGGACTGGTCTTGGTCCAAAACAAGCAGACCAACACCAAGCGCACGCACAGCACGAACTCGACGACGAGAACGTCCAGGCGACATGGCTAGGAAACGGTCGTCTAATCAGAACGTACAGAACAGAACGCACTTTAGAACAGCAAGGCCTATGAATAACGAACTGAAATTCAGAAACGAACAGGCAAGAACGCACTGTAAAACAGATACGACCTGCCTAGACGCCCTGAAAGTCAAGATACGAACCCACAAGCACAAACTGAACGGCAGAAAACGATCTGAAAAGTACGAAGACTGAAAAGCGCGAATCGTCTCTTCCCAAACTTTTACTTCACACGCGGTAACACGAGATCAGCAAAAGCAGCCCAAGGGGTGGCGCCAAGAAAAAAGATCTTCCCCTTTATAGTGCCGTCGTACGTGCTGGACGTGAGCGCAGAGAACCACGAGGAAATTGGGAAATGACAGTGTGTACGCATAGAAAGCTTGACGAGAAAATCGACAAGCTTAACAAGAATCTCGTCGAAAAAAACGACGTGTTTTTTACGACGAGAAAATCGGTCGTGTGTACGAGGCCTGAGGGTCAGAGCAGTGAGGGGCTGCTATCTAAATGGATGGTGTTGGCAAGGGAATAGTCTGTAGGAGACAGAGGAGAGCCTGAAGTGGAAGGCCTGAGCAGCACTGCTTTATGTATGTTTGTTTAAGCTACCAAAAAGAAAAAAAAAATAACAAAAACAAATGCATGCAGAAAATATATTTGTTTTTAAAATGGAACTGAAATAAAAAAGATTTTGGAACATTTAGTAATGTTAATTGTGCCTCCCCCGAGAAATCAATTTTTTGTCTGGATTTCATATTGAGAAGCAGCGGTTCACTTCCTGGTATTTAAGGGTGCTTAGGTCCTCCTATGACTGCAGCCCCAGAGCTGTATATCTGCTGTGAATTATTAAAACACTGCTGTCTCTGAATCCTAGTTTCATGAGATTTTCTGTAATGCTGGGTAGACACATACCAAAGGTCGTGTGTATTCCTCTCTGTTCAACAGAAGCTGGTCTAATGAATGTCTTCTGTTGAATAGTCATGCTGGAAAAACAGCATTAGATTAGTGCATGCAGCCAATGGTTGCAGCACCGATACAATGCTTTCTGATGGGGGAGCCCTCGCTGTCAGAATACAATGGAAAGGCAATGGAGAAACCTGCATCCACATTACTTATGTGAATTCGGGGATCTGTTTGTTTGTTTTTTCATTCAACGTGATAGCTTGAAGTGATTGTAAAAGCTTCCTTTTTTTACCTAAAGAACTTACATTGTTACTGTACATAGGTGGAAATGTTGAAAAAACATCAGTCCATTCAGTTCAACTGGTGTGGATGTGGATGAGTTTATGTCAATAACATTTCCCATATCCTTGTATATTTTGTTGGCTAAACTGCCCATCTAATGCCCCATACACATGATCGGAAATTCCGACAAGAAAAACGTGGATTTTTCTGACGGAATGTTGGCTCAAACTTGTGTTGCATACACACGGTCACACAAATCTTGTCTGAAATTCCAACCGTCAAAAACGCAGTGACGTACAAGACGTACGACGAGCCGAGATCAATGAAGTTTAATAGGCAGTTCGGCTCTTTTGCTCGATTCTGAGCATGCGTGTTTTTTTGCGTGTCGTAATTGCTTACAGACGAGCGGAATTTCCGACAAGAACTTTTTCAGTTGGAAAAATAGAGAACCTGCTCTCAATCTTTTGCTGGCGGAAATTCTGACAGAAAATGTTGGATGGAGCATACACACGGTCCGAATATGCGACCAAAAGCTCACATCCAACTTTTTTTGACGGAAAATCCTATCGTGTGTACAGGGCATTAGAGTTTTTTGAGCAAAGTAAAACGTGCACAATGCACAAAGTACATACTGTGTTCCTCTCCAGTAAGCAATGTGAGCTAATCAATGCTGGAGAATTGTCCAAAATAAATAATAGAGATGAGATGATGGATGGATGAGTGGATGAGTGGTCATGGCAGGTGGGTTACCCCTGCAGCTCCTGCGGTGGATCTGGGGAAGAATTACCTCATTTAGCAGAAAAGGAAGATAGAAACAGGGCACTTGGGTTAGTACCAAATACACACACACCTTTATTAAAAAGCAGCACCCATGTTAAAAAAAAAAACAACAACATCCGTCTGGCTGTGGAGAAGGCAACACTTCAGAAGTCACCAATGACACAAAATATAATCAGCAGGAAAAAAGCGATAGACCAGGGTTTAATGGCAGTCAGCAATGTAACAGAAAGAAAATACAGGGCTCCAAAACAGCCTGTGTGTAGGAGGAGAGCAGCGGCATCTACAGCCACACACAGGGTTTGACAGCTGTCAGATATATATCGCCCCTGGTCATGCTTGCTGGATCACAAGTCAGAAGTACCTGTGGAACTTGCGGCTGGCTGCCTTGCCCAACAATGCCAAAACATTGCCTTCCACCTGATGGTACAGAGCTGAAATGGCCTTACGTCCAAAGAAATAGCGACTAGGAACCTGCCATTGTGGTACAGCACATTCTGTAAATTCACGGAAGGGGGTAGAATCTATCAGATGGAAAGGCAGGAGTTGTAAAAAAACACTCCCTGCCACCCACATGCCCAGCGTCAAAATTCCAGCTTGTCCAAAATGCTAGATTTAGATAGATACTATCTAAAGACAGCATTTTGGACAAGCTGGAATTTAGACGCTGGGCATATGGGTGGCAGGGAGTGTTTTTTGCGATGCAGCAGCTCGGGCAGAGACATTTGCCTGCTATACTCTACAGCTGGTTGTGTGCTTCAAGGACCTGTGACATCCTTTGCTATACCATCATCCCTGTCAGTGGAAGCTTCTGAGAGGTAATGAGATATAGCAGGGGTAGACGGGAAAGGTGGGGAGTGAGGCGAAGAAGAATTGTGTTCCTTGTGTGTGGCTTTTAGGTGCTCTTGCCGATGAGCTGAGTGGTGGGAAGTTAAATGCCTTTGCAAGCATGTGGTACCCAAATGGCTGGTGTTTTTGTCACACTTGATATGCTTGTGGCAGATATTGCAAAATTGCAACAGTGCGATCAGTGGCACATGTGCTAAAAAAGGCTCACACAGCTGAGCTGTGGAAAGTGGGCTGGGAGATAACACCTCCACAATCTGATGGAATAGGGTGGCTTCTCACTACTCTTCCATGATGGCTGCCTCTGGAGGACATCCTGCCTCATTGGGCTTACCTCCCTCTCACTTTCCTCCTCTGCTCTATCCAGCACCCAAGTCACGTCAGGACCTTATCACCATCATCACTGGAGCCAACTTGGTAATATGCTGCGGCTAGGGGAACATGACTGCCAATTTGTTGTTTATCAGTGTCCCCCCCCCTCTCTCTAGGCTCATGTTACTCCCTTACTCAACTTCAGAACCAATATCAGAATCAAGTAATGCCTGTGCATCGTAGACATGTGCGATTAGTTTCGTACAAATTTTTCGAAATTCGTACATTTGTACGAATCCGAATTACGAATTTTTATGAATACGAATTCTGTACGAAATACGAAATTTCGTTTACGAATTTCGGATCCAAATTATCCGAATCCAAACTACCAAATAACGATTTTCAACTAATACGAAAGAAACAAACCAAAAAAAAGTTATGAAAGTAGGAGTTGTGTCCAGAATCAATGAAAACAATGTACTCTACCCCGTCCGAAAGTACGAATTATGGTATTGAGCTTCCCTTTAATAGTGCCGTTGTACGTCTTATACGTCACCGTGTTCTTGCCGTTCGGAATTTCCGACAACATTTGTGTGACCGTGTGTATGCAAGACAAGTTTGAGCCAACATCCTTCGGAAAAAAAATACAAGGTTTTGTTGTCGGAATTTCCGATCGTCTGTACGCGGCATGAGTCCATAGAGTTCAATATTAACGATTCGTACGAAATTCGTATTTCGTACGAATCCGAATTAAATTCCATACACGAATTGAGAATTACGATTTTTTTTTAATACGAAACGGAACGGAATGAAACGAAACAAATTTTTTGACGGCTCCCATGTCTAGTGCATCGTCAAAAAGGAAGCGGCTGATGCTCTGTTCAAATGATTTAGCTGACTTCTCAATGCATGATGCTGGGGCTATGGAAGAAGTAATTGTGGACAAGAAGGCAGAATAAGTTGCTCTAGCAGCTGCGGTGGATTGCACACTAGTCTCTGCTTGGGTGATAGAGGATGGTTTAGTAAGCCAGTCCACTACCTCCTCTGCATGCTGTGGCTGAATAGCACAGGGAACATCACTAAACAGAGAAAAACATGCCCAGCCTGAGGACAGACCACGTTCACCTTTGCCTGTGGACACAAATGCTGCTGGACCCCTCATAGTGGCATGGGAATAACTGACTCTCCTTGTTGAAAAAGAAGAAATGGGCTATGGGACTTTAAATGAGGCATGGATGGGCGTATAGATTTGTATAGGATATCAAAGGTGGGTGTATCTGTCACAGTCCCGTCAGGGAAGTCTCTGTGGCCATGAGGAATTGCTAAGTAATCCATCCAAAAATGATAATGAAAATCAAAGAGTCAATTGTAAAATTCATAGTGTAATAATGTATCATAATATATAATACACAGATCATGCAGACAAAGGTATAATACATATACGGTAATAACAATCACATTGGCATATTTAATGATTCAATATCTAGGACATGACTAGTAAAAGCAATCAAAATAAATGGGCATACAGATACAATAGACATGATTATCCAATTAAATTAAAATAAAGAATACAGTTAGATGAAATAACATAGTTGGGCAAGCCTAGCTTGGCATCCCTGGACATGGACTCGACGCGTTTCTTGGCGTTTAAAGCCAGTCATCAGGAGTGGGGTGCGTATATTGTAGCTAAAAAAAGGGGGGGTATAGAAGAATAAATAGGTAAGTCAATGAGGTCTCAATGGTTAGGTCATAGTTACAAAAAAGCTAAGTCAGATGGTTTGATACATTACCCATGGCGAAGCCCAAAAAGGTAGCCCAAGCGTTCCGAAAAATGGGATGGTGGTCCTGGATGAACAGTTCTTTAATAAAGGAAGGTTTCAAAATCAAACTGATTTAGCTGCATCCTCAAACACACAGGGGTTCCCACTGTAGTTGTACTTTCAGGTCAGACACTTCTTAACTGACTGGCTTTTCGCCCTTCCTGTGCTTGTCATCCTATGCCTTTTGAATCCCTATATACTGAACAATCATCACAACGGTATCTCAATTCCTCCATATACAAGCTTCAATTTACCATCTCTCAGCCTAATGATGGCCCAGCATGCAAAGCTTGGGAAAGGGACATACTGTAGATGAGATTCTATCAGAGGATCTATCAGAGGATGACTGGACCTAGGTTAACAAGAGGATCCACTGAGGGTTATTGAATGTAGCAGTACAAGAGAATGGCTATAAACTGAAGTCTAGATGGTACAGGACACCAACCCCTATTCACGTCACATCTCCAACAAGCTCCTCATCCTTAATATGTTGGAGATGCCACACTGAAGTAGGCTTGCTCCTCCATATACAGTATGGTGGTCCTGCATTGTGATCCAATACTACTGGAAGGCAGCCCTGAAGACAGTCACACAAGTATCAACCCTCCCATTTGAATTTTAACCAGCTGCATATATTCTCCACCACAAAGAAGTCCCCCTTTGCCTTTATCACAAATCTCTGGCCATGCACATTATTAATGTAGCCAGGATGTGTCTGCCGCTTCTCTCTAATTTTACGCATGTGGATCTAACCCCCAATTTACTTTCGCTGTAGTCTTGACCATCGCTACATATGGAACCAGGAAAGTAGTGTTGTTACCTACCACTTTTTTCCTAAGAGCGATAGCTGTTCTGAGGGTCAGTTCAATGGTATTCACAATTGTTGATCACTTTATGTGTACATTGCATGTAGATTCTCAATATTGTACTTGACCAGTTTAATTGTTTTAGTAACCTTGCCATTGCTGATTTTTTTTGTGATATACTTTTCAGAAAATGTGCTGTGACAATGCTTGTTTTTTTGGGGGGAAAAAAAATGGCATAAATAGTAAAAAAAAATAATATATATATATATATACTGTATATAGTTTCCAGCTCTGTGCACTAATATTGCACAAAGCGGCCCCTTACCTCCTGTTCTGGAGTCCCCTGCCATCACGGTTTACACCTCCTCTTCTCTATGTGCCCCCAAAGCAAGCTGCAAAGGGTTAACTGTGTACCTAGCCAGTGTTTATGTATACTTTGTGTGGTGCTTTTACTGGGAGAAGAGATGGATTCTAGTCCATACTTTGCAGGAACACAGAATTCACCCCCCCCATCAGAACAGCGATATGCCTTGTTTACATAGGCAGATCTACCCAATATGCCAGAGGACATTGAGTGCCCGGCATCTGCAGATCGGCTTCTGCAGTGAAGAATCACAGCAAAAGTGGCCCGCCAGCAGCGTGCGTGCCCCCTGCAGATAGAAGTGCAGAATCACAGATGCAGTATATATACGTGATCCTGCACAGCGCTGCAGCCCTGTAGCAGCAAAAGTGTTATAGGGAAGTCAGCAAGGGATTAAACAAGACCATTTTATTCTATCTTCTTCAACCCCTGGATATCCTTCACTGATAACCTCAGCGATCTCACAAACATTACCAACTCCTCTTGGTGACTACCTCACTGATACTGAACCAGCACCTCCTCCAGTCACTTCTCTCCAAGCCAGATATGACTAAGTGGTCACCCTTGTCTACACTTGTATGCTACTCTCTGGGATTAATGTATTCCTTATCATTTCTCTGAAAATGGCCTTCAGAATGCCTTCTATAAATGCTAGAAACCTGAACAGGGCTGCACTTATGAAGGAATCTGACAGCTTGTGTGGAAATGTTATCTTTGTGCAAGAAACACACTTGACAGCCCCAAAGACTCCCCCACTCAAATTCAAAAACTTTGATAGTTTCTTCCTAGCTTCAGCTGAAAAGAAGAAAAGTGGAGTGTTAATCGCTGTACTCAATTCTCTCCACTTCACTCTAATTCACTCTAATCCTTTCCTCCCCCCTCCCACGTGTACTTAAAAATTTAAAAAAATTGTCACAGTAAACACTGTGAGAACATGGAATAAATTCCCTCAAGAGCTGGTTCTGGTCAGCTCAGTACATTGTTTTAAAAAAGGAGCTTGACACATTCCTAAATGCACAGAATATAACTGTATATTAACATTTATAGGTAATAACACCAGGGGTAGTTAATACAGGGAACAAAAAAATAAATGACCAAACATCTGTAAATAACTTCCAAATGTGACACACCAAGGCGTCAGTCCATGTGTGAAAAAACAGTGTTAAAGTCCAAATAAATGCTATGATAAAAACACCCGTGCAAGAAATTGAATAAAATTCCAGATTCCAACGTGTTGTCTGAAGAGTGACATCCACCACCATAAAAAGGTCAGCAGCTTACCAGAGCTAGTTGGTCCCCTGTTACGGAGGACCTCAAACCGCATCTAATGAACCCAGTTGGATGATAATAGCTCCTATAGCCACCTCTTCATTCGGCGCTTCCACAGTAAAAAAGCAATGTATCCAGACAGGGGAAGCATGCTTAGGACTTGACACAGCAAAGACCAGACTACTGGCTTGAACTGTAAGTGAAACATTTAACAGCAGTATTACTACCGCTTAAAGTTGACAGCTCCCGATCAAGACTACAGGTTGTCAGGGAGCTCAGGAGCCGCCATCATCATAACCAATATCACACCAGCGAGGTATCCTTTCCTCTTTGCATGTCATTGATGCGGATACATTGTTTTTTTACTGTGGAAGCGACGAATGAAGAGGTGGCTATAGGAGCTATTATCATCCAACTGGGTTCATTAGATGCGGTTTGAGGTCCTCCGTAACAGGGGACCAACTAGCTCTGGTAAGCTGCTGACCTTTTTATGGTGGTGGATGTCACTCTTCAGACAACACGTTGGAATCTGGAATTTTATTCAATTTCTTGCACGGGTGTTTTTATCATAGCATTTATTTGGACTTTAACACTGTTTTTTCACACATGGACTGACGCCTTGGTGTGTCACATTTGGAAGTTATTTACAGATGTTTGTTCATTTATTTTTTGTAATACTTGCATGTGTATCATATTTTACTTAATTTGATCATTAGGTTTAGGTTTGTTCGCAATCACTTATCAGTTTATGTGTTACTATCATTGGATTCATGCACTGTATATGTGTGGTGAATCAAGTACGACACATTAACTTTTTGCTGTTTAATTTAGTTTGAGTTTAGCGCTACTACATATTTTTTTCTTTCATGTTTCACTGTTTATGTTTATCAGGCTAGTAGCTGCATAAGACTTTCACCTAGGCAATCTGGTGCCAGCCAATAATTGCCACCTCTCAATCTTGAGCGCAATTTCTTTCTTTTTATCAATACAGGGAACAACCAATTGGCTCCTGGGGCATCAGGAAGGTTTGTTTTTCTCCACTGGAGTAAATTGGATCATACTTATTGATTTTTTTTTTTGCCCACCTCTGGATCAACTGTGGGTATAGGATTGTGTATCTGGAGGTTTTCTATTAATTCGTTTTTTCTATTGATTAAACTTGATAGACTTGTGTCTTTTTTCAAACTAACTAACTATATAACTATGTATCATACTCTAAGGACTCCGAACAACATCTACATGTTGACTTCTCATCCACAGTCATCTTTGAAAGGTCTCAAAAACAGCCTCCATGTTTTCTAGACACTATTAGACTATGCTACTCTACACCATGCAGTATACATTTGTGTGTTATTTCTTAATTGGGGAGAACCCACCACTCAGGGACTGCACAGGGAAATTCTTAAGTGAAATTAAAGTGGTTAAAAACCCTCATATACCCAGTGAAGTGAATAGCCTCAGATTATCAACAGAGATCAAACAAATCCTCCTACATAAGTTTTACTTGTTTAACTGCAGTCTCCCCTCTCTAAACCCTTTCAAATGTGCAGATCATGTTTAAAAATCTTTCTTCATCTGTTAGCAACAGAGATGAGGCTGCAGTTACACCGTGTGAGAGCTGATTGGAGAAAAGGGACACATCCCCCTCCACATAGTCAGAGGAATGAAAGAACATGCAGTGCTGTATTCTGAATAGACAAGCTCCATGCTTATCTCCTTCCCCAACACAAATTTTAGCCGATGTGTTGGGAAAACTTCTCAAAAGGGACTCATGCTGATAACAGAGAAATGAAGCACCAGAAAGAAACAACACTTAGAGCTTTGGAGAGAGATAAGTAAATATTACAGATATATAAGAAAGACAGTATAGTGGCCTGAATTTATGGGAGGAGCCCCGGGGTATTTAAGAAGCCCACTCACCTGTGGTCTTTGTTGGTTCTGATGCACGATACTACACGTCACTGGGCCGACTCTTCCCAGCTCAACTCATGTTCATGAGTCTTTGCATTCAATCACAGGTCACTGCGGCTTCTCCATTCGTGGTCTTCGCCAGCGGTTCCCGCTCACCGTCGCAGGTAGTATTTGAACCTTTTCATATCATGTGCAATCTTGCGATTCGTTATGCTTCCTATCCTGCATCCCTTTTGTTAAAACCTGCCTCCGCGTTATTATCGCCCATGTCCCGACATTATTCGGCACAAGCGTAGTACATTTCGTAAGTTCCTTCTGCCAAACATATGATTAATTTTGTAAATCCAAGCCTCTGAGCCACTGTCGGTCGTTGTCCAATATCACTCGTCATAGGCCTTCACTGGTTATAAGATCCACTGTCCATTGAGTTGCTGTCTCATCCATTTGGAGATGAGCATGTATTGTTTGTATGGGGTCTGTGGCTGATTGGGGTGGCAATTAGACCCACCTGGTGCCTTGTCTGCACTTGATTAGCCTGGGGGGATGGGTGGTTGGTAGGTGTTCGGTTTCAGAGTAAGGGGGGGCATACACTATACAACCAGTCTTTTTGGTTGGAGGGTAGACAGTGGAGACCTTGCGTGGAGAGTGAAGACGTTTCTGCTTTTGACTGCTGGGTTGCATTTGTTTTAATTTTTGGCTCTTTCCTTGCAGCTTTTTAACACCTTTTTCTGGCACATTTTAAACAGCCTTTTTTTTCTCTTTTTTTCCTTCAGCCTACTAATTAAGGGGAGTGGTTAATTGGTCACAGGTGCTTGAGGCCTATATAAATTTCTGTAGAGCTCATTTAGAGCCTGCTCATTTTGGGTTTGCTGGAACTCTGTTCAAGTGGAACTGGACTAAGTGGTGAGTTAAAATCAAGAGTTTAAAACAGGGGTCATACCCCTGGAGTCAACCTGGGTGTTGTCTGAGTAGTGTGTGTGGATCGTTAGTACTTGTGTATTGTAGGTGCACGCTGGTCTGCGAGTTCACGCAGGTCCGTTGGTCTACGAGTGCATGCAGGGCCGTTGGTCTGCGGGTGCACGTTGGTCTGTGAGTGCACGCGGGTCCGCTGGTCTGCGAGTGCACGTGGGTCCGTTGGTCTGCGAGTGCACGCGGGTCTGCGAGTGCACGCGGGTCCGTTGGTCTGCGAGTGCACGCGGGTCCGTTGGTTTGCGAGTGCACGCGGGTCTGTTGGTCTGCGAGTGCACGCGGGTCCGTTGGTCTGCGAGTGCACGCGGGTCCGTTGGTCTGCGAGTGCACGCGGGTCCGTTGGTATGCGAGTGCACGCGGGTCTGTTGGTCTGCGAGTGCACGCGGGTCCGTTGGTCTGCGAGTGCACGCTGGTCTGCGAGTGCACGCGGGTCCGTTGGTCTGCGAGTGCACGCTGGTCTGCGGGTGCACGTAGGTCCGTTGGTCTGCGGGTGCACGTAGGTCTGCGTGGTACCTGTGTATTGTCTTGTTGAGTACCTGTGTATTATCTTGTTGAGTACCTGTGTATTATCTTGTTGAGTACCTGTGTATTGTCTTGTTGAATAGTTGGGTCAGGAAGCTAGTGTTAGGTAATTTGGACAGGGTATAATCTCAAATCCTCATTAAATTAATAGGTACGATGCCCGGCGGGTGTGGCGAGGCGACTCTGTGTACATCTTGCAGCATGTATGTGTTCCTTGATCATCTGATCGAGGGCGATTACTGCTGTGCATAATGTAAGCACATTGTTTCCCTGGAAGCCCAGGTTCTGAATCTAGGGAAGCAACTGTCAGCACTGGGAAGACCCTCCACACTAAAGGAGAGCTGGATACGTACCCGGCAGGTGATGGCAGGGGCCAGCACAGATGTGGGTGGAGACAAAGAGGTGCAGGCACTAGAAAATAGTAGATGGGTGACAGTCAGGAAGGGTAGAGGGCAAAGTGCCAGGGAGGCCGATCCAGGGCTGGAGCATCCCAATAAGTATGCTCCACTGAGTGACATTGGTGAAACCAGTCAGGGACCAGCACTGCTGGAGCTGAGGGACTCTCCTAGCTGCTGGGGGAAGAACTCCTCCAGTGAGAGTGGGGGGGAAGCGAAGGGAAAGGAAAGACAGATTCTGGTGGTAGGGGACTCAATTCTTAGAAGGACAGAGAGGGCAATCTGTAACAAAGACCTGAAGTGCCGAACTGTATGTTGTCTACCGGGCGCTCGGGTTCGGCACATCACGGATCTGGTGGACAGATTACTGGGAGGGGCTGGGGAAGACCCAGCTGTCATGGTGCACGTTGGCACCGATGACAAAGTCAGAGGCAGATGGAGTGTCCTAAAGAACGATTTTAGGGACTTGGGAGCTAAATTGAGGAAAAGGACCACCAAGGTAGTATTCTCAGGAATACTACCGGTACATCGAGCCACACCAGAAAGGCAGAGGGAGATTAGGGAAGTGAACAAGTGGCTGAAGAGCTGGTGTAGTAAGGAGGGGTTTGGGTTCCTGGAGGACTGGGCTGACTTCTCAGTCGACAACCAGTACTATAGAAGGGGCGGACTGCACCTAAATGAGGAGGGTGCAGATCAGCTGGGAATAAGGATGGCCAAAAAGTTAGAGGGGTTTTTAAACTAGCCGACGGGGGGAGGGTCCAGAGATAGTGAGAGTCAGCGGGGAACATATTCTAGAGGGTAGTATTAGGGGCATTAGTGGTAGGGTAACCAAAGCACATAAACCCAAGGTAAGTATAGTAGCAAGTTCTAGTTGCAATCTGGGAACACCCAAGAGGATAGTATGTGACCGGTCAAAATATATTAATGCATTAAAGTGTCTGTTCACCAATGCCAGAAGTCTGCCAAGCAAAATAGGTGAGTTGGAAGCTCTGATGTAATCGGTATTGCTGAAACTTGGCTTCATTCCTCACATGACTGGGCTATTAATATTCCTGGCTATGCACTCTTTCAGAAAGACAGGGTAAAAAGGAAAGGTGGAGGGGTCTGTCTCTATGTGAGAAGTGATCTCAAAGCGAGTGTGAAAGATGACCTGGTGGATGGAGAGTGGGATGAGTCTGAAGCATTATGGGTGGAACTGCATACAGATGTGCGTAATTCAAAGCTAATCATTGGAGTTTGTTATAGACCACCCAATGTTAATGAGGAGGTGGAGACTCAGCTCCTTGCACAGATGGAAAGGGCTGCAAGGGCTGAGACGGTGATAATAATGGGGGATTTTAACTACCCAGAAATTGACTTGAGTAATGGAACTGCTGGGACAGTTAAAGGGCAAAAATTTATAAACCTATTGCAGGACAATTTTATGGTCCAGTTTATTGAGGCCCCAACTAGGAATGATGCTCTTTTGGACCTGGTAATCTCAAACCATGCAGAGCGTATTACTAATGTTCAGATAAAGGAACACCTGGGTAGCAGTGACCATAACATGATTTCATTTGATGTTAGTTGTAAGCAGAAACACTTAATTTCAAGAGAGCAAATTTTCCAAGGATGAGCGCTGCTCTCCAGGACTTAGACTGGGAGGGAATATTGGCATCAATGGGCACAGGACAGAAATGGGAATTCTTCAAAAAGACTGTTTGTGAACTCACTGCAAAGTATATTCCCATGGGCAATAAGTTTAAAAGGCTAAAAATAAAACCTATGTGGCTCACTGCCAAAGTAATAAAAGCTATAAACTATAAGAAAAGAGCTTTTAAAAAATATAGAAATGAGGGAACACTAGTGTCATTTAAATGTTACAAAGAATATAACAGGATATGTAAAAAGGAAATCAAGAATGCAAAAATTCAAAATGAACGACAGATTGCAAATGATAGTAGGACAAACCCCAAAAAATTCTTCAAATATATTAATAGTAAAAAGGTCAAGTCTGAGCATGTAGGCCCTTTACAAAATAATCTAGAGTGGGTGACTGGGGACAAAGAGAAGGCTAATTTATTAAATACTTTCTTCAGTTCTGTGTATACAAAGGAGCATGGGGGAGCTCATGTCCAAAATGGGGGTGGTAGTGACACAGCCCCAAATCCACAATGGCTCAAAAGTGATATGGTCCAGAAATATTTAGATGGAATAAAGGTGGATAAAGCACCTGGACCAGATGGCATACACCCACGGATCCTAAAAGAATTGAGCTCTGTAATTTCAAAGCCATTGTATTTAATTTTTAGGGACTCATTAATGACAGGAATAGTACCACTGGATTGGCGCAGGGCCAATGTGGTGCCTATATTTAAAAAGGGAATTAAGTCTTTACCAAGTAACTATAGACCTGTTAGTTTAACTTCCATAGTTGGGAAGATACTGGAGCGATTAATAAAAGACCACATAGATGAGTTCTTGCTGGAAAAAAACTATTTAAGCAACAGACAGCATGGATTCATGAAAGACAGAAGTTGTCAGACAAACCTGATTTCTTTTTATGAAGAGGTAAATAAGACCTTGGACAGAGGGGTGGCTGTGGACGTGGTATACTTGGATTTTGCAAAAGTGTTCGATACAGTTCCCCACACACGGCTCATGTGCAAGGTAAAGTCTACAGGATTGGAAATATCAGTTTGTAAATGGATAGAAAACTGGCTAAAAGACAGAATTCAGAGAGTAGTGGTTAATGATTCTTACTCTGAATGGTCCAAGGTTATCAGTGGTGTACCCCAAGGTTCAGTGCTGGGACCCTTACTTTTTAATATGTTTATAAATGATATTGGGTCTGAGATCAAAAGTAAAGTTTCTGTCTTTGCAGATGACACCAAGCTATGCAGTGGAATAACGTCCTTACAGGATGTCGCCAATTTACAAGCCGACCTCAATGCTCTGTCTAATTGGGCGACTATGTGGCAGATGAGGTTTAATGTTGATAAATGTAAAGTTATGCACTTGGGGGCTAAGAATATGAATGCATCATACATACTAGGGGGAGTAAAACTGGGGGGATCCATAGTGGAGAAGGATCTGGGGGTTTTGGTAGATCATAAGCTCAATAATGGCATGCAATGCCAAGCTGCGTTTTCCAAAGCGAGCAAAGTCCTTTCTTGTATTAAGAGAGGTATGGTCTCCAGAGAGAGAGATATCATTTTGCCCCTGTTCAAATCATTAGTAAGACCTCATCTGGAATATGCAGTTCAGTTTTGGGCCCCAGTTCTCAAAAAGGATATTGGGGAACTGGAGAAAGTGCAGAGAAGGGCAACCAAACTGATAAGAGGCATGGAGGAGCTCAGCTATGAGGAAAGATTAGAGGAACTGAATTTATTCACTCTTGAGAAGAGGAGATTAAGGGGGTATATGATCAACATGTACAAATAAATAAGGGGTCCATATAGTGAACTTGGTGTTGATTTATTCACTTTACGGTCAACACAAAGGACAAGGGGGCACTCTTTGCGTCTAGAGGAAAAGAGATTTCACCTCCAAATACAGAAAGGTTTCTTCACAGTAAGAGCTGTGAAAATGTGGAATAGACTCCCTGCAGAGGTGGTTCTGGCCAGCTCAGTAGATTGCTTTAAGAAGGGCCTGGATTCTTTCTTAAATGTACATAATATAACTGGGTACTGACAATTTATAGGTAAAGTTGATCCGGGGAATATCCGATTGCCTCTCGGGGAATCAGGAAGGAATTTTTTCCCCTGCTGCAGCAAATTGGATCATGCTCTGCTGGGGTTTTTTGCCTTCCTCTGGATCAACTGTGGGTATAGAATTGGGTATATGGGATTGTACGATATATATATATATATATATATATATATATATATTTTTTATGGTTGAACTGGATGGACTTGTGTCTTTTTTCAACCTGACTAACTATGTAACTATGTAACCAATTTGTATCAGATTCCTTTAATACTCCTTACTACCGATTCGTATCAGATTCATTACATACATTTTACAACCAATTTGTATCAGATACAGTGCATACTTTCTACCGTTGTCATTCATTGCTTACCCCTATGCCACGTGTTTTAGAACTTACAAATCGTTTGTACATGGTTCTTCTCTTGTTTATTTACTAAACTAAAGTTAATTTCTGTGTGTCATGCACAGCACCACACAGCGCCACACCACGCTCTTCGAATGTGTTGCACACCCACCCCAGTCCAATGACTCTTCCAACTCACTTGGTATTCGTGAGCTGCGTGTCCAAACTTTCAGAGGCTTTCGGTTCTCCGTTCGTGGTTTTTCGTAGGTCAAGTCTTTCTCACACTGTCCCAGGTAGGATTCATACAATTTCTTCATTTCACGCACCATTGTTTGCCAGATACCCAGTGTCACCGAAACCCCGCTACGGAACTTGCGAGTCATTCGTTAAGTCTCCGTATGGAGCCTTATTTTAGCCTTGTTCAAACCACAAACTTGTCGCTCAGTTCGCAAGCACAAACACTGAGCCGTTTTATTGGTTTCATTCGTACATTCTCGTACCTTGTTGTTTCACGTCACGTAGTAGGCCCATTTCACTTAGAAACACACTGTCTATCATTCAGTTATTTTAGTTTGCATTACCCTCTGGTCTGAAACTAGTCGCATAAGCGACTCACCGGTTCGTCCTGGCTAGTTTTGTCATCTCATTTCATGCCATGCTCCACAGTCTGGTTCGTTTTTAGTCACAAATTACGGCACTCTGTCACGGCAAGTCATTTGTTACATTTCACATACCCTTCACTCCGATTCAAATCCAGTCGCATCTGCAACGCACTGACTTGTGTTGGCTCATTCTAGTCATTCCGTCTTATACAATTCCATGCTCCACAGTCCGGTTTGTTGTCAGTCGCAACTGTCGCAACTGCGGCACACCGATTTGTTTTTCTGTCATGGGAATCATTCCATTTGTCTCATACACCCGTCACTTCTTTTTAAACCCATTTGCATCTGTGACACACCAAATTGTATCGACACGTTCTAGTCATTCCGCCTCATGCATTCCATGCTCCACAGTCCGGTTCGTTATCAGTCGCAAATCGCGGCACACTGATTCGTGCCACTGTCATGGCAAACATTTTGTTTGTTACATTTTGCATACCCTTCACTCTGATTTGAATCCAGTTGCATCTGCAACACACCTATTTGTGTCGACTGATGCTAGTCATTCCATCTCATGCATTCCATGCTCCACAGTCCGGTTCATTATCAGATTTGCGGCACACCAATTCGGGCCTCTGTCACGGCAAATCATTTTATTGTTACATTTCACATACCCCGATTCCAATTCAGTCGCATCTGTGATGCACCATTTCGTACCGGCTCGTCCTAATCATTTCATTCCATGCTCCACAGTCCGGTTCGTTGTCTGTCGCTATTGCGACACACCGATTCATGCCTCTGTCATGGCAATCATTTTTACAATTTCATTTATTAATAATAATAATAAATAATAATAATTAAAAAAAATGTGTGTGTATATATATATATATATATATACTGTGAGGGGGTTAACTCAGCAGCGGGTGTGTGTGACCCCTTGGATGGGTTCACCACACAAAAACAGGCACAGCAGACAGTGGTAGGAGAAAACAAAAGGGTGTGGTTTTATTTAAACTATATACAGACAAAAAAATACAGCAAAAACAAAAGAAACAGGAAAATAAATCCTGTTCAACTTGAACGCTCACTACACACATTGGTGTCCCTAACTAACAACTGGGTACAGCCTTGTGCTGTCCCAGTCCCTAGCTCCCTGATTTTTGAAGTTCTTAGCAATAACCACACAGGCTTTGGCTCACCGCACAGAGATCACACTCCCCAGACTATCCACACAGATCTGGTTCCAGGGTGGAGCATCTCCCTTAGCATGCTGGGAGTTCTTGTAGAGGCCCTAACGAGCCCACTTGTTTCAGCTGGGCTCATTAACTCTTCCCCTGCAAGACTCCCAGCACTCCCCCTAGTGGTATAAACTGGCATAAAGCCTGAATCTAGGACATATATATCTCCCATCCTGGATGCAACCTGGTGATTTTACCTGCCTGCTGTTACAATATATATATATATATATATATATATATATATATATATATATTTATATATATATGTTCATTTCGCCCTCATTTCATCCCATATTCCAAGTCACAGTTACGGCACCCCGACTCGTGTCACCATCACTTCAATCTTTCAATGGCCTTTTTTCGAATATTGTCTGTCATGTTCTCCTTAGGTCCGGCAGTCGCTTTGTGTCGGGTCGTTAATGCATTTTCTTTCTTTTATCCCGTCATACGCTCTACTGTTGTAGATGCAATGTCTCACTTTTAAATTCAGTCTACTGTATGGATTGCCATGTCATTGACAGACACCGTTCAGTACTGGCCAGTAGAAGGAGCTGTGAGCTCCGAGCGCGTAGCCTGCGATACTCCCTACCCCATCGTTGATTTCCAGCTCTGCTGTGTGACGTCACCGCCGCTTCCGCGTTCTGGACTGGACAGCTTGAGCTTCCTGTCATGTGACACCGCTGGGAGCCTGTGACACGAATTTCAAACATCCATCACACCATCCGGCTGAGAGACACATCATCAGAGCCTGCAGAGCGGCAACTTCAGACCCCAGGATACTACCATCCCAGATGGACTACATTGCCAAGTGAACCAGTAAGTGGACAGACTACACTTACATGCTTTATCAAGTAGGATTTACACTGTTGGCGCCTCCACCCTCCTCTTTTTCTGTATACTTCTTCTGACAGAGGTAATGGACACCCTCTGAGGGTGGCTGCCTTCTTTTGTTTTTATACCAACAGACTATTTTAGAAGTGCTATTATTGCCACCATTATATCTGTTTTTTAAGGCATCACACTGCTAGGAGCGCCGGAATTCTCCCCCTTTCTATAACTGTGTAGACGTCACCTGGCTTGCTTCCAAGATAGTTTCATTCTCCACCTCCCAGTATCCAAAACCCAGCAATATGACCCCGAGTGTTGACATCCATCTTTTCAAGACAAACAACGGTAAATAACACTAAACCAATAAAGAGCGTTCAACCCTAGCTGAATGTTTTTTCCCCCTTTTTTGGTATACCGACCAGCAGACCAGGGCACACTTCAGGTCCATTTCATGATGTAAGTCTTATGGCGCGTTCATGTGGTTCACATCCATCCCGGATGTAGGGCTTCGACCATAAATGTGCTTATTTCAAATTTCATGACTGAGGTTTACAACCACTTTAATTACATTGCCCTAAGGACCTCAGAAATTACCCCGTAATGGGTAATTCCACCTTATCTTTATAGACAAAAACTGAGGATTAAGCAGTGCAAGCTAAAATGACAACACCATGACTATAAGACCATTTTACAGGAAAGTAATCAGATTTTGATAATTATTATTATTATAACAAGGCTGCTAAGTCATATAGATGATGTGCATAGAGAATAACATATCTAAACAAAACAACAATGCTTTCTGATGTAGTAGGTGATATCTACATCTTAACCCTTTCACTGCTGCCATCAGTGGTTACAGTGGTTGCAGTTCTGGTATGTAAACAAACTCCTGGGTGCTCATTTACTAGCTACCAGCAATGTATTAAAGGGTATTCAAGGTGGCTAAATTCTACATCTGCATGAAGGTGCTACCCTCCTGCTGCCCTTCCTCACCATGTGTCACATGCTTATTTATTTGTCTTGGGTGCCTGGAACCTCCATGGTGAGTGAATAGAGAGTGGAGAGTGGTGGGGGATTTATTATATCCCCTGCTAAGTGTAAACTCAGAAGCTCTCAGCTCTAAGCATTTCCGGGTTCAGAGCTGTCAAATATTGACCATTTTGGGCAGGAAAAAAGGTTACTAAGCACAGTGTGTGTTTGTGCAGAGTGTAGAGGTGCCATTAGGGGTCTAATAGACCCCTGATATCTATTTAAACGCAACCTGTTAACTTCACTATGTTATCATATCAGAGGCCTACCGGCCCCCTCGTGAAAGCAATAAAGTTAAAGAAAAGATGTTTGTAGGATTACAATTAAAGAAATAGTGAGCAAACACTCCAATATGTTTTTTAAAGCTGCCCGCACCCACACACCTACATACTCAAGCAAGCAGGCACCTCAATTGTGAAACACATATTAACCTCCCTGGTGGTATGATTCTGTCAGATTTTAGGTGCTGAAAGCGGTACAATTATTTTGCATGGAATTTGGCGTTTTATTTGTAGGCCTGCAATTCTTAGGAATAACTCATTTAAATCTGTCCAAACCAGAGTCTAGTAGACATCCCGGGTATGATAAAGTTTGAAACACAAAATCATAAATTATAATAATAAATAACTATAAAAAATTATAACAAATAATAATATAATAATGGCGCATGCGTACTAAGCACCACGCTTCCCGGCGGCACCATTACAGAGTTGGTTGTGCTCGCAGTGTAGTTCGGAGCTGCGCCTTCTGTATATTCCCGGTACCTATCCTGTTTACAACATATACGGAGATACGGTCCCAGCTGGGAGAGCCTACATCCATCCCTCCACATTTGAGCTTGCAGTCCCTTTGAAGATCCTGGTTCACCTGGTTCACCTGATACATACCAAGCCTCAAAGTTTGGTTGATCTGGTAAGGAGATTACTCGTAAGGTGGTGGATCACATCAGGGTTGCTTGGGGTGTCTCTGTTTATCACCTTTCTAAGGCCTGTTATCAGTGCAGTCTGGTAAGGAGACTAACTGTGTGGTGGTGGTTCACTTATGATAGTTTCCTTCACTGGGTGTTGTCCTTAAGTATTGATCCGATCACAAATTGTGGCAGGATCACGCTATGTTTTTTTCTTTTTCTTTTTTTCCTTTGGGCTGTTTGTTTATACATACCGTGGAGTAATCTTTCCATCGTTTGGAAAAGTTAGTACTGTGGTGCTAACCAAAGGCCCTGGCTGGGTTGTAGCCATCTGCCTTATTGGCTTACTTCTCTGGTAAGCATGCATTTCATAAGGTTTATTCAGTACCAATGAAGTCTTTGTGATTCCATATACCAGCCTGCCATATTGGACTCAAATTATTATTGTGGACTTATTAGCGCGATTTTCTTTTTCAATAATATAATAATAAAAATTATTCAATAATGTAATCAAATCAAAAACACTGAAATTTTCTCAGTTGCAGAATTGTCGCTGTCATTAGATTTAGTGTTTGATGACGAATTTCCCCACAAATCGCTATCGCTCAATTCTGCAAGTGATTCTAATTTATTATCCCTAATTTCTAGCTGGTCAAAAAACACTTTTGACATAAAGGGACACTTTTTTGTTGCTATGGACAATCTCCAAATTCCAGGCAGAAAAAAACGGTATTTATAATATAAAAGTGCATGCAGGGCACTGGACAGACCACTAGGGACAAAGGGGATGTGTAATTTTTTTATACAGTACTGTAATCTGTAAGATTACAGTAAACTGTATGTGTATTGTGTTTTTACTTTTTTGAATTTGGCGCCGATCTCTGCCCCCGTGCGCCGCAACATCGCAGGGAACGGAGCTCGGTGGCACTCGGGCACTGTGTGAATCGAGCGAGGAGACAGCTCGCACACACAGCGGGAAGACATCGCAGGATCCAAGGAACAAGGTAAGTAACTCTCCCTGTATCCTGCGATGCAGCCCGAGTCTGGCTCGGGGTTACCGCTAATGGTACTGAAATCTTACCCCGAGCCAGACTCGGGAATACCGCCAGGGAGGTTAAGTATTACCACATGCGCCAGAGTGATAGAAATAATTATAGGCACATTACTCTAAACTGATGTGCTGTAAAGGCTTTTAAAGCATCACCTAATCTGGGTTCTGTCACTTTTTGCTGCTTCCTGGGCACATTCAATTTTGTGGCTTGACATATTTGGTATCTAGTTAGCCAACACAGTCTCAACTTTTATATTTTTCCCAAAAACTGGGGACTAAAATTTATTTGAGTGGATTTTTTACTGAAAATTAAGATTTTATAGAAAATATAAATATTATGTGAGACAAAAACTTGATTTGATTTTTAAATTGTGTTTCAATGCACAAAATATGCATTTTAGTATGCTACAATATGCTGTCCAGTTCTGGGCACCAGTCCTCAGGAAGGATGTACTGGAAATGGAGCAAGTACAAAGAAGGGCAACAAGCTAAAGGGTGCGGAGGATGTTAGTTATGAGGAAAGGTTGCGAGCACTGAACTTATTCTCTCTGGAGAAGAGATGCTTGAGAGGGGATATGATTTCAATTTACAAATACTGGTGACCACACAATAGGGATAAAACTTTTTTGCGGAAGGGAGTTTAATAAGACACGTGGCCACTCATTAAAATTTGCGGAAAAAAGGTTTAACCTTAAACTACGTAGAGGGTTCTTTACTGTAAGAGCGGCAAAGATGTGAAATTCCCTTCCACAGGTGGTTGTTTCAGCAGGGAGCATTGATAGTTTAAAAAAACGATTAGATAAGCACCTGAACGACCACAACATACAGGGATATTCTATGTAATATTGACATATAATCATACACATAGGTTGGACTTGATGGACATGTGTCTTTTTTCAACCTCACCTTCTATGTAACTATGTGCAAAATAAAAAAAATAGGTTCCGTCAGTGAAAGTGCTAAGTGAAGATAATTAGGGGGGTATACCAGATCTGATATGGTCTCTCACTAGATCTTATACCATAAAAAAATGCTAAATTCTACAAATTTCATTGCAGGTATTCCTACAAAAATCTAGTTGAGTTGGGAAGTATTATGTTTCTTATCATGGCACCAAAATTGTAGTTAATGGTTATGCTCTAACTTTCTTTGAATGTTTATCATTATAAATACTATAAGTAATTGATGTAAATCATAACTGCAGCAAATCTGTTTGCCTAGTTCAGGCCTAGGGTTCTTCATGATATGATGAAAGTGCAGTGCTTGATTTTCAGGCTCATACCCAACAAGGGAGTATATTAGGAAGCATACTACTTCTCTAGTTGGGCATTTGTGTCACAGAAAGAAAAATATTCTGTAATTTAAAATATTATTATTATACAGGATTTATATAGCACCAACGCAGCGCTTTACAATTAGAGTTGAGCGGACACCTGGATGTTCGGGTTCGACGGGTTCGGCCGAACTTCGGAAAAAAGTTCGGGTTCTGGACCGAACTTTAACCCGAACCCGAACCCGAACCCAAACTCCATTGAAGTCAATGGGGACCCGGACTTCTAAGGACTAAAAAGGCTCTAAAAAAGTAATGGAAAGGGCTAGAGGGCTGCAAATGGCAGCAACATGTTGTTAAGAGCATGGCAAGTGCTCTGCAAACAAATGTGGATAGGGAAATAACTTAAAATAACATAAAAAAAAAAAAAATATGCTGGAGGCCCCCTTTTCAGCAGAAGAGGTACGGGAAGTCATTTTGAACCTCAGAAACTCAACGACACGATGCCACACATATGGTGGGAATGCCCCAGAATACGCCCTTTCTGGAATAAATTATTCAATTTAATGGATAAGCTAGTGGGAAAATAAAATACTTTGAAATAAAAATGTAGCGGGGTGCTAAATTTAAGGTAAGTGTTTGAGTGGTAAATAGGCTCAAACACCCTAATTCTGTAGGATTCATGGACCATTTTGTCCTCGGGGGACAGTATTGGTGTGCAGTTCCCTGCGGCCTACAGGTGGCGCTGCCATGGTAGGCTAGGGTTTAACCGCCGATACAGTGCTGTGCCTTTTGTGTCCCCTCTTGGCAGTAGTACAGCGGGGCGGGGAACCTGCTGTGCATGCCGGGAGAGCATATAAAAGGGGCAGACCTTTAAACTGGGGCCTGATGTCCAGTGGGGTCCACTCCCAGGTGCCTTCGGCCTGGGTGCATGTGTTCCTGTTCCACCTCGGGTACCTTTAGCCCGGGGTGAGGTACTATCCTGGAGTTCCTGCTGCCCTGGGTATGGAGGCCTAGGTGCGGGAGTAAAGCCTGGAGTCCAGAGCCTTCGTCTGGAGTCCGCTAAGGGTCGAGGAGTCTTAGGGTGCCGCCTCGTGTAGGGGACCATGTTCCAGGGAAGGGAGGATCATTCTGATGGACCGATGCGGGAGTCACGGTGAAGGAAGGGTCTGTTGACTCCCTGGAGAGATGTCTTCCCCTTGATATGGGCTAGGTTCGTAGAAGGAGAAGCTCAAGGTCATCTTGACTGTATCAGAGGCCTTATTCACCCGGCCCGTGGAAGACCACAACACACTCACAGTACGTAACCGCTGAATCGCACAGCTACAGAACTGCAGAAAATGCTATTAAAAAAAAATGTTGTTTTTTTAGTATAGCACAGTAGAAGAAAACTATTTAGAAATTGTTTATTTCACACACCTCCACATATGTATAACACACTGCAAAATATTTTTTGTGGCCCTAAATGGCGTTTTTTGGAAGACCACAATACACCCACAGTACGTAACCGCTGAATCGCACAGCTACAGAACTGCAGAAAATGCTATTAACCACTTAACAACCACCTGCCGACAAATAACGTCGACAAGGTGGTTGCTTAACTCTGGGAGGACGTTATATAATGTCCTCCCAGAATCGCGCTCCCGCGCGCCCCCTGGGGCGCGCACACGGGAAACTCCGTGACCGCCGGGTCCTCTGGACCCGGCGGATCACGAATCGCGGTAAATCGCCGCCGATAGCGGCCGTTTACCACGTGATCGCTCCGTCAAATGACGGAGCAATCACTTGTAAACAGACCGGCGTCATTTGATGACGCCGGTTCCTCCCTCCCCTCTCTGTACCGATCGGTACAGTGTGAGAGGAGAGGGGAGGGAGCGGATGGCAGCAGCAGCTCTGTGGGCTGGATCTGTGACAATTGCAGTCACAGATCCAGCCATCCATCCATCCCTGCTCAGCCATCCCTGGTGCAATACCCTGCCAATACTCTGCAATACACCCTGCCAATACTCTGCAAAATACCCTGCCAATACTCTGCAAAATACTCTGCAATACCCTGGTGCAATACTCTGCAATACCCTGGTGCAATACTCTGCAATACCCTGCAAAATACTCTGCAATACCCTGCAAAATACTCTGCAATACTCTGCAATACCCTGCGCAATACTCTGCAATACCCTGCGCAATACTCTGCAATACCCTGCGCAATACTCTGCAATACCCTGCGCAATACTCTGCAATACCCTGCAAAATACTCTGCAATACCCTGCAAAATACTCTGCAATACCCTGCAAAATACCCTGCGCAATACTCTGCAAAATACCCTGCGCAATACTCTGCAAAATACTCTGCAATACCCTGCGCAATACTCTGCAATACCCTGCGCAATACTCTGCAATACCCTGCGCAATACTCTGCAATACCCTGCGCAATACTCTGCAATACCCTGCGCAATACTCTGCAATACCCTGCGCAATACTCTGCAATACCCTGCGCAATACTCTGCAATACCCTGTGCAATACTCTGCAATACCCTGTGCAATACTCTGCAATACCCTGTGCAATACTCTGCAATACCCTGCACAATACTCTGCAATACCCTGCACAATACTCTGCAATACCCTGCAAAATACTCTGCAATACCCTGCACAATACTCTGCAATACCCTGCAATACCCTGTGCAATACCCCGTGCAATACCCTGCCATACTCCGCAATACCCTGCCATAGTCCGCAATACTCTGCAATGCCCTGCAATGCCCGGCAATACTCCGCAATGCCCACTTCCCGCCCGCCGGCCGTCATATGACGTCCTTGACTTTGTACGGGGATATCTGAATGATGGGTGCAGCTACAGGGATCATTCAGATATCAGCTTTTTCAGCCGGCGATTCCCTACACCATAAGAACAATCATAGCGGCTGTTCCGCTGCTTGATCATTCTTACGGGAGGTGAGAGGGGATGTCCCCCCCCCGCCGCCCTCCGGTGCTTCTACCGACTCACCGCTACGATCAAAGCCAGGATTGTTTTTTTTTTTGTTTTTTTTCAGGCTTCCCAGCCTAGAGGTGAGATGTGGGGTCTTATTGACCCCATATCTCACTGTAAAGAGGACCTGTCATGCCATATTCCTATTACAAGGGATGTTTACGTTCCTTGTAATAGGTATAAAAGTGATCAAAAAAATTTTTGGGGCGGAAAAACATGTCAAACTAAAATAAATAAAGTAAAATGAACAATAAAAATATATATATTTTTTTAAAGCGCCCCTGTCCCCGTGAGCTCGCATACAGAAGCGAACGCATACGTAAGTCCCGCCCACATATGAAAACGGTTTTCAAACCACACATGTGAGGTATCTCTGCGAACGTTAGAGCGAGAGCAATCATTTTGGCCCTAGACCTCCTCTGTAACTAAAATCATGTAACCAGTAAAAATATTTAAAGCGTCGCCTATGGGGATTTTTTTAAGTAGCGAAGTTTGGCGCCATTCCACGAGTGTGTGCAATTTTTAAGGGTGACATGTTAGGTATCTATTTACTCGGCGTAACTTCATCTTTCACATTATGCAAAAACATTGGGCTAACTTTACTGTTTTTTTTTTTAAGCACAAAACATTTTTTTTCCGTAAAAAACGCGTTAAAAAATTGCTGCGCAAATATCGTGCGAGATAAAAAGTTGCAACAACCACCATTATATTCTCTAAGGTCTTTGCTAAAAAAACATATATATATAATGTTTTGGGGTTCTATGTAATTTTCTAGCAAATAAATGATGATTTTTACATGTAGGAGAGAAATGTCAGAATTGGCCTGGGTGCTCCAGAACGCCTGAAGGTGCTCCCTGCATGTTGGGCCTCTCTATGTGGCCACGCTGTGTAAAAGTCTCACACATGTGGTATCCCCATACTCGGGAGGAATAGCAGAATGTGTTTTGGGGTGTAATTTGTGGAATGCATATGCTGTGTGTGAGAAATAACCTGCTAATATGACAATTTTGTGAAAAAAAAAAAGAGAAAAAAAAAATCTTGATTTTGCAAAGAATTGTGGGAAAAAATGACAACTTCAAAAAACTCACAATGCCTCTTTCTGAATACCTTGGAATGTCTTCTTTCCAAAAAGGGGTCATTTGGGGGGTATTTGTACTTTTCTGGCATGTTAGGGTCTCAAGAAATCAGATCGGCCGTCAGTACTTCAGGTGTGATCAATTTTCAGATATTGGCACCATAGCTTGTGGACTCTATAACTTTCACAAAGACCAAATAATATCCACCAATTTGTACTTATTTTTACCAAAGATATGTAGCAGTATAAATTTTGGCCAAAATTTATGAAGAAAAAATAGTAATTTGCAAAATTTTATAACAGAAACGAAAAAAAAATCATTTTTTTTACAAAATTTTCAGTCTTTTTTCTCTTATAGCGCAAAAAATAAAAAACCCAAACAGTGATTAAATACCACCAAAAGAAAGCTCTATTTGTGTGAAAAAAAGGACAAAAAATTCATATGGGTACAGTGTTGTATGACTGAGTAATTGTCATTCAAAATGTGAGAGCACCGAAAGCTGAAAATTGGTCTGGTTATTAAGGGGGTTTAAGTGCCCAGTGGTCAAGTGGTTAAAAAAAAATGTTTTTTTTTTAGTATAGCACAGTAGAAGACAAATATATAGAAATGGTTTATTTCACACACCTCCACATATGTATAACACACTACAAAATATTTTTTTGCAAGCGTACATTAACCACTTAAGCCCCGGACCATTTGGTAGCTAAAGGACCAAAGGTGATTTCAGAATTTTGCACTGCGCTGCTTTAACTGTAAATTGTGCGGACATACAATGTTGTACCGAAACAAAATTTGCGTCCTTTTCTTCCCACAAATAGAGCTTTCTTTTAATGGTATTTGATTGCCTCTGCAATTTATTTTTTGCGATATAAACGGAAAAAGACCGAAAATTTAGAAAAAAAATGATATTTTCTACTTTTTGTTATAAGAAAAATCGAATAATCTCAATTTTAGTCATACATTTAGGCCAAAATGTATTCAGCCACATGTCTTTAGTAAAAAAAATGTCAATAAGCGTATATTTATTGGTTTGCGCAAAAGTTATAGCGTTTACAAACTAGGGTGCATTTTCTGGAATTTACACAGCTTTAAATTTATGACTGCCTATCTCATTTCTTAAGGTGCTAAAATGGCAGGCCAGTACAAAACCCCCCCAAATGACCCCATTTTGGAAAGTAGACACCCCAAGGAAATTGCTGAGAGGCATGTTGAGCCCATTGAATATTTTTATTTTTTTGTCCCAAGTGATTGAATAATGACAAAAAATAATAAAAAATTACAAAAAGTTGTCACTAAATGATATATTGCTCACAGATGCCATGGTTATATGTGGAATTGCACCCCAAAATACATTCTGCTGCTTCTCCTGAGTACGGGGATACCACATGTGTGGGACTTTTTAGGAGCCTAGCCACGTACGGGACCACGGAAACCAAGCACCGCCTTCAGGATTTCTAAGGGCGCAAATTTTTTGATTTCACTCCTCACTACCTATCACAGTTTTGAAGGCCATAAAATGCCAAAATAGCACAAAACCCCCCCAAATGACCCCATTTTAGAAAGTAGACACCCCAAGGAAATTGCTGAGAGGCCTGTTGAGCCCATTGAATATTTTTTTTTGTCCCAAGTGATTGAATAATGACAAAAAAAAAAAATTACAAAAAGTTGTCACTAAATGATATATTGCTCACACATGCCATGGTTATATGTGGAATTGCTCCCCAAAATACATTTTGCTACTTCTCCTGAGTACGGGGATACCACATGTGTGGGACTTTTTAGGAGCCTAGCCGCGTACGGGACCCCAAAATCCAAGCACCGCCTTCAGGATTTCTAGGCACAAATTTTTGATTTGACTCCTCACTACCTATCACAGTTTTGAAGGCCATAAAATGCCAAAATAGCACAAAACCCCCCCAAATGACCCCATTTTGGAAAGTAGACACCCCAAGCTGTTTGCTGAGAGGCATGGTGAGTATTTTACAGCTCTCATTTGTCTTTGAAAATTAAGAAAGACATTTTTTTATTTTTTTTTTCAATTTTCAAAACTTTGTGACAAAAAGTGAGATCTGCATACTCAGGAGAAGCAACAGAATGTATTTTAGGGTGTAATTCCACATATGCCCATGGCATGTTTGAGCAATATATCATTTAGTGACAACTTTGTGCAAAAAAAAAATATATATATTTTTTCCGCAACTTGTGTCAACATATAAAATATTCCATGGACTCGACATGCCTCTCAGTATATAGCTTGGGGGGTCTACTTTCCAAAATGGGGTCATTTGGGGGGGTTTTGAACTGTTCTGGCATTTTATACACAACATTAGGAAGCTTACATCCACTCTTCTAACCACTTGAAGACAAAGCCCTTTTTGACACTTTTTGTTTACATGAAAACATATTTTTTTTGCAAGAAAATTATGTTGAACCCCCAAACATTATATATATTTTTAAAGCAAAGGCCCTACAGAATAAAATGGTGGGTGTTGCATTTTTTTTTTCTACACAGTATTTGCGCAGCGATTTTTCAAATGAATTTTTGGGGGAAAAAATACACTTTTTTTAATTTTAATGCACTAAAACACACTATATTGCCCAAATGTTTGATGAAATAAAAAAGATGATCTTAGGCCGAGTACATAGATACCAAACACGACATGCTTTAAAGTTTTGCACAAACGTGCATTGGCGACAAACTACATTCATTTTTAAAAGCCTTTAAAAGCCTTTACAGGTTACCCCGTTAGATTTACAGAGGAGGTCTACTGCTAAAATTACTGCCCTTGATCTGACCTTCGCGGTGATACCTCGCATGGTGCAATTGCTGTTTACATATGACGCCAGACCGACGCTTGCATTTGCCATTGGGCAAGAGCAGGGCAGGACAGGGGTGCTTTTTTTTTTTTTTTTTTTTTTATTAATTTTGCTTTTTTATTTTATTTTTAAATTGTTCCTTCCATATTTTTTTTTAATCATTTTTATTGTTATCTCAGGGAATGTAAATATCCCCTATGATAGCAATAGGTAGTGACAGGTACTCTTTTTTTGAAAAAACTGGGGTCTAGACCCTAGATCTTTCCTCTGCCCTCAAAGCATCTGACCACACCAAGATCAGTGTGATAAAATGCTTTCCCAATTTCCCAATGGCGCTTTTTATATCCGGGGGGGTACATTCCCTCCCACTGCTTGTAAAAGCAGTCCAGAGGCTAATTAGCCACTAGGATTGCTTTTACATGAAAGCCGGTCGCTGGCTGAAAAGAATGATACCAAGATGATACCTAAACCCGCAGGCATCAATCTGGTATAACCATTCAAAGTCCAGCAACATACCAGTATGTTGCTGGTCCTTGTTGGACATGTATTGTAATCTTTTTTTTTCATGCAGCGAGTTGGCTGAATGAAAAAAGAGATTGATCGGGTGGGTATGCCCACCATTAGAACACCGCCCTTTATCCACCCACTTCTAATGATGGGCATACATGCACCATTTATATATGCCGAAGCATGGGGGCATCCTCCCGCAAAAAAGTTATGCTGCACACACATGGTCTGACTTTTCCACGGGCAAGCCTCCGTCGGAATTTCGACCGTATGTACATGGCATTAGGAGCAAAATCACTCCTCCGCTCCTGCTGCCCCAATGCTTTGGCATATTTGCTTTTTTTTTTAACTGTGGTGGTGAAATCACCTCCTACAGCACTGGAGTCGCAGGGATCAGGCCTGTCTCTGCGAACGCTGCAGTTATGTGTGTTGTGTTTTGCAAGTGACAGTGATCGATCGATACTGCACTTAGGTGGCCTGGGCTGGACGGAGGGGCAAAACGCAGGTGCTAGCAGGTATCTGGGCTGATCCCGCTAACACTGCGTTTTTGGGAACCCTAAACTGCTGGGGACGCTAGTATAGATCTGATCAGATCAGATATTGATCTGTTCAGATACTATACCACTAAGGGAGGTGTATGCTTCACGCGTGGGTGTTAGCGTTACTGGCACTAACCTGACGCTGCCTGGGGTGTGACGCAGACCCTCTCTGACACTAAAACCTAATTGATATCACCCGCCGGGCGATCAGGGGGTTAAACCTTTATTGGGTTATATACGGCGGGTGCCCTGACACTATAAAAAGCAAACTAACTAACCAGCGTCACCCGTAACACTTATATGAAAAAAGAAAATTACCGCTCAGATGTACCTGATTGATTTTTCCACTTCTATCCCAAGCCACGGGTGCAGGCAATGCATATAATGATGCGAAAAATGGAAGGAAACTATTGGACAGCCGCACTCCAAAAACAATTCCTTTATTGGAAAATCACGGAAATCCAAACCACAGCAAAGAATGAGAGCAGACAAGCTGATGCGTTTCGCACTGTAATTTCAGTGCTTACTCATAGCGTCAGCTTGTCTGCTCTCATTCTTTGCTGTGGTTTGGATTTCCGTGATTTTCCAATAAAGGAATTGTTTTTGGAGTGCGGATGTCCAATAGTTTCCTTCCATTTTTCGTAACACTTATATGATGATCACTGGTGAAAGGGTTAACTAGGGGCAATTAGGGGGTTAAAACCTTTATTAGATAATATATGGGGGTACCTGACGCTATAAAAACCTGCGGCGAACCTAAAAAAAAAATACTGGCTACCGATCTGCATCACCGACGCTAAGACAGCGATCAGAAAAATGATCGCTTAGCGACAGTGGTGATAGGGGGTGAAAGGGTTACCTGGGGGGTGATCAAGGGGGTTAAACCTTTATTAGATAATTTATGGGGGTACCTGACGCTATAAAAACCTGCGGCGAACCTAAAAAAAATTACTGGCTACCGATCTGCATCACCGACGCTAAGACAGCCATCAGAAAAATGATCGCTTAGCGACAGTGGTGATAGGGGGTGAAAGGGTTACCTGGGGGGCAATCAAGGGGGTTAAACCTTTATTAGATAATTTATGGGGGTACCTGACGCTATAAAAACCTGCGGGGAACCTAAAAAAAAAATACTGGCTACCGATCTGCATCACCGACGCTAAGACAGCGATCAGAAAAATGATCGCTTAGCGACAGTGGTGATAGGGGGTGAAAGGGTTACCTGGGGGGCGATCAAGGGGGTTAAACCTTTATTAGATAATTTATGGGGGTACCTAAAGCTATAAAAACCTGCGGCGAACCTAAAAAAAATTACTGGCTACCGATCTGCATCACCGATGCTAAGACAGCGATCAGAAAAATGATCGCTCAGTGACAGTGGTGATAGGGGGTGAAAGGGTTACCTGGCGGGCGATCAAGGGGGTTAAACCTTTATTAGATCATTTATGGGGGTACCTGACGCTATAAAAACCTGCGGCGAACCTAAAAAAAAAATACTGGCTACCGATCTGCATCACCGACGCTAAGACAGCGATCAGAAAAATTATCGCTTAGCGACAGTGGTGATAGGGGGTGAAAGGGTTACCTGGGGGGCGATAAAGGGGGTTAAACCTTTATTAGATAATTTATGGGGGTACCCGACGCTATAAAAACCTGCGGCGAACCTAAAAAAAATTACTGGCTACCGATCTGCATCACCGACGCTAAGACAGCGATCAGAAAAATGATCGCTTAGCGACGGCGGTGCTAGGGGGTGAAAGGGTTATCTGGGGGTGATCAAGGGGTTAAACCTTTATTGGGGGGGTAGGGGGCTACACTGGACCTAAAACTAAACTGTAGTGACACTTTTACAGTCACAAATGTCCCTGATTGCAGTGATCAGTAAATAAATGGTCACTGCAATCAGTGACACTGTGACTGGGGGCTGGGGGGTGATCTGGGGGGGCCTGGGGGGGCGATTTATGTGCCTATGTGTGCTGGTGTTAGTGTAGTGTTTGTGCACTAACCTTGATGTCTTCTCTTGTACGGCGTTCGGTATATGTGAGCGCCGCACAAGAGATGACATCACTTCCTCCTGCTTCCTCTGCCTGTGTTTACATTACACAGGCAGAGGGGGCATTCTCATTCGCCGGGAGCGATCTTGGGGGGGTGGCCGGAATCGAACGGCCGCCCCCCCATCTCGGATCGGTCCCAGACGAATTCCGATCGCTCACTGTACAGAAGGGGGGTCCGATTGGACCCCCCAACTGTACAAAGGCAATCACGTACACTCTACGTGATTGTGCCTGTCGGTGCCATTGTGCCGATGTATATATACAGTGAGCGGTCGTTAAGTGGTTAAAGTGCAAATAATTTTTTTTGCCCTCAACGGGTCTTTTTTTGCACGAGCAAAATAAAATGGAATTTTTTAATTTTTTTTGCCCTTAATGGATCTTTTGGAAAAGAGCACAATAAAGTGCCTTTTTTTTTGTCCTAAATGGATCTTTTTCCAAGAGCAGAATACACCCACAGTATGGAAACGGTGTATCTCTCAACGTAATATATGCAGTGCTGGTGCACTGAGCTTGCAGATAAAAGGTAGATTTTCTCTGACACTGGGCTCATAGCAGTGTAAAAAGACTGCACTGCAACACAAACAGGTAAACCTATGCAGATCGCTGAGTTATATCTCTGAATCTGGACTCCTATTCCTATATAATATATCTCTCTCCCTAAAAGCAAAAAACAGGAACCTGGCCCTACACTACACTGTCTCTCTATCTTTTCCCTCAGATTCCAGAATCAGGACTAACTCATGTATTTTTCTATCTCTCCCTAAAAGCAGCAGCAGCAGACAAGATCCTCTCCCTATCTATTCTGAAGCAGAGTGACGTGTGTGCTGTGTGCCTCTAGCTTATATAGAAGCTGGGTCACATGTTGCACTGACCAATCACAGCCATGCCATTAGTAGGCATGGCTATGATGGCTTCTAAGGGCACATCAGCTAATCAAAAGGTGATTGGCTGGCCCCTGAAGCATTTCTAACTGCGTAATTAGATTGCTGAATCCGAACCCGGACTTTTGCGCAAAGTCCGGGTTCGGGAAAAAGCTAAAGTTCGGTACGGACCCGAACTTTACAGTTCGGGTTCGCTCAACACTATTTACAATATAAAGGGTAACAGTACAATTACAATACAGTTCAATACAGAAGAAGTATTTAATTTGTGCCTATGGAGGAGATTTACTAAAACTGGTGCACACAGAATCTGTTGCAGCTGTGCAGAGTAACCAAATCAATCACCTTCTAGTTTTTTTTGTCAAAGCTTAATCGAACAAGCTGAAGTTAGAAGCTAATTGGTTACTATGCACAACAGCTGCAGCAGATTTTGTGTACACCAGTTTTAGTAAATCTTTGTGTGTCTGTTTACACTACCACAGCCAGAAGTTGCCCTATTGAAGCCATAGCTCCCATTAGACATGTGCAATTTGTTTCATTCCAAATTAGTTTTTTAACACATTTGACAAAATATCAGAATTAACCACTTAAGCCCCGGACCATTTGGTAGCTAAAGGACCAGAGGTGAATTCAGAATTTTGCTTTGCGCTGCTTTAACTTTAAATTGTGCGGACATGCAATGTTGTACCCAAACGAAATTTGCGTCCTTTTCTTCCCACAAATAGAGCTTTCTTTTAATGGTATTTGATTGCCTCTGCGATTTTTATTTTTTGCGATATAAACGGAAAAAGACCGAAAATTTTGAAAAAAAATGATATTTTCTACTTTTTGTTATAAGAAAAATCGAATAAACTCAATTTTAGTCATACATTTAGGCCAAAATGTATTCAGCCACATGTCTTTAGTAAAAAAAATGTCAATAAGCGTATATTTATCGGTTTGCGCAAAAGTTATAGCGTTTACAAACTAGGGTACATTTTCTGGAATTTACACAGCTTTTAATTTATGACTGCCTATCTCATTTCTTGAGGTGCTAAAATGACAGGGCAGTACAAAACCCCCCCAAATGACCCCATTTTAGAAAGTAGACACCCCAAGGAAATTGCTGAGAGGCATGTTGAGCCCATTGAATATTTTTTTTTTGTCCCAAGTGATTGAATAATGACAAAAAAAAAAAAAAAATTACAAAAAGTTGTAACTAAATGATATATTGCTCACACATGCCATGGTTATATGTGGAATTGCACCCCAAAATACATTCTGCTGCTTCTCCTGAGTACGGGGATACCACATGTGTGGGACTTTTTAGGAGCCTAGCCACGTACGGGACCCCGGAAACCAAGCACCACCTTCAGGATTTCTAAGGGCGTAAATTTTTGATTTCACTCCTCACTACCTATCACAGTTTTGAAGGCCATAAAATGCCAAAATAGCACAAAACCCCCCCAAATGACCCCATTTTAGAAAGTAGACACCCCAAGGAAATTGCTGAGAGGCCTGTTGAGCCCATTGAATATTTTTTTTGTCCCAAGTGATTGAATAATGACAAAAAAAAAAAATTAAAAAAGTTGTCACTAAATGATATATTGCTCACACATGCCATGGTTATATGTGGAATTGCACCCCAAAATACATTCTGCTGCTTCTCCTGAGTACGGGGATACCACATGTGTGGGACTTTTTAGGAGCCTAGCCACGTACGGGACCCCGGAAACCAAGCACCGCCTCCAGGATTTCTAAGGGCGCAAATTTTTGATTTCACTCCTCACTACCTATCACAGTTTTGAAGGCCATAAAATGCCAAAATAGCACAAACCCCCCCCCAAATGACCCCATTTTGGAAAGTAGACACCCCAAGCTGTTTGCTGAAAGGCATGGTGAGTATTTTACAGCTCTCATTTGTTTTTGAAAATGAAGAAAGAACATTTTTTTTTCTTTTTTTTTTCAATTTTCAAAACTCTGTGACAAAAAGCGAGATCTGCAAAATACTCACAATACCTCTCAGCAAATAGCTTGGGGTGTCTACTTTCCAAAATGGGGTCATTTGGGGGGGTTTTGTGCCATCTGGGCATTCCATGGCCTCCGAAACTGTGATAGGCAGTGAGAAGTGAAATCAAAAATTGACACCCTTAGAAAGCCTGAAGGCGGGGCTTGGTTTTTGGGGTCCCGTACGCGGCTAGGCTCCCAAAAAGTCTCACACATGTGGTATCCCCGTACTCAGGAGAAGCAACAGAATGTATTTTAGGGTGTAATTCCACATATGCCCATGGCATGTTTGAGCAATATATCATTTAGTGACAACTTTGTGCAAAAAAAAAAAAAATTGTCTTTTTTCCGCAACTTGTGTCAACATATAAAATATTCCATGGACTCGACATGCCTCTCAGTATATAGCTTGGGGTGTCTACTTTCCAAAATGGGGTCATTTGGGGGGGTTTTGAACTGTTCTGGCATTTTATACACAACATTAGGAAGCTTACATCCACTCTTCTAACCACTTGAAGACAAAGCCCTTTTTGACACTTTTTGTTTACATGAAAACATATTTTTTTTGCAAGAAAATTATGTTGAACCCCCAAACATTATATATATTTTTAAAGCAAAGGCCCTACAGAATAAAATGGTGGGTGTTGCATTTTTTTTTTCTACACAGTATTTGCGCAGCGATTTTTCAAACGCATTTTTTTGGGAAAAAATACACTTTTTTTAATTTTAATGCACTAAAACACACTATATTGCCCAAATGTTTGATGAAATAAAAAAGATGATCTTAGGCCGAGTACATAGATACCAAACACGACATGCTTTAAAATTTCGCACAAACGCGCATTGGCGACAAACTACATACATTTTTAAAAGCCTTTAAAAGCATTTACAGGTTACCCCGTTAGATTTACAGAGGAGGTCTACTGCTAAAATTACTGCACTCGATCGGACCTTCACGGTGATACCTCACATGCATGGTGCAATTGCTGTTTACATATGACGCCAGACCGACGCTTGCGTTCGCCATTGGCAAGAGCAGGGCAGGACAGGGGTGCTTTTTTTTTTTTTTTTTTATTAATTTTGCTTTTTTATTTTATTTTTAAACTGTTGCTTCCATATTTATTTATTTTTATCACTTTTATTGTTATCTCAGGGAATGTAAATATCCCCTATGATAGCAATAGGTAATGACAGGTACTCTTTTTTGAAAAAACTGGGGTCTATTGGACCCTAGATCTTTCCTCTGCCCTCAAAGCATCTGACCACACCAAGATCGGTGTGATAAAATGCTTTCCCAATTTCCCAATGGCGCTTTTTATATCCGGGGGGGGGGGACATTCCCTCCCACTGCTTGTAAAAGCAGTCCAGAGGCTAATTAGCCACTAGGATTGCTTTTACATGAAAGCCGGCCGCTGGCTGAAAAGAATGATACCAAGATGATACCTAAACCCGCAGGCATCATTCTGGTATAAACATTCAAAGTCCAGCAACATACCAGTACGTTGCTGGTCCTTGTTGGACATGTATTGTAATCTTTTTTTTTCATGCAGCCTGTTGGCTGAACGAAAACAAAAGATTGATCGGTGGGTATGCCCACCATTAGAATACCGCCCTTCATCCACCCACTTCTAATGATGGGCATACATGCACCATTTATATATGCCGAAGCATGAGGGCATCTTCTCGCAAAAGTTATGCCGAGTACACATGGTCAGACTTTTCCACGGGCAAGCCTCCGTCAGAATTTCGACCGTATATACGCGGCATTAGGAGCAAAATCGCTCCTCCGCTCCTGCTGCCCCAATGCTTCGGCATATATGCTTTTTTTTTTAACTGTGGTGGTGAAATCACCTCCTACAGCACTGGAGTCGCAGGGATCAGGCCTGTCTCTGCGAACGCTGCAGTTATGTGTGTTGTGTTTTGCAAGTGACAGTGATCGATCGATACTGCACTTCGGTGGCCTGGGCTGGTCGGAGGGGAAAAACGCAGGTGCCAGCAGGTGTCTGGGCTGATCCCGCTAACACTGCATTTTTGGGAACCCTAAACTGCTGGGGACGCTAGTATAGATCTGATCAGATCAGATATTAAGCTGATCAGATACTATACCACTAAGGGGGGTGTATGCTTCACGTGTGGGTGTTAGCGCTACTGGCACTAACCTGACGCTGCCTGGGGTGTGACGCAGACCCTCTCTGATGCTAAAACCTAACTGATATCACCCGCCGGGCGATCAGGGGGTTAAACCTTTATTGGGTTATATACGGCGGGTGCCCTGACACTATAAAAAGCAAACTGACTAACCAGCGTCACCCGTAACACTTATATGATGATCACTGGTGAAAGGGTTAACTAGGGGCAATTAGGGGGTTAAAACCTTTATTAGGTAATATATGGGGGTACCTGACGCTATATAAAAACCTGACGGCGAACCTAAAAAAAAATTACTGGCTACCTATCGGCATCACCGACACTAAGACAACTATCATAAAAACGATTGCTTAGCGACAGTGGTGATAGGGGGTGAAAGGGTTACCTGGGGGGCGATCAGGGGGTTAAACCTTTATTAGATAATATATGGGGGTACCTGACGCTATAAAAACCTGCGGCGAACCTAAAAAAAATTACTGGCTACCGATCAGCATCACCGACGCTAAGACATCAATCAGAAAAATGATCGCATAGTGACGGCGGTGCTAGGGGGTGAAAGGGTTACCTGGGGGGTGATCAAGGGGGTTACACCTTTATTAGGTAATATATGGGGGTACCCGACGCTATAAAAACCTGCGGCGAACCTAAAAAAAATTACTGGCTACCGATCAGCATCGCCGACGCTAAGACATCGATCAGAAAAATTATCGCTTAGTGACAGTGGTGATAGGGGGTGAAAGGGTTACCTGGGGGGGCGATCAAGGGGGTTAAACCTTTATTAGGTAATATATGGGGGTACCCGACGCTATAAAAACCTGCGGCGAACCTAAAAAAAATTACTGGCTACCGATCAGCATCACCGACGCTAAGACATCGATCAGAAAAATGTTCGCATAGCGACGGCGGTGCTAGGGGGTGAAAGGGTTACCTGGGGGGTGATCAAGGGGGTTAAACCTTTATTAGGTAATATATGGGGGTACCCGACGCTATAAAAACCTGCGGCGAACCTAAAAAAAAATACTGGCTACCGATCAGCATCGCCGACGCTAAGACATCGATTAGAAAAATTATCGCTTAGTGACAGTGGTGATAGGGGGTGAAAGGGTTACCTGGGGGGGCGATCAAGGGGGTTAAACCTTTATTAGGTAATATATGGGGGTACCCGACGCTATAAAAACCTGCGGCGAACCTAAAAAAAATTACTGGCTACCGATCAGCATCACCGACGCTAAGACATCGATCAGAAAAATGTTCGCATAGCGACGGCGGTGCTAGGGGGTGAAAGGGTTACCTGGGGGGTGATCAAGGGGGTTAAACCTTTATTAGGTAATATATGGGGGTACCCGACGCTATAAAAACCTGCGGCGAACCTAAAAAAAATTACTGGCTACCGATCAGCATCGCCGACGCTAAGACATCGATCAGAAAAATTATAACTTAGTGACAGTGGTGATAGGGGGTGAAAGGGTTACCTAGGGGGGCGATCAAGGGGGTTAAACCTTCATTAGGTAATATATGGGGGTACCCGACGCTATAAAAACCTGCAGCGAACCTAAAAAAATTACTGGCTACCGATCAGCATCACCGACGCTAAGACATCGATCAGAAAAATGATTGCTTAGTGATGGCGGTGCTAGGGGGTGAAAGGGTTATCTGGGGGGTGATCAGGGGGTTAAACCTTTATTAGGGGGGGGTTAGGGGGCTACACTGGACCTAAAACTAAATGTAGTGACACTTTTACAGTCACAAATGTCACTGATTGCAGTGATTGCAGTGATCACTAAATAAATGGTCACTGCAATCAGTGACACTGTGACTGGGGGCTGGGGGGGGGGCTGGGGGGTGATCTGGGGGTGTCTGGGGGGGCCTGGGGGGCGATTTATGTGCCTATGTGTCCTGGTGTCAGTGTGCTGTTTTGTGTACTAACCTGCATCTTCTCCTGTACGGCGCTCGGTATATGTGAGCGCCCCAGGAGAGATGACATCACTTCCTCCTTCCTGGCAGGCAGGGGAAGCTCTCTCATTCGCCGGGAGCGATCGAGAGGGGGTGGCCGGAATCGAACGGCCGTCCCCTCATGCCGGATCGCTCCCGAAGGTAAAACGACCACCCACTGTAAAGAAGGGGGGTCCGATCGGACCCCCCAACTATACAAAGGCAATCACGTATATGTACGTGATTCTGCCTGTCGGTGCCATTCTGCTGACGTATATTTACAGTGGGCGGTCGTTAAGTGGTTAATGAAAACCCATTTAACAAATTTTTCTGAATATTATTTCGGAAAATCGAATGTTCGGAAATTTGGGAATTCAAAATTTGAAAATCCGAAAATCCAAAACCCCAAAATTCTAAAATCTGAACTAACTAATAATACCTTAACTATTACTAAACTATTAAATTATAGGTATTGAAATTTCCTTTCAAATTTGACTGTTAGTGAACTAACGAATACAAATTTATCTGAAGTTACGAATTATCCAAAATACTGAATGCCACATCTAAACAAATGGAACGGAACAAATGAATAATAAATAATAATAATAAAAAGTCATTTGTTCCGTTCCATTCATTTAGATACAGCATTCGTTATTTTGGATAATTTGTAACTTCGGATAAATTTGTATTCTTTACGTTCACTAACAGCCACATTTGAAAGGAAATTTCAATACCTATAATTTAAAAAGTTATTATTAGTTAGTTCAGATTTTAGAATTTTGGGGTTTTCCAATTTTTGTTCTAATTTTCAGATTTTTTCTTTTTTCTGGATTTCCGGGATGGGAAAATTCAGAAATTCGGAAATTTGAAAATAAGAATGAAAATCCGAAAGTTCAAAAGAAAGAAAATCCAAACATTTTAAAACCTGAAAATCTGAAATAATACCTAACTAATAATAGCTTCAAATATGGCAAGTGTAGGCGCAAAAATTCAGAAACCATACATATTCCAATACAAATCTGTGGAAAAAATTAACAAATTATCTATAATAGATCTATGATCGATCCGTCTGATATGCACAGTCTTAAAGAAGTCTATGTACAATGGTGATGAGAGGGGTAAAAAAGGGGTTAAAAACATCCAAAGGAAGCACGCAGGGCTTCCATCATAGTGGAACAGAAACCTTGTTCCAGGGGGCTGTAAGAAAACACAAGGAAAGAGGCGCCTCTGGGTGCAGTCGTTTTTAGAGAAGGCTTTAATAAACATACATAGATCAACTCACATTTAAGTTGAGAATACAGGCATGGTAGTGTTAATGTCAGATTGACCCTTCCGCAGCCTCGGCGTGCAGTTCCTTGGAGGACAGTGGTGTTGTTCCGACAGGTGGATAGGTCTGCTCCAGCAGATAGCCTCATAACGAGTTGTGGGGCGCAGGGAACAGCAGGCAGCAGGGGGATGATGTCACCAGTAATGGACGCGTTTCGTGAGCATGCGCACTGCGATGGGCAGGCAGTCGTGTTTCTTTCTCAGCAGACATAGTACAGAAGCCATGCAGAACTATATATATAAAGGAAGTGAGGAGGGCAGGTGGGAGGGACCAATGGATTTAACAAACGGGACTACAATTTATATGGACAGAAATCAGTTCTAGACATATTTAAAAAACACAATTAAAATGCGGCGTCGGGGGAAATAAAAATAAGAATAAGAATGAAAATAATAATGATCACAATGAAAAGATGTAATGAAGATATGTATATATGTGTATGTAGAGCTGGGCATGGAATATGCTATAAGTATGTTAAACCCACTGCAGGCAATTCATACCTGCACCACAATAGCTGCCATCTTTCGAAATGGATTAATAATATCCCAAAAGGTCAGTTCTGTCGATTACGACAGTACTGTACGAGAGAGAGTGACTACGTTGACCAAAGTTTGCTGCTAAAAAAGAAGTTTAGTGATAAAGAATACCCTGAGAAATTTCAATACCTATAATTTAATAGTTAAGTTATTATTAGTTAGTTCAGATTTTAGTATTTTGGGGTTTTCAAAATTTTGCTCTAATTTTTGGATCTTCGTTCTTTTGAATTTTCGGATTTTCTTTCGGATTTCCGGAATCTGAAAATTCAGAAATTCGGAAATTTGAAAATAAGAACGAAAATCCAAAAGTTCAAAAGAAAGAAAATCCAAACATTTTAAAACCTGAAAATCTGAAATAATACCTAATTAATAATAGCTTCATATATGGCAAGTGTAGGCGCAAAAACTCAGAAACCATACATATTCCAATACAAATCTGTGGAAAAAATAAACAAATGATCTATACTAGATCTATGATCGATCCGTCTGATATGCACAGTCTTAAAGAAGTCTATGTACAATGGTGATGAGAGGGGTAAAAAAGGGGTTAAAAACGTCCAAAGGAAGCACGCAGGGCTGCCATCATAGTGGAACAGAAACCTTGTTCCAGGGGGCTGTAAGAAAACACAAGGAAAGAGGCGCCTCTGGGTGCAGTCGTTTTTAGAGAAGGCTTTAATAAACATACATAGATCAACTCACATTTAAGTTGAGAATACAGGCATGGTAGAGTTAATGTCAGGTTGACCCTTCCGCATCCTCGGCCGTGCAGTTCCTTGGAGGACAGTGGTGTTGTTCCGACAGGTGGATAGGTCGGCTCCAGCAGATAGCCTCATAACGAGTTGTGGGGCGCAGGGAACAGCAGGCAGCAGGGGGATGACGTCACCAGTAATGGACGCGTTTCGTGAGCATGCGCACTGCGATGGGCAGGCAGTCGTGTTTCTTTCTCAGCAGACATAGTACAGAAGCCATGCAGAACTATATATAAAGGAAGTGAGGAGGGCAGGGGCAGGTGGGAGGGACCAATGGATTTAACAAACGGGACTACAATTTATATGGACAGAAATCAGTTCTAGACATATTTAAAAAACACAATTAAAATGCGGCATCGGGGGAAATAAAAATAAGAATAAGGATGAAAATAATAATAGTGGAACCACTCCCATTAGACCCACAGAGGCACAGAGGAACAAACAGTGATTTCTTCAGAATAACAAATGTAGGACTCTGCAACAATTTTTTTTTTATAATCCTTGCAATGTACATAGATCACCCAGGGGGGAATGTTTTTTTATCAACAAAAGTGGAGTTATGCTTTAAAGAAAATAAAACTTCCATTATCTTAGCATCCAGCAACAAACACTTTGGGGAGAAGTATGTAATGTACATTATAACATGTACATACCTCCCAGCTTTTGAACTTATGAATGAGAGACATCTCAGGAGGTAAAAGACAAGCGGCACACGTAGTGAATCATGGCAAATAGAGGGCATGATTAAATTACATTGAAATATGGGGCACTGCTTAATAGAATCTGAGCCTTCTGGGAGTATACACCACACATTAAAGCTGCATTCCTTGTACTCACAAAATACTTCTTATTTCCAGAGGCACAAAGAAGAGTCTTAGGCTGGCCATAGAATTTTAAGTTTTCTTTCCTTTAACCATGGGTTGAAGGAAAGAAATAACTTGATTCCCCATTAGCACAGTCAGTATTGATAGGGGAATCCCTCCTGCTGTGCTACTGTATTCTGACAACGGGAGGTTTCACTGCCATCAAAATACAATAAACACTGCCGGTGGCTGGTTCAGCAGGATCCGTCTATGGCAGACTTTACAAACATACATATCCCTCAGCACAAAGGTTAATTTCTTTTAATTGAATTTTTTTAATTACATATGCCTTTTTCAGAATTTTAATTCAAATTGGACGAGGGTGCGTGTCCCTGCACACCAAAAGGCGACCTGGATAAAATTTTACTTTTATTTCAGTAATATAAAAGTATGTTTAATGACCATAAATATAAATTCCTATGGGGTGAGTTAAATGCAGATATATTGTACTCGTTATGAGTGCCTCCAATTATAATATCTACAGTATGTGGATTTAAACTTATATAACAGAAAAATTACTATATATAAAAGGTACTTAAAACTCCGCCCTCAAATAAAAGCACCGCTCTGCGCTTAAGATAAAACCATGAAGATAAAGAAGTCCTAAAATAAGATGTGACTGCACACAATGATATAGCTGCTACTTAAAAAAAACATAGATATGTGAAAAAACAGTCATAAAATCAAATGGAGAGTCCAAAAATGTTAAAACTGTAGCAGCGCTTGCAATCCAATATTCATAAGAAAGTCCTCTATCCACATGTGTGGATAGGAAATACAGATTGAAACTGATGTGGATAGTGATGATTGATTGGCCAATCTGTGAAATAGTGCTCCTTTCACCAAACAGTGTGTTCACCTCGTGGGGGGATCTTAAAACCCCTGTTGGGGATGCACTCACCAGATAGTAGACAATAATGGGCCTTAAATCAATCTCAATAGCCGTTGCTGGAACAGTTCTCATCCACCGATATATCAGGTCTCCAATGACATGTTAAAAGGATAAAAGGCCACATAGAGCAGTACTGCTTCAAAAAGATTTATTCAGAAACCCCCATAAAAGCATAGTACCCCCTTATAAATATATGCGTACCAAAATTACAAAAAAACAAGCATCGGATGTTGTGCGTGTGCACTAGGGGTGTAGTACCGCGGTTTTACCAGTCTCCTGGTGGCTTCCTGGTCTAGCGTCCCGTGGAGCGCACGCGTCACTTCCGGATTAGTTGCTGAGGAGTCATGTCCTGACGCGTTTCGTCACTTCCGGACTTCGTCTGAGGGCGTGACTCCTCATAGCAACACCGGCCATAAATACTCATCGCTTCCGCCCATTGCGTGCCGTCACACGCCGCTGCGTGCGTGCCAGCATTTAACCAACGGCTCCCCATTGGAGCTGAGTGGAACGCAAAGCGGAAGTAATATTAGAGTAATCACCGCGCAAGTCGCGGTCCGCCCCTCCACACCGATTGGTTGATGGAAGCGAACCCGGATGTCGGCGCGGGATATTACATTGAATGTTATGCAAATATGTGTGTACAGCACAAGCCAAATGACATATCAATGTTCAAACTGTCGGTCAATAATATAAAGAGTAAACATAAAACACATTTAGAGATGATCCATATAGTCAATGCTATAGGCAAAAACACATGATTGGAATGTGTCCGATGTGATTAGATGTATTTGTAATCTGCCAATAAGTGCGCCCACTTCTGGTAACCATTTATCAACTGCAGTGAATATCTAGTACGAGAATGGGACGCACTCCAGATGTATTACATAATGAACTGTGTATTTTTGTATATCTACTATCAACACTCATGTAATTATTCTTCTTAATACTACAAAACCTCTCTTAAATCAATCCAGGCTGGTACCTAATGATAAATTCACTCCTCCCATGTTGTGCTTCAACACTTCTGACCACTTTCATCAAGAAAGTGGATACTTAGAAATGTGCACATAGGCAGGCTGGGAACTAAAACCAGGTAGGCTGGGTGAAACTGAGATCCCGTTAATATGAATAATGGCATCCCATAAAATAGTTCAATATAACATAAATACAGGACTTAGATAAAAACTGGGGACAGGCTAGACAATGCTAGCTAAAATGTGACATGATAGAGGTAAATATATGAAAAATAAAATAAAATATTTAAAATATGCATGTGCTTAAAACCATAAATAGTCATCATAAAATACAAAAACACTTATAAAACATGAAACATAGGTCAGGACCCATACACACTATGATACCCGTATGTGTAAATTGTATTTGTATATGTATGGAAATGGCTCCTCATTCTGATAAAGTAAAATGGTGGGATCATGTGTCGCTTATATAGCAATTGATGTCCAGCTCTACATTCAAGCCATTGGGGACTAAGACATTAGTCAAGAAAATCCAACGAGTTTCTCTTTTGGAGAGCTCCCTCACCCTATGAGAGCCTCTCCAATGGGGTTCTAGATGTTCGACACCCCAGAACTCCAATCCTGACGCATCCTGGTTGTGTTTCAACTTGAAGTGTAGGGACACATTATGATCTTTGAATCCGATGTTTATATTATGAATGTGTTCAACAATTCTTATTCTCAATAGTCTTTTGGTGCGCCCTACATACAGTAGGCCGCATGGACATTTTAAAACGTATACCACATGATCACTGTTGCATGTAATGAATTGTTTAATTTTTATGTGTCTGGTTGTTGGAGGGTGAAGTGAACATATCTAAACCCCTTATAGTGTTGGTCACTTCCCTACACGCCTTACACCTTCTACATGCGAAGAATCCATTCCGATCCCAAAAGGATTGTGGTTTGGCTGGTAAGTCCAGGATCTTTTTGACCACCCTGTCTCCATGATTGGGGGCCTTTCTGTATATAAATTGGGGCCTTGGAGGCAACACTGTGCAAAGCTTTTTGTCCATCAACAAGATGTGCCAATGTTCATTGAAGATGGCTTCAACCTCTTTATATTGGGTGTTGAATTGTGTGATGAATCCCCACTCTTTGGTGTTGCCAATAGGAACTCCAGCTTTCTGTTTTTCCTGCAAGCAAATTTCCCTGGGGATGGACCCCACTTCTTCTACAATTTTCGCCAGTGTTGTTGCTTTGTAGCCCTTTTCTTCAAATCTATTAGTCAGAGTTCTTGCTTGTGTCAGAAAGTTTTCAACCTCAGAACAATTCCGTTTCACCCTCATGATCTGACCCTTGGGAATATTTTTGAGCCATTGGGGGTGGTGGCCACTAGTTATTGGTAAATAACTATTTCTGTCGGTGGGCTTAAAAAACACTTTAGTTTCCAATTTCTGATTATTACGGTAAACTGTTACATCCAGGAAATTGATTTGTTCATGGTGCCATTCAGAGGTTAGCTTAATATTGTTAATGTTGGTGTTTAAAATGTTTAAAAAGCTCTGTAGCAATTCCACTGATCCTACCCAAATTAAAAACAGATCATCGATAAAACGTTTGTAAAAAAATAATTCAACTCTTCTATCTTTAAAAATCACCTTGTGCTCCCACTCTGCCATAAAAAGATTCACAATACTGGGAGCAAATTTGGCTCCCATCGCCACCCCTCTTTGTTGTGAATAAAATTTTCTACCATACCAAAAATAATTATCCCAGCTCCATTCAAGAATGGCTGGATTTCTTTAACGGAGTAGGATTCAAACTGCAGGAACTTATACTCCGAAGGAAAAAACGTAAGATGGCCATTTTAGAATCAAAGATAAATGAGCTGCAATTACTATTGGACCCCATCAAGGACACCCAACCCATCACTGATTTTAACAGCAGAACAAATAAAAGACTAGAAAAGGTGGACAAGGACACCCAAAAAAAGAAAATAAAAAAATACCACAGAGACCTAGGGGATTTTAAAGTAAACAACATTTACTTATGGCAGCAAACCTTGCCAGACAACATTAACATGATAGAAAAAATTCGTCCCACACCAGCATTACCAATTCCCACCGCCACACCACTCCTTGGAGGGGCAAGGGAAGCACCCAGTGAGGATGAAATAGAAATAGACTCCCCAGCATATTCCTCTACCCCTCTACAGAGGGGAAGGGGTAAACCGCGAGGAGGGAGAGGTAGAGGTAACCATATGCATTACCAGCAACCAACCAGCAACCAGCAGCAAACAAATGAAAACCAATATAAGTCTTACCCGATACCCACACACAATAGATTTCATTCCCTACGGACTGATCATGAGCAGTATGAAAATGTCCCCACTCCGCGTCCTTTTTTAGGGAGAGGAGGGGGGGGACAAAGAAGGGGGAGAGGATTTCCTCCACACAGGGGGAGACCCCCACACCCCGCAGACCAATACAGAGACCAGGGATGGAGAGACCCCCAGCCCTACACCCAGTGGAGGAAGGAACAACCCCAGAACCATTATCCAAGGCATATGGACCCAGAGGATGCAGGGCAGGGAGAAAGGTCCAGGAAAAGAAGACGAAATCAATAACAGGAGGCATCTATAATCTAACCACAACAGAACTAACACACAAGTAATTAAACATTTTGAATCTGGGCCTGAAATGTGGCATTAAGAAACCCATTAACAAATTTGTCATCTTTATAGACATCCACAAGTACATCAGGAAACTGAATATTAAAAAGTACTTTGTGGGCCTACAGACATCCAATGGTACTGTCCACACTAACTCTCAGGGTATGATTAACAGTGGATTAAAGAATAAATCTTTATTTAATCCCTTGAATAATCCAAACCACCAGATTGAGGCGTTTAAGGGTTTGGTGCTAAGAGATATGCACCAACTCAAGCCAAAAAAGAATTTTAACCTCAGACATATCCAAGAAGGGATCGATTCACTGGAGAAGCGAAATGACATCATAATAAGGCCGGCAGACAAGGGGGGAGGTGTAGTGGTACTCTCCAAGGACTTTTATCATGAGCAGATTTTACACATCCTTTCAGACGAATCCACCTATGCACTATTGGATCATGATCCCACACAGCCATATAAAAATCAACTTGAAATATTGGTAAATTTGGGCACTAAATTAGGGGTACTCACAACCAAGGAAAGTCATTTCCTGGTACCTGCCAGTAGTAAGATACCTACTATTTACACGTTACCCAAAATACACAAGGATCCTGTTAACCCACCTGCAAGGCCCATAGTCAATAGTATTGACTCTATCTCGTCAAGATTGGGCCAGTACCTAGATACATTTCTGCAGAAAAGTGTGGTGAGAACACAATCATATCTAAAGGACACCAAAGACTTTTTGAATCATCTACAAAGTGTGACTTTCAAGGAGGGACAACAAGCTTTTCTAGTCACAGCAGACGTATCTTCACTGTATTCAATAATACAACATGATGACGCCCTCCTGGCCTTGAATTGGGCCCTAAGTCAAAGGGATGACTTGCCACATAATCAAAAAGTCTTCATTGGACATGCCATGAATTTTTGTCTATCCCATAATTATTTTTGGTATGGTAGAAAATTTTATTCACAACAAAGAGGGGTGGCGATGGGAGCCAAATTTGCTCCCAGTATTGCAAATCTTTTTATGGCAGAGTGGGAGGACAAGGTGATTTTTAAAGATAGAAGAGTTGAATAAATTTTTTACAAACGTTTTATCGATGATCTGTTTTTAATTTGGGTAGGATCAGTGGAATCGCTACAGAGCTTTTTAAACATTTTAAACACCAACATTAACAATATTAAGCTAACCTCTGAATGGCACCATGAACAAATCAATTTCCTGGATGTAACAGTTTACCGTAATAATCAGAAATTGGAAACTAAAGTGTTTTTTAAGCCCACCGACAGAAATAGTTATTTACCAATAACTAGTGGCCACCACCCCCAATGGCTCAAAAATATTCCCAAGGGTCAGATCATGAGGGTGAAACGGAATTGTTCTGAGGTTGAAAACTTTCTGACACAAGCAAGAACTCTGACTAATAGATTTGAAGAAAAGGGCTACAAAGCAACAACACTGGCGAAAATTGTAGAAGAAGTGGGGTCCATCCCCAGGGAAATTTGCTTGCAGGAAAAACAGAAAGCCGGAGTTCCTATTGGCAACACCAAAGAGTGGGGATTCATCACACAATTCAACACCCAATATAAAGAGGTTGAAGCCATCTTCAATGAACATTGGCACATCTTGTTGATGGACAAAAAGCTTTGCACAGTGTTGCCTCCAAGGCCCCAATTTATATACAGAAAGGCCCCCAATCATGGAGACAGGGTGGTCAAAAAGATCCTAGACTTACCAGCCAAACCACAATCCTTTTGGGATCGGAATGGATTCTTCGCATGTAGAAGGTGTAAGGCGTGTAGGGAAGTGACCAACACTATAAGGGGTTTAGATATGTTCACTTCACCCTCCAACAATCAGACACATGAAATCAAACAATTCATTACATGCAACAGTGATCATGTGGTATACGTTTTAAAATGTCCATGCGGCCTACTGTATGTAGGGCGCACCAAAAGACTATTGAGAATAAGAATTGCTGAACACATTCATAATATAAACATCGGATTCAAAGATCATAATGTGTCCCTACACTTCAAGTTGAAACACAACCAGGATGCGTCAGGATTGGAGTTCTGGGGTGTCGAACATCTAGAACCCCATTGGAGAGGCTATCATAGGGTGAGGGAGCTCTCCAAAAGAGAAACTCGTTGGATTTTCTGGACTAAAGTCTTAGTCCCCAATGGCTTGAATGTAGAGCTGGACATCAATTGCTATATAAGCGACACATGATCCCACCATTTTACTTTATCAGAATGAGGAGCCATTTCCATACATATACAAATACAACTTACACATATGGGTATCATAGGGTGTATGGGTCCTGACCTATGTTTCATGTTTTATAAGTGTTTTTGTATTTTATGATGACTATTTATGGTTTTAAGCACATGCATATTTTAAATATTTTATTTTATTTTTCATATATTTACCTCTATCATGTCACATTTTAGCTAGCATTGCCTAGCCTGTCCCCAGTTTTTATCTAAGTCCTGTATTTATGTTATATTGAACTATTTTATGGGATGCCATTATTCATATTAACGGGATCTCAGTTTCACCCAGCCTACCTGGTTTTAGTTCCCAGCCTGCCTATGTGCACATTTCTAAGTATCCACTTTCTTGATGAAAGTGGTCAGAAGTGTTGAAGCACAACATGGGAGGAGTGAATTTATCATTAGGTACCAGCCTGGATTGATTTAAGAGAGGTTTTGTAGTATTAAGAAGAATAATTACATGAGTGTTGATAGTAGATATACAAAAATACACAGTTCATTATGTAATACATCTGGAGTGCGTCCCATTCTCGTACTAGATATTCACTGCAGTTGATAAATGGTTACCAGAAGTGGGCGCACTTATTGGCAGATTACAAATACATCTAATCACATTGGACACATTCCAATCATGTGTTTTTGCCTATAGCATTGACTATATGGATCATCTCTAAATGTGTTTTATGTTTACTCTTTATATTATTGACCGACAGTTTGAACATTGATATGTCATTTGGCTTGTGCTGTACACACATATTTGCATAACATTCAATGTAATATCCCGTACCGACGTCCGGGTTCGCTTCCATCAACCAATCGGTGTGGAGGGGCGGACCGCGACTCGCGCGGTGATTACGCTAATATTACTTCCGCTTTGCGTTCCACTCAGCTCCAATGGGGAGCCGTTGGTTAAATGCTGGCACGCACGCAGCGGCATGTGACGGCACGCAATGGGCGGAAGCGATGAGTATTTATGGCCGGTGTTGCTATGAGGAGTCACGCCCTCAGACGAAGTCCGGAAGTGACGAAACGCGTCAGGACGTGACTCCTCAGCAACTAATCCGGAAGTGACGCGTGCGCTCCACGGGACGCTAGACCAGGAAGCCACCAGGAGACTGGTAAAACCGCGGTACTACACCCCTAGTGCACACGCACAACATCCGATGCTTGTTTTTTTGTAATTTTGGTACGCATATATTTATAAGGGGGTACTATGCTTTTATGGGGGTTTCTGAATAAATCTTTTTGAAGCAGTACTGCTCTATGTGGCCTTTTATCCTTTTAACATGTCACTGGAGACCTGATATATCGGTGGATGAGAACTGTTCCAGCAACGGCTATTGAGATTGATTTAAGGCCCATTATTGTCTACTATCTGGTGAGTGCATTCCCAACAGGGGTTTTAAGATCCCCCCACGAGGTGAACACACTGTTTGGTGAAAGGAGCACTATTTCACAGATTGGCCGATCAATCATCACTATCCAGATCAGTTTCAATCTGTATTTCCTATCCACACATGTGGATAGAGGACTTTCTTATGAATATTGGATTGCAAGCGCTGCTACAGTTTTAACATTTTTGGACTCTCCATTTGATTTTATGACTGGTTTTTCACAGAAAAATTACTATACATAGAGACTTATATATATATATATATATATATATATATATATATATATATACCAAAAATGATAAGATTTCAATATTATCATCATATTAAATTGTAACTGTAATGTCTGCCTTCATTTTGTAAAGAGCTGCACAAACTGTTGGCACTATATAAATCCTGTAGAATATAATAATAATATAATAATAAGACACTGTCATATGTATACTGAAACAATTCAGCAGAAATGTATAGCCAGACATACTTCCCAATATGGCCATAAAAATGTGGATGGCTGCTATCCCTGTTCACCCAGCCCACCATAATTTCCACGTTTGTTAAAGAAAAAAGATAATTACGGTATATAAAAATCCGGTCTCACTAATATGAAAATATCTCTCTAATGGCCTGTAAAGACTTGTCTCTCTCAGATATGTAATGCAGGTACACTCATCCATGTGAATGCAAACCACCACTGATGGACGAGCCCCATATTCAACATATCCACAAAAAATCCTTCTCTAGTATAAAGGTCTTAACAGGCCTAGATAAACCTCACCCCAGCAAGAAAAAGAAATGGGGTAGAAAAAACAATAAATTATGTGACTCCCTAAAAAAGGGAATACATTTAAGATACTCCCAGGAAAAACACTAAAACCCTTACATGTTTCGCTCCCTAAAAATAAAGCTTTGTCAGAGGTAAAAGTAATAAAGTGGTGAGCAAAATAAATAAACTAAACTAAATCAACCAATCACATGATGAAGAAAAAATTGCGTATCTAACCTGCACCAGAACCACAGTTACACTGCACTTTAGATATATATATATATATATATATATATATATATATATATATGACATTTCGTGTGGAGTGGAGACTGCAGCGCTGGACATTGGATCACACGCGGGACACTGGATTACATCGCTGGAATGGGTTTTTTATTTTTTTATTTTTAATAAAGGACTTTCCCAACTGTGTCTGTGTGTTTTTTTACAATTTTTTACACTTTCTTTGTGAAATGGTAGGGGTACAATGTACCCCTTACCAATTCACATACGGGGGGGCGGGATCTGGGGTTCCCCTTTGTTAAAGGGGTCTTCCAGATTCCGATAAGCCCCCCGCCCACAGACCCCCACAACCACCGGGCAAGGGTTGTGGGCATAGGTGTGCGCAGCCTATTGCATTAGGGTGTGCACTCCAAAGCTCAAACACATGTGTGTGTATGTAAATTTACAGTATATAGGGCAGAGGTTGGTGTCCTAGAGCAGTGGAGTTGTCAGTAGGGCAGAGATTGGTGTCAGTAGTTTATTTGCATTCTTTTTTTAATATTACTTTTTTACAATTAAATTTTTTATAATTTTTTTTACAATATTTTTTTTACATTTTTTATACAATTTTTTGAGCCCCATTGGGGGGCTTTGGTGAAATATCAGGGGTCTAAACAGACCCCTGATGTCTCACTTTAGATACAGAGAAAGATGAGTGAGGACAGAGATTCCCCAGTCCCTTTCTTTGCAGCCAAGCAGCAGGGGAATCTGTGCAGCACAGGGTGATTAGGGTGTGCCCAGGAACACCTGGCACACCCTGTGCGCACACCTATGGTTGTGGGGATGAGGCCCTTGTCCCCATCAACATGGGGACATGGTGCTTTGAGGGGTCACAAACCCCCAAAGCATCCTCCCCATGTTGAGAGCATGTGGCCTGGTACGGTTCAGGAGGGGGGCACTCTCTCCTCCCCCCTCTTTTCCTGGCGGCCTGCCAGGTTGCGTGCTGGGATAAAGGGTCTGGTATGGATTTTTGGGGGGGGAACTCCACTTCATTTTTTATTTTATTTGGCGTGGAGTTCCCCTTAAAATCCATACCAGACCTGAAGGGCCTGGTAATGGAATTTGCGGGGACCCCCACGCATTTTTTTTTTTTTATCAATTACTTTTCTCTGTATTGCCGGGAGCCGACAATTGATTATAGCCCCGAGTGTTTTTAAATAACTTTTTTTCCTTCAGAAATTACACTTTGTGCATGGACAGTTTCTAAGCACGGGAAACAAGCGCTGCTTTACAGGCATACTATAGACCCCCCAGGTATGAAACTTTAAGCATTATTAAGCATTATTAAAATCACTTCTCCCGAAAAAACTGCTGTTTTTAAAACTTTTTTTTGCATTGATACATGTCCCCTGGGGCAGGACCCGGGTCCCCAAACCCTTTTTAGGACAATAAATTGCATATTAGCCTTGATAATTAGCACTTTTGATTTCGAACGTTCGAGTCCATTGTATTTAATAGGGTTCTAAAGTTTGCGCAAACTTTAGATCTGTTCGTAGGTTCTGGTGCGAACCGAACAGGGGGGTGTTCGGCTCATCCCTACCTAGTGGAAGCCACTGGGAGACAGGAAGCAGGAGAAAATGTTGGGGGCAGAGCTGGGAGGCGGAGCATTGCTGCAGAAATCATTTCCTCCCACTGTGCAGAGCTTCAAAGCCTGTCATTGATTGCTGGGATGCCGGTGGTCCTAGCAATCAATGACTGCAGTGAGGAGATGATTGGGGGAGGGAGAAACAGTTACACTGCGCTTCTGGTCCGTAACTCACATACTATAGCCAATTTATACAGGAACCAATTAACCTATCAGCATGTCTTTGAAGTGTGGGAGCAAACCCACACAGGCACAGGGAGAACATGCAAACTAGAAGCAGGTAGTGTAGTGGTTCAAACAGGCGACCCTAGTGCTGCTAGGCAAAAGTGCTAACCCTAGATGGCCTTACAACCCAATACTAGAAGAGCTTTGTGGACATTCATATTCCTCATATCGTCAGGGCTTTCAAATTACTGCCCAGTTTACTTCATCCTCCCAAGCAACTCATTGAAGCCCACATCATGGTAATCCACAAAAAGTACAAGAACCCCACTCAAGCACAAAATTATCAACCTATATCCCTTTTAACCCCTCCACACCTGGCTACTGCATATAAATGGCCGGGTGGGCATTTCATCTTTCTGAGTGGACGTTCCTGAACATCCCTCAGAAGGAGCGGGATCCCCTGGACACGGCGCATCTCTGATCGGCAGGAGGGCTCTGTGATTGGCCTTCCTGATCACATGATGGCTGTGTCTGAGCACAGCCATCATGTAATGTAAATAGAGAGCCATTGCCAGGCGATCGTCTCTCCTTCTCTGAGCCTGTCACAGAGCCTGTCGCTGAGGAAAAGGAGAGTGGATCTGTGCTGCGAGCCGGGGATCAGTATGTATGAGGTGTCCTGTCACCATGTCCCCACACAGTAAAAAACACCTGTCACACATCTGTCCTAGTAAAATTATCTGTCCCAGTGAATATCTGTCCCAGTGAAAATCTGTGCACATCTGTCCCAGTGATCATCTGGCGCACATCTGTCTTTGATCTGACACATATATCAGTGATCATCTGTGCACGTCTGTCCGTAATCATCTGTGCACGTCTGTCCGTAATCATCTGTCACATCTGTCCATGATCATCTGTGCACATCTGGCGCACATCTGTCCATGATCATCTGCCACATCTGTCCCAGTGAACATATGCAACATCTGTCCCAGTGAACATATGTGCACATCTGTCCCGGTGAACATGCCATATCTATCCGTGATCTGCCACATCTGTCAGTGATCATCTGCCACATCTTTCCATGACCATCTGCCACATCTATCTGTGATCATCTGTGCACATCTGTTCGTGATCATCTGCGCAAATCTGGATCACATCTGTTCGTGATCATCTGCGCACATCTGTCCGTGATCATCTGTGCACATCTGTCCGTGATCATCTGAGCACATCTGCCTGTGATCATCTGAGCACATCTGTCTGTGGTCATTTACACACATCTGCGCACATCTGTCTATGATCATTTGCCACAACTGTCCGTGATCAACTGCCACATCTGTCCCAGTGATCAACATCTGTCACACATCTGACACATCTGTCACATCTATCTCAGTAATCTGTCAACATGGCTAAAAAATTATTCATCAGCGAGGAGGTTTTCCATATACTCCAGATTATGTCGGACAAGAGTATCGGGGAACTCTCCCCATCAGACTTGGATAGCGAGTGTGAGCCAGTAGAAAGCTGTGGCTCTGAAGAGCTGGGGTTAGGATGAAGCTAGCAAGTGAGCGCCCTAACCCGCCATGAGCAAACCACACCCTCTCTCTCTATCCTCCTAAATTGACTGTTCACACCAGTTTGTTAGTTGTGTCGCTAAATGGTATGCTTTTTCCATCCCTACTGATTTTTTATTTCCAGATTGTTTAGAAATTGTGGCCTGTCCAAGCAGACTTTATCTGTGTTTGCAAATCTGTATGCTATTTCCAACATCAGAGTCCAAAAAATACACTTTATTCTGCTAAATGCCTGCTCAACCTTTCAGAAGTTGTGACCTGTTCAAAAAGACTTTCTAGCTGTGGTGCAAACCTGTATTCTATTTCCATTGTCAATTGTCTATTGTTTTTTCCAAACTGTCGTCCACTCCTTTATGAAACATTTCTGTGTTCGTATTGACGAGCTCTAGCTCCCGGACTGCATGCGTGTGCTATACTCCACATCCATCTCTTGGGGAAAGAAAGTGGAAGCATCTAGGCTGCCCTACATACACTTCTTCTTGAATTTTCATGTTAGCAGATAAGTGCACTAACATGCTTCTTTCCCCCTCTGCTCTTTATAAATGTATACAGGCAATCTACTATACTGTTTACGCTTACAGTAACAACAATACCTAGTGATCCTAAGCATTTGACTACTTTTTTTCAATGCCCAATTTTTTAATTTTTTTTTGTTTTTGTCATCATTTGCTTGATATTTGGACATGAATGATATAAATAAAAAATAAGCAAATACATGTAATTTATAATAGAGTATTCCTTAAATTGAATTTATAGTGACATTTTGGTGATCTCAATACTTTTAATTATTATTGCTTTTTTTCCCTAAATATTTTTTAGGTTTGGTTTGTCAAAGCCTCTAATTGGATTTTGTCGGCAACCAAAAAAATAAATGTTTAAATAAAAAACTTTTTACTCCAAAATTCACACAGGACCATATTTTGGCCAGAAATCCATTATACAGATCAATAAAAATGGGGTTGATGCTTTTACAATGTTACATATCTGTTTGTAGAGTTTTCATATTCAGCAGATGGTTTGCTTGGGCATCGTATACCAACGCGTTTCTAGATTTATTAATTAATTTCTTTCTCAGGAATAATCAGATGCATTTCTGAAATATCAAAAAAAAAAGGGGCTTGCAATAATATCTATGCAATATTATCAAAATTTCTTAAAAAAATTTAATCACAATATACTTACAGATTTACCGAGATATATTACCACTTCTCATAGTATCTGACTATATCAACTAGGGATCGACAAATATCATTTTTTCGGTGCCAATACAATACTGATATTTCGGCCACCTCTCAGGCCGATAGCCGATATTCTGTACATTTTTTTCACTGTTGTAAACATGCCTTGTGACAGGTACTCTTTATGGAGGGATCGGGGGTCTATAAGACTCTAAACCCCTCCTCTGCACTTAAAAGTATTTAAAACATCAAGATATGCATTTTTGAATACTTTATATTTTTTAAAACTGGTGCTTTTAAGATGGTAGTAATCAGGGAAGTGATGTCAATAACATAGTTTCCAGGTTACTAGATCCGAGACCCGAACGAAGCATCGGCTTTGTTCGAGTCTTTGGCCAGCCGGCCGATGTGCCGGCTGGTTGCTCAGTCCTCCCGGTGGGACAGGAGAGCCCAGGGGAGCGACGGAAGGTGGCGGGAGGGGGGATGTCCCTTCCCGCTGCTTGTCATAATGGCTGAGCGGCATCGGTTGTTATTACCATAACGCCGACTGTCTGCTCTAAAGAACGGCACCAGAGTGATGCATGCAGCTGCATGCATCACACCTGTAAAACCCCTTGAAGCAATATTGATTAATATCGGGTACGTTTGTGCCAAATACCAATACTTAAAAAAAAAAAGAATATCGGATGCCGATAATTGGCCCCACCGATAGTCGGTCGATCCCTAATATCAACCTCCACCTGCTTGTGAACAGAAATGATTCCATGCAAGGATCATAAATCTCCCATATCATGGAAAGGGGACTTATCATTAAATCAACCTTAAATGAAAAAATCTCTAAGAATAGATTCTATTGATAAATAAATAAATAAAACATTCTAGAAACAAATAATTTTGATGTAAATTTGACATTTTACATGCTTGCTCTTCCACTTTTTTGTTGTATTAACCAAATCAAAACCAGGCCAATTCCAATATTTTTCACATACATGTAAAAAGCCGATATTTTTTTTCCCCAAGTATTTCTTTAACCAGGAAAAGGCAGTTTCCATGTCAACAAGACAATACATATATTAAGTGTAATCAGAGGGAGCCGTTTCTCTTTTTATGATCTACTACACATGGAGTGTTTTGCAGCTCTAACCATTTCTGATATTCAGATGACATCCCTTTGAGTTCTTCAAGGCTTGTGTTATATCTCTTGCTAGTGAGTTTGAACCACTAGGGGAGTGTGATTCATGCGGTGTGGATCTTGGTGTATGGTGCACACTTATTTACATCTACTAGGATCATTACCTGCTTTCAGAACTTTCAATCACCAAATGTTTCTCATATGACTCAACATACAAATGCCGGTCATGCTAAAAGACTGACAGGAGCGCTGCTATAGTATTGGATGTTGCACAATATTGCAAGATTTTAGCTGGGATATTGAAGACCTGTAGGAGAAAAAAGCCAGGTCTACCAGAACCTCATAATCAGTAATTTTTGGACGATCCTCTGGCCCTCTTTCCAGTAAAGATCAAGTTTGGGGCAGGACCAGAAGATGTGTATCATCATTCCCTGCTCCTCCTGGCACCACCAGCAATGATCAGTAGTGCGTGGGAAGAATTTATGCAGAAGAGTTGGTGTATTGTACCATTAAGTCAGTATTTTAAAATAGTTTCCTGCATCTTTGTGCAGATTGAAGATTTAAGTGCAAATCTGATAATATTGTTTTGCTGATCTGGAGTAAACGTGCTGTCTAAGTCAGCCTCCCATTTTATTATACAGGGTAGTCGATAGTCTTCTGGGGGTGTGATCAGTAAACTATAGGCTTTGGAAAGTACATGGGTATGACCCCTTGGTCAGAACAATATTTCTCAAAAGGTAGTGAGGCAGAGGTCGAAGGAATGGGGAGGTGGCAAGGAATGTAAGAAGTGATGTAGCTGGAGGGCCCTCCAGAAGTCCAGCCGAAAAGGACCAGTAAAATTTCTAAAGACAAAGAAGGCCAGGTGTCCATTGATAAAAATTAAGAGGCTTGGAAGTGCGTAAAGTTTGAAAGGTCACATCAGGAAGACCAGGGGAGAATTGAAGATTTCCCAATATTGGGAACAGTGGGGAATTTTGAGAGAAGACAGAAGTGTGCATGAATAGCTGGGAACATATATGGCACGTGGGTCATATTAAAGGATGTGTTTCAAAGAGCATGGCAATGCTTCATAGCACCACAGTGCTCTAGATAGTAAAACAGTTCTTTGGGCATGCATAGGTTGAGACCAAAGTTTGGTGTCCCAATGGCCACATCAATTAATAAGTCTACCCAAATGAATCATTTGGTAGCATTTGTGAACATCCAGAACTGCTAATCCTCCATATTGTTTAGGGAACGTCACCTGGCATTGATGGAGTTGAGGATGTTTGTGGGCCCAAATAAAATCAGTAAACAGAGTGTACCTGATTAAACTAACGAGGTGGAATCACCATCAGTAGAACCTGGAAAAGATATAAGAATTTTGGTAGAATGCTAATTTTTATAATATTACAGTGTCTAAACCATGAATAAAGTCCACTCTGCCTTGTCTCTAATAAGGTACTTACTTAAAAGTGTACTTAAAAATTTATATCGAAAATACGGGACATTCAAGACGTACTTCTGAGTCTGTCCATTTGAACTTAAAGTTAAGCCACATGGTCTGGAGAAGAGGTTGTGAAATTCCCACTCCCATCCCACTCCCATCACCTCTGTTTTGTTAAAGTTTATATTCAGATTAGAGAGTGCTCCGTAGAGATCAAATTCAACAGTGGAAGTTCCTCTCACACTGTACAGTGCATCCAATGTGACTGGTTGCATTGGTACTGGGCTCCCCGGTGGGACAGGAGAGCCCAGTAAAGGCAGTGGGTGGTGCTGGGAGGGGGACCCCCTTCTGCAACTTGTAAAAGTGATTAAGTGGCTGTATAGCTGCTCAGATCAGTTTTCCAAAAAATAATTTCTGGCTGAAAAGAATGATACCAGCTGAGGTTAAAGGAGATTTATAGTCAAAACATGCATTTTTATTTTATAACATCACAATTGTAATAGCAATACAAACAATATTTATTTTTGACAATCCAATATAAGGTTTCTTGAAAATGTTCCTTTCATGTTTAAGTGCTGCCTATCTACTGACCATCTGTTTCAACAACTTCGTACTTGCTTTGCAACTTCTCCTCTGCTGTCTACATTCAATTTCTGAGGACTACATATCCTGTGGTACATTGCTGCCTGCAAGCAGTGATTCCTTCACGGAATCTGTCTCTGGAACTCTTCCTCTCATCACCATATGTTGCTCAAAAGGCAAAATCTGAGAAATATGTGACCCAGCAGTGCCATAGAGAATAGTGAATACATTTAACAATATTCAAGCAAGTAAATGTATGGGGATCTTCACAAAGTAAGTTTACAAACTTCAAGATCATTTAGATTAATAAGGGTAGGCTAGAAATATTGGATTTCAATGTGGAAGTGTATATATGATTTTAAATTTTACCCTAGATATGCTTGAAATATAAATGTTTTCAGGTAAGCCACTATAGGGAGCAAAACAGGGGTCAAGTCCTGGGGAAAAAGTGTGGGAACTCCCACCCAAGATCCTCTCCCCCACCAAAAAAAGAAATAAAAATGATACACTCATATGCATATATATTTCACAGAAAATACAGTGCAACATTTATTGTAAAGTGCCAGTTTACAAAAAAAAATGAGTTAACTTGTCAAACTAACAGAATAATCACCACAATGGGTGATGATCTTTCCCTCGCAGGGAATTTCTAACACAAATACACCCTGTTCCAAATTATTATGCAAATTCTATTTTACACAGCACTAGTGGCAGTAGTAGGGGTGGTCCGGTGACTGTGAGGTGCAGGGTAAGGCACAAATAAGCACAAATGTATGAAATAAAATGTATCATTATTCTAAAAATCAAAAAAACAAGCAGCACACAGATATCGCTTATTTTACATATTACCCCCATCAAACAAGTAATAGCTCCCCTTATATATTTACTGTACTTACAGTTCTGAAGACTTGCTCAACTTGAGTTGAAGACTTGGCTCATCCTTGACTCAACAATCAGTGCTGTGCTGGGCTCAGGGTGCTGGCTGGTCTCAGGGTGCTGGCCTGGCTGGTCTCAGGGTGCTGGCTGGCTGGCCTCAGGGTGCTGGCCTGGCTGGCCTCAGGGTGCTGGCCTGGCTGGCCTCAGGGTGCTGGCCGTGCTGGCCTCAGGGTGCTGGCCGTGCTGGCCTCAGGGTGCTGGCCGTGCTGGCCTCAGGGTGATGGCCTGGCTAGCCTCAGGGTGATGGCCGTGCTGGTCTCCTGGTGCTGGCCATGCTGGTCTCCTGGTGCTGGCCATGCTGGTCTCAGGGTGCTGGCCTGGCTGGTCTCAGGGTGCTGGCCTCAGGGTTCTGGCTGGCTGGCCTCAGGGTGCTTGCCTGGCTGGCCTCAGGTTGCTTGCCTGGCTGGCCTCAGGGTGCTTGCCTGGCTGGCCTCAGGGTGCTTGCCTGGCTGGCCTCAGGGTGCTTGCCTGGCTGGCCTCAGGGTGCTGGCCTGGCTGGCCTCAGGGTGCTGGCCTGGCTGGCCTCAGGGTACTGGCCTCAGGGTGCTGGCTGGCTGGTCTCAGGGTGCTGGCTGGCTGGCTGGCCTCAGGGTACTCGGTACTGGCCCGGCTGGTCTCAGGGTACTGGCCTGGCTGTGTAAGGAGAGGAGACGCGGGCTCATCCTAGCGTTGCTGTGTGACTCCCCCTCCGCGTGATGTCACACACAACCGGACGCGTACCGAAGAACAGGTGGCAAGCGAGGTCGGAGCCTGGAGGAGGAGCTCCGAGTCTGCTCGGCTCAGTTTGCCTGCCCCTGACAGTGACTTGAGTCGAGTCCTTCACTATGCTGGGCATCGCAGCTTAGTGAAAGATCGGCTCGGGTGGCTCAGCTGCTCGAGGCTGCTCTAGTCCTGCAAAGGGAATGGCGTTCCTGCTGTGAAAAAAGTGCAGGGACGCCTTTCCCACGCGTTCCCGCAGGACTCGAGCCCTGGAGCAAAACATTTGTAATGTCACAAAATGAGTGCAATATTTCAATTACTTGCATTTGCTGCCTCTCAGAAGTTGATTTTTTTACTGGTAAAGAATGATCATTTGACGAAGCTTAGCAAATAAATTAACCCAGTAGCCCATTAATGTGCAAGGAAATATACAGAACATTCACATATAGCTGGGAATTCAAAGTAATTACTAGAATTGATCCTAAAATGTGCATGGTGTAAGATTCAGACTGACTTTTAATCATTCAGCGGTCTGGAGCCAAATTAAAAATTTCAATGTTATTTTTGTGGGTTGAATTTCTCAAAAAGGCTTCTGAGAGCCATTAACGTTCATGAACGTCCCTCAGAACAAGTGACCGCAGAGTGGCCCAGAGGCCGCACAGTGGCGCAATCCTGTGATGGCTGTGATCACAGGACACAGCCAAGACAGGATTGGGATATGAGTGCTGTGATTGACCCTCCTGATCATGTGACAGCTGTGTCCAATCACTCAGTGAGAGCTCAGTGCAGGGGGGCGGGGGAATCTGCAGGTCTGTGACAGCTCTCTGTGTAAGCATCATTTTACACACAGAGCTGTCACAGATCCCCCACACACAAAGTACACCAAGCACCACTGTCCCTTTCCCCATACACATGTCACAGTGCCCCTATAAACATCTGTACCAGTGCACAAAACATCTGTCAGTGTCCCATCACATCTGTACCAGTGCACAAAACATCTACAATGGTGCAATAATGTACCATTATGACATCAACATCTGTCAGTGTTTGCCGGTGGCCAATCAACATCTGTCAGTGTACAAGTGCACAAAAACATCAGCCAGTGTCCCATCACATCTGTAACAGTGCACAAAACATGTCAGTGTATCAGTATCCCACCAATAAATAAATGTAAAGCGCCCCTGTCCAAACGTACACTTTGGTCTCATACGCATGCCTAAACAGTGATAACACCACACATGTGGGGTATCGCTGTTAATATCAGAGTGAGATCAATAATTCTAGTACCAGACCTCCTGTGTAAACTGGTAACCAATCGAAGCTTATAAAATGCCGCCTATGGAAATGTTCAAATACGAAGTTTGACGCCATTTCACAAGCGTGCACAATTTTAAAGGGTGATGTGTTTGGTAAGCATTTACCCGACGCAACACCATATTTTATATTTTCCCAAAAAATTTCGTATTAATTGTGTTAGAAAAACTGCTGTGCAAATACCGTGTGACATACAAATTTGCAAAACCCATCATTTTATTCTCTAGGGCCTCTGCTACAAAAATATATAATGTTTGAGGGGTTCTAAATCATTTTCTAGCAAAAATATAGATTTTTACTTGTAAACAAATAGTGTCAGAAGAAGGCCTGGTCCTAAAGTGTATAATGGCTGAAGTACTCCTTGGATGTTGCACTTCTCTATGTGGCCAGGTTGTGAAAAATTCTCACACAAGTAGTATCGCCATACTCTGGACGAGTAGCAGAATGTGTTTAGGGGCGTAGTTGCAAGTATGCATATTCCATGTGTGATAAATAACTTGTTAAAATTAAATTTTTGTGAACAAAATAAATAATTTCTTAATTTTCCAAAGAATTGTGGGAAAAAATTACGACTTAAAAAAACTTGCCATGCCTCTTACTAAATACATTGGACTATCTACTTTCCAAAAATGGGTCATTTGAGGAATATTTGTACTGTCTTGACATATTAGGGCCTCAAGAAATGAGATAGGCCCATCAGTACATCAGGTGTAGGGATGAGCTTCGTGTTCGAGTCGAACATACGTTCGACTCGAACATCGGCTGTTCGATCGTTCGACGAAGATCGAACGATTTGGGCCGTTCGCGCCAAATTCGAGTGACGCGAACGGCCCACAATGCACTACGCCATCGCAGTGTCATCCAGGCGCTGTGATTGGCCAAGCATGCACTGTGACCCCGCATGCTTGGCCAATCACAGCGCCGGCAGCGAGGAGAGCAATGATTGGCCACAGGCAGGATGCCTGTGGCCAATTATTGCTGAGGGTGTTTAGTACACGCCCCACACTATAAAAGGCCGCCAGCACGGCGGCCTAGTGTAGTGTGTTCCGGAGCAGGGAAAGACAAGCATAGGCAGGGACAGTGACATTTATTTCTTTCTTGCTTAACCTGGATTCCTTTAGTTTAGGGAAAGAGAAGGATAGGTAGGGAGAGTGTCAGTGTGTTTTACTGTGCCAGTCCTTGTTTCTAGGGACAAAGAAGGAAAGTGAGGGGATTTCTCCTTGTGCTATAGTGTGCTTTAAAAAAACATTTTTTCTAGGGACAGAAAACTGTAGGTAGGGAGAGTGTCAGTTTCTTTCACTGTGCCAGTCCTTGTTTCTAGGGACAAAGAAGGAAAGTGAGGGGATTTCTCCTTGTGCTATAGTGTGCTTTAAAAAAAACATTTTTCCTAGGGACCGAAAACTGTAGGTAGGGAGAGTGTCAGTTTCTTTCACTGTGCCAGTCCTTGTTTCTAGGGACAAAGAAGGAAAGTGAGGGGATTTCTCCTTGTGCTATAGTGTGCTTTAAAAAAACATTTTTTCTAGGGACAGAAAACTGTAGGTAGGGAGAGTGTCAGTTTCTTTCACTGTGCCAGTCCTTGTTTCTAGGGACAAAGAAGGAAAGTGAGGGGATTTCTCCTTGTGCTATAGTGTGCTTTAAAAAAACATTTTTTCTAGGGACAGAAAACTGTAGGTAGGGAGAGTGTCAGTTTCTTTCACTGTGCCAGTCCTTGTTTCTAGGGACAAAGAAGGAAAGTGAGGGGATTTCTCCTTGTGCTATAGTGTGCTTTAAAAAAACATTTTTTCTAGGGACAGAAAACTGTAGGTAGGGAGAGTGTCAGTTTCTTTCACTGTGCCAGTCCTTGTTTCTAGGGACAAAGAAGGAAAGTGAGGGGATTTCTCCTTGTGCTATAGTGTGCTTTAAAAAAACATTTTTTCTAGGGACAGAAAACTGTAGGTAGGGAGAGTGTCAGTTTCTTTCACTGTGCCAGTCCTTGTTTCTAGGGACAAAGAAGGAAAGTGAGGGGATTTCTCCTTGTGCTATAGTGTGCTTTAAAAAAACATTTTTTCTAGGGACAGAAAACTGTAGGTAGGGAGAGTGTCAGTTTCTTTCACTGTGCCAGTCCTTGTTTCTAGGGACAAAGAAGGAAAGTGAGGGGATTTCTCCTTGTGCTATAGTGTGCTTTAAAAAAAAAAAATTTCTAGGGACAGAAAACTGTAGGTAGGGAGAGTGTCAGTTTCTTTCACTGTGCCAGTCCTTGTTTCTAGGGACAAAGAAGGAAAGTGAGGGGATTTCTCCTTGTGCTATAGTGTGCTTTAAAAAAACATTTTTTCTAGGGACAGAAAACTGTAGGTAGGGAGAGTGTCAGTTTCTTTCACTGTGCCAGTCCTTGTTTCTAGGGACAAAGAAGGAAAGTGAGGGGATTTCTCCTTGTGCTATAGTGTGCTTTAAAAAAACATTTTTTCTAGGGACAGAAAACTGTAGGTAGGGAGAGTGTCAGTTTCTTTCACTGTGCCAGTCCTTGTTTCTAGGGACAAATAAGGAAAGTGAGGGGATTTCTCCTTGTGCTATAGTGTGCTTTAAAAAAACATTTTTTCTAGGGACAGAAAACTGTAGGTAGGGAGAGTGTCAGTTTCTTTCACTGTGCCAGTCCTTGTTTCTAGGGACAAAGAAGGAAAGTGAGGGGAATTCTCCTTGTGCTATAGTGTGCCAAAGCATTCCTCATCAACCATCTTTGAAATCCTTGTTTTTTGGACAGTCAGGGAAATTGTCGTTGTGCTATTCTGTGCAAAAGCAATAATCCTCAACCATATTTAGAAATCCTTAAGTAAAGGGACAGAGAAGGACACCTGAAGGTAGCCCTTATTGCTTTTTTCCCATCTCCCTGCAGGCCATCTATTAGAATGTCTGGAAGGCAAACAAGGAGAGGCAGACAGTCAGGAGGCAATAAAAGAGGGCAAGCAGGCTCTGTGTCTGGGGGCAACAGTGCTGGTCGTGGACGCGGTGCATTGTCATCAGCACATGGCCATGGAACACGCTTGTCCTTCTTTTCGGCAGCTGGACATGTTGAGCCACATCATGCCGAAGACTTGGTAGAGTGGATGACCAAGCCCTCCTCCTCCTCCTCATCCTCTCTCACCCAGGCTCAGGGTACTGGCAAAGCAGCTGCCAAAGCGTCCTCTTCCCTGGTATCAATGTCAGACTCATCATCAGTCACTCCTTCCCTAGACCCACCATGTCCTCCTCCTGAGGAGTCCCCCGAACTGTTTGAGCACAGTGTTGGGTACATGCTCCAGGAGGATGCCCAGCGTTTCGAAGGGTCTGATGATGAAACCCAGCTACAGGAAGGCAGTAGCGTGAGAGCAGACAGAGGGGATGCTCAAGAAGGACACCAATCTGGCAGTCATGTTCCAGCAGCTGCAGCATACTGCCAGATTGGCTCCAGTGATGAGGAGGGAGGGGATGATGAGGTCACTGACTCCACATGGGTGCCTAATAGGAGAGAGGAGGAGGAGGAGGATGAGGAGGAGGCACATCTCCAACGAGGCAGGATGCCCTTTGGTGGCCAGCGTAAGGGCAGTACACCGACGGAATCACACCGCAGAGCTCCGCCTGTGCAGGGCGCTGCCTCTGCCCGTCATTCAAAAAGTTCCTTGGTGTGGGCCTTTTTTGAGGCTAGTGCATCAGATCGCACAGCTGCTGTTTGCAACATATGTCTCAAGCGTATATCGCGTGGCCAAAACATCAGCCGCTTGGGTACCACATGCCTGACCAGACATATGTTGACCTGCCATGCAGCTCGTTGGCAAGCCTACCTCAAAGACCCACACCAAAGAACAAAGCGGACCTCTCCTTGCACCGCATCAGCTGGGATCTCCAACCCCACTATAACTTCAGTCCTCTCTGAAACATGCACTGAGAGGAATGAAGGTGTAGAATTAGGTGTGTCACAGCCAAGTACTTGCGGCCACTCTGCTAGCAGTACACCGACGTCTGATTCTAGCAGGCAAATTTCCCTGCCCCAGCTGCTGGACCGTCGAAAGAAGTTCACTCCCAGCCATCCACATGCCCAGCGGTTGAATGCTAGCTTGGCTAAATTGCTAGCGCTTCAACTGCTGCCTTTTCAGTTGGTAGACTCGGCCCCCTTCCGTGAGTTTGTGCAATGTGCGGTTCCTCAGTGGCAGGTTCCCAAACGCCACTTTTTCTCACGGAAGGCTATTCCGGCTCTCTACCGGCATGTGGAAGGCAATGTCTTGGCCTCGCTGGACAGGGCGGTCAGCGGTAAGGTGCATATTACCGCTGACTCATGGTCCAGCAGGCATGGACAGGGACGTTACCTTTCTTTCACGGCCCATTGGGTCACTCTTTTGGCAGCTGGGAAGGATGCAGGACAAGGTGCAGTAGTGTTGGAGGTTGTTCCACCGCCACGCCTCCAAAATGCTAAAACTGGTTGTGACACACCTCTCTCCTCCACCCCCTCCTCTTCTTCTTCCTCCATGGCCTCTTCCTGTGGTTTGTCCTATGAACCAGCGGTGCTCCGTAGCCGTTCACGGGGCTACGCAAGTACGCAGGCAAAAAGATGCCATGCCGTGCTTGCGCTGGTGTGTTTGGGGGACAGAAGCCACACTGGGGCAGAGGTCCTGTCTGCTCTGCAGGGCCAGGCCGAGAGGTGGTTGACGCCACGCCAGCTTAAGCCAGGAATGGTGGTTTGCGACAATGGCACCAACCTCCTCTCCGCCCTCCGACAGGGACAACTGACCCATGTGCCCTGTGTGGCTCACGTCCTTAACCTGGTGGTGCAGTGGTTCTTGGGCAGGTACCCGGGCTTACAGGATGTCCTGAGGCAGGCCAGGAAAGTCTGTGTGCATTTCCGCAGATCTTATAATGCCAGTGCTCGCCTGGCTGAGCTGCAAAAGGAGTTGAACCTGCCCAAGAACCGCCTTATATGTGACATGCCCACCAGGTGGAACTCAACGTTGGCCATGCTGCAGCGGCTGCACACGCAGCAGAGGGCCATCAATGAGTACCTGTGCGACTACGGCACCAGGACAGGGTCAGGGGAGCTTGGTTTTTTTTCTCCACGCCAGTGGGGCATGATCAGGGATGCATGCACTGTCCTGGCACCATTTGAGGAGGCCACGAGGATGGTGAGCAGTGACAGTGCATGCATCAGTGACACTGTACCTCTTGTCCACCTGTTGGAGCACACGCTGCGTGGAATAATGGACAGGGCACTTGAGGCAGAACAGAGGCAGGAAGAGGAGGACTTCCTTGCCTCTCAAGGCCCCCTTTACCCAGACAGTGTTCCTTCTGTCCCACCCATCGCACAGGAAGAGGAAGAGGAGGAGGAGGAGGAGGAGGAGGAGGAGGATTGTGTCAGCATGGAGGTGGAGGCTGGCACTCAGCATCATCAGCAGCAGTCTTTTAGGGATGATTTACAGTCCCAAGAAACCAGTGGACTTGTACGTGGCTGGGAGGAGGTGGCTGCGGATCATATCGTCCTTAGTGACCCAGAGGACTCCGGAGCGAATGCCTCAGCAAACCTACGCTGCATGGCCTCCCTGATCCTGCAAAGTCTGCGGAAGGATCCTCGTATTCTTCGGATCAAGGAGAGGGACCATTACTGGCTGGCCACTCTCCTTGATCCACGGTACAAGGGTAAGGTTGCGGACCTTATGTTACCTTCGCAGAGGGAGCAGAGGATGAGACAACTCCGGGAGGCCTTGCAGAAAGGTCTGTGCAACGCGTTCCCAGAGACTGGGAGGTTACAAACTCCTGGTCCTGGACAACGAGTTGCTGAGGCTTCGGGCAGTCAAAGAAGGAGCGGTGGGGAAGGTGGCCGTCTGACCGATGCGTTCAGACAATTCTTTAGTCCGCAGCCCCAAAGTATGATCGGTTCCAGCAACCATCGCCAGCGTCTGATAAACATGGTGCAGGAATATCTAGGGGCAAGGTCAGACTTGGACACCTTCCCCACCGAAAATCCTCTGGCTTACTGGGTCTTGAGGATGGATCACTGGCCAGAGCTTGCACAGTATGCAATTGAGCTACTGGCCTGTCCTGCATCCAGCGTTCTTTCGGAACGCACATTCAGTGCTGCTGGAGGATTTGTCACGGATCACAGGGTGCGCCTGTCCACCGACTCGGTTGATCGACTGACTTTCATCAAGATGAACCAGTCTTGGATCACCACCAGCTACCACACACCTGATGCTGATATAACAGACTAATTGATTTTAACATGTCACATCCCTTCAAGACTGATGCTGATGCTGAGTGCCTGTGCTGTTATGTTGACTGGCTATCCTCCTCCTCCGAGTCCTCAATGATACGATTGATGATGATAGCTTGGAAGATCATTTTTGTTTATGGGTGCCGCCACCAGTGGCTAAGGCCCAATTTTTCAGCCCCTGTTTTACAGGGGCGTGTAATTAAAAAATTTTTACCAATAATTTGCCATAGGGCTCATTGCTGTGCTCCAAGTACAGTATCTGTGAGGGGTTGGAGTGTTGTGGCACCAGTGCCTAAGGCCCAATTTTTCAGCCCCTGTTCAACAGGGGTATGCAATTACAATTCTTGATCTAATAATTCACAGCAGGGCCCATTGCTGCACCCACCAAGAGTAACTCTGAGGGCTTACAGTGTTGTGGCAACGCCACCACCACCACCACCACCACGAAAGGCCCAATTTTTCAGCCCCTGTTCAAAAGGGGCATGTAATTACAATTCTTGATCTAATAATTCACAGCAGGGCCCATTCCTGCACCCACCAAGAGTAACTCTGAGGGCTTACAGTGTTGTGGCAACACCACCACCACCACCACCACGAAAGGCCCAATTTTTCAGCCCCTGTTCAACAGGGGCATGCAATTACAATTCTTGATCTAATAATTCACAGCAGGGCCCATTGCTGCACCCACCAAGAGTAACTGTCAGGGCTTACAGTGTTGTGGCACCAGCACCACCATCAAAGGCCCAATTTTTACTACCACTGTTCAACAATTATATGTAATTAAAATTCCTGATATAATAGTTGACAGCAGGGCGTTCCAGCACCAACCAAGAGTAACTGTGAGTGCTTACAGTGTTGTGCCAACACCAACAACTAAGGGGCCTATTTCTGCAGAGTATATACGGCAGGTCCCTACTTTCAAACATCCAACTTACAAACGACTCCTACTTGCAAACGCAAGAAGACAACAGGAAGTGAGAGGAAATCTACCCCTAGGAAGGAAAATTCTCTCCTGTAAGAATAAATATGGGAGAAAGGTGTCTCCTCTGTACTGATGCTTTATCAGCAATCCTTGTTTCAAGAAAAACACCACATTTCAAAAACAGTTGACATTGGGACGGAAAGTGAGGTGAAATGTTCTGAACAGGGGCACAGACAGCAAAACAAATGTTACAGGGGTGATAACCCTTACCTATGTTTTCCAAAAAGTTTAAAAATAGATTTTTGGGCTGGAGCTACACTTCAACAATGTACCTGTTCAAAATTACAAACAGATTCTACATAAGAACAAACCTACAGTCCCTGTCTTGTATGCACCGCCTGTATACGGCTGTTCAGAGTATATAGGGCCTTTTTTATTTTATGTGCGGTGTTCCCCTTAATATCCATACAAATCCCAAAGGGGCTGGTAATGGGCTGGGGTAGGGGGGGGGGGTCATGGGGTAGCTATGCCATTTTTCTTAAAGATTTTCATCCATATTACCGGGACCAGACATTACATTAAAGCCTCAAGCAGTTTTAAATGGCTTTTTTTTCCTTTAGAAGTGTCATTTTGTGCAGGGACAGTTCTAAACACGGGAAACACGTGGCACTTCACAGGCATACTTTAGACACCCCCCAGGTACGATATTTAAAGGAATATTTGACTTTTTTTTTTTCACTTTATGCATCATTAAAATGACTGCTCCCGAAAAACGACCGTTTTTAAAACTTCTTTTTGCATTGATACATGTCCCTTGGTGCAGAACCCGGGTTCCCAAACCCTTTTTAGGACAATAACATGCATAATAGTTGTTATAATTAGCACTTTAGAATTCGAACGTTCGCATCCATTGTATTTAATAGGGTTCTAATGTTCGTACGAACTTTCGGTCCGTTCGCGGGTTCTGGTGCGAACCGAACCCGGGGGTGTTCGGCTCATCACTAATCAGGTGTGATCAATTTTCAATGATTGGTACCATAGCTTGTGGACTCTAACCTTCACACAGACCAAATAATATACACTGATTTGGGTTATTTTTACCAAAGTAATGTAGCAGTATACATTTTGGTCAAAATGTATGAAGAGTAATTACTTTTTTGCAAAATGTTATAACAAACTAAGAAAAACGTTTTTGTTTTCAAAATACCGACAAAAGAAAGCTCTATTTGTGTGAAAAATGATACAAATTTAATTTGGATACAGTGTTGCATGACTGAGTAATTCTCAAGTGTGAGAGAAAATTGGCCTGGGTAGGAAGAAGGGGAAAGTGCCCAGTATTGAAGTGGTTAAAAAAACAAATCTCATACACTGGAAAACATTTTATCCCCTGTGGTATTGACAAAAGTTTTCCCCAGCATCCCTTATGCTTCATTGTGGCTATGAGGTAGAAGACTGTGTAGGGAAAAACTGTTCCCTGTAGGGAAAGTGTGTTGGGAATGTGTAGAAGGTTAGAATATCAGTGTCCTGAATTTACCTCCACATTTACTTTTAAATCCTTTTGAATATTCCAGGACTACTGACTTAGCATTTCTGATAAAATTTGTGAAGAAGTAACTTTTGCTATTACCCGATCACCCTAATTTAACTGTCTGCCTCCAGGTCCCAAGCTTTTACTTTATTATCTTGTACATTTTTTTTTTAGAAAGTGGCTAAAGCTGTTTTAGACATATACAGTCAATGCTTTCATTGTCGCCTGAGCACCCTTAATTTGCATTATAGTACTGCCAATTCTGAGAACTATTTTGCACAACGTTGCACTTATTTTAGAGAATTGTCCTGATGTCAGATTCAGAAATTCCAAGTTTTTTAAAAGTTTGACCAAGCCACAAATGATCAAACTTTTCATTTGAACACAATACTGTGTTCAAATAGATAAACAACATTCTGAAATGCTGTACTTATTTAGTACATCAGACCCATACTCTTGCATAATTTTCACCACACTTGGTTTCTCAGAGTTTATCTCATAATATAAAATGGCAAACTAAATATGCAAACAAGGTTTTTTGACATTTACAAGAAAAAATGTGCATACTTACATCTAGTCTATTTCTTCCAACTACATCAAAAAGACTAGTGTATGTATTGCAATACACAAATAATATTAAGTTCAAAGGAAATTAAGCTAGCAGGGATACAGTTAACTGAAAATAGATGGTGTTCCTGCCCTCTAAAGTTTGAGAATGCAGATGTTTAAACTGTGTGAAGGGCAGTTTGAAATCATTCAACCCTATGAATTATTTTAAATAGATGGAATAAAACCACTTCTCTTTAGCATCTAGATCCTCAGAGCTAAAATATTTGACATTGACTCTAAAAAAGCACTGAAGACTGTATGCTTCATTGAATTGAAACTAGAAAAAATTGTCATCTTTTAAGATTTGCATCACTACTCTTCTGAGATTTCTGTGGTTTTATGTTTCTCCACGTGTCACGCAAACATATATATTTATAATATACAGTAATCTTATAAATTTGTTAATCATAATAGCTAATGTTTTTGTAAAATAATTATGGGTTAAATAAATGATAATAGTTGTTGTTTTTTTTTTTAACTTACACATTGATTTAATGAATATGCAGTGCCTTGAAAAAGTATTCATACCCCTTGACATTTTCCACATTTTGTCATGTTACAACCAAAAACTTTTTTTTTTTTTTTTTTTGGGGGGGGGGGGGGGATTTTATGTGATACACCAACACAAAGTGGCACATAATTGTCAAGTAAAAGGACATTTTTTTTTTTACAAGTAAATATGTGAAAAGTGTGGTTTGTGTTTGTATTAAGCCCCCTTTACTCTGATCCCCATAACTAAAATCTAGTGGAACCAATTGCCTTCAGACATCACCTAATTAGTAAATAGAGTCCACCTGTGTGTAATTTAATCTCAGTATAAATACAGCTGTTCTGTGAAGCCCAGGGAGGTTTGTTAAAGAACCTTAGTGAACAAACAGCATCATGAAGGCCAATGAACACACCAGACAGGTCAGGGATAAAGTTGTGGAGAAGTTTAAAGCAGAGTTAGGTTGTAAAAAAAATATCCCAAGCTTTAAACATTTCACGGAGCACTGTCCAATCCATCATCCGAAAATGGAAAGAGTATGGCACAACTGCAAACCTACCAAGACATGGCCATCCACCTAAACTGATGGGCTGGGCAAGGAGAGCATTAATCATAGAAGCAGCCAAGAGGCCCATGGTAACTCTGGAGGAGCTGCAGGGATCCACAGCTCAGGAAAGAGAATCTGTCCACAGGACAACTATTAGTTGTGCACTCCACAAATCTGGCCTTTATGGAAGAGTGACAAGAAGAAAGCCATTCTTGAAAGAAAGCCATAAGAAGTCCTGTTTGCAGTTTGCAATAAGCCATGTGGGGAAAACAGCAAACATGTGGAAGAAGGTGATCTGGTCAGATGAGACCAAAATGTAACTGTGTGGTCTAAAAGCAAAATGCTATGTGTGTCAGAAAACTAACACTGCACATCACCCTGAACACACCATCCCCACGTGAAACATGGTGGTGGCAGCATCATGTTGTGGGGATACTTTTCTTCAGCATGGACAGGGAAGCTGGTTAGGGTTGATGGGAAGATGGATCAAGTCAAATACAGGGCAATCTGAGAAGAAAACCTGTTAGAGTCCGAAAAAGACTTGAGACTGGGGTAAAGGTTCACCTTCCAGCAGGACAATGACCATAAACATGCAGCCAGAGCTACAATGAAATTATTTAGATCAAAGCATATTCATGTGTTAGAATGGCCCAGTCAAAGTCCAGACCTAAATCCAATTGTGAATCTGTGGCAAGACTTTAAAGAGGAAGTAAGCCCAGACGGGTTTTACTTCCTATTTTGCTCTGTGCAAACCCTGCAAATGAAAATCATAATGGGCTAGTGTGCATGGCATACTAGGCCATTATGTGACACTTACCTGAAAGTGAAGCCCACGCCATCCCCTGTGTCCATTTTCGCCCCTCTTTCTTCCAGGACCACGGACTGTGATCGGCCAGAGCCGCGTGACGTCACTCCCGCACATGCGTGCTGGAGCCATTAGTAACGGTACACGCTAGGGAAGAAATGGCACGGAGGTCCGTTTCTTCCCAGCAGATGCGTCAATTACATCATCTGGAGATATTTCCACTGCCTATAGTTAAGCCTTATGCTTGTCACAGACGCTCTCCAGCCAATCTAACAGAGTTTGAGCTATTTTGCGAAGAAGAATTGGAAAACATTTCACTCTTTAGATGTGCAAAACTGGTAGAGATATCCCCCCCAAAAAACAGTATGGTCTCAGGGGGGCTGAATAAAAATGCACACCACACTTTTCACAAATTTATTTAAAGAAAATATTGAAAACCATTTATCATTTACCTTCCACTTATGTGGCACTTTGTGTTGGTCTATGACAGGGATGGCGAACCTCGGCACCCCAGAGGTTTTGGAACTACATTTCCCATGATGCTCATGCACTCTGCAGTGTAGTTAAGAATGATGGGAAATGTAGTTCCAAAACATCTGGGGTGCCAAGATTCGCCATCACTGGTCTATGACATAAAATCCCAATAACATGCATTTACATTTTTGGTTGTAACATGACAAAAAGTGGAACATTTCAAGGCACTGTACCTATCTGATTAGTTATGTTTAGTTTCTTATGCAGTAGTTTTATGAAAGATAAATATTTTGTACATGATAAAAAAAAATAGGAAAATTGGTAGACATACTTTTGCCCTCTGGCTTTTTTATGGTTAATGTCAGTTTTTTTTTTTAGATAAAAAATTGTTTCAATGAAAGACCTACCAATGTTTAGAATAAAATACTGTGAGAGTAATTGGTGTCATGCTAATGGAATTGTAAAACTTATTCACAGTGATTATTTTTTTGCCAATTTTTGCCAATTTATTTTTTGGGGTTCACATTATTCTTTGGAAATAGAAAATACAAGCTAAACATATTTATTTTTTGTTGTATTTGAAGCAACATCAATATGACACTAGCACCATTGAGTGAAAATGGAAAGGCAACAATATAATTGTTCCTTTTTCTTTTTTTTGTGGGGTAGATGCAGCGCCAAATACATCATGTGGCCAGCCAAGAAAATTTATAGTAAAGAGGAAGATAATAAAATGTTTTTACATAAACACTTATACCTTTTGAGGGTTATTTACAAAAAATGTATAAAATCTTTATACAATAAATTGTTTAAATATTTAGTTAAATTATCTAACCATATGAATAGTACATTTCTGTTTACTTACAGTATTTCTTGTGAACCATTAATGTAAAAATTCATACAATTTGTTCTTTTTTAGTAAATAAGCCTGCATGTGTCTTGTGACTTTTCCAGAAGGTTTCCCAGCCAGAGCTCAGGCCCAGTGCAGGAGCTGGGATACTCAATGACAATGTAGCTTTTCCTCTGCTGGCTTAACAGACCAGTAGGCTTTGCGTGCCTACCTCTTAGTATGTAATTTTACATAAAAATTTGCATTCAAGGCAGGGCCTATCGCTGCACAGAATAGTGTTGTTCCTCCTGGTCAAGTCCTGTATTCTTCCTTCTCATTTGTAGACCGTTGCATTAATAAAAAAATAAAAAAGGACCAAGAGGTTGATGATAGACAAAGAGAGAGAGAAGATTAAGCCTAGTACACATGATCAGAAAATTGTACGAAAAATATACCACTTTCAAAGTAATCGTACGATAATCTGATCGTCAGTACACAGCTTTCGAGAGCTGATTAGGACAGGTCATGCTAAATTATCTGATGGGACAAGCACAGCCATTTTTTTTTTCATATGATACCAGATCGTATGATTTTCATTTAATCAGTACGGTTTTTGTCTGAAAATATAATACAATTACATCACTTCCGAAAAAAAAAAAATTCATAGGAGAATTTTCGTAACTTTAGTAACCTCTTCATTGTTGATATGGAGACTAGCATACAAAAAAAAAAAAATCAGACATTAATCTAATCATGCATAGACTTTAGGGTGGGATAGAGCTGCCTTATTACACCTGGATTGTGGTAAAAACTAAACAAAGTTTCCTGCAGAGAACATTCTGTGAAGAAATATTTACATTACTTCCTATAGAAGGCAGCCCTTTCATCACCTCCCAGTAATGCATAACATGAATTTAGGATAAAACAAAAAGTAGTGCATATTTGCAAGTATGCTTGCATGCACAATTTTTTACTTAAAAATATCAGGGTGTTTTTTTCATGTAAAGATGCCTTTAGTTCTGATTTAAAATACAAATGTGCTTGGCACATCTTACCGCACACAGAATAAGGTATGCGTAATAGTGAGTCAGTGGTTATAATTCAGTAGTAAAGGTCAATGAGTGACAATGATGCAAAAATAACAAAAACAAAATGATGATGAGGACAAATGGAGGAGGAAGAGGACTGGTTTAAACCATAATATAGTGTTTTTAATGCTAACTGAGCTTGCCATAACTGTATGTATAAGTGTAATGGGGTTCTGACATCTATCTGGCTTCACATTTCCCCAATCATATGACATGCAAGTTAATCATTGATTGTCCCTTATGACAATATGGAAAACATTTACTCTAGTCAGAGATGTCTAGATTGAAGGGATTTGGAAAGTTTTGAATGACCACCACAAAAATGGAGAACAATGGTGTAAATTACTATTAAAGCAATGTTAGAGGCTGTTTCATGTTACAAAAGACTGTAACAGTCTATTGTTAGACACTTGAAGCCTCTGACAGTCTACTATACTGTACAAGCAGACTGTCAGCTGTCGTAACATACAAGCAGGCTATGACAATCTTTTGTATCACAGATATACTGTATAAACACAAGAAGTTTGTTGTAACATGCAACCAGCCTTTGACATTCTTTTGTAATATATAAAAAGTCTATTATAGTCTGTTAGACATATGAACAGTTAAGCCCTGTACACACGATCGGATAACCTATGGATTTTCGTCCGATGGATTTGACCATCGGAAATCCGATGAAACTGTTTTTCATCAGTCTTGGCCACACACCATCAGTCAAAAAACCGACCGTTCCAAACGTGGTGACGTAAAACACTCCGATGAGCCGAGAAAAATTAAGTTTAATGCTTCTGAGCATGCGTCGACTTGATTCTGAGCATGCGTGGGTTTTTTAACCGATGGACTTGCCCATAGACGATCGCAAATTACCATCGGTTCTTGATCCATCAGAAAATTTTAAAACAAGTTCTATTTTTTCCATCCGATGGAAAAAAGACCGATGGGTACCATACACGATCGGTTTGTCTGATGAAAACCATCCATCGGACGGTTTTCATCAGTTAAACCGATCGTGTGTACGGGGCTTAAGAGTGAATCCTGGGTAGGGAAAACCACTAACCTATACTTGTCTGCTACTGAAAAAAATTGATCAATACTATAAAAACCTTGTTCCATAGACCGGTTGCTCTTTTTTAAGCTGACTAAAATAGATTGCTGCCAACCCATGTCTATTTGATTATCCTTACCCACAGTAAGCCACATCCACTTCTTACCACTTTGTGATGATCATACCACTTGAAATTGTCTTTTTGGTGGCCCCTAGTTACTATAGTCTAATGGTGCTGCAAGTTTTTTTACAATACAATTTTGTGGAGCCATCAGGATAGGAGAAAAGGTACCGTGCTTGCCTGACACTCTACCTATCCCCAGTTCCTCCAACATCAGCCATGTCTCTGATTGCTGCCCCATCCATCCTACTACCCAAAGCATTCCTAAGTCCACTATATAGCATGCATAAAGTTAAAACCCCCCTTTTGCCCATAATCTGGAGCCACTGCTAGCTAGTGACAATGTAGTCTGCACATTTTGTGGAACTGTGAATAAACTCCTTTGCAAACTAAACTTTTCTAGACACTATTTTATATCATTTTTGATGTGTGTGTTTAGGAAAACAGACACATTACTATATATATATATATATATATATATATATATATATATATATATATATATATATATGTGTGTGTGTTTTTTCCCCTCTCTTTAGTTTAAAGGATCATCATATGACTGAACAGTACAATGGTGGCTTCAAAAATAAAGCATCTTTGTCAGTTACATAGTATGATAAATGGGACAACTCTAGTGACCCATCTGTTTTGCTAGTACTCTTGTTTTGACGACAAGTGTGCATGAAAGTTGTACTGAAGTGTGTACTGCAAAAACATAACATAACCTGACAATGATAAGCCCATTGGGCTTTTATAAGAGAAGGCCATATTGTTATGCTCTGAGACATATTCTGGCACAAACTGTCTTGAGACATGAAGAAAGCACACCATGCGGAAGACTTTCCACTACATCATCGTTGTATTAAAGACAATGAACATTCTTAAATGATTATTTCAGTGTTTTCGAAAATTACATTGGAAAATAACTTCACAACTTTAGGATGTCCCAACTAATATTTTAACATTGGCAAACATAACTAGATCAACGTACACATTCAATTACATGCTGCATTGAGTGCAAGGAAATCAAAATACATGAACTAAAACTACTTTTTTTTGCATTCAGGCAATTCCATACTCAAAAGATATGGTGCCTGATTTTTTGATACATTAATAGAATGCATTGGATCATAATTTATAAATAAGAATACTTGACTAAAAGAATGAGTATTTACACACAAAATACGTTATTTTAGGTTGATATTTTTGCAAATCTTCTGATGATACTCAGCATGGCCCCCTATGCTGCTTTGCATGACCACCCATCCTCTAATATGCCTTTCTGTCTCGCCAGAATGGGTTAAGAATTCAGACCTTACAACCATACAAAAGTGTCGCCGAAGTGTTTTTTTTTTAAATTGGTTCAACTAAATGGACTTATACCAACTGGGCTAACTATGTAACTATGTAAGAAGTACATTTTCTTGAGTAGATTTTAAGGTGCAGTTTAAAGGCTAAGTTCACCTTTTTTTTCTAAAATCCAGCTCCCATATGTACCAATATACCATTAATGTTACTTGGCTGCAGAAAGATACAAGTTTTCTTTGAGTTTGCGAACAAGGCCTTACCTTAGCCCTTGCTATATTTCTTTGACTCAGAGAGACTCCCTACTATACAGACAGAGACAGAAGAACCAGTAAGGCACAGGAAGGAGTTTACCAGCTGCTCTCATTAGCACACCTTCCCATATCAACCCATCAACTAAGTTTTCACAGCACCCCCAGCATTTCTCCACACGTGCATTTGCCTGGCCTCCCCAGGGTCCCTTCAGATGCATGCAGCCCAAGGAACACCCCTGATGATGTGTCCTCCTATTATATAGTTTTGTTATAGCTAAAGGAGATTGTACAGAGATTGTGCAATCAGATTTTATAGTGTATGGTCACATTTATACATGTAAAATAACCTGTTTGCACTTTATAGTTGACAGGGTATGCACAAGGAGAAGCATGTATTGGCACATGCGTGAGCACACGTGGGCGTTAGCCATCATGCACACACGTTCATGCACTGGCGCCAGTCAGCCTATTTAGACCAAGCAATGACACACACATTGCTAAATGGTCTTTCAGCTTGTTCCTGTTAACCTGTGCTTTCATCTGTTCCAGTTACCTGTGTTTGACCCGGCTTCTCCTGTACCTTCCTTTGATCTACGGCCATCGGGTTCCTGCCAAGCTTCAGCTGGTGTCACCTGCTAAACCAATCCTTGTGCCACTCTGTGTCTTTCCCTCCCTGTCATCTCTATCAGGGACATTGGACAGGAGGTGCAAAAGAAGCCCTCTCTACAGCTCTCTCTCCCTGATCTCCACCAGGTACGTGACAGTACCACTTAGCCAGATGTCGGAGATCGAGAGAGGGAATTTGCCTCTGGAGATGCTTTGCCAGCAACTTGCCTCTCTTTCCCAGGCAGTCATCACCCTGCAAGAAAGCTACCTCCAGCTGGATCCAATCCACAGACTTCACCTCAGCAACTTCAGCACCTGCTACCGCACCTGGCCTTCCCACGTCTGAACAGACTGTTCCCGCATCCACAGGAACTATGCCACCACTGGAACCCCGAGTTCCTGCACCAGAGTGATTTTCAGGCAACCAACACAAGTACCGGGCATTTAAGAACTGTTGTGAACTTTACTTTGCCCTGCAACCAAGAACTTTCTCACTTGAAACCATCAAAGTGGGTTTTGCCATATCCTTGCTTCTTGGAGAATCACAATCTTGGGCCCATCAGCTCATGGAACAGAACAGTACAATCTTGGACTCTCTCTCATCTTTTCTCTTTTAAAGCAATGGCTCAGCTTTATGATGACCCCGAACATTCAGCTACTGCAGAGTCTACTCTCCATACACTATGGCAAGGTCACCAACCTGTTGAGGACTATGTTGCCGAATTCCATCTGTGGGCCTCGGATACAGGTTGGAATGCCGCCGCCCTACGGCATAAATTCCACCTCGGCCTGTCTGAAGGGCTCAAAGCCGAATTTGCTCGAGTGGGGATCTCCAGTTCCCTTGATAACCTAATTTGCCTTTCCATTCCACTTGATTGTAGATTCATAGAAAGGATAGCAGAGAGCTGGCAGAACCACTATGCCCACAAGTCCCTGGGAAAAGCTCCTACAACTAAGACTTTTGCGTTCTCCACTCACCAGTAAATAAATTCTGCGAAGATGGCAGACTAACTTGTGTCTATATTTTGGGGTAGCGGGACATTATCCTAAAAACTGTCTTGTGAGGCCCACAAGGACCAAGACCATCCCTTCTATGTACCTTGCCAACTGTTCGGTGCTCATGTCACCTTGTTCCTGTCACTTCAGTTCCCCAGAGGAAACATCCAAGTGCCAGCTGTAGTTGATTCCGGAGCTTGCAGCTGCTTCATGGATAAAGACTTTGCCCTACATCACCAAATCCCTTTGCAAGCAAAGACACACCAGTTAGCCATCCATCTGGCTAACGGATCCCGTCTCAGGTCTGGGCCTATAAAGCATGAGACTCGCCTGCTGCTGGCTGTATCTGATATTGTTCATTGGGAATATTTCCGTCTGGACATTATTCCGTCTCCCCTGTTTCCCATTATCCTGAACATACCCTGGTTACAAGCCCACAACCCACAGTGAAACTGGGCATGGGGGAAAATTACTTTTCCATCCACCTACTGCCAGCAATCCTGCCTTCACCCCATTTCTATGAGACCTGCACCCCTTCTGGGCGTACATACTGACTCTCCTGTGTCACAACTCATAACTGCAGCGTATAATGAATTCCTGGAAGTCTTTGATAAACAGAAAGCAGACATTCTGCCACCTCACCACCCATACGACTGCCCAATTGAACTTTTATCAGGCGCTGAAATACCTTTTGTGTGCATCTTCCCTCTTTTTCTGAAGTAGAGCTTAAAGCACTACATCAGTACATTGATGACAACTTGGAGAAGGGCTTCATCCAGCCTTCCACATCCCCCGCGGGCATTGGAATCTTCTTTGTAGAAAAAAAGGATCATACATTGCGTCGACTACCGGGAATGATATAAAATTGATCCCGAAACTGTTTCAGTGCTTCAAAACCTCTACTATATTTACAAAGCTTGATTTACGAGGTGCCTATAATCTAATGCAGATCCGCAAAGGGGATGAATATGGAAGATGGCCTTCCGCAATAGATTCGGACATTACAAATACCTTGTCATGCCCTTTGGGTTGTGCAATGCTCTAGCAACATTTCAGCATTTCATCAATGATATTTTCAGAGACTTCCTTGACCTTTTCCTGATCGTATATCTAGATGACATCCTCATATTCTCCACTTCCAGCACAGCACACTGTGAACACGTTAAAACACAAAGGCAGAGAAATGTGAATTTAAAAAAGAGACGATTCAGTTCTTGGTAATTATAATTTTTACTTCAGGTATTTCCATGGATCCCCAGAAGGTCAAATCTATCCTCAAATCGCCCACTCCTACAGACAGAAAGAGCACACAGAGGTTCATTGGATTTGCCAGCTTTTACCACAAGTTTATTAAAAACTTCTGTTATCATTTCTCCTGTTACCCAGCTGACAAAATAGAATACCCATTTCCAGTGGACACAATCAGCATTCGACCGGTTAAAGACTCTGTTTACTACAGCACCTATCCTGCAACATCCAGATCCTGCATCACCATACTGTATGTCCTTGAGGTGGATGCCTCGGAGAATGCTGTGAGTTCCATCCTGTCACAGCGCCAGACAACAAAGTCTCTATTACACCCCATTGCTTTCTTTTCTAGGAAACTCAGCCCTGCAGAAAGAAAGGATGATGTGGGAAATTGGGAGTTACTGGCCATAATGACAGCCCTGGAAGAATGGTGTTACTTGTTGGAAGGAGCAGCTTACCCCATTTTGATCTTTACCGATCACAAAAACCTTGAGTACCTCAGGACAGCCAAACAACCAAGACCTTGTCAAGCCAGGTGGGCACTATTCTTCTCCCGCTTATCCTTCCATATCACCTACAGACCAGGTTCCAAGAATGTCAAGCCTGATGCGCTATCCCACATGTACCAAGAGGAAAGAGAAAGACACCATCAGGCAGACACAATCCTGCCGACCCAAAGTTTCTTGCTACTACAGGCAGATTTATTTACCCAGCTTAAACAAGCTTCCAAGGGACGTTCTGCCACCAGGTGTTTGCCTCCAGGAACAAGGGGGGATATTTCTGCATAACCAAAAGATGTTTGTACCCCCAAGTCTGCACCCTAATATCCTCAGCCTGTGTCATGATCACCCCTTGGCAGGACATTTTGGGGAAACTAAGACAACAGAGCTTGTGCAACGTTCCTTTTGGTGGCCAGGTTTAAGATCCGATTGCAATGATTATGTTGGTACCTGTGGAGTCTGCATCCGAAACAAGAACGACAAGACCAAATCTTGTGGTCTGTTAAGACCTTTGCCTATTCCCAAGAGACCCTGGGAAATGATCAATATGGATTTTATTGTTGAACTTCCCCCATCTGAGAGGTTCACTACCATATTCATGATCACTGACAAATTAACAAAGATGGCTCATTTCATTCCTATGTTAGGAACCCCCTCAGCAACGGAGACCACTCATACTTTCATCAAGGAAGTGGTTAGGCTTCATGGGGTACCCAGCAGCAACACTTCCAATCGAGGAGTGCAATTAATGTCTAGATTATGGAAAGATCTTTGCAGGATACTTAAGATCAAAACTTGTTTCTCTTTAGCCTATCATCCACAGACAAATGGCCAAACAGAGCGAACAAATCAGACTCTGGAACAGTAACTTTGGTGCTTCTCATCCTTTGCCCAAGATGACTGGGAATCACTGTTGCCCCTACAAGAGTTCACATAAAATGATGCGGTTCATTCAGCCACAGGACAAGCCCCGTTCTTTTCAAAATATGAGTATTTCCCAGTCTTTATACTGGACATCTTACCTGAATCCTCCACCCCCGCAGTCCAGGAAAGAATAAGTGCTCTTCAGTCAAATTACAAAGTATTAAAAGATGCCATTTCCAAGGCTCAATGGAACAATAAAAAATAATTAGAAGACAAGGTTTGGTTATCTACTGCTAACTTAAAATTGTCATGTCCATCTAAGAAGCTCAGACCTAGATATATCGGTCCATTCCCAGTTAAGAGACAAATGAATCCAGCAGTCTAAGAACTTGTACTCCCAGAGACTTACAAAATCCATCCTGTCTTCCTTACTAAAGACGGCAAGGCTAGACCCATTCCCTGGTCATGAGTCAGGTCCACCAGCACCTACAATAATCAATGGTAATGAGGAATATGAGGTCAAGACAATTGTGGATTGTAAGAAAAGGAGGGACACCATCCAGTACTTAATTAAATGGAAAGGCTACGGACCAGAAGATAACTCCTGGGAACCAGAATCCAATCACCATGCCAAAAGATTAATACGAGCATTCTTCCAAGCTCACCCCAATAAGATGTTACAAATGGGCATCCAGAGGTTGCCCATTGGGGGGCAATGTAAGAGAAACCCGGTTGATTGGCGCGCAGGCATACAGGGTATGCACAAGGAGAAGCATGTATTGGCGCATGCGTGAGCGTGCGTGGGCAGGCGCGCGTGCTCACACGTGCACGGACTGGCGCCAGTCAGCCTATTTAAAACCAAGCAATGACACACACACATTGCTGAGTGGTCTTTCAGCTTGTTCCTGTTAACCTGTGCTTTGATCTGTTCCAGTTACCTGTGTTTGACCCGGCTTCTCCTGTACCTTCCTTTGGACTTCCGCTTGCCTACCTGTGACCTTGGCTTGTGTTTGACTCTGCTCCTGTCTCATGCTCCTGGACCTCGCTGCCCGATTGTGTACTGAGCCCGGCCTGTATCCTGTCTCTGCTTCAGCCTCACGTTCCTGTACCTGCTCTGCCCAGCTGTTGATGACCCCCTGGCTTGTGTTAAGGCAACACATATGCCTGCTGATCTAGCAAAACGTTGTTCCGGTTTCCAGTACCTGTCCAGTGATCTACGGCCATCGGGTTCCTGCCAAGCCTCAGCTGGCATCACCTGCTAAACTGACCCTCATGCCACTCTATCAGGGGCGTTGGACAGGAGGTGCAAGAGATGCCCTATCTACAGCTCGATCTTCACCAAGTATGTGACACATTAATTGTTAATGATACACCAAATGTTGGAGATACAACAACTTTCAGCTTAGCCTATTTACTGCAGTTCACAAACAGGACACTAGATGTCGCTAATGCTCAGTGATATGCTATGCTATACATTTTCTATGATGTGTTGTATTTCCTGTACATAGTGCTGTACTTGTTGTTTTATTTTTCCTGTCTGTGTTCTTCTTACCATGTGAGGTGACATCTTTGCTAGTGTGGTTATGTTCCAATAAAGAAGCCAGTTCCTGTTACTCCACAATGTCTGATCTGAATTGACTCCACTGCACCCAGCAATTGTACTCTGCAACAGATTATGGGCCCAGTGTCTGGATAAAGTCTTATGACCAGGTGCGGCCCAGGCAGAACAAAGCCACGAACGGGAGACAGTGTGGCTGATGCAGAGATAGACATAAGGAAGTTTTCCTTTGACATCTCCTATAGACAAGTAAGACTGTTCATATATAAAGGAGGGAAAAAATGTCCGGAAACCCAGAGCTTAAACTCTCAGTGGCCAAGCTGAAAAATGACAATTATCAGCTATGGAAGTTCAAAGTGGAAATTCTATTATCCAGAGACGACTTGATGGAGGTTACCACCACAGAGAGGCCACAGGATAATAATCAGGACTGGGACAAGAAAAAAAGACAGGCACGGGCCACCATAAGCTTACTAGTGGAGGATGATCAGCTCATTCACATACGCCATGAGGACACAGTGAAAGGCATTTCCTTTAACAACCAGCTATAAACAGGTAAAACAAAAAAACGCCGCAAAATTGCAGTACTTGCGTTTTGGATGCGGGTCCATTGAATTCTATTACATCCAAAACACTGTTTTTGGCCTGGCAAAAAAAATCTGCAGTTGCGTTTAAAATCGTTTTTCACAAGCCCTCAAAATGCCTTCACACGCCAAAGATTTCCACGTTTCAGACGCGGGTACCGGCGTTTAGCCGCATTTTAGTTTAGAAGCGTTTTTAACCACTTCCCACCCAGTCAATAGCATATTGACATCCGGGAAGTGGTTCAGTTATCCACACTGGACGTCATATGACGTCCTGCAGGATAACGGGGGGCGCACATCGCGGCGATCGGTGGAGCGGTGGGTCAGTCTGACCCACCGCTACACTGATCTCGGTAAAAAGCCTCCGGCGGAGGCTTTTTACCACGTGATCAGCCGTGTCCAATCACGGCTGATCACGATGTAAACCGGAAGAGCCGTTGATCGGCTCTTCCTCACTCGCGTCTGACAGACGCGAGTAGAGGAGAGCCGATCGGCGGCTCTCCTGACAGGGGGGGTTCGCGCTGATTGTTTATCAGCGCAGCCCCCCCTCGGATACCCACACAGGACCACCAGGGATGCCCCCCAGGACCACAGGGAAGCCCCAAACATGTGGATGGCCCCCATGGCCATCCACATGTAGTAAAATAAAAAAATAAAAATATGCCAATCAGTGCCCACAAATGGGCACTGACTGGCACTATGATGGCACAACCACAATGTGTGGTGGCTGGCATTGCTGGGCATCAGTGTCCATCAGTGCCACCTACTAGTGTCCATCAGTGCCACCTATCAGTGCCCATCCGTGCCCATCTGTGCCCACCTATCAGTTCCCAGTCCGTACCACCTATCAGTGCCGCCTATAAGTGCCCATCAGTGCCGCCTATGAGTGCCAATCACTGCCACCTATGAGTGCCAATCAGTGCCGCATACCAGTGCCACATATCAGTGCCCATCAGTGCCACCTCATCAGTGCCCATCAGTGTCGCCTTATCAGTGCCCTTCAGTGCCGCCTTATCAGTGCCCGTCATTGAAGTAGAAAAGGTACTTATTTACAAAAAAAAATTACAGAAACAAAGAAAAACATATTTTTTTTCAAAATTTTCGCTCTTTTTTTATTTTTTGTGCAAAAAATAAAAATCGCAGAGGCGATCAAATACCACCGAAAGTTTGTATGGGTACAGTGTAGCATGACCGCGCAATTGTCATTCAAATTGCGACAGCGCTGAAAGCTGAAAATTGGCTTGGGCAGGAAGCTGTATAAGTGCATGGTATTGAAGTGGTTAAAGGTGACCTATTTGTTTACATTGATAAACTCCAAATTTATGGCAAATGAGGAAAAACCATAATATATATATATATATATATATATATATATATATATAAGAAATTGCTTCCATTGCATTGTGGACAATCCACAACTTGGGGCAGCTGACGTGGCAAGTGGACAATCCACAACTTGTGGCAAGTGATGTGGCAAGTGACACGCTAAATACAACTACACTGCTGCTCTCAGCTGCTGATATCACTCTGGTCTCACTAAATAGCTAAAATAATCGTAAATAATACTGTTTTTGGAGCTTAGGGCGGCTCCTTATCATATACACGCAAATGTGGTAAAACACGGCATGCAAACGCCACAAAGCGCCACTTTCTAAACGCCACTTTCAACCTTAGTTCTGAACACTTTGCACCAGCGTCCCGTCTACATGGGGCCTAAAAACGCCTATGCCATTTACAGCTCAAAAACGCCATGGTGGCCATGAGGCCATAGGCTAACATGGAGAGATGTTTTTAAGCTGCAAAAAACGCTCAAGCGGCTTGAAAAACGTCCGTGTGCATGTAGCCTTATATTAACCACTTGCGCACTGCCCAGACCAAGTTTCACATTTCAGCGCTGATGCACTTTTAATGACAATTGCGTGCTCATACAACACTGTAACCCAATGAAAATGTTTTATTTGTTGGCACACAAATAGAGCTTGCTTTTGGTGCTATTTTATCACCTTTGTGTTTTATTTTTATTTATTTTCGATAAATACAAAAGACCGAGATTAAAAAAAAAAAAAAAAAAGGATATTTTACCCACTTCAGCACTGGGCCTATTCTGGCACTTCTCTCCTTCATGTAAAAATCATAAATTTATGGCTATAAAATTACTTCAAAACACCAAACATTATATATGTTTTTGGAGCAGACACCCTAGGGAATAAGATGGCGGTCATTGCAAATTTGTATCTCGCTCGGTATTTGCGCAATAAATTTTCGAACGCCTTTTGTTTGCTAAAAATATTACAAACCAGTAAAGTTACGGCCAATTTTTTGGTATAATGTGAAAGATGTTGTTATGCTGAGTAAATAGATACCTAACATGTCATGCTTTAAAATTGCGCACACACATGGCATGACACCAAACTTCAGTAATTAAAAATCTCCCTAGGCGATGCTTTAAATTTTTTTACAGGTTACCATTTTGGCATTACAGAGGAGGCCTAGTGCTAAAATTGTTGCACTCGTTCTAACGCACGCAGCAATAACTCACATGTGTGGTTTGAACGGCGTTTACATATGTGGGCGGGACTTATGTGTGTGTTCACTTCTGAGCGCGAGCTACCGGGGACATGGGCGTTTTTTCTTATTTTTGCTTATTTTTTTTATTTTGTTTTTTTACTTTTTTGTATTTCTTACTCTTTTTTTTGTTTGTTTTATTTTTTTGGATCACTTTTATTCCTATTACAAGGAATGTAAACATCCCTTGTAATAGAAATGTGTGTGACAGGTCCTCTTTATGGAGGGATGCAGGGTCAATAAGACCCCGCATCTCTCCTCCAGGCTGGAAAGCATGATATTGGTCCAAAAAAAACACCAATCTCATGCTGACAGCCGAGATCACGGCTTGGTTAACATACGGGAACACGGCGTGATGTCATAACGTCGTGCCCGCGCCTCCGACGGTCATAGAGATGACTGATGACCATCTGGTCACCAGTCATCTCCAAATCGTTCTCCAAGCCACAGATGGCACGGAAGAGCCCGGAGAAGCACCGGATGGCGGCAAGGGGGGGGGATGTCCCCTCCCCCCGCCTATAAGAACGATCAAGCGGCGGAACTGCCACTATGATCATTTTTATTGTGCACAGAATCGCCGGCTGAAAAGAATGATATCTGAATGATGCCTGCAACTGCAGGCATCATTCAGATGTCACTGCCCAAAGCCAAGGATGTAATTTGACGGTGTGCGGTAGGAAACTGGTTAATATTTTTAAAAAAGGTAATTTTTCTTCTTCATTGATGTACACTGATGAGACTGCACTGATGGGCACCGATAAGGTGGCAAGGGTGGGCACTGAGAGGTGGCATTGCTATTTGGCACTGTTGGGCAGTGAGAAGTGGCACTGCTAGGTGGCAATGATAGTTGGCAGTGATGGGCACTGATAGGCAGCACTGCTAGGTGCCACTGATTGGAACCAGTGGTGGGCATTGATAGGTGGCACTGGCAGGGGCTACTAATTGTCACAGATGATGCAGAATTGCCTCTTCCTCTTCGGGCCCCATGTCCCTTGCACATAAGCCGGTGATTGCCTTTTTTTATGCTCACGCTGTCGGCACAAGGAGAAAACAAAAACCATTACCCAGCTTTTGTTTACATCACGTGATCAGTTGTCATTTGCTGACAGCTGATCACATGGTAAAGGGCAGGGATCGGCCCCTTACTCGGATCTGTCATCACCTGAGTCTCAGTGACTCTGTGACCACAGCGTGCACAAAGGGGAGGACGTTTATTGACGGACTCCCAGCAATTGAGGACCATGCTGTGGCGGTCGATCAGTTATAGCGCTGATCTCAAGTGATTAAAGAGGGTCTAAATGGGCCATTGACATGCATCACTATTCAACTTAGGAATGAGTCTTTGAAAAGTTAAACTAAATAATTTGGCCACTTTATCCTTCCAAATAATTCACTTCCTGTCACATAGCCACACAGGAAGTGAGGGAAAATCCCTAACAATGTCTTTCCTTGGGGACACACAGGTCAGTCTAAATACTTTCCCCATTATGCACATTGCACTCCAGCATATTGCGGGGTACACCACAAATTATTATTAGGTAGTTTGGACTGTGGGGTTTATTTACTAAAGGCAAATCTACTTTGCACTACAAGTGCACTTGCTGTATATCTGAGGGGGACATGCAAGCCAAAAAATAAAAAATAAATCTTTGCTTTTACATGATTGTAACATCCAATCACCAGTACTTTCCCTCAGATTTTCAGCAGCTACACTTTTACTGCAGAGTGGATTTGTGTTTACTAAACCCCAAACTACCCAATGATTTGGGGTGTACACAACAAAGTGCTAGAGTGCAATTTGCTTAATGAGGACACTAGATTGATCTGTGTGTCCCCAAGAAAAGACATTGGTAGGGTTTTACCTTCACTTCCTGTTTAGCTGTGTGACAGGAAGTGAAGCCAATGTTAAGAAAAGGAGACACAAAAGCCAAACTACAAAAAAAAAATAAAAAAAAAAACACACACACAGGGGTTCTAACACTTACTGTGTTTCCCTCAAAATGCCCACAATTAGAATTGTATGGCCTTGAGCTATTTTTAAGTGCAGTGCTCTAAATCAGTGCTTCTCAAGGACCCCCAACAGGCCATGTTTGCAGGTTTTCCTTAATCTTGCACATGTGCTTTAAATCACAGTCAATGGTTTTGATTTTTGGACAGCAATTCTCGATAAGATAAATTCACAAAACATGTCCTGTTGGGGGTACTTGAGGACTGAGGCTGAGAACCACTGCACTAAAAAAGGAAAATTTAATACTTACCGCTCTGTATTTTTCATTTCCTGGTGACGCTCCATGGCAGCACACAATACAATACATGCATATGCTAGCATGAAGGCACCAGATTAGACAAATCACACCTGTTTTGTTTTGACATGCCAATCAGCTGTCACATTTGTTGCAAAGAAAACACAAAACAAACATCAAAACTTTGCATCAAATTTTATTGTTCAACAAAACAAAAGGGAAGGCAAAATAAAAAACATGGTCAATTTGAAACAGTTACAGACTCAACATCTTGAGCAATTTTTGGCCAAAAAAAAGGCAGCAGACAATTAAATCAAAGTGAACAAACAACACACATTAACAACATCAGAATTATTTCAGGGGAACATTTTCCCCACACAAAAAAATACAGTCCACAAAAGTTAACCAACCACCTGTTTTGCAAAGACATAACAAATAAAATACATGTGTTACAAACTCGATAAGGACACCAACATGTACATTTTGCCCCACACACACACACTTGCCTCTTCTCAGGGCAAGCGACCGAATGCTCTGTGAGCTTTATATAACATATGTTTGTGTGCTAATGAGGCAATTGAAAACACATGCACAGTCCATGAAACACCCAAAATGCAAGTTCACTCAAGGTAGAGACTGAAATTCGAAGTGGGTACACCTGTTAAGGATGTCCTTCAATTACTAACCCATAAAAACACTCTGAGCATGCCCAGAAATACCCAGGTGCTGTTCACACAAAAAGCACCCAAAAAAAAAAAACTAACTGGCTGGGCATGTGCAGAACAACACCAATGCAGCTAGCAAAAAATAACCCCCCCCTCCCCCCGTCCAAAATTAAGCACATCATCCAGCATGCTACAAAATTAGAGATGGGACAATCACCCCTCCCCCCCACCAACAAATACCATTGCAGTCTATGGGAACTGACTTGTTAATTATGCTAGTCCCCACTTGGCTGGCTTATCTTCTAGTTATTGGCCTTAAAATGGGGGCCCAGGTAGGGTTGCCACCTCATCCCTTTAAACCCGAACACATATGAATTACACAGGTTCTGAGGATAATTTAAAGCAGATAAGGCACCAAGTGAGTTTAATTACCACCTTAATCAGCCACAGAACCTGTGTTATTCATATGTGTTCGGTTTTAAAGGGATGAGGTGGCAACCCTAGGCCCAGGTCCCACCCTAAGGGACATATATCAATGTCACCAATTTGGAAAACACCAAAAACAAAACAAGGAGAAGTGCCTTTAAATATGCCAAATTGCTTAAGGGCCATTTCACACCACATGCAGTGCATTGCGTTTTTTATGCATCCAAAATGCATGGAAAGTTGGTTATATGGTTCTAAATGGCAGTGTTTGCTCCAGTGCTTTCCAGTTCCACCAAAAAAGTAGAACATGCTGCATTTTACCTGCACTGGACTGTACTGGAACGCATCAAAACGCATCATAAATGCACTGGAACGCACAGGAACACACCTAAATGCACCAAAAAACGCACTTGAACACACTTGTTCTTATCTATGGTTAATAAAAAAGAGGGGTGAAAAAAAAGCACTGGACTGCATCAAAAACGTACCAAAAATGCACTGGAACGCATGAAAAACGTGCATGCAGAAAAGCACCTGGAACGCATCCGGATTGTGTTTCTATGGTGTGAACTGGCCCTAGTTCACACCATAGAAACGCAGTCTGGGTGCGTTCCAGGTGCTTTTCTGCATGCACGTTTTTGACACATTCCAGTGCATTCTTGATGCGTTTTTGATGCAGTTCACTGTTTTTCCCCCTCTTTTCACTTAGGACAAGTGTGTTACAGTGCGTCTTGGGTGCATTTAGGTGCGTTCCGGTGCATTCCAGTGCATTTTTGGTACGTTCCGTTTTTGATGTGTTTTACTGCGGTCCAGTACAGTTCTGTACCTAAAAAATGCAGCATGACCAATTTTTTTTTTGCTTTCTGAAACGCACTGGAACGGACTGCAGTGGTGTGAACTATGCCATTGGCATTAATGTGATCAACTTTCTTTGCGTTTTTCAGGCATCAAAATAACGCACTGCACTGCACCCCGGTGTGAACTGGCCCTAAATATCATACCGGGGGGTGTCTATAGTATGCCTTTAAAGTAGCACATGTTTTCCATGTTTATAACAGTTGGAGAGCAAAATGACATTTCTAAAGTAAAATAATAGTAATTTAAAAGTCCTTGCGGCTGTAATGAATTGCTGGTTCCCGTCAATACAGATAAAAGTCATTGAAAGTCTTTGATTACACAAAAAAAAAAGCGTGGGGGTTCCCCCAAATTCCATAACCAGGCCCTTCAGGTCTGGAATGTATATTAAGGGGAACCCCGCTGCAAATTAAAAAAAAAATGATGTGGGGTTCCCCCCAAATATCCATACCAGGCCCTTCAGATCTGGCATGGATTTTAAGGGGAACTCCACCCCAAATTTAAAAAAAAAATGGCGTGGAGTCCCCCCAAAAATCCACACCAGACCCTTATCCGAGCACATAACCTGGCCGGCCGCAGGGGAAAAGGGGGGGACGAGAGCGGCCCCCACTCCCTCCTGAACCGTACCAGGCCACATGCCCTCAACATGGGGAGGATGTCCCCATGTTGATGGGGACAAGGGCCTCATCCCCACAACCCTTGCCCGGTGGTTGTGGGGGTCTACGGGCGGGGGGCTTATCGGAATCTGGAAGACCCCTTTAACAAAGGGGACCCCCAGATCCCGCCCCCCCTGTGTGAAATGGTAATGGGGTACAAATGTACCCCTACCATTTCACAAAGAAAGTGTAAAAAATAAAAAAAATGACAAGAGCCGGTTTTTGACAATCCCTTTATTAATGTCTTCTCCTTTCTTCCATCTTCTTCTTCTTCCATCTTCTTCCATCTTCTTCTTTTCTCCATTCGGGTTTCTTCCTCTATCTTCATCTTCATCTTCCTTCGGTGTTCTCGTCCGCATCTTGCTCCGGCGTCTTCCCTTCTTCTTTCTTCTCCGGCCGCTCCGTTTGAATTGGAGGTTCCCGCTGTGCGAAGCTTCAGTTCCCCATCGGGTCCGCTTACACCCGGTGACCCCGCCCCCCTCTGACGCACATGGATTTCACTGGGACTTTCCCCGTGGTGTCAGAGGGGGGCGGAGCCACCGGGGGGCAGCGGACCAAGTGGGGAACTGAGGCGTCACACAGCGGGATCCTCCAATTCAAACGGAGTGGCCGAAGAAGAAAGAAGGGAAGATGTCGGAGCAAGATGCGGACGAGAAGACCGAAAGAAGAAGGAAAATGAAGATGAAGATTTAGATGAGGATGAAGATAAAGATGAAGAGGAAGAAACCCGAATGGAGAAAAGAAGAAGAAGATGGAAGAAGAAGAAGGAAGAAGAAGAAGGAAGAAAAGAGAAGACATTAATAAAGGAATTGTCTAAAACCGGCTCTTGTCATTTTTTACATTTTTTGACACTTTCTTTGTGAAATGGTAGGGGTACAATGTACCCCTTACCAATTCACATAGGGGGGGCGGGATCTGGGGGTCCCCTTTGTTAAAGGGGTCTTCCAGATTCCGATAAGCCCCCCGCCCGCAGACCCCCACAACCACCGGGCAAGGGTTGTGGGGATGAGGCCCTTGTCCCCATCAACATGGGGACATCCTCCCCATGTTGAGGGCATGTGGCCTGGTATGGTTCAGGAGGGAGGGGGGCCACTCTCGTCCCCCCTTTTCCCCTGCGGCCGGCCAGGTTATGTGCTCGGATAAGGGTCTGGTGTGGATTTTTGGGGGGACTCCACACCATTTTTTTTTACATTTGGGGTGGAGTTCCCCTTAAAATCCATGCCAGATCTGAAGGGTCTGGTATGGATATTTGGGGGAACCCCACGTCATTTTTTTTTTTAATTTGCAGCGGGGTTCCCCTTAATATCCATTCCAGACCTGAAGGGCCTGGTTATGGAATTTGGGGGAACCCCCACGCTTTTTTTTTTTGGTTAGCAAACACTTTCAATGACTTTTCTCTATATTGCCGGGAGCCGACAATTCATTACAGCCGCGGCTGCTTTTAAATGCCTTTTTTTTCCCTTTAGAAATTTCATTTTGCAGGCGCAATGGAAAGTTCAGAGCTGCGCCTGTTCAACTTATGCAAATTGATTTACGTGACTTGACATTTACTAAGATTTTGCCGGCGCAGTGTCTTGGCGCATTTGAACCATTGAAATTCCCACACTGAGCTCAAAAAAAACCTCCCCAGCTCGAATCGGAATTGCCGGCGCAGCGGGCTGGTTTTGAAAAAGTTACTTTCTCTCTCTATTTTGGGCACGTTTGTTATTTGGGCAGGTGTCACTTCACTTCCTCACATCACCCCATGTCACCCCCATTATATTCTCACTTCCAACTTCTTTATATTTATATTTTAACATGCAGTGCGCCAGGTCCCTAGTGGCGCACTGAGCGCCTCCTCCCGTCCGCCGACAACACTATAGTAAATGGGAAATAGGGCTGCGCTACCGGCGCTAATGTTTTGTAAATACCAAAACAGCCATTGCGCACGCAGATGCGCCAATACTCATGGCGCAAACGTTTTGTAAATCAGCCCCACTGTGTCGTAAGACAAACATAACATGGAAGAGAAAAATTTACAGCTCTGAGTTAAGAGAAAAGATGAGAAGGGAAAGCATATTACCGTTAATAAACAGCACCAGGAAAATCAAATGTCATGAAGACTCTCAGATTCCAATGAAAACTCTGAATCGTCCCATGGTTTCCATATTTTATTAAAAATAGGTAATGTATCGTCTATCTTAGCAGTCAAATGTTCCATTCTACGTGTATCAGCCAATATTGATAGAGCATGGTGGAACATGGGGGGGGGGGGGGGGTAGAAAGCCAGCACCTAGGGATAGCTCTCTTTGCAGCCAAAAAGGACAAAGGACATAAGTTTCCTTGAAGCTTTAGGCAAACCATGGAGAGGTAGGCCTAGAAGGAAGTGTATTGGAGTCAAAGGTATAGGGATAAGCATTAACTTTTGTAGGAGCTTCCGAATTTCAGTCCAAAAGGGGGTAATGAGAGGGCAGTCCCAAAAAATATGAAAAAGGGAACCTACAGAATCGTTACACCTCCAGCAAAATTTGGAGAGGGAGTGGTCACGAGCATGTAATAAGTCTGGGGTCCTATACCAAAATAGCAAGATTTTAAAGACAGTTTCTCTCTGTACTACACAATGTGAGATCTTGGACGTAGAATCCCATATCTTACCCCAATCCAATAATGAAATTGGATGTTGTAGTATATGTGACCACTTTTTCATATAGCTATGAGTAGAATCTGTTAGAGGTGGAGTTTTGTGGAGAATTTTATATATGGACGAGATTTGTTTGGGGTTATAGGGACCATTAGCACATATGAGTTCAAAGTCCGTGGGTTTCTCTAGAAAATGTGAGGGGGATTTGGAAAGAAAAAAAAGTTTAGATTGAATATAAGAATAAAGGAGGGAGGCAGGGAGATCATGTTTTGTCTGCATTTCTGGGAAAGATAAGAGTTTACGTGTGACCGGGTGCACAAGATGTCGCAATTGAAAGATTCCCACCTGAGTCCACGGATACATCCTTGCATAGGACAATCCATCAGGTATGTCCGGATTGAAAAGTAAATTCAGGAGGTGGGGGGGGCATTTGGAAGTTAAGGAATAGCGTTCTGCACATCTCTTCCAAAAAGTAAGGGTAAAAAGCATCGGCGCCACGCAGAGGGATCTCAACCGAGGCATGAATTTAGAAGAGTGAGGCCATAGCATATAGCAGGGATGTACCGGAACGGTAATCCCCATATCAATCTCGGCCCATCTGCTAGGCGCTTTTCTAGAAATCCAGGTAGTCAGTACTCTTAAGTGAGAGGCATAGTAATATTTAATGATATCTGGTGCCGCCAATCCCCCTCTATGTTTAGGGGCAAAAACTACTGACTGTGCTATCCTATGGGAAGCATTATTCCATATGAACTTGAGGCATCGCCTCTGGAGAAGTTTCAATTGCGACATTGGGACTGGAATCAGAAGCGTTTCAAACAGATACAGCAACTTGGGAAGTATTGCCATCTTAAAGTGGTTGTAAACCCACTTTATAAACAAAGACCTACAGTTAAGCCTAGATTAAGGCTTACCTGTAGGTGCATGAAATATCTCCTTAACCTACACGGTTAAGGAGATATTTGCATTTAAATGCGGCGACGCTGACATCACGCGCATGCGCATGGGGTTAACCCCATTCACAAAATTCGGCTAGGTCGCAACATTCGACGACGTAGCCGAATTCAACGGCTCACGCACGCATGCGCGGAGTGACGACTTCGCCGCTCCGGCCAATCACAGCGCCGGAGCGGGGCTGTGATTGGCTGGAGCGGCGATACCCGGAAGTAACCTTCCGGATATCGCCGCAGCGATGGATGCGGCTGAATCGGGAGACGAGGACAGCTTCGGGGGCCCCGATCTAAGGTAAGTGATGCATAATGAGCTATTATGCTAGTCATATTAGCTCATTATGGCTTTCTCTTACAGCTAGTTAAAAAAATATAAAAATTTTAGGAGGGTTTACAACCACTTTAAGGACATTAATCCTACCTAGGAGAGAAATCGTAAGGGAAGTCCAGTGATTTTAAAGACATGTTATTTCTGCAAACAGAGGGGGAAGTTAGCTTGATATAGGGAAGTGTATGAGGGTGTAATGTATACCCCTAAATATTTTAGTGTAGAAGAGCTCCAACGGTATTTACTGTAAAAGAACTTTGGAGAGATTTAAGCAAATCAGGTGAGATGTTAATGGGTAGGGCCTCCGTTTTTGACTGATTATTCTTAAACCCTGAGAGGGCTCCAAATGTAGAAAGAGTATCATGTAAAATGGGTAATGAGGTGGCGGGGTGGGTAAGAGTCAGTAAGATATCATCAGCAAAAAGTGATAATTTATAGTCCCGTTGTCACAGCCGAACCCCTCGTATGTCTGGGTGGGACCTGATGGCCAATGCCAGAGGTTCCAGACACAGAATAAACAACAGGGGTGACAAAGGACACCCCTGCCTGGTACCATTACTGAGGGGGAACCGCTGCGACAGATAGGAAGACATCTGTACCTGAAAAGAAGGAGTAGAGTATAAAGCCTGTAAGGCTTTTATAAAAGAACCTGAGAATCCGTATCTGTAAAAGGACTGCAAACATGAAAGGCCAGCTAAGGCGGTCAAATGCTTTTTGCGCATCTAGGCTTAGGACAATAGCTGGTTGTTTGGTTCTATTTAAAAGGTCTATCAGGTCCACAGTCCGTCTGGAATTGTCACCCGCATGTCTCGTGGGTACAAATCCCACTTGATCTTTGTGAATCAATGTCGTCAATAATGGGGAGAGTCGGTTGGCCAATATTTTAGTAAAGATCTTATAGTCCGAATTTAGTAAAGCAATGGGGCGGTAATTATCAGGTAGTGAGGGGTCTTTACCCGGTTTAGGAATGACAGTTATGAATGCGTGTAGAAATTGCAAGTGTGGGATGGAACCCATAAGTAAGGAGGAATATAAAGACAGTAAATGAGGGTTGAGAGTGTCAGAGAAAGTTTTGTAATAAGCATAGGGGAGTCCATCTGGACCTGGGGACTTATGAGCTGGTAGGGCTTTTATCCCCTCTGTTATCTCCTCAATAGTGACAGGGGCGTTGAGTGTAGATTTCTGTGCATTTGACAATTTAGGTAAGTCTAAGAGGGACATAAACTCGTTACATTTATCCTGAGAGAATTAGGGTGTCGAATCAGTATTTAAGCAGTTATACAAATTCTTATAGAAATCTCCAAAGACCTGGGACATAGTCTTAGGACAGTACATAGGAATTCCATCTGGCTGCATCAGGTGGTCAGGAATCGATAGGAAGGGACGTGGTTTCAGTCTGTTAACAAGCATTCTATGTGGCTTATTGGCATACCCATAAAATTTTTGTCTGGCTTATAACATAGATTTAGATATCTTACTTAAGTTAAATGATTTGATACGGTTTCGAATCAAAGTCACCACTCTCAGCCTTTCCACGGTGGGGGTTTCAAGTAGGCGCATCTCTGCAGGTCAGCTTTCAATTTCAAGGAGTCTCGCTTAAGACGAGAGTGTCAAGGTCACCTGTGGCCAGGTGACAGATGCACACCGTAGGGGGACAGGAGTGCACCGCAAGGTAGTGAACCCTATGGCTGACTGCTGCGGATAGGAAACTGGGTGGTTGTGGAAAGCGGGACCAGAGGAGCACAACCGGGATCCTAACGGAAGCTAGAGCCAAGATTCCCCAGGGCGCAGAGTCTAAGACCCAGCAGGTCTTCTCCAGGGCCTCTAGTGGTGAGGATGTTATGCTGCAGGCTGGGACCAGGTCGCGGCCCCTGGAGTTTCCTAGCTCACGCCCCGTAGGATAAGGGGAAAAGAGGGGAAGCAGCAGCACAAGATATGAGAGAACCGAATAACAAGCTGAAGGTCAGGGTCCACAAGCAGACAAGGATAACGAAAGAACGAGCCGAAGGTCAAGGGTCACGAGCAGACAGGGATAGTCGGGGACAAGCCAAATATGTAACAGAGAGACAGACGTAGCACACGGCAGGCAGGAACCCAAACACACAATGCCTAACAAACACGTTGATCAGCAAAGCAGGCTTGCAGTGCACAGGTTAATATAGTGTTCTGTGATAGGGCCTGGGGTGGAGTCTGGCTGGGAGGAGATTATAAAGGAAGCCAGGTGAAAGGGCTCAGGCCTCTAAGATGAACACATGGGAAGGAAGGTAAGCTGACAGACAAACACTACTGCATATCCATGACAGAGAGCCTGCAGAGATGCATTCACCTCTGAAAAAAGCTTTATGAGCCTCCCCAGACAGCTTCTGTTGCAATTGGGGTTTAACAATCGGGTCTTTGAGTAAAGACTCATTAAGATGCCAATGACATATCTTGGGGGTTGTAGCGGTTAATACAAGGTCAAGTTCACTGAGTGCATGATCCGACCAAGTGATTGGACTGATCTCAGAAGAAACATAAGGAAGCAGGGGGGGCCGTTACAAAAAAGTGGTCTAATCTGGAATAAAGCTTATGAGGGGGAGAATAAAATGTAAAACTTTTTTGAGTTGGATGTTTCACTCGCCATGTGTCAAAAAGGTTGTATGATCTTGTCAATTTACGAAAAGAGGCTGACATTTTCTGGACGGCTATATGTGGCGCGCCCTGAAACAATGCTCGTCTGTCCTTGGTCGGGGACATGCACACATTGAAATCACCCCCTATGATCTTAAAAGGTTGAGAGTCTAGTTGTAGTTTTTCAAAGACTGTTGTGAGAAAGCCAATCTGACCAACATTTGGGTCATAAACATTAGCCAGGGTAAGTTGGGTGTTCAGGTGGCTACAGTTCAGGAGCACAAAGCGACCCTGAGGGTTCAGACAAGAGGAAAGGACACGGATCGTGCATGAACGTTTGATGAGGATTGCCACCCCGGCCTTTCCAGAGGGATCAGAAGCCACATACGCTGTGGGAAAGTGTCTGGAGACAAATTTAAAGGATCTGCCAGGTCTAAAGTGAGTCTCCTGAACCATAATCACATCTGCGTTAGAGGACCTGAATTCTTTCAGAGATTGCCATCTCTTACTAATGGAATTCAGGCCCTTAACATCCAACCAATCAAACATGTATTCAGCTAGCATAGCATAGATTTCAAACTTACATTCAAGTAACCATAGTGCAGAGCATATTAAAAGGAAAAAAGATTATAAGTCGAAATGATGCCATAAGGGCAGCATTAATAACCAGAGTAAGGTAAAAAAAAAAGTAGACCCATAAAAAAACATACAAAACATGAACAAAAAGAAAAAAAAAAAAAAAGGAAAAAAATCTAAGAAAGAGCACAAAATAAGTGAAAACATATTTTCAAGGGCCCTGGTGATGAAAAAAACATCAGGGAGCCCAGACAGCAGTCTGGGGATTGGATGAGGGGCATAGCAGCCTGCAAGAACCAGCAGAGGGTTCCCTTCTTATCTAAGTAAACAGTCATCACCATTCTATGAGTGGGCATGAGTCAAAGTATCTGATCGTTTATTAAGGGTGGCAGTCATTTCCAAACTAAAGAGAAAAATAAAACAGGAATACACAGACTGCATGAATCAAGAAAGTGTCATTCTTGAAAAAGGAGTGGTCCATACTCACAGGACCACCGGCATAGCCAATTTAAACATCAACCGGCCATGGTAGTAGAAAAGTGGAATACTGGAGCCAAAAGCCGCTTCAGGTCAGGAATCTGGAGGGGTCAGCGCGTTGAGGAGTAGAGAGGGTCTTTCGTGATCTTCATTGAACTGGTGTCCAAATCTTGGCAGGAGTCGCTAGAGGCTTGAGGTTCAAAACGGGAAGTTGAAGGTCCTCCTCAGGAATGGGGGGGAGATCCAGATTGCTATTGAAGGCCTCACTTTCAAAAAGATCTCTCAGTGAATGTTGGACCCCATTCTTTGTGACTGACAGGCGAAAGGGGAATCCAAAGATAAGGCACTTGGTGATTTTGCAGGTGGGTGGTAATAGGGTGAAAGATCCATCTTTTTGCCAGGGTGATAGGGGAGAGATCACTGAAAATCTAAATCTTGGCCTTCTTAAATTCAATGCAAGATTTAATATGAGTCGCGACAGTGAGGGCTTCTTTGCTTTCATAATAATGAAAGCGGACAATAATGTCTCTGGGGTTGGAGCCAGGGGGAGGCTTAGGGGCCAAAGACCTGTGGGCCTCGGTCAAGATGCCAGTCAATGTCCGGGATATGGGGTGCCAGAGTGACAAATAGGCCTAGCAAATATGGACGCAGTTCCTTGTCAGAAACCGATTCAGGCACTCAGCGGATCTGGAGGTTCTGACGTCTTTCCCTGTTCTCCAAATCCTCCTGCTGTAGCTGGAGTTGGGAAACTGTGTGCTTCATGTCTGCATTGTCTTCCTCCAAAACATGTACATATTGGGTAAGCTCATCAATTTTGTTCTCCAGGGTATTTGTTCGTTCCCCCAGTTGATCTATCTCCCCCTGAGTTCATGTGTAATTTTACCCACCTCCTTGGCTATGTTGTGGGTCAGATCCTGAAGCAACAATTGCAGCCTAAGATCTAGCACAGCTACTATCACCACCGCTGCAGCATCTTAGGGTTGGGATTGCGGGGATCCATAGTCCGCCGGTTGTGTAATTTCAGACGTTAGATGAGGATCGGCGTGATCCGGCGGGCCGGCAGCGTGGCGGGTAGCGGCGGGACAAAGACTCGATATACAGCTTTCTGGTAGCCGATTTTTCCCATAAGCTGCCCCGGGGCGTCAGGCGATCGTTGGTGTCGCTCCTGGTGCTAGTATAGCTGTGGATGCTGAGCAGGAGCTGTGAACAGGGAGACGGGGACCAGAGCTCTCCTCTCACATGTCCGTCATCTCACAAGCCGCGCATGCGCCCCCTTTTCTTCTAATATTAATGAGTGCCCAATGCATAGACAAAACATGCAAAATAGAATGCAGTTTGATATAGAATTTACAATTTATTTTACACATTAAAACCTGTCAAGCATGCTGAAGTTGATTTTCTCTCTCACCTGTATAATAAAAATTAAAAATGTCCTTTTTTTCCAGCTAATATAGCCCTTTATCTCCTTTTACTTCTCCTATCCAATCTGTAAAAGGCCCCATCTCTTCTCTGTATTCCCCTGTATAGGAAACAGACCTCCAAAATCAATTTTTTGGTGTTCCTCATCTATTCTATACACCTTTCAATTCCCTCCTTTCTCTATTCTCCCAGAATAAAGCTTTAAAGGCTTTCTTCCCCACTCTGTACTTTTCCTGTCCAAAATAAAGAAATGCACTATTTTTTGCACTACCCATGTTAAGGAAATAGAAGTCCAAGGTCCTCTCTGTACTCTTCTAGTCTATGAAGGCTCCAGATCTCCTCTCTGTACCAGCCCCTGGTCTCTTATCTGTATCTCTCTAGCTTGTAGATTTCCCAGATACCCTCTTTTTGTAAAAGTCCTAGGTCTCAATTCTGTTCCCATCTAGCCTGTAAATGCCCTAAACTTCTCTTTGTATCCTCCAGATTGTGAAAGCCTCAACTCCTTCTTTCTGTGACCTTCCAGGATGTAGAAGCCCAAGATCTCCTCTCTACACCCCTCCAGTAAAAGCTTTGGATGTGTCCTTTTTGTATATTTCCCATCTGTAGAAGACTTGGATCACCTCTAGGTACATGTAAAGCTCTTAGAAGCCATTAACTTTCTCCCTGTGGAACCCCATCATCTCCTCACTGTCCCCCTTTTCCTTTCATTATTCCTGGATCTCCTCTCTCTACCCCTCAACCTCAAATGTCATGCAGTGTATAGGCTTTGTGTGGGCCACTGCCATCCCGTTCAACCTTGGGCTTCATCACTGTCCTCATGCCTGCTCCTGAGCTTATGTGGACAAATGTGAAAAAATATTTGAAGGGCAAGTTCTATGTTTCAAGGAAAACAATAAAAAAGGTAAAAAAAAAAAAAGTTGTATATCTTTATACATATCTAATACCTTAATGCATCCATTACAAAGGATTCAGAAAGTATTATGAGTCTTAAGAGAAAGCACATAAGTAAAAACAAAGCATAATATATGTTACTTAATTGTATTGGATATATCCAGGTTAATATCCTATTATGTTTAATTTCTATTTATTTCTATCCCACACATATACAGTATAATACAGTACAAGGTGATTATATAGGGCAAGCACTTTATGAAGCACTTTACATATGTAGCGGTACCCTCAGCTTAAGAGGGCTGCTTGTTTGTTTGGGCCCTGTAATGCACTGCTACCAACCCCTGGCAATCGGCTCTGACTTCTCTTTGTCACAGTTAGGAAAGGGGAGGATGGTTTAATTGTATTATCTCTATACACTATTATACAGTACAACCCCCTTTGTATACCAGCACAGTAATTGACACTCACCACCAAATTATTTAACTATAACTCTTTACTGAAGGTAGAAAGATAACAGAGTAATTTGTATACAATATTCTTTGCAGATCCCTGCAATATAGGTGTGCACATTAAAAGGGTATGACAGTCAATAATGCAATAACACATCAACCCCGCTGCTGCAATCCTCCCTCGTGAGCATAAAATGGCGCCCAGCAATGTCCTATACTACCCAGTCAGGCCTGACTATAACTTAGGGTATAGTTTGCTGGAGAATCTTCGCTAGCAACTGTCGGTGGTGCACATGGAGAAACCAATTTGTAATCCAGTAAAAGGGGATAACAGATATTCGCCAACCAGGTAAAGCTGGAGAGACTGCCAAACTCAGTTCAGCACAAACAGTCGCTCCAGAGTATAACTGTGTTCAATAATGGGCCTGGGCAAAGTTAATAGGCACAAAGTTATTGATATATGGTTCTGAGCTGGCGCTCTCTCACCCAGACCGGACCGATTCCTGTCCGGTTCCTCCGCTACTGTGAGTGGCGTCACAGTGCCCACAATGCATCGAGTCCCCGGTCCTTCAGAAGATGATGGCACCTCAGGGGGATCGGATGCCTCACAGACTCCCCAGCAGAATGGAAGGCTCTCTGGAGCAAAAACGCAAGGCCCAAGCTTCAGGCCTAGTGCACGCAGCAGGTGAGTGCAGGGGATCCTCTTGCAAGGAGGGCGGCGTTCCAAGAGAGCGAGCGAGCTCCGCCTCTCCCCTTTTATAGTCCACCCCAGCAGTCCCTGCGTGGAGAATGGCACCCTGGGTGCCGCAAAGCGTGCTGGGAAATGTAGTCTTGCGGGTAAAACGATACCCCGCTACACATATATTGTACATTCACATCAGTCCCTGATCTCAAGAGGCTTAGAAAGTAGGGTTTCTATCTCACATGCGTACATACCCATACTAGGGCCAATTTAGACAGGCACAAATCAATCTACCACCATGTCTGTGGTGTGTGGGAGGAAACCAGAGTGTCCATAGGAAACTCACACAATTACATGCATACTCCATGCAGGTAGTGTTGTGATTGAGATTTAGGCTGGGTTCACATATGAGCACACATCAGCTCATAGCAGGAGTCCGGTGTGTCCTTGTTCATCGTTTCAGGTCCGATTTCATTCTGAATATATGGCTGAATTCAGACCTAAAATGGGCCAAAAGACACACAGCATTCCTGTGCAGATCGCACCAGAGCCGCTGCAGAGATTTGTTAACCGGCTCCATAGAGAGCTGGTCACAATCGCCTGCTATTGCGAATTGTATGCGCAGAACCGCATCCAATTCGCACTAGTGTGAACCCAGTCCTAAACCAATGACCTGCAAGGCAGAAGTGTTAACCACTAAACAACCATGCTGCCCCAAATTATAAACAAGAGGCAGTTAATCTTGCATAGCTATTTTACACCATCCTTGCTTTTATAAGCTCACAAAAACTTTGAATACATTTTTATACCATGCATCATGCATATTTTCTTTCTCAATTTTTTTTTTTTTTTTTTGTGTAGCAAAACTTGTAATGGTCTATCAGCATACACCATTAATATGGATGGCAATACCAATTATAAAACATTTAACAAATAATCAAGCATGTGTCTGAGTGTGTGTGTTACTTTAATTGAGTGTTAATTTGTGTAAACATAAAGATTATGGTTCTGAGTGTGAGTACAACACATAACATTTTTCGGAAACCATTCCACTGAGTCTTGTATTAGAATGCACTTTGTTGATTTTTTTTTTTTTTTATCATGTTTTAACTGCAATGCCAGGGAATCCATTTTTGGAATGCTGCCTTTTGTGGTCAAATGTATGTTGTCAGAGACTTCATGAAAAAGTCATTAGTTTTCCCACCATCCTCTTTCACTGTCATCCAGAATCATGTCATAAATAGTCACTTGTCGAGCAAGATATCAATCTATCCAGGTATCACCCACTTCCTGTCTCTGGCCATATGTTTCTGTTATTTATGTCAAGAAAATAGCATTTACACAACCGCTGCTAGTTGTTTACAGAAGTTTAACTCCTCTGATATAGTCCCGTTTGTGCTGCATGCTTTTAACCCATAGATAATACATGAACTTGTACATTTTAAAATATGCTTGCACATGCATGAAAGGATAAGCACCTAACTGAATTGACAGTACCATCTGCTAAATACACTTGATGTCAAAAGAAAATGGTCACTGCATAAACACTGACTGTACAATCACTTGATAGCAATCTATCTTTCTTTGTGCGTTGCCATGCTAAGCATTGCTAGTTTAGTGATAAAATGGACTGTAGAGTTTTCAGAAGCAAACAGTTTGTGTAAGCATTTATCTGCCCACTACACATGTTTCTAAAATGAGATCTCTCTTTTTACTTGCCACTTTCACCCCATTTTCCATATTCTCTTTCTGTTTGCACCGGACTGGTTAAAACAGTGATAAAACATAGATTGGAATCAATGGAAATAATAATAAATAGAAATACTTTAGCATTAGCCTAAATATTACAGTAAGTAGTGATAAATATTTACATTTAAAACATTAAAATAACATTAACCCCTTCAGCCCTGGAAGATTTGTCTGCTCAATGACTTGGTCATTTTTTGCGATACAGCACTGCGTCGCTTTAACTGACAATTGCGTGCGACACTGTACCCAAACAAAATTGGCGTCCTTTTTTCCCCCACAAATAGAGCTTTCTTTTGGTGGTATTTGGTCAGCTCTGCATTTTTTTTTTTCACTATAAGCAAAAAAAGCGACAATTTTTAAAAAAAACACAATATTTTGTACTTTTTGCTATAATAAATATCCCCATTTAAAAAAAAAAAAAAAAGAAAATTCTCCTCAGTTTAGGTCGATATGTATTCTTCTACATATTTTTGGTAATAAAAATTGCAATACGCGTATATTGATTGGTTTGCGCAAAAGTTATAGCGTCTACAAAATAGGAGATAGATTTATGGCATTTTTATTATTATTATTTTTTTTACTAGTAATGGCGGTGAGTCTGCATCCTTCTTCCTAAGACTAATGTACACAGGACATTTTACAACCTCCCCTGAACAATCAACTTGAAAGATAGTAAACAACGTTTAAAAACGTCTGTTTTGCCATGTTTACATGCCACGTTTAGCTGCGTTTAGCTGTGTTTGCATTTAGGAGCGTTTTAATATATTTTTTTCAAATAGTCAAAAATGTATCTCCATTAAAAACGCCTGTAAATGAAACGCGGCTAAATGTGAGTTACCACGTTTACACGAGTTTACAAGCTGTTACAGGCATTTGGTGTTTCAAATGCCTCTGAACATCTGTCCTGAATGCATTTTTTTGCTTTCCAAAAAATGCTTCTAAACTTAACTGCCTAGAAACTACTATAAACGACCCTGTGTAAGTAACTTTTTCATCTTTGCAAGTTTGTCTGACTTATGACAATAAAGAAAACTTCAACTGCATCTTTTGGATTCAAGTGTGCAATCAATTTCTTCTTCCTTATGCTACTGAGGGTGGTGAGCCGAAATTAGCACCTTGTCCCAGGTGTATCCATTTTTGTTGCCTGAGGCGGTGTGTGTGCCCTTGTTTGTACCATAAAGGGGAGGATGAAGGGAAAGTAGTAGCAAGTCTGGTAGGGACCAGATACCATCTGGTAAGAACCTTTAGGTTTGGCTTCTATTAACGAGATGTTCAGCATACCTTTGAAAGCTCTAGACATCAGTTTATGCAAATCCTCCAGGTCCCAGGATTCTTGTAGGTCTCTTTCCCATGCTTCCATGTATGGGAATCTGGAGGTGGTTTTGGCCAGTGATGAGTAGATTATACCTGAGGAAGTCACGTGACCAATGACACAAAGTGTCGGGTGGAGCCTTGTGACATCAGTTTCGGTGTTGTTTTACGGAAGTACGGTGAGGAGGCGAGTGGGTCTCTACTCCCATTGCTTTTTACTGCGTTTTTTACCCTTACTTGATGAAAGCAGTTTCTTTTACTAAATACATTTTACATTTCATTTGGGAATATTGCACTATGGCTGTTCTTTGTTTCCTTTGCACGCCATTTATACAAGAAGTGTCATTCCTTGGAGCGAGCGGTTTCTTCTATATATGTAATTACCCAAGATGTTTTGATGTCAAGTTTTGGACGTAGTTCTTCGTCTTCACCTGGGACCTGGATACCTTTACAGATTCATCAGCAGGATTCCTTTTCTGACTATCTGATGAGCCTTGTTTGACCCTTTGGTCATTGTTGTATGTGAGCGGCCAATTCATAAATTTAACAATCAATGTTTGGATTAATGTTTTATCTGTTTTTTGTTCTATCAAGTTATCCCTATGAGATTTTTACCTTTATATGAACTGACTCCTACATTGGGCTTTAGTTGGACTTTTATTCACATTAATTTGTTTGGATACTCATCATATTCATTCTTTGAGCATATTACTTTATGACACATTATTGAATAAGCGCACCATTCTCATCTTTTTCTTTTAGATTATCGATATGCCACCTTTTTGATCTGTCACCTGTACACACCAATGCCCATAATCTGCGAAGTTTGGGCGAATGGGTTTGTTTTTCCAAATGGAAGATAAAAAATTTGAGATTTGGTGAAACCTATATTTTTCTGAGTCTGGGAGATCCAATTTGTTTATACAGTGTTTTATTGACAGTGGGCCTACAACGGAGAAGTAATAGCCAATAAGGTACATCTCCTTGTCTAGCCACCATTGGAAGGATTTTATGTCCATGCCTGGGTTGAACTAAGGGTTATGGAAAATGTGAGCTAAAGGATGAATTTCAGAGGTCAGGGAAGGCAGATGTCGCATATCATCCCAGAGAGAGAGTGGGGGACATCACTGGGGGTCTAGATTTCCGAGGACACCATAGTCTAGTGTATACGTTGGGACCGCCTGTCTCTCCATGTGGATCCAATCAGGTTTCTCTAGCCTAGAATATACCATAGATAGTTGGGACAGCCTTGCTGCCTGGTAATACAAGAACAGGTTGGGGAGTCCCAGACCCCACTGAGATTTTGGGCTGAATAGAATGCGTTGGGAAAATCTATATCCAGTCTTTCCCCATATAAAATGTGATTACTTTCCCCTGGAATGATTTGAGGTGATCTCTTCTGACCGCTACAGGGAGCAACCTAAAGTAGTCTAGACAATAGAGTCATCTTAATAGAGTGGATTATATCTAACCAAGACAATTGGAACTGTGACCAAGTTTTGAGATTAGTTTCAAGCTTGTGGTACATGGGAGGGTAATTTGCGTGATAAAGTTGTTTGATCTTGAAAGAGATGTTTATCCGTAAGTAGCAGATTATTGAGTTGCTCCATTTGAGTTTAAAATATGGTTTCAGTAGCGCTACTAGCAGGGGGCTGGAAGGAAACGTTTAAGGATTGGGACTTGGACAGGTTTACTTGAAGGCCTGAGATGCTTGAAAGGAGTCTAAGAGCTTACAAATGTTTGGTAGAGAGGTAATTAGGGAGGTAACAAAGAGGAGTATATCATCCGCGAATAGCGCGCATTTATGAACTGTTTGTCTGCATGGGACCCCCCTGATATCTGGACTAGAACGAATGGCTATTGCTAGGGTTTCGATAGCTAAAGCGAAGAATGGGGTGATAGGGGACAGCCTTGGTGGGTTCCTCTAGTGATTTTGATGGGATCTAAATAGTAGCCTTGAAGTCTGACCCTGGCTTCCGGGTTAGAATAGAGAGGTTTCAAGAGCCCCAAAAAGTTTTCCCCAAAGCCCCAGCGTTTTAGTACTGCAAAAAGATAAGTCTGAGATAACAAATCAAAGGCCTTCTGTAGGTCAAGCGATAGAAGCTAACCTTCTTGGTGAAAGCCCCAGTCCTATCTCAATTGCAGGATTAAAATTATATCAATAGCTTTCCTCGCTTGATCTGGGCCCTGTCTGCCAGGAATGAATCCTACTGGATCTTTATGTATGTACCTACCGATAAAGGAGCCTACACGGTTTGCTAGGATTTTGGTTAAAATCTTCAAGTCATTGTTAATCAACAATATGGGCCTATAGTTCCCTACTAACTCCATGCCTCTGTCTGGTTTAGGGATCACAAAGATGAATACCAAATTAAGATGATTGTTTACCTGGTCCCCCTTCCAATTTGGCTAAATGTGGGGTCAAAAATCCTTCCGAGACTCCCGCTCCGCTACACCAGCACCTACAGCCCCGGGAGCCGCCTCATTAGCTCCGGGATTCACTTGGAAACCCTATGGACCTTTTTATGGGTAAAATCGGGGACCAGCGACGCATCTACAAGAAGCCCATGCTGCAGGCTGCATCCCAATCCACCCTTCTCATGGAACGCTTAGTTTGTAGGCCTCAATCCCCGGCCTCAGGGACTCCGGTGGTTGCGGAGGAAGTGCCTGATGCACTACCACTGGTGGATTCCTCTCTTTGCTGAACAGCATTTACATCAGCCAAAAGCTCCTGAACAGCCAGCAATGGCGGCGCTGGTGACTGTGGAAGTACTTGACATCAGGCTGCAGGCCTTGCTTCAGAGCCTCACTAACAACATAGCAAAGGAGGTAAGCAAGTTAGCTCATGAACTCAGGGGGGGATAAATGATTTAGGAGAACAAACTGATACCTTAGAGACTAAGTTAAATGACATGGTCAATTATATACATGTTATGGAAGATGAAAACGCTACCCTGAAAAATGCTGTGACGCAGCTACAAATGCAGCAGGAAGATCTCGAGAACAGGGAACGCAGACAGAACCTGCGGATCCATGGGGTCCCTGAATCGATCGCTGACAAGGAAATTTGTTCATATTTATTAGCCTTGTTCATCTTTCTTGCACCTGATATCCCTGATATAGATTGGAGACTTGACAGGGCACATAGATCATTGGCTCCTAAACCCCCCCAGGGTGCTAACCCTAGAGACATCATTGTCCGCTTCCATTTTTACGAAAGTAAAGAGGCTCTGACCATTGTCACCTGCAACAGATCGAGAATTAAATTTAAAGGAGCTAAGATTCAACTATTCAGTGATCTATCCCCCATCACACTGGCTAAACGTCATGCACTGAAGCCTGTCACAACTCACCTACAGCGCCATCAAACCCCATATCGCTGGGGTATCCCATTTTGTCTCACAGTGACTAAGGATGGCTCGCAGTATTCTTTGAGGGACCTCCATGAATGTGATTCTTTCATCAAGAACCTCGGTCTCCCTCCTATCCCTGAGGAAGATTTGCAAGTGCAACCATCGTACCCAGACCCTTATCCACCCCGGGGAAGATCTGGACCCCGGTTCGCCAGAGGTCTCGTGCTTCTACTTTTACTCCCTAAAGAGCCTCTTCATCAAAGGCCCCAACCAGACTTTGCCTTGTGAATTATTATGTTGCTTCTTCTTTTCCACAGAAGGCCTGATCCATACTTTTGTTCCTGCACGCCTTGGTCTCTGAATCTGAATTGCGTTCCTGCCTTTTTCTGTTGGGACCAAAATCCCTGAACAGCTGTTTGCTGAGTGACTACCGACTATTTTCTTTTTTTCTGACATAGCTATTCGGATTGGACTGAGGCTGGTAAGTTGGATCCTGCGGGCTGTCATGCCCCCCCCCCCAAACATGGTCCTGGACTGTGACCATGGCCCCCTGAGGAGTCCATCCTCTTCGGGCACCATACCTGAATGGTATTTTTTTTTTTATTTCAACGTTTCTATGGGCCTTCTGTACAAGTGTCATTACTCTTATGGTCCTTTTTGGCTCTTGGTCACCTCTTTAAATGTTTTTGGAATCTTTTTGATATGTTTCTATTTTTATTTTTGTTTTGTTTTTTGACATTTTTTGGATCCTTTTTTGATCCTTCCAAGAAACATGGCTGGGTTTCCACAACTTTACAATACTTCTATTTGTTTATGTGTTTTACTCTAGTTTTTAATTTTGATGCATGATGCCACGTACACACGATCGATTCTTTCGACGGTGAAAACACCGTTAAGAAAATCGACGTTAAAAACGAGGAACAGCTTGTTCCCCCACACACGGCCGTTTTAAATGTCATTTTTTTTTGGTCGAAAAAAACGACCGTGTGTGGGCTCCGCGGCAGTGTTTCCCTATGGGAAACACTGCCGCGGAAAACATGTCGAAAAAACATGTTCTAATTTTTCTCGTCATTTTTAATGCCGTTTTTCTCGTCAAAAAAAACGGCAGAAAGCCCACAGACGGCCGTGTGTACGCGGCATTATGGTTTCTGCTGTCTATATGGTTTCTAGATGTAACATATGCTGTGCTCTCAGTTTTTATGGATGGCTGTTAGTATTCTATCTTACAATGTTAAGGGCCTGGGCTCCATTCGTAAGTGCCTCTACTGATTCTGGTGTGAACACTATTTGGTTTTCCCTTCTCCTTCTGGACGTTCTACCCCCGTTACCTACACCATCTTGGTAAACTCATTTATCCTTTTTTTGAGTAAGGTTAGGATTTTTGTTTATATGCTTGCCTTTATAATACTTGCATTAATACTTGTAGATCCGGTGGTGCAGAGTCCTATATGCCTGCAATAGTGGATACCCCTGACTTCTGGCCAGACACCCCTGTATAGGTACTATAATTTATTCCTTACAGAGTTGCAGGTAGGATTCCTCTATACCTTTGAACACTCAGATATGCATCTATACCTTGTTTTAATTGGGGATTCCTTACTGTCCACTCTTTACCAGAGCCCTTACCTGCGTGCATTTCTTCGACTATAATATCAATGGAACTTTCTACTCCTATATAAAGTCTCCAACAGGTGGATTGCTGTGAGGAATTTTTTATAGATGCCTGTTTGATATTTGATTTTGGTCTTGAAGTTGATGCACATGGAAGATTTATAACGTTTAACCAATAATGAAATATGTCACTTTTTTTATTTGTGCTTATTCTAATGTTAATGTAGCGCTCTCACCTCTCCCCCTGCCTGCCTTTTTATATAGTTTTGGCTCCTCGCAGGGAGGGGAGAGGCACACCGCACCACAAGCCCGCACCCTCCTGAGTAAGGAGGTTGAGCGGTGTTGATTTTCGGGCCTGCCTGCGGCTGGAGTTGAATCCTCCCAAGGATGATTCTCACCTCTACCTTAGGTAGATGCAAGTCCTTATGTTTTCCCCAGTAATGTAACTGTCCATACCAACTGAAAGTCCAACTTCTATATTTATTTCACACGGATAATAAATATGCCTCTTTAACAGCAGACAGGTTGGAGCAAGACACAGGACAGCTTAGGTGGGAGGAGGTCCAGGCACAAACTTGAATCAAACTCTGACTGTTTAGGTTTCACAAACAGCTTTGGCGCACGATCTCTGCCACAGACCGTGAGGTTGGTCTCTGCCACAGACCTGGTGAATAAAGCCACTGCCACTGACTTGGTGAATAGGGCACGGCCCTATGAGGCCACTGCCACTGACCTTGAACGTGAACTTCCTTCTCAAATAGTATTTGGCTCATGTAAAGGAGAAGACATCCCTCCGGAGAGTTACCAGAGGTCTCCACCGTCACCACGACTCTGCGCTGGGTCTTCGGTACAGGCAACCCCCCTGGCCTCCTAGATCCGGGTCCCCTCGCAAGGCCGCACCCTGGGAGTCCTCGATCCCCTGCGGAACCCAACCCAAGGTGCTGGGCTCCGGGCCTCCAAAATAGTACCTCACCCCAGACGGAAGGTGTCTGGGATGGAACAGGAACCAGGCCTCCGGGCCTAGGGCACCCGGAGACGACCCACACGCACACCCAGGCTGAAGGTGTCTAAGCGCGGACCCCCCCATGGAAGATGGCCGCCCCTTTTTATACCCTCTCCCGACAGGCACAGCAGGTTCCCCGCCCCGCCGTACTGCTGCCACGAAGGGACAAGAAAAGGCACAACCTTGTATTGTGGTTCAACCTAGACCTATGGCGCCAGCGCCACCTGTAGGCCCCAGGGAACTATGCACCAATACTATCTCCCATGGCACAAAAATGGTTCATAAACCCTAACAATAGTGTGTCTGAGCCTAACTACCACTCAGACACTCCCCTAAATTGAACACCCCGCTACATTAATATATCTAATTTCAGATAGTGAGATTTGTCACATTTCTGTACTCTCTTGTTATCTATCCATCCTGACGAAGCCTCACGGCGAAACGGGTCGACGTAGACGTACAAGGGACCTACCCATACTGCTTTTCATTCTGTATGGTTTTTTACTCTGAACATTGTAACTTATTTCTATGTCATTAAAGTATATATATTTTTTTTCTTATTCCATTGTGTGTGTTGCGGACCATTCTCCTTGCTTTTGAGCAACCCCATTTATGTTCTTTGCCTTATCATCCCTCTGCCCACCCCTAGTAAACATTCTTTTCAACCCGGATCTCCCTGATAGTCTATCATATGACTCTATATTGCCATGGACCCAAGCAGGTATTTTCCAACTACGCCACCTAGTACATCCAGTGTCACGTAAATTACTCTCCTTTTCGGAGTTGCAATCAAAATACCAGATTCCGAAAACTATTTTCTACTCCTTTCTTCAAATTAGACATTTTTTTGCTTCTAAATCCCCCCAACTGATCATAAGTCCCCCTACTGATTTTGAACAGATGTGCTCTAGAGGAGCGTATGAACCCCATCAGATATCCACTATTTACAAAATTTTACATTCAGCTCTTCCCCTTACTGAACACACACATTTATATATGAGGAAATGGTCTCTTATACTGGACAGGCCTATATCACTGGTAGAGTGGGGGAGGATTTGGGATTCTGCCTCTAGGGCAGTGGTTCTCAACTCCTGTCCTCAGGGCCCACTAACAGGCCAGGTTTTTGTATTACCTTGGGGAGATGCAGACTAGAATACTGCAATCACTGAGCAGCAAGTGATATCACCTGTCATGTATTTCAGTTATCTTGCAAACCTGGCCTGTTAGTGGGTGCTGAGGACTGGAGTTGAGAACCACTGCTCTAGGGTTTCCAGGTGTGTAGCCCAGAAGGAGACCACATACAAAATACTCATGTTCTGGTATAGAACCCCTGAATTCTTAGCAGCACGAAAATTAACTCCGCACAGTCAATGTTGGAGACGTGGCTCCTCGGTTGGCACCCATCTTCACATATTTTGGGAGTGTCCGGTAATAAATCCCTTCTTGTCACAGGTCCATCTCTCCTTGGAAAAGATCCTGGGGGCTTCCCCTCCCACCTTTGCTCATTTCTTAGCAACAATTGCTGATATTCGGAGGATGGAGCACCTTACAGCTGTTATAGATGATACATTACCCAAATTTGATTGCATCTGGGAGAAATGGGATACTTCGGATTACAACGCAGATCCTCATCCCAAAACATACTGATCCCTCAGTTACTACTCCTGGTTATTTAACGTCATATAGCTTGACCTCCTCTTCTACCCCTGGCCTTTCCATGTGTATGACATCTTAATCAGCAGAACCGTGATTTGTTAGAAGCATCAGATCCCCTACTTATTTCTTGTTTTATGAAAATGTTTTATTTTTTTCCCCTCTTGCTATACATATCCGGACTCTTTGGTTTCTTGTAAGCCCTATTTGTATGCCCATGTTATATTTCAATGTATACAAGTGTCTGGATTTTATGATTACTGTGTCTGTCTTGAAAATTTATAAATAAACAATTTAAAAAAAAGAATTGGTCCTCACAGGATCTTCGAAAGATTAGGGACCTGTTCCAACATAATCAATTATTATCCTTCCTCTAAATTAAAGACAGTTTTGCCATCTCCAATAAGGACTTCTATATCTACTTAAGGCTCCGTCATATACTCACCACCATCTAATTAATTAATTGGCAATACCCCCACCCAAACTCCGTATAAATTTAGGCCTTCTCTAGGGGATGCACAGCCAGGGGTTTGCACAGGCAGGGATTGCATTGGCAACTATCATCTTGGATAAAGTATTCATATTGGATTAAGTATTAAGCCTCGTACACACGACCGGTTTTCTCAGCAAGAAACTACAAGAAAACTGTTGGGAGAGCTTTCTTGCCGAGAAAACCGTGCGTGTGTACGAGACTTTCAGGTTTCTCGTCCAGAGAACTGCCCAGAATCTCGACGAGAAAAAAAGAAGTCCTGCTTTCTTTTTTCTCGTCGTGATTCTCGTAAGACTGTATTTGGACGAGAAAACCGTTCGTGTGTATGCTTTTCCGAGTCTTCAAAAACCGTGCATGGTCAGAATCAAGTATGAGACGGGAGTGCTCCTTCTGGTAAAACTAGCCTTCGTAATGGAGATAGCACATTCGTCATGCTGTAACGAACTGAAAGCACGAAGACTGAAAAGCATGAATCGTCTTTCCCCAAACTTTTACTAACACTCGGTAACACGAGATCAGCAAAAGCAGCCCAAGGGGTGGCGCCAGTGGAATAGAACTTCCCCTTTATACTGCCGTCGTACGTGTTGTACGTGACCGCGCTTTACAATGACGAGATTTTGGATTGACAGTGTGTATGCAAGGAAAGCTTGACAAGAATCTCGTCAAGCTTGACAAGAAACCCGTCGAGAAAAACAACGTTTTTTTGCGACGAGATTCTCGGCCTTGTGTACGAGGCTTCACACTTCGGCTCAGCACTTCAGCGAATGCACAAAGCGAAAAACAACAACAGGCTACTGCAGAACACTAAACAGACTACAGGTGACCTGATCGTTTATCAAACTTTTTCATCTCGCATCCAGGCTTCCTCTCAATCTCACCACAATCTCACCACTCATGCACTCCCTACTTTTCCTTCTCACCGTTGCATCCTCTCTCCGTAAATTCTCTCTCCTTCACCCATTTTCTCCACCCCACAGCTTATATATATCAACCTCACTCCTGTCCTCGCCTTATTACTGCACGTATCAGCTCCTGCTAATTCTGAACCCATATACAGTACCAATAAAACCTGCAGGACACTGGGACATGTCCCCCGACATAAGTCACAATCCCATATCACCTCTCTCACCCTTCTGCTTCTCCTAATTTCTGGAGATATTTACCCAAATCCTGGACCACCATCATTTAGCTTCGGCCAACATACCCCATCCTCTGATAGCATCTGCAATTCACACAATCTCATTTCTATTCCTCTTCTGCCAAGAACCAGCCTCCCCTTCTCCTGTGCCCTTTGGAATGCCCGCTCTGTTTGTAAAAAACTCACCACTGTCCATGACCTATTTATCACAAACTCCCTGAACCTACTTGCAATTACTGAGACCTGGGATTCGAGAATCTGACCTTCCTACTCCTGCTGCTCTCTCCTATGGTGGCCTCCTGTGGACTCACTCTCCCAGGCCTAGTGGACGGAAAGGAGGTGGTGTTGGAATCCTCCCCTATCCCCTCAAAGCACTTTTCAGGTTCTTCACCCACCCCCTCTCTGTCCCTCTCCTCGTTTGAAGCTCACTGTATTCATCTATTTTCTCCAGTTTCATTGAGAATTGCTGTGATCTATTGGCCCCCTGGACTGGTATCAAGCTTCCTTGATGACTTCTCTGCCTGGATACCCTATTTTCTCTCTTCTGAAATCCCAACAATCATTCTTGGTGACTTCAACATCCCTGTTAATCTTAACACTCCCGCTACCTCTAAACTGCTGAGCCTAACCTCCTCTGACCTAAAACAATGGACACAGGCTTCTACTCACTCTGTTGGCAACTGCCTTGACCTCATATTCTCTTACCTATGCACTCCGCACAACCTCTCCAATATTCCTTTTCCTCTCTCTGATCACCACCTTATTATTTCCACTCTCTCCTTATCTTCCTCCTCTTTACCATCCAACTACCTAACTATTAACCGTAGAAACCTTTGCCATCTTAACCCTTCTCTTTTTTCTGCCACAGATTGTCTCTACGACAAAATCTCATCCTTGTCCTGCCCCAACTTGGCCACTTCTGTCTACAACAGTTCACTGTCATCCACCCTGGATACCTTTGCCCCCCTCACTACACACAGAATCAGGCCCGACCGCTACAACCCTGGCAGATAGACAATACCAGAAGACTCAAAAACGTAGCCGCGCTCTTGAGCGTCTGTGGCATAAGACTAAGTCACAGCAAGATTTCAGCAAATATAAATCTGCCCTCCAAAACTACCATTCCTGCCTCCACACTGCCAAACAGCCCTACTTTATCACTCTCATTAACACCCTCTCACACAGTCCTCGTCAACTGTTTTATACCTTTACCACTCTACTTCGCCCTCCATTACCTCCACCCACTAACTTACTCACTGCCCAGGAGATTGCTAATCACTTTAAAAATAAGATTGAGACAATTCATCTTTTTTTTTTTTTTAAACAATAGTTTGATTTTCAATCGATTTACATAAGAAGTATACATATTACGTTCCAATTCCGTTTCAGGATTAAACATATTATACAGCTCAAAAAGCACAGTCAAAGTTCTCATAGGTAGCATATACATGCATGGTATTAAAACAGCGTTATCTTCGTTCGTAGCACAACCAAGATTAAAATAACAGGATCAGGGTTTACTATCTGAGTTTGTGGGTTATATGAACAGTTCTGCTCTAGCCCATTTAGTCCAGGGATCCCATTCAGTATGTGTTATCTTGAGTAGGCCTCTGCTGGAAGCCAGTGTAAGCTCATAATTAAAATGCAAGTTAACTAGATCGAGAGTATTTTCTATCGTAGGTGGTTGGGTGCTCTTCCAAAGTCTGGTCAAGCTCAATCGAGCTGCAAGGAGGATGTTGGTTACAACTACTCTCACCGGCCCTGGAACCAACTCAATCGACAGACTGAGCAATGCCAGTGCCGGCGAGGGCGGCACGTGTTTTTAAATGATATCTGACAGAATGTGGAAGATAGTTGTCCAATATGGTTGTATTGAGGGGCATGTCCAGAGTATGTGTAGTAGGTCGCCTCTCTCTAATTTGCATCTCCAGCATGTGTCCGAGGTCGTGTTGTCAAATGATGCAAGTTTAGTGGGTGTGAGGTACCACCTTAGAGATATTTTTTGTGTGAGTTCCCAGAATGCGGAGCTTTGGGTGGCTTTGTAAATAGAGCGTAATGCTATGTGCCATTGAGTGTCGGTGAAGGTTCGTCCAAGATCTGTGTCCCAGTGGATGTGGGGTTTAGTTTTGGTAAACTCCTGTTTCTGATGGAAAATGTTGTAGAAGAGGGAGATTCCCCTCAACTTTGAGGAGGGATTTGTCAAATATGTCCATACCCTAGGAGGGAGTGTGTAGAATGGACGATTTATTTGAGATAAACAATTTTTGACTCGTATGTAGTTAAAGAGATCTGTATGAGGGAGGTTGAACTTCTGCTGTAAATTTTGGAACGTCAGTAGAACGTTCCCCTGGAATAGATCTTGTATGTATTTGATACCTTTGGGTACCCAGTGTTTCAGAGAAAGGTCTATAGTGCAGTGACAGAGAATTTCTAGAGGGAGAGGAGGTGAGAATGTGTGTTTCAGTGTTGAACCTAAGTTCACTAGTTTCTTCCAGGCCTGGGCGGAGGCTTTTATTGTGGGGGGTAGAGCTTTGGAGATAGGAATGCCATGGGGGATTCCCAGTAACCAGCTTTGTAAGGTACAGTGTTTAATCATTGATGCTTCCAGATGTCCCCAAAGTGTATGGGGAGATTCGTGGAACCAGTCTTGGAGTTGTGTCAGTATTGATGCCCAGTAATAGTCCTCAAACTCAATTGACCCTGCCCCACCCGCAAGCTTGTGTTTGATTAAAGTAAGTTTTGCGCATCTAGGTTTCTTTCCTTGCCAAAGAAATTTGTTGAGGATTGTTTGGAGAGATTTGAAATAGGATGAAGGGATAGGGATAGGAATGGTTCTGTATAGGTAAAGCAGTTGTGGGAGAAGTAACATTTTGAATGCGGCGAGTCTGCCCGACCACGATAGTTCCTGTTTAGCCAGTTTTTGGGTCTCAGTTTGAAGTTTAGTAAGGAATGGTATAAAGTTGCTACTGTATAGATTTTTCGATGATCTTGTTAACTGTATCCCTAGGTACTTTATATCGTGTGTTGCCCACGTGAAGGGGAATTGAATTGGGATTGAAGTAGGTTTCTGGAGGTGGCATCTAATCCTAGATCTAGTATATATGATTTAGTGGTATTTATTCTATAATAGGAGATCTTGCTGAACCACTGAAGGGTATTTTGTACTTCTGCTAGGGATGAAGTCGGGTTCGTGATCATAAGTATGACATCATCTGCGAACAGACTGATCTTGTGCGTTTGACGTCCTATCTCAAATCCTGAGATTTTAGGGTTTTGTCTAATGTGTTCAGCCAGGGGCTCCATGAGTAGATTGAAGATCAGTGGCGACAGCGGGCACCCTTGGTAATGGCAAACGGTTGGGATAGCATGTCTGCAGAAAATACTCAGGTAGAGGGGGTGGTGTAGAGTGCTAGTACAGCGTTCAATATTTGACCTTTGAATCCAAACTTCTGTAGGACCTGTTGTAAATAGTTCCAGTGGACTCTGTCGAACGCCTTCTCCACGTCCAATGCTAGGAGCAGAGAAGGCGTCCCACTAGTCTCTGCAAAGTGGATGACATCTATTAATCTCCTCGTGGCGTCAGACGCTTGTCTACCGGACGTGAAGCCTGATTGATCTCTGTGGATCAGATTGGGCATGATATGAATCAATCGTGTGGCAATCATTTTCGCGTATATTTTCAAGTCTAAATTTAGGAGTGAGATTGGGCGGAAGTTTTGAGGTGCATTTGGTTCTTTACCTGGTTTAGGCAGGGTGATAATTAACGCTTGTAGGGATTCATGAGGGAATTTAGTGGAGGAGGCCGCGTCGTTGTACAAGTTTGTGAGATGGGGAGCTAGTTGATGTGCGAATTGTTTAAAGTATTCTCCCGTGAGACCGTCTGGGCCTGGTGATTTGCCTGAAGGGAGAGTATTGATAGTCTCTATCACTTCTTGCACTGTGAAAGGTTCGATGAGATGGGAGGTTTGTTCCGTCGTTACCGACGGTAGTCTAATGTGGGAAAGAAAGTCATTGATGTCATCTGGGGAAGGTTGGTACGTATCTGGGTCCCGCTGTAGGTTATATAAATCACCATAGTAGGTGCTGAAAGCGTCGGCTATTGCTTGTGGGTTCCTGAGTGATTCATTTGTGTGGGGATGTACTAAGTGTTCAATTTTGTTTTTAATTCACCTGCCTTTGATAAGTTGGGCAAGGGCTTTACCTGCTTTATTAGATGTGGTATAGGATGTGGCTTTTAGTTTTCTTTGAGTTTGTTCGTACGATTGGAGAAGGTGGAGCCTGAGTTCTTGTCTAAGTGTTAAGATTTGCGCTGAGCATGTTGGATTGGGTTTGGATTTGTTTTGTTGTTCTAAGCTGGTTATTTGGGACAGTAGAGTGTCTATCCTTAGTGACCTTTTTTTTTGTGGTGGGAGCTAATTTTAAGCAGTATACCTCTGATAAACGCTTTGTGCGCATTCCACATCACGCCTGGATCGGACACAGAGCCTGAGTTAATTTTGAAATATTCATTTCAATTATCTATTATCTCTGGAGAACAAATTGGATGTTGCAAGATATAGTTGTTCGCTCTCCATAAGAAAGTATTTGCTCGTTGTGAGGAATCAGATACAGTAATGGTGATAGGGGCATGGTCCGACCAAGATGTGGCGTGGATTACAGCTGCGCTAATGTTTTTGAGCAACCACTTATCGGTGAAAAAATTATCAATGCGAGAATACGTCTTGTGGAGAGGAGAGAAATATGTATAGTCTCTCTCCTCTCCGTGCAAGCACCTCCAAGCGTCAAACAAGTCGTGGGATACCACAAAGTTTTTCAGAGGGAATTCCCTGCGTTTTGATGCAGAAGTGGAGTCTAAGTTGATATCAGGGACTAGGTTAAAATCTCCACAGAGAATTAGATGACCTCGTTTTAGGGGGTGAACAGTACGCATGAGTTTGCGAAGGAAATGGGCTTGTTTGACATTTGGAGCGTAGATATTTACCAAAGTATAGGTAGTATTATTAATGGTACATACAAGAATAATGTAACGACCTTCCGGGTCGAGAGTAACACTTTTCAATTGGAATGTGACCGAGTTATGCACCGCTATCATCACCCCTCTTCTTTTGGAGGTAAATGGGGCAGAGAAAACCTGGGAAAAATGTCTGTTCGCACACTTAGGCGCAGCTGTGGAAAGAAAGTGTGTTTCCTGAACACACAGGATGTCACACTTAAGGTCCAGGGCTGTTTTCCAAAGTGAATGTCTCTTTGCAGGATGGTTGAGTCCATTCGCATTTATGGATAGAACCATGACCGGCATTATAGGTGCTGTAAAGGAACAACTGGTAGGACACAAACACTTACAGTTCAATGAGGACTTACGAGTTCCCTGGGTTCATGTGCCAGAGCGTCTGTAGGGTTAAGTTCAGATAGACCCGGTAGAACTTGATGCTTGCATGGTACGTGCAGTGGTGCGGCTGTAAAACAAGAAAGTCAACCAAAAGAACTAAACAAGATAAAAATTGGAACCTGTAGGGTAGTCACGTATGGTGGTATGACCACTCGTTAGAACAGTAGGTGGAGTAGAGAAGGCAGTTGTTCAACTAAACCACTAAATAGGGGGTAACAATGTCAACGTTCAACTGTAAAACAAATCAGAAGGCTGGGAGCCAGGGAGAACATCAATCTTGTGGATATATAGGCCCAATGGATTTTATAGGAACTAACTTGATCAAGTGCCACGACCACTCTGGGTGCGGCGTGATGGGCGGTTGCTACGTTGTTCCAAAGGTGTAGTGGTATCCTGCGGGGGGTCAGGTATGATTCCCCAAGAGTGGAGTAGTAGCATTCCCTTGTGGAGGTTGTGGATCACGTGCGTTTCACCATTTCTTGTGATGAGCAAGGATGCAGGATATCTCCATTTAAATTGAATCTTGTGGTTATGGAGGCCCTTGGTTATCGGGTTGAGCTGTCTCCTCAGATGCAGTGTGTACTTAGAGAGACCTGGGAATAGTAGTATTCCGGCATACGGTTCAGGAAGTGATGGGTTATTCCTCATTGTCATGAGCAGCCTTTCTTTGACAAGAAAGAAATGCACCCTCATTAAAACATCTCTAGGGACTGAAGCTGCTAAGTGAGAGGGTTTAGCAATCCTATGGATTTGGTCTACAATCAGGTCTCTTGGTGATGCGTCAGGCAAGATCAAGTGCATAAGTTCTTTAGCATATCTAGGGAGGTCTAATGGCAGAATGTTTTCAGGGACACCTCTGATTTTTATATTGTTTCTCCTGGACCTGTCTTCTAAATCTGCCAGCTTAGTTCTTACCCAGGCTTGCTCATCTTTTATGTCAGCATAGGAATCAACCAGTTCATTCACTGTAGTTGTGCATTCTTCCATGCTGCTTTCTAGATGTGACACTATCATCCATTACATGTATGTCAGCTGTCATTTTGGTGAATAAGGATGACAGGTCTGTCATTAGTGAGGTCTGGAGAGATAGCAGCATGTCCTTTAGTGTGGTGTCAAGCACCGGTTGCCCTGAAGTGGGGAAAGAGGCCATGGATGATTTTAGGGCCTGGTTGGCCTGGAAGTGATTGAAAGCCTGGACCTCAATTTGTGATGACGGCGGCATCGGCGACAGTTCCATCCGCATGCGGGCTTTTGCTGGGCTGCCTGTGATGGGGTTATCTCCTGCTCTGAGGGTTGGTGACAAGGGAGGATAAGGGGGGTCTTGATCCCCCGGGATCTCATCAGGAAGGTCCGTGTAGGCCTCCGGGATCGCGGCCGCGCCGGCACCATTTTGGGCCTGACTCACCTTGCTAGACGGCTTGGAAAAGAAGGCAGTCAGTTTTTGGGGCTGATAGTCCGTCATTCTCTTCCTGGACATGACTGGCTGTGATGTCCGGGTTGTTATGAGGCAGGATGGCCATGGATTATCTGTGGAATTGGGCCTGATACGTTCCGTTTCTCTCCCTTGTCATTGAAGCAGGCTGCAGTACCTTCTTGTTTTAAATTTACTACTATTGTCCCAATACCTAAAAAATCAGCAGTAACATGCTTAAATGATTATCGCCCAGTTGCCCTAACTCCTATCATCATGAAATGTTTTGAGAGGCTTGTATTATCACATCTTAAGGCAAGCATTCCTGTTGATCTGGATAAGTATCAGTTTGCCTATCGTGCAAACAGATCCACAGATGATGCAATTGCTATTGCATTGTATGCTGCCTTGACACATCTTGAGCAATCAAACACATATGTTAGGATGTTATTCATTGATTTTAGCTTTGCATTTAACACAGTAGTTCCTGAATAGAGTTGAGCGAACCCAAACTGTAAAGTTCGGGTTCGTACTGGACTTTTGGTTTTTTGGGTCCTGGACCCGAACCATTGACTATATGTTCGGGTTCGGGTCCGGTGTTCGGCGATGTAATGGCGCATTTTTAAAAGCTGCAGGGCAGCCAATCGACTTTAGTTTAACTGGTGTGCCCTTAGAAGCCATCACAGTCATGCCTACAAATGGCATGGCTGTGATTGGCCAGTGCAGCATGTGACCCAGCCTCTATATAAGCTAGAGGCACACAGCACAGCACGTCACTCTGCATTAGACAGTGTAGGGAAAGGTTCCTGGCTGCTGTTGCTGTGAGGGAGAGAGGAGTCAGTCCTGATTGTGAAATAGATTCTAATTAGTCAGCGATCTACATAGATTTAGTTGTGTGGGTGCAGTGCACAAGCTTTTTACACTGCACTGAGAGAAAAGATAGACAGTGTAGGGCAAGGTTCCTGTTGCTGCTTTTAGGGAGAGAGAATTATCTAGGAGTCCAGATTCAGAAATCTATTCTAATAACTCAGCGATCTACATAGATTTACCTGGTTGAGTTGCAGTGCACAGTCTTTTTACACTGCCATGAGCCCAGTGCCAGAGGAAATATAACTTTTATCTGCAAGCTCAGTGCACCAGCACTGCATATGTTACTATGAGATACACCCTGTACATATAGTGTGTGTATTCTGCTCTTCCAAAAACACCCATTTAGGGCAAAAAAAAATATTTTGCAGTGTTTTCTGAATATCTGGAGGTGTGTGATACACAATTTATATATTTTTCTTCTATTGTGCTATTCCCAAAAAAAATTTTTAGGGCAAAAAAATTTTTTTTGAATAGCATTTTCTGCATTTCTGTAGGTTTTGAGATACACCGTTTACATACTCTGGGTGTATTCTGCTATTGCAAAAACACACATTTAGTGCCAAAAAAATATATTTTGCAGTGTTTTCTGCATATCTGGAGGTGTGTGATACACAATTTATATATTTTTCTTCTATTGTGCTATTCAAATAATTTTTTTTTAGGGCAAAAACATTTTTTTGGAATAGCATTTTCTTCATTTCTGTAGGTGTGAGATACACCGTTTACATACTGTGGGTGTATTTTGCTATTGCAAAAACACCCATTTAGTGCAAGATCCTAAATTTGGAAAATATGAGGAGAACGTCAAAGAAGGGACGTGGCCCCGGTAGTGGTGCTGCTGGTGAAGCTCCTGTTGCAGGGAGAGGACGTGGTCGATCTGTGCCAGCTACACGCACAAGTGAAACACCTTCCTCAGGTGGGAGTAGGCGACAGAGCCTGCAGCGGTATTTTGTCGCGCCTAATGAGGCTGTACGAATTTTGAGGCCAGGACAAGTACAGGCGATAGTAGATTGAGTTTCTGACAGTGCCTCTGGTTCCTTCACATTGATCTTTCATCAGGAGACTGGGTGGGAGACAGAGTTGGCACCTGCAGCCGATGTGCATCAGTCTTTCACCTTACCCCCTTGCAAATCAGCCAAGCAGTCTGAGCCCCAAATCATGCAGCAGTCTCTTCTGCTTTTTGATGGATCTGTTAGCAGGGTTTCCCAGGGCCATCCACCTAGCCCTGCCCCAGAAGTGGAAGAGATTGTGTGCTCCGATGCCCAACCACTTATGTTTCATGATGAGTACATGGGAGGACCATCGCAGCACGTCTTGGATGATGATGAAACACATGTGCCAACTGTTGCTGCTTTCGCAATTGTGCAGACCGACAAGGAGGGCAGGGGTGAAGACTGGGTGGAAGATGATCTGGAGGACGATGAGGTCCTCGACCCCACATGGAATCAATGTCATGCAGGTGACCAGTGTAGTTCGGAGGAAGAGGCGGTGGTCGCACAGAGCCACCAGCACAGCAGAAGAGGGAGCAGGGTGCAAAAGCGGAGCGTCCATCCCCTAGACAGTACGTCTGCTACTGTCCAACATAGCAAGGGACCGAGCACACCAAAGCCAGGTCCAAGGAGTTCCCTAGCGTGGCAGTTCTTCAGACAATGTGCTGATGACAAGACACGAGTGGTTTGCACGCTGTGCAATCAGAGCCTGAAGTGAGGCATAAACGTTCTCAACCTGAGCACAACCTGCATGACCAGGCATCTAAGTGCAAAGCACGAGCTGCAGTGGAGTAGACACCTCAAAAACCAAGAAAGGTCTCTGGCTCTTCCTGCTTCCTCTTCTGCTGCAGTCTCGGCCTCTTCATCCACCTCTGTAGTGACAGTGGCACCTGCCAACCCGCAAACAGAGGATCTGACAGCAACTCTAGCACCTAGGTCACCAACCATCTCCACAATGTCCCATGGAAGTGTTCAGCTTTCTATCTCCCAAACACTGCAGCGGAAGAGGAAGTACCCCCCTAGCCACCCGCGATCCCTGGCCCTGAATGCCAGCATTTCAAAATTCCTCGCCTTTGAAATGCTGTCATTCCGTCTGGTGGAGACGCAGAGTTTTAAAAGCCTGATGGCATTGGCTGTCCCACAGTACGTCGTGCCCAGCCGCCACTACTTTTGCAGGCGAGCCATCCCTTCCCTGCACAACCAAGTAGGGGACAAAATCAGGTGTGCACTGCGCAACGCCATCTGTGGCAAGGTCCACCTAACTACAGATGCGTGGACCAGTAAGCACGGTCAGGGACGTTATATCTCCCTAACAGCACACTGGGTAAATGCAGTGGCGGCTGGGCCTGAGGCAGATAGCAGTTTGGCACATGTCCTTCCACCACCGAGGATTGCAGGGCGCTTCAGTTTGCCTCCTGTTGCTAACTCCTCCTACTCCACTTCCTCATCCTCTACCGCCTCATCCTCTACCGCCTCATCCGGTCAGCGTAACACCTTCACCACCAACTTCAGCACAGCCAGGGGTAAACGACAGCAGGCAGTTTTAAAACTTTCCTGTTTGGGGAAAAACCCCACACCACGCAGGAGTTGTGGAGGGACATGGAACAACAGACCGATGAGTGGTTGGTGGCAGTGAGCCTCAAGCCCGGCCTGGTGGTGTGCGATAATGGGCGAAATCTTGTAGCAGCTCTGGGCCTAGCCAGATTGACGCACATCCCTTGCCTGGTGCATGTGCTGAACTTGGTGGTCCAGAGGTTCCTGAAAAATTACCCCGATATGCTAGAGCTGCTGCAGAAAGTGCGGGCCGTCTGTGCGCACTTTCGGCATTCTCACCTTGCTGCTGCTCGCCTGTCAGCGCTGCAGCGTAACTTCGGCCTTCCCACTCACTGCCTCATATGTGACGTGCCCACAAGGTGGAACTCCAGTGCGAGCAGCAGCAGGCGATAGTGGAGCTGCAGCACACACACCTGAGTCGCTCTGTGGAACAGCACCACTTCACCACCAATAACTGGGCCTCCATGTGAGACCTGTGTGCCTTCTTGCGCTGTTTTGAGTACTCCACCAACATGGCCAGTGCCGATGACGCCGTTCTCAGCGTTACTATCCCAGTTCTATGCCTCCTTGAAAAAACGCTTTCGGCGATGATGAAAGAGGATGTGGCACAGGAGGAGGAGGAACCAGGATAATTTCCAAGGCTTTCAGGGCAGTCATTCACAAGTGGCTACGAGGGTGGGTTCCTACACCAACAAACGCCAGGTACACAATTTTCCGGCAGTAAGGACACAGTTCTGGAGGATGACGAGGTGGAGGAGGAGGAGGAGCCGTGTTCACAGCAGGGGGCACCCAGACCAGGTCATGGCCATCACTGGTGCGTGGCTGGGGGGGGATACAGAGGACACAGACGATACACCTCCCACAGAGGGCAGCTTTTCGTTGCCTCTGGGCAGCCTGGCACACATGAGCGATTATGTCACATATCAGGTAAGATCAGAACTATGTGAACTGCAACAAAGGAAACCCAAACGTGTGTAAGTGAACTATAATGATATATTAAAGATAAGTGAAATAGTATAGATACAACCACCTCCAAACCACACAGTGCACAATAACCAATACCAAACAGAACCCACAAATAACAGTAACAGACAAGTATGTACAAGTAATGGGGAAACCAGAATCATAAACAGGGCCAGGCCAGGGTCATACACAGCACGTAGGCAGATGGACAAAGGGGTATTCCAGAAGCATAAACATTAGCCAGGCCAAGGTCATACACAGGGAGATCAGCAGATGGGGTAAGGAACACAGGACAGGGAGAGGAAAGATGGATGGATCGGGACAGGGAGACAGGATCAAGCAGGGGGCAACCAGGCTGCAGAGCAGGGATCAGGACAGACACAACAGGTTCAGGTTCAGGTTACAGGAATCGAGGTTCAAGTAGACAGGCTACAGGTCAGGGCACAAGGACGATACCAGGGCAGTGTGTGTATACACCTGCCGGGTATTTATAGGAATGCTTGATTAGCTTCAGGTCACACCTGATCGGAGGGAGGGCAGTCTGCTCCACACTGCCAGGATCCATCCGCTGGTGGAAACCAGTACTGCGTCCAAAAGATAATACAACACCAGCAGGGAAAGATTCTCCTGACAGTTACAAACTGCCAGGAGACACCTGCTGGTGGACCACAGTACTGCAAGATAAATAATAAATGCCACCAGCGGATGGAACCTTTCCTGACAGTACCCCCCCTCAAAGGAGCGGCCTCCGGACGCTCCAACTAGCTGTTGCCGGAGAAAGTTCATGGCAATAAGCTGGGTAGTAGGCAAAGTCACATCCGGGCAGACAATCACATCAAGCTGGGCAGCAGGCAGGAACACCTCGGGCTGGGCAGCAGGCTCCGGGTCATCGAGCTGGGCAGCAGGCTCCGGGTCATCGAGCTGGGCAGCAGGCAGGAACACTTCGGGCTGGGCAGCAGGCCCCGGGTCATTGAGCTGGGCAGCAGGCAGGAACACTTCGGGCTGGGCAGCAGGCCCCGGGTCATCGAGCTGGGCAGCAGGCAGGAACAGCTCGGGCTGGGCAGCAGGCTCCGGGTCATCGAGCTGGGCAGCAGGCTCCGGGTCATCGAGCTGGGCAGCAGGCTCCGGGTCATCGAGCTGGGCAGCAGACAGGAACACTTCGGGCTGGGCAGCACGCTCCGGGTAATCGAGCTGGGCAGCAGACGGGATCATCTCAGGCTGGGCAGCAGACGGGATCATCTCAGGCTGGGCAGCAGGCGGGATCATCTCAGGCTGGGCAGCAGACGGGATCATCTCAGGCTGGGCAGCAGACGGGATCATCTCAGGCTGGGCAGCAGACGGGATCATCTCAGGCTGGGCAGCAGACGACATACCCTCGAGCCGGGAAAAGGGCTCCACAACCTCGGGCCGGGAAACGGGCACCACAACCTCAAGCCGGGAAACGGGCACCACAACCACAGGCTGGGAAACGGGCACCACAACCGCAGGCCGGGAAACGGGCACCACAACCGCAGGCCGGGAAACGGGCACCGGATCTTCCGACTGGGACACTGTCATCAGGGCTTCAGTTTGGAAGGCTGGCACGGGAACTCCACGTTGGCAGGCTGGCACAGGGTCTACAGGCTGGCAGGCTGGTACAGGTCTACAGGCTGGCAGGCTGGTACAGGGTCTACAGGCTGGCAGGCTGGCTCGAGAACCGCAGACTGGAAGGCTGGCTCGAGAACCGCAGGCTGGAAGGCTGGCTCGAAAACCGCAGGCTGGAAGGCTGGCTCGAAAACCGCAGGCTGGAAGGCTGGCTCGAAAACCGCAGGCTGGCTCAAGGACCGCAGGCTGGAAGGCTGGCTCAAGGACCGCAGGCTGGAAGGCTGGCTCGAGAACTGCAGGCTGGAAGGCTGGTTCGAGAACTGCAGGCTGGAAGGCTGGTTCAAGGACTGCAGGCTGGAAGGCTGGCTTGAAGGCTGGCTCTGGGACTGCAGGCTGGAAGGCTGGCTTGAGAACTGCAGACTGGAAGGCTGGTTCGAGAACTGCAGACTGGAAGGCTGGTTCAAGAACTGCAGGCTGGAAGGCTGGCTCAAGGACTGCAGGCTGGAAGGCTGGCTCAAGGACTGCAGGCTGGAAGGCTGGCTCAAGGACTGCAGGCTGGAAGGCTGGCTCAAGGACTGCAGGCTGGAAGGCTGGCTCAAGGACTGCAGGCTGGAAGGCTGGCTCAAGGACTGCAGGCTGGAAGGCTGGCTCAAGGACTGCAGGCTGGAAGGCTGGCTCAAGGACTGCAGGCTGGAAGGCTGGCTCAAGGACTGCGAGCTGGAAGGCTGGCTCTGAAACTGCGAGCTGGAAGGCTGGCTCTGAAACTGCAGGCTGGAAGGCTGGCTCTGAAACTACAAGCTGGAAGGCTGGCTCTGAAACTACAAGCTGGAAGGCTGGCTCTGAAACTACAAGCTGGAAGGCTGGCTCTGAAACTGCAGGCTGGAAGGCGGGCTCTGAAACTGCAGGCTGGAAGGCGGGCTCTGAAACTACAGGCTGGAAGGCGGGTTCTGAAACTGCAGGCTGGAAGGCGGGCTCTGGAACTGCAGGCTGGAAGGCGGGCTCTGGAACTGCAGGCTGGAAGGCGGGCTCTGGAACTGCAGGCTGGAAGGCGGGCTCTGGAACTGCAGGCTGGATTAGACTGTTTGGTGTGAAGGCAGGTTGGGTTACTGGCAGGATCGTGTGGGTTGGAAAGAATTTCTGTTTCTTCTTTGGTTTAACTGCTGGAGATCTGTAGGTGGCTGCAGGACTGTAGGTAGGAGGTGAGACATACTGACGAGAAGGGCTGGGATATGTCAAGGAAGAGGGAACAGTGGCCAGAGGAAAATCTTGTGGGGAAGCTGTAGGTAGTTGAGAAGAGACAGGTGGATTAAATGCAGGATAGGTACAGGGGGCAGAGATTGGATATTGGTATCTGGTGGGAAGCAGCGTATACCGAGCTGCGACTGGGGTTGCCATGGGTGACGGAAGAAAAGGCTTTTGAGCAGGTAGGTGTCTGATGGTAGAAGTGGTTTGTTGTGGGTGGGCTGGGATTGATTGTAACATATCAGACCATGCCGAGAGTATTGGTTGTACAAACTGTGGTCTTAAATTTCCCTGTTTAACAAAGGACTGACCAGACTTAATGCACTCAGCAATCACCTGTGGGGAACTGGCTGAGTAGTGCTCACAAAAATCAGCAGGATCATCTTCAAACAGCCATACTAGGGATATAACCTGATTTATGGTGAAAGGAGGGGTGAAATCATCATGGTCCTCAGGAATACAGGGCAGGGCCAGCTCAGTACATATTTTAATCAGAGGCTGCACCTCCCCAAACAGTATATACCCCTGATCGACCAGGAGGTGAGCCGATCGGATAGCCGCAAACAACTGATCCCTAGACCATCCTTCCAAAGCCTGACGGCAATAATCACCACTTTCAGTTGCCAGCAGAGAAAAATAAATAACCTCATCCGTGTTCATGTTTGCAAACAAACAGTTCCCCTGTGCAGTCACTTCTGATCAGGAAGGGCCCTGGTATACTGTCACATATCAGGTAAGATCAGAACTATGTGAACTGCAACAAAGGAAACCCAAACGTGTGTAAGTGAAACATAATGATTTATTAAAGATAAGTGAAATAGTATAGATACAACCACCTCCAAACCACACAGTGCACAATAACCAATACCAAACAGAACCCACAAATAATAACAGTAACAGACAAGTATGTACAAGTAATGGGGAAACCAGAATCATAAACAGGGCCAGGCCAGGGTCATACACAGCAGGTAGGCAGATGGACAAAGGGGTATTCCAGAAGCATAAACGTTAGCCAGGCCAAGGTCATACACAGGGAGATCAGCGGATGGGGTAAGGAACACAGGACAGGGAGAGGACGGATGGATGGATCGGGACAGGGAGACAGGATCAAGCAGGGGGCAACCACGCTGCAGAGCAGGGATCAGGACAGACACAACAGGTTCAGGTTACAGGAATCGAGGTTCAAGTAGACAGGCTACAGGTCAGGGCACAAGGACGATACCAGGGCAGTGTGTGTACACCTGCCGGGTATTTATAGGAATGCTTGATTAGCTTCAGGTCACACCTGATCGGAGGGAGGGCAGTCTGCTCCACACTGCCAGGATCCATCCGCTGGTGGAAACCAGTACTGCGTCCAAAAGATAATACAACACCAGCAGGGAAAGATTCTCCTGACAGTTACAAACTGCCAGGAGACACCTGCTGGTGGACCACAGTACTGCAAGATAAATAATAAATGCCACCAGCGGATGGAACCTTTCCTGACAGATTACATGCTGCAGTGTCTCCGCAACGACCGCCGAGTTGCCCACATTCTTTTTTTGAAAAAAATGTTTATTGGGTTTTTTACATTATATCAGTGCTTGGTAAATGAATTTCGACTCACATACAGTCATGTAAAATACAAATGAAAAGGAAACAGGAAACAAAGAGGGGGAAAAAAACAAAACAAAACAATAGCACAGTGATTACCCGTTTAAAACAATATTACAGCAACAGGATGATGAGGCAGTACAAAGCCTAGTGCCTTTAGGAGCGGAAGCAACGTTTGGGGTATCAAAAAATAAAATAAAAATAAAAATGTTATAACCTCGGATATGGAACTGGCAGTAGAATCAGCGGCGGGTGGAGAAAACAGATGAGGGTCCGAAAGAATCAAGAACGTCAAGGAGCCATGAAGACATGTTTTCATGGTTCAGGGCGGCATAAATGCAGAGGGGTCAGACAGATTTGATAATTTAAGGTTGCCTAGGGAGTTTGTAAGGTCTCGTTTGAGATACCAATCTGTATAGCGGAACGGTTGCATGAGTTTTTGTAGATCCTCTTGGGCGAACGTGTGTTCCATGAATTTCCGCCATCTCGTAAAGAATCGTGAGGTGGAGCGAAAGTTCAACACAATAGTGTCCAACCTTTCCAGATAGAAAAGCGATAAGAGGGCTTTTTTTAACGCCGGTAGGTTTGGCGGTGTTGAGTTGATCCAGTGAGACATGATAGTCCTGCGGGCCACCAGGAGGCAGATATGCGTCCAGTGGGAGATGTGAAGCGGAGTCTTTGCTGGTGGCGTGGATAGGGATGGTTCACTGCCAAATAAACATATAAGGTAATGTCTTGGGATCCGTATTTTAGTGATTTTGTAGATAAAGTTTAGAACAGAGTCCCAGTATGCAATGATGGGTTGGCACTCCCAGAGGCGGTGAAGCAGTGTAGGATGCGGTGTGGAACACCAGGGGCACCGCTCTTGAGCTGGTTCTGCCTTGTTGATACGGAAAGGATAGTATGCTCTGTGAATAATTTTGAATTGCGTCTCACGCCATGTTTCGGATATGGTAAGTTTGTGAACTTGTCTGTATCCCTCAAGGATTTTCTCCGAAAGGCCTTCGTCCTCAAATATTTGGGACCATTTCTGGAATGGTTTAAGATGGAATTTGGCAGTCTGATGGTCAATAAGGTGAGAGTATAGGCTGGAAATGGAGTAATCGTCTCTGCGTAGTACAGTATCAATGAAGGACTTTCGGAGGGGATCCGTTCCAGGTCCGTAGCATGAGCGTAAATAACTGACCAATTGGTGGTAGAAGAAAACGTGTGTCGCTGGTAGAGAGAATTCCCTTGATAAGGTTTGGAAGGATTTGAAGTCGCCAAGGGTATTGAGGTACATAGAGGTAACGCTGGTAAGACCCTTAGCGCTCCATTGTTCAAAGGCTTTGTGTAGGGTGGAAGGGAGAAACATAGGGTTGCCTAGGATTGGCAGAAAGCAAGAAATACTGGAGGGTAACCCCAGTAGTCTCCGCACCTCTCTCCAGGCTATAATTGTGTCTTTGATGAGTATACTCGATCTAAGGTGTATTGGTAGTTTGTTAGGATTTGAGTGGAGAATGGCTGGTAAGGCATATGGAAAGGTTGAGGCACCCTCGAGTATGGTATTGGAGTATCTAGAGCTGCCAGATAACCAGTCAAGGCCCTGCCTGAGTAGGCAAGCGAGATTGTAAAAACGTATACTGGGCAGGCCCGCCCCCCCTTCAGACTTCGGGAGACACAGTTTTTGTAGAGCAATGCGTGATTTTTTGCGAGACCATATAAAGGCAGACAATGCCCCATGGATTTTTTTTGCATCAGAGTGTTTTAATAAAAGAGGTATGGTCTGCATAGGGTAAAGTAGGCGTGCAAACGACACCATTTTAAAAAGGTGACATCTCCCAAAGAGCGAGAGGGGGAGGGCTGCCCATGCTTCCAGCTCCTTTACAACTTTTGCTATTAGCGGTGGGAAGTTAAGTGTATATAAAGTGGAAGGTTCTTGGCCGATGTTAATGCCCAGATACGTAATTTGTCGCGTTGCTATGGCAAAAGGAGATTGGTGTCGCCATTTGTCAGACATCTTGGGGTGAAGTTATAGAACTTCGCTTTTGTCAAAGTTAATTCGAAACCCTGAGCACAGTCGGAAAGTATGAAAGAGTTGCCGGAGTCTGTCAAAGTCCGTGAGGGGTTGGGTGGAGAATAATAATATGTCGTCCGCAAATAGGGCGGAACGGAGAGTTTGGTTGCATATTGCGATGCCACTGACCCCGTCAGGTGAGTTGAGTATTCTAGATAAAGGTTCGATAGCGATGTTGAAAAGTAGAGGGGAGAGGGGGCATCCCTGTCTAGTTCCTTTTGTCAGGGGGATCGTACCTGAGATAAAGTCGGGGGTGACCAGACGCGCAGTTGGGGATTCGTACATTCGCTGTAAAAAACGCATAATTGGACCCGAAAAACCAAAGTCCGCCATCACTCCAAATAGCCAGGACCAACTGATATTGTCAAAAGCCTTTTCGGCGTCTAGTGATATTATAGCTATGTCTTGTTCAGGGTTCGATCTAGCATATTCTAACGCCATTAGAACCTTGCGTATATTCAGGGTGGCCGAGCGTCCCTGAACAAACCCTGATTGTGCCGGGTGTAACAAAGAGGGGAGTAGATGGGCTAAGCGTGGCGCAATTATCTTAGATAGTATTTTGACATCCACATTGATTAATGAGATTGGGCGGTATGATCCTGGAAGTGAGGGGTCCTTACCTTTTTTGGCGATTAGTCTAATATGTGCCTGTGTTCCTGTAGGGAGATAGGGGCCCCCCTCCCACATGGCTGCATACACATGTTTAAGGGTGTCGGGAATAAAGTCCTTAGTTAGCTTATAAAATTCGGCCGTGTAGCCATCCGGGCCTGGGGCTTTAGCAGACGCCAAAGATGTGATAGTCAGTTGAATATCCTCGACTGTGATGGGCGCGTTAAGAGCAGCTAAATGGTCCTCCTGAAGTTTGGGCAAGCGGATTTTAGCTAGAAGGGCTTCGGCAGTAGGTTGGTCATTTGGGTCCACCGATTATAGAGTAGTGTAATAGTCAGCTAGTAGTTTACTAATTTCGGTAGGTGTGGTAACCAGTGTGCCAGCAGTATTTTTCAGTGCAGAGATATGGGTAGGTCGTCTTTGGCCCATGCAGAGTTTCGCCAATAGTTTGCCCGCCTTGTTACCAAACCTATGAAAGTGTAACTTAGAATAGGAGGTTTTAGTCATTTCTTGCTGCTCAGCCCATAGATCGAATTCTCGTTTGGCTTTTTTCCAGGTGTGTATATTGTCAGGTGTACGGTTAAGTGTAAGTAGTTCGTGCGCCGAACGTAGGGCTTCACTAGCTCGCATGTAGTGTTGTTTGGCATTCCTCTTGAATTGGGTGGTGTAAGAAATAATTTTTCCTCTCATGAAGGCTTTTCCAGCCTCCCAGAAGAGGTTTGGGTCGGTAAGGTGCGTCGCATTAGTTGAGGCATATTCCGTCCGTGCTCCATAGAGCGTGTGGCGGAAGTCTTCATTATCTGCTAGGTAAGAGGGGAAGCGCCATATGTGCGAGGGAGAAGAGGGTTGGGCATTGATCAATTGTATTGCAATGGGGCTGTGGTCTGAGATTCTGGCGTCGTTGATTTCTGAGTCTCCTAGCATTGGGATAAGTGCGGGGGAGGCAAAAAAATAGTCGATGCGAGAGAAGGAATTGTGGGGGGGGGGGGGGAGTAGAAGGTATAGTCCCGGTCAGTCGGGTGTGCTAATCGCCATACATCTATCAAGTGCATGGAATCTATGGCTTGTGTTAGGAGTGTCGGGGCCGAAGGTGGCGTGGTATTTCTGGTCCTCCTACGCGTCGTGTCACCTCCTCGGTCAGCTGTTGTGGACATAACTGAATTAAAGTCCCCTCCCACTAAATGTAGAGTCCCCGGGGCAGCCAATATCCAAGCCACCATGTCTTGGAAGAATGAGGTGTCTGGCGAGTTAGGGGCATATATATTAGTGATAGCTACTTCCTTGTTAGCTAAGGTCATGTGTATCGTTATTTTGCGGCCTGTCAGGTCAGTCTTTAGGTCCTTAATAGTATGTCTCAGGTGTTTGTGTAGTAAGATGGCAACTCCAGCTTTGCGCCCTACGGCCGGTGAGCCATATACAGTTCCTACCCACAGTTTGCGCAAACGGGCCAAATCGTCTGCGGAGAGATGTGTCTCCTGAAGCAGGGCCACATCCGTCCGGAGACGCTTCAAGTGTCTAAGAATGGACATGCGCTTACTTGGAGAGCGAAGCCCCTTAACGTTCCACGATACAATCTTTAGGTGATTCCCATCGGTTGAGGAGGCCATATCCGGTCTGGAGATACGTATTGAGCTTGAAGTGTGGAATTAAGTCTCCCTTCAGGCATTGCGTCATCAATCCGAGGGTCACCCAAGTATTGCAGGTTTCCTGAGGTTATAGGCATAAAAACGGGTAATTAGAAACATTACAAACCTTAAACTAAAACAATAAAAAAAAAACATAACATAAGTCCGGTGCAAGAAGCACCTATCAAACAGCAAGGACTTCAATTTTTCCACATGAGGCTAAAACGCATGGCAGAGCCCCCGCCATACGCCTGTTCCTTTCCTACGGGTGAAGTGCGAGCTTCAGAGGAGGAAAGGCAAGGGGAGGGGAGAGGGGAGAAAGGGTGGAGGGGAAAAAGGGGAAGGGAAAGGCAGAGATGAGTGGATGGTTTAGGTTCTGGGAGGTTGCTGTATATGTCAAGGGTCATCTCAAGGAGGGAGAAAGAGGGATGATGGTAATACCCGTTTCCCATGGGCGACTGCCTTTCGGCAGAGGTTTGTTGTCAACGACTGCCAGAACGATCCGCCTGAGGTGTAGAGCGACTTCTTTTGTATGGCGGTTTGGTCGGGCTGCCGTGTTGTTTGTAGGATGTAGAAGAGGAGGTAGCCGGAGATGAGGAGGATCCTTCCGCTGAGTTGGTGTGTTCCATTTCAGTGCCAGCTGCTGCAAGGTATTGATCTGCTTCATCAGGCGTAGTGAAAATTAGGTGTTCCCCTGACTGCTTTTGGATACGCAGGGTGGCCGGATACGCCAGGGAGAATTTCACTTGATTGCGGTATAAGGTTGAGCAGATTGTGGAGAACGCTTTACGTTGTTTCATCACCTCGATTGAGTAGTCTGCAAAGAGTAACAGTTTTGTCCCGTCCAGTGATAGGGAGCGCGTGCGGTGGAATGCCTGCATAATTGCGTTTTTGTCAGCGTAGTTCAGATACTTAACGATGACATGTCTGGGTTTGGCGCGACTTTCCATGTATTGACCGATGCGATGGGCGCGCTCAACAGTGCAGGGTATGCGGAGTCCCAGTTGTTCAGGAATAACTTTAGCGCATATGTTCACAAGCTGATTGTTAGCTATTGATTCCGGCAGTCCTATTATGTGCAAATTGTTTCTTCTGGAACGATTCTCGAGATTGTCCAACTTGTCCCAAAGTTCTCTGTTTTCAGCAGTTATGCGGGCCATTACTGCTGACTGAGCAGTGGTGTCATCTTCCAGGGATGATATTCTGTCCTCCGCTTGTGAAATCCTCTGGGCTTGTGCCTGTACTTCAAGGTGGAGCTGTTCTAGCCCCCTGTGTACAGCAGCATCTACTGTGGCAGCCAGAGTGGGTCCCAGCAGGGCGACTACCTCCTGTGCAATGCCCGCTGGTGATGCAGGATCAATTGCCTGTGTCCCTGTAGCAGCGTGTGGCTGCGGGGATTCCCCTATGCAGGGAGCGGCCGCCATTTTGGCTGATCCTGGAGCCGCGTCTCCCGCGGGGGGTGCCGAGGACACTATTCGGGCGTTGGAACGCTCCACAAAGCGGTCCATATGTGCCTGCCTTGCAGCGGGAGCGGATGGGGGGACACTCCGAAGCTCTGGCCGGGCTTTAAAGCTGAATTCAGGAGGAGGGCAGCGGGAGCTGTGACTAGCTACCGCTGTCTCATGTGGCGCCGGAACCGGAAGTCGAGTTGCCCACATTCTAACTGGTGCTGATTACTGGGTGGCCACCCTGCTGGATCCCCGTTACAAGGACAACGTACCGTCCTTAATTTCCTCACTGGAGCGTGATCAGAAAGATGCGCGAGTACAAGCGCACGCTGGTAGACGCCCTGCTGATGGCATTCCCACCTGACAGCGGGGGTACGGTGGAAGCACAAGGCGAAGGCAGAGGAGGAGTAAGAGGTCGCCAACGCAGCCGGGGCACCGCCAGCACCTCAGAAGGCAGGGTTAGCATGGCCAAAATGTGGAAAAGCTTTGTCAGCACACCACAACAACCAGCACCACCAGCTGAGATGCAATGTCTTAGCAGGAGGCAGCATTTCACCAACATGGTGGAGCAGTATGTGTGCACATGCCTACACGTACTGAATGACGGGTCTGCCCCCTTCAACTTTTGGGTCTCCAAATTGGGCACATGGCCTGAGCTTGCCCTTTACGCCTTGGAGGTGCTGGCCTGCTCTGCAGCCAGTGTATTATCTGAACGTGTATTTAGCACGGCAGGGGGCGTCATCACAGACAAGCGCAGCCGCCTGTCCAGAGCCAATGTGGACAAGCTCACGTTCATTAAAATGAACCAGGCATGGATCCCACAGGACTTGTCCGTACCTTGTGCAGAATAGACATGTATACTGGTGTTCTGATAAAAACTGCCAGGCCATCGGATAGTGTCCGGCCCGTACTGCGCAGGCGCATTGCTTGCGCAGTACGGAGGACAAGGAGATTCACAAAATCTCCGAAGATGAACGGAGCCTGCGCCATGAGTGCAGGTTCAAGCCCTACCATCCAAGTGTACATACGGTAGCACATAGTAACAGGGTCGCTCGCCAGTGTCGCCACACTTCGGGCACGGCCTCGCTTGGCTCGGCTTGAACCTCGGATGGTGTGGCTTGAACCTGGACTCACCGCGCAGGCGCAGTTCGTCTTCGGAGATTTTCGAAATCCCCTTGTCCTATGGACACTATCCGACGGGGGACAGAATTCGACACATCACCGGCCTTACCCAGCCATTGTTGTATTTTTGAACCAATGTTAGCTACCTAGTCCTCCTCCACCGCCGCTTCCACCTACACAGCCACATCCACCGCCACCTCAACCTCCTACTCCATATGAACCTCGTCCTCCTAGGTCAAGATTATAATTTTTCATTTTTTTAATTTCAAAGTATTTTATTTTCCCACTAGCTTATCCATTAAATTTAATAATTTTTTCCAGAAAGGGCGTATTCTGGGGCATTCCCATCATATGTGTGGCATTGTGCCGTTGAGTTTCTGAGGTTCCTAATGACTTCCTGTACCTCTTCTGCTGAGAAGGGGGCCTCCAGCATATAATTTTTTTTTTTTTTTTTAAGTTATTTCCCTATCCACATTTGTTTGCAGAGCACTTGCCATGCTTTTAACATTTTTCTGCCATTTGCAGCCCTCTAGCCCTTTCCATTACTTTTTTAGAGCCATTTTAGTCCTCAAAAGTTCGGGTCCCCATTGACTTTAATTGGTGTGACAGCAGGAAGGTAAAGTCACCTGGTTGCATCCAGGGGGGTAGATATATTTCGCCCAGATTCAGGCTTTACGCTGACTTATACAGCTAGGTGGAGAGTTGTATAAGCCCAGCTGAGACTAGTGGGCTCATTGATGACTCATACCTCTAGGGAGAGGGCTGGGCGTCGTGCAGACAGGGAGTTGATGAGGCCAGCTGAAGCTTGTCAGCTCATTTAGGCCTCTATAAAAAACTCCCAGATTCATTAGATGTTAGCTCATGCCTGGAAGCAGACCTGTGTGGACTGTCTAGGGAGAGTGAACCCCTGTGCGGTGAGAGAAAGCCTGTGTGGCTATATTTTGCTTGGACATTTAAAACCAGGGACTAGGACAGCACTAGGCTGATCCCAGTCGTTAGTTAGGAAACCTGTAAGTTTAGTCAGAGGTCAAGTTGACCAGGATTTATTTTGTTTATGTTTTTTTTGCCTTGCTGTGTTTTTGTCACTGTAAATAGAAAATAAACCGCACCTTTTTGATTTTGAAAACCACAACCTCCGTCTGCTGGGCCTGTTTTGGGTGGGGAGCCCATCCCGGGGGTCACACATACCCGCTGCCGAGCTAGCCCCCTCACAGTTGGTGGAGAATGCGGGCAGTTTTTTTTTAAGCCAGCATGGAGGAGATACTGAAACAGCTGGCTCTAGCAAATGCCAATCAACAGCAGACAAATGCAGGTTTGCAAAGGAGCCTTGCAGCCCAGCAGCAAGCTCATCAACAGAGCCTTGCAACTTTACAACAGAGTCTGGAGGCTCAGCAACAAGCCCAACAGCAATCTGAGGCCCGCTTCATAGACCTGTTGCAGAAGCAAGAGCAGAGACTACAACAACAGATGGAAACAGTAATGCAGCAACGTCCGCAGACCAGTGAGGAAAGCCGTCCCACTAATACCGCGTCCTTTGGGGTGAGTCGTTTATTGACAAAAATGACTGGAGAGGATGATCCAGAGGTATTTTTGACCACATTTGAAAGGACCGCTGAAAGAGAAAAGTGGCCTGAGGAGCAGTGGGCTGGACTAGTGGCTCCTCTGTTAACTGGTGAATCGCAGAAAGCTTACTATGACCTAGAGCCTAACCAAGCAAAAGACTATGTGATGCTAAAAGCTGAAATATTGGCAAGGCTGGGTGTCACCCTGGCTGTCCGGGCTCAGCGTGTGCATAACTGGACTTTCCAGCTTGGAAAACCCCCCAGGTCTCAAATGTATGATCTCATTCACCTGAGCAGAAAGTGGCTACAGCCAGAGACTTTGTCCGCACCAAAGATTGTGGAACGTGTTGTAATGGATCGGTTTTTGAGAGCTCTTCCTACTGCCATCCAAAGGTGGGTAAGCCATGGAGACCCAGAGACGGCCGATGGTCTTGTGGATCGTGTGGAGAAATACTTGGCTACAGAGAACCTGACGGCCTCTTCCAGAGACACTCGGACTTTCCACCCTAAGACCAGACCATCCCCAGGGGCGGATAAGAGGATTCCAAGGGGTGAGGGTGGAGAGAGTGAGAGGGTGGGAGCTCTACCCCAAGTTTGGCGAGAACAGCCTGGGAAATCAGCGGCTCAAGAGGCCGCAAGAAGGATCGTTTGCTACCGCTGCCGGCAAGCGGGACATATTGCAGCAAATTGCCCGGTTGTGGAGGAACCCATGCAGTGTGACTTTCTGACGGGCAGACGTCAGTCGCTGTGTGCGACAGTCGCATGCACTGCCATTCGGGGAACTGAGAAACATTTATGCAAAATGTGTATTAATGGTAGAAATGTTGTGGTATTGCTGGATTCAGGTAGCCTTGTGACCCTGATAAAGGCTGAGTTAGTTAAAACAGAGGTCTCTGGGAATAGCAAGGTAGCCGTTATTTGTGTGCATGGGGACACCCGAGAGTATCCAGTGACTACAGTGTGTTTCGAGACCCCCAAAGGTACCCTCTCTCATCCAGTGGGCTTAGTATCTCAGTTACCGCATGACGCCATTGTGGGAAGGGATTTTCCGAAGTTCTGGGAACTGTGGGATGATCCTGAGCCCCCCACTGGTGCCCCTATGTACCAGGAATGTGATAGCCAGAACTCCCCTGAGAGTGGTGAGGACTCTCCGGAATTTCCCTTGTCAGTATTGGCAGGGGAGACTCAAGAAACTGGAGAGGAGCCCACCTCCTCAGACGAAAACCTACCGTCTGTGGAGTTTTCTGATCTTGAGGTTCACAGGGAAAACTTTGCCACAGAACAGTTGAAAGACCCCGCCCTAATAAAGGCACGGGAAAACGTAGTGAAAATAGATGGCAAGTTAGTGAACCCAGATAATACTGGCACTTACCCATACTTCAGCGTAGAGAAGGACCTACTGTATCGGGTGGCAAAAAGGGCAGAAGAAACCGTTGAGCAGCTTGTGGTGCCCAAACCTTACAGGAAGTTGGTGTTGGAGTTGGCCCATGGGCACATTCTTGGAGGTCATCTGGGGACAGAGAAAACCCGAGAGAGGGTATTACAGAGATTCTATTGGCCTGGGGTGATGAAGGACATAGAAAATTATTGTTCCTCCTGCCCTGTGTGTCAGAGGTCGGCCCCGATGCCACATTTCCGTAGCCCGCTGGTCCCTCTACCCATCATTGAGGTCCCGTTTGAGAGAATCGCAATGGATTTGGTAGGTCCTATAATCAAGTCCGCTAGGGGGCACCAGTACATATTGGTTATAATGGACTATGCCACCCGTTATCCAGAAGCGATCCCTCTCAGAAATACCTCGGCCAAAACCATAGCCAAAGAGCTATCTCTTGTTTTTAGCCGGGTGGGTATTTGTAAAGAACTGCTTACGGACCAAGGTACACCCTTTATGTCCCGGGTTATGAAAGAGCTGTGTAAATTGTTCAAAGTGACGCAATTGCGTACATCTGTGTATCACCCCCAAACCGATGGGCTGGTTGAAAGATTCAACAAAACCCTAAAACAAATGTTGAAGAAAGTGGTGGATAGAGATGGAAGGGATTGGGACTGTCTACTTCCTTATTTGATGTTTGCTATTAGGGAGGTGCCCCAATCCTCTACGGGATTCTCCCCCTTTGAGTTACTGTATGGGAGACACCCAAGAGGGCTGTTGGATATTGCCAAGGAAACTTGGGAAAGTGAGAGTTCTCCCCACAGGAGTGTGATTGAGCATGTCGCCCTGATGCAAGATCGAATTGCACAGGTAATGCCCATCGTGAAGGAACATTTGGCCCAAGCGCAGTTGGCACAGCAGAGAGTGTACAACCGTGGAGCCAAGACCCGTACCTTTTCCCCGGGGGATAGGATATTGGTACTTGTCCCTACGGTTGAAAGTAAATTCCTTGCCAAATGGCAAGGCCCCTACGAGATAATGGAAAAAGTGAGCGAAGTGAATTACAAGGTCAGACAACCAGGAAGGCGAAAGCCCGAACAGATCTATCACGTTAATCTGTTGAAAGCCTGGAGGGATAGAGAGTCCCTAGTCGCAGACACTTGGTCACCAGCTCAAACTGGTTGCGTGATTCCTGAGGTTGGAATCGCAGCCACCTTGTCACAACCCCAACAACAGGAGGTTAAGGAGTTTGTACTTCGCAACAAGGAGGTATTCTCTGAGCTGCCGGGACAAACATCTGGGGTAGAGCATGACATTATTACCCCGCCCGGTGAAAGGGTGAAGTTAAAACCCTATCGGATCCCAGAGGCCCGACGGGAGGCAATACGGGAGGAAGTACAGAGAATGCTGAACTTAGGGGTGATAGAGGAGTCCCAAAGTGATTGGTCTAGTCCCATTGTGTTGGTGCCTAAACCGGATGGGAGCTGGCGATTTTGTAACGATTTTCGTCAGTTGAACAAAGTTACAAAATTTGACACCTACCCCATGCCACGTATAGATGAGTTGATCGACCGGCTGGGAACAGCCCGATACATGACGACTCTTGACCTCACAAAAGGGTATTGGCAAATCCCCCTGGCCAAGTCGGCCAAAGAGAAAACCGCATTTGTAACCCCAGACGGGGCGTTCCAATATAAAAGAATGCCGTTCGGGTTACAGAATGCGCCGGCCACATTCCAGCGGAAAATGGACCAGATGCTGAGGCCCCATCGGAAGTATGCTGCGGCTTACCTGGATGACATAATTGTCCATAGCACAGATTGGGCCTCACATCTGCCAAAAGTGCAAGCAGTCCTGGACTCTGTTCGGGAAGCAGGGTTTACGGCTAACCCCAAGAAGTGTACCATTGGGCAGGAGGAGGCCAAATATCTTGGGTACACCATTGGGAGGGGAGTAATAAAACCCCAACTCAACAAAGTCGAGGCCATCCAGAGTTGGCCACGTCCCAACAGCAAGAAGCAGGTACGAGCCTTTCTGGGAATCGCTGGGTATTATCGGCGATTCATTCCCCACTTTGCTTCTAAGGCTGTGCCCCTAACCAACCTGACGAAGGGGAAAGGGTCGGTCATGATTAAATGGACCCCCGAGGCTGAGGCAGCATTCCAATTCTTGAAACAAGCCTTATGTAGCCAGCCAGTGTTGTACTCACCCGACTTCTCTAGAGACTTTGTCGTACAAAGTGATGCGTCAGATGTGGGGTTAGGAGCAGTATTGTCCCAGGTCTGGAACGGGGAAGAGCACCCAGTCATTTACCTCAGCAGGAAGTTGAAGTCCCATGAGGTAAATTACGCCACCGTTGAAAAGGAGTGTTTAGCGGTGAAGTGGGCTCTAGATTCCCTTCGGTACTACCTGCTAGGTAGGCACTTTGACATGGTTACGGATCACGCTCCGTTAAAGTGGATGGCTCAAAACAAGGAAACAAATAGAAGAGTGAATAGGTGGTTCCTGGCCCTCCAGGAATTCAACTTCACAGTAAAGCATCGCCCTGGCGTTCAAATGGGGAATGTGGATGCTTTGTCTCGAGTACATGAATGCCTGATTGCTGGTGTTCCAACCCCGAGGTTAAAACAAGAGGGGGGGGTATGTGACAGCAGGAAGGTAAAGTCACCTGGTTGCATCCAGGGGGGTAGATATATTTCGCCCAGATTCAGGCTTTACGCTGACTTATACAGCTAGGTGGAGAGTTGTATAAGCCCAGCTGAGACTAGTGGGCTCATTGATGACTCATACCTCTAGGGAGAGGGCTGGGCGTCGTGCAGACAGGGAGTTGATGAGGCCAGCTGAAGCTTGTCAGCTCATTTAGGCCTCTATAAAAAACTCCCAGATTCATTAGATGTTAGCTCATGCCTGGAAGCAGACCTGTGTGGACTGTCTAGGGAGAGTGAACCCCTGTGCGGTGAGAGAAAGCCTGTGTGGCTATATTTTGCTTGGACATTTAAAACCAGGGACTAGGACAGCACTAGGCTGATCCCAGTCGTTAGTTAGGAAACCTGTAAGTTTAGTCAGAGGTCAAGTTGACCAGGATTTATTTTGTTTATGTTTTTTTTGCCTTGCTGTGTTTTTGTCACTGTAAATAGAAAATAAACCGCACCTTTTTGATTTTGAAAACCACAACCTCCGTCTGCTGGGCCTGTTTTGGGTGGGGAGCCCATCCCGGGGGTCACACATACCCGCTGCCGAGCTAGCCCCCTCACATTGGGTTCGGGTTCAAGTTCGGGTCAAGTTCGGTCCCGAACTTGAACTTTTTTCTGAAGTTTGGCCGAACCCGAACATCCAGGTGTCCGCTCAACTCTATTCCTGACAAATTAGTGAAAAAGTTAAAAGCTTTAGGCCTATGTCCATTGCTGCGCTCATGGATTATGGATTTTCTAACAAACAGGCCACAAATGGTGAGAATAGGTGATCAGATGTCTAACACTTTATTTTGAATACCGGGGTACCATAGGGATGTGTGTTAAGTCCGGCCCTGTTTACATTGTTTATGCACGACTGTACTCCCATACATGCATCTAACACTATAGTGAAGTTTTCTGATGATACCACTTTAGTGGGACTCATACAAGATAATGATGAGACAGCTTATAGGCAGGAAATTCAACATTTGGTTGAGTGGTGTAGAGAAAATGATTTAATACTCAATACTGCAAAAACTAAAGAAATAATAGTGGATTATAGGAGATCAAGAAAGATCAATCATTGCCCGGTTTATATAGGTGGTGAGGAGGTGGAAAGGGTGGACACTATTACATTTTTGGGAGTGCATATTACAAGGGAGTTGTCATGGTCTCAAAATACATTTTTTAGTGAAAAAAGCGCAGCAGAGACTGTTTTTCCTTCGGAGACTGAAGCAGGCTGGATTGCCCATAAGGCTTCTGGTCAATTTCTATCAGTGTACCATGGAGAGTATTCTTCTCCACTGCGCTGTAGTGTGGTATGCCAGATGCAGGGGGGAGGATAAGAAGTGCCTGTCTCATGTGGTGAAAACAGCACAGCGGATCATAGGAACAGAGATACCAAATTTGGACACAGCATATTGTCAGGTCACCTGAAGCAAAGTGACAGATGCACACCCTTGGGGTCAGTAGTGCACCGCTAAGGTAGTGAACCCTATGGCTGACTGCTGCAGATGGAATTCTGGGTGGTTAAGGAAGGCAGGTCCACTGGAGCACTAACAGGGATCCCACAGGGAGCTAGAACCTAAGATTCCCCAGGGTGTGGAGTCTAAGATCCAGCAGGTGTTCACCAGAACCTCTAGTGGGGAGGATGGACTGGGCTGCAACTGGATTCAGGTTGCGGCCCCCAGAGTCCCCCATCTCACGCTCACAGTAGGCTATAGAGGATAGAGGGGAAGCAGCAGCTCAGGATACAAGAGAAGTGAGGGGATAAGCCAAAGGTCGGGCGACTAGTGGACAAGGATAAACAAAGGACACGCCAAAGGTCAAGGTCACAAGTAGACAGGGATAGTCGAGAACAAGCCAAGATCGGTAAAACAGAGACAGACGTAGCACACGGTAAGCAGGAACCCAAACACACACTAGCTTAACAAACAACGTTGATCAGAACGGTTGGCTTGCAGTGCACAGGTTAATATAGTGTTCCCTGATAGGGCCTGGGGTGGAGCCATTCTTAGAGGAGAGATTACTTAAGCGGCCAGGTGAGAGTGGCTGGCCTCTAAAGCAGGACACATGGAGGAGGTAAGCTGACAGACAAACATTACTGCATAACCATGACATTACCCCCCCTCTTATGGGCCCTCCCCCTCCCCACCTGGGCCCAGGCTTAAAGGGGTTGTAAAGGTTCGTGTTTTATTTTCTAAATAGGTTCCTTCTAATCTAGTGCATTGTTGGTTCACTTACCTTTTCCTTTGATTTACCTTCTAAATGTTTTTTTCTTTGTCTGAATTTCTCACTTCCTGTTTCTCCTCACTAAAATTCACACCATCATCTGAGTGGTGTGGAGTCAGCCAGAAAAGCTTACTGAACAGCTTACTGAGGAGGAACAGGAAGTGAGAAATTCAGACAAAGAAAACAAAGAAAAAAAACATTTAGAAGGTAAATCAAAGGAAAAGGTAATTGAACCAACAATGCACTAGCTTAAAGGAACCTATTTAGAAAATAAAAAACGAACCTTTACAACCCCTTTAAAGGGAAACCTCAGATGAAACCTCCTCAACAGATGAGGTGTGAAGACCTCAGATGCAGAGATACAAGATGCCTCCTCAGGACCAAACCCTCTCCAATGCACAAGGTACTGAAGAACGCCTCTGCAGAACCGAGAATCCAGAACTTGACTAACCTCGTACTTTAGATTATCCTCAGAGACCAGAACCGAGGGAGGGAGAGGACAAGAGGATTTATTGAGGACCAAAGGCCTTTTAGGAATAAGCAAGGGCGTGAGAGGATCAATGGAAATCTGAGGAGGGTCCTCCAGACCCTTAAAGATGAACTGGGCATCTAGCACAGGACCATCAGACTGGGCAGAGGTCAGTGGAACCCTGAGGTCAGATTGGTTAGAAGGTGACATGTCACAGGAGTCAAGCTGGATAGCTGAAAGACAAGAAGAATGAGGATGGATTGAACCCTTTAGACAGGTTTGAATGGACGTAACAGTATTAGGGTGAGGCGAGGTTGCAGAAGGTCCTGAATAAGAAAAGGTAGGAGGCTCACTGGGCATGGGCCGGACTGGCATAACTAGTTCAGAGGCCGAATGAATAGCATGGTCAGGTGTAGCGATCACCTGAATCGCATAGCAAGGCGTATTGACTGCAGAACTTGCAGACAAGCTAGCCTGGCTGTGCGTCCAAGGGTGTTTAGGGACAGACAAAGGTAAATGCTTATGCAAACTGGAGTGAATGATTGTCTCAGGTTCACAGGTGGGCTCCTCATCCAGAGTGCCACATGACCTAGAGAGTGAATCAGCCCGACTAATGCAGGACACATCCCAGAAATCACTATATGCAGTAGGAAGAGCAAAAGATATTGGGATGGTGGCAACAGGAAGTTTCTCTTTTGGGACAACCTTGGGTAGGCAGGATGAGGAACAGGAGGAACCCCAAGCCAGGATCTGTCCAATAGTCAAGTCAAAATGTGGAGAATGGAGCCGTAACCAAGGAAGACCCAAAATGATAGGAGTTGAGGCCTTAGGTAAGAAGAGTAGCGGGGTGTCACTTTAAGGAGCTCAAAAGACTACTATACCCAGTGTACAGCGGGACACCCACAGTGCATTGCCCGGCGCAAGGTCTGCTGGGGAAGGCCTATTTAAGGAGGAGCGGAGCAACATGCGGGTCTCTTTGGACGTCGTCCACCTAGCAAGTGAAGCCTGCGCTGGGTCTGTTGTTGGACTGGGCCTGAGAGTTTGGCCTTGTGATCCAAAGAGCCTTCCGGCATTCACGGAAGAAGCCAAGAGTAACCTCGTCCATCATCCTTCCAAGGACTGTCGGGAGGATCGGAGACTACGGGAGTCGTCAGACTGCACAGGAACCCAGTTAGAGAAGTCGATTGTACGGACTGGTCCGGTCGGGTGAGATAGCACTTGATCAAGGATTATTTGACTAATCTTTAGGCTCAGTGTCCTTGGTTCAGGGACCAAAGTTTACCGGAGTGTTGCATTGCACGTAAGAGGGACCGTGTGTTGTGCAGCAATAGTTGAATCCTTTATTGCATATCGAGTAGATGACTGTTCTTTTACCTGTGAATTACAAATACCCTTTTAAAAGTGCACCACCATTGCTAGCGAAGATCTCTCCCAACAAAGCATCGTATCTGCAATAGTCAGGCCTGACTTTAAAGCAATTAGACACTGTTTCGGCGCCATCTTTGCCCACGAGGGGGAAGCTCGTGAGCGTAGTTGATTGACATTGAGTGTGTGAAATACTATTAGAACTTATTGCTTGTTTATATGCTTAACAGTTAACATTGCAGGGCTCTGCATAGACATATGTACTAACTTCATGCTTTATACTCAGTAAAACGTACTTGTGGTTAAGTAAATACGCTGTGTGGTTATGTTTATTGCGGTATTGTGATCCCCTTAGCTAACGGGTTTCACAATCCCATATTTACTGCTATCTGTGCCAAGGGAGGTTAGAGCCAATTACTGGGGGTTGACAACAGTGTGTTACAGGCCCAAAATCTATATCAGCAGCCCTCTTAACTGGGGGTATTGCTACATAAGGAAGGATATCCACTCCTGGTGGAGTGTCCCTAGCGACATCTTAACAGGGAGGCGTGGTGAGGGGCAAAAGGGTAAGTCTCATGAATGATGCGATTTCCCAGTCCATGAAATTGCCAGCGGCTCCGGAATCCAGATATGTCGAGACCGAATGAGAAGAAGCACCAACATGAAGGAACACAGAAAGAAGAAGACGAAGAGGGGGAAGGTGATATTTCTGGGTCCAATACTCCACTTTCCAGATGTATTGGACCCAAACGTTTTTCTGGACAAAGAGAGCAAGTGTCACGAAAATTACCTTTGCCCCCACAGTAGAGACACAGGCCTAGAGTTCTGTGCCTAGCATGTTACTCGGGGGATAGCCTGGTCCGACCCAGCTGCATGGGTTCCTCAGCTGGCAGGAGATGCTCCACAGGTCGAAGAGAGGGGAGCTCAGGCTGACTAAGAACCAAGGAGTGCTGGCGTTGCTTTTCTAGGGTCCTTTCCTGAAAGCGAATATCGATCTGGTTACACAAAGAGATAAACTTCGCCCAGATCAGTGGGGATGGTTCTTCTTGCTAATTCATCCTTCACTCTATCAGTAAGGCCATGCAAAAAGGTTTCGACTAAGGCCTCATGGTTCCAGCTCAACTAAGCCGTCAGTATGCGGAAATGAAGAGCATACTGTCCCACAGAAGCAGACTCTTGGCGGAGACGTAAAAGGGCGCTGGCCGCTGAAGAGACATGACCCGGTTCTTCAAAGATATTCCGAAAAAGTTTCAAGAAGTCAGACAGACTAGAAACCACTGGATCATTCAGTTCTCACAGAGGGGCTGCCCAGGCTAAGGCTTCACCGGAGAGGAGGGAAATGATATAGGCTACCTTTGCCCGATCAGACAGAAAGTTTTGGGGCTGGAGATCAAAATGAATAGTGCATTGGCTAAGGAACCCCCTGCAGGCCTTCGAGTCCCCAGAGAAACAGGATGGAGTTGGCAGTTGTAGTGAATGTGTGGCTGAGACTGCGACCGGAATAGGTGCAGCCGCTGATAGCGGTTGAGATTGTTGAACCGGAGGTCCTAAGGAGGACTGAACCTGTTCAAAACGGGAGGCCAAATCCTGAAGGAATCGCATCACCTGGGTCTGATTAGATTCCTGGGTCTCAAGTCTGCGGACTATGCCCAGCAACGGATCATCTGCAGTTAGCGGCACATCAGCTGGGTCCATGGCTGATCAAACTGTCAGGTCACCTGAAGCCAGGTGACATATGCACACCATTGGGGTCAGGAGTACACCGCTAAGGTAGTGAACCCTATGGCTGACTGCTGCGGATGGAACTCTGGGCGGTTAAGGAAGGCAGTTCCACTGGAGCACTAACAGGGATCCCACAGGGAACTAGAGCCTAAGATTCCCCAGGGCACGGAGTCTAAGATCCAGCAGGTGTTCACCAGAGCCTCTAGTGGTGAGGATGGACTTGGCTGCAACTGGATCCAGGTCACGGCCCCCCAGAGTCCCCCAGCTCATGCTCACAGTAGGCTATAGAGGATAGAGGGGAAGCAGCAGCTCAGAATTCAAGAGATAGTCAGGGGATAAGTTAAAGGTTGGGGCGACTAGCGGACAAGGATAAACAAAGGACACGCCAAAGGTCAAGGTCACAAGCAGACAGGGATAGTCGAGAACAAGCCAAGATCGGTAAAACAGAGACAGACGTAGCACACGGCAAGCAGGAACCCAAACACACACTAGCTTAACCACTTCAACACCGGGCTTTTTTTACCACATCAATACCGGGCCTATTCTGGCACTTCTCTCCTACATGTACAAATCATCATTCTTTTGCTAGAAAATTACTCAGAACCCCCAAATATTATATATGTTTTTTTAGCAAACACCCTAGGGAATAAAATGACGGTCATTGCAACTTTTTTTCTTGCATGGTATTTGCGCAATATTTTTTGAAACGCCTTTTTTGGGGAAAAAAAAATGGTTTCATGAATTAAAAAATAACAAATCAGTAAAGTTAGCCCAATTTTTTGGGAAAATATGCAAGATGTTACGCCGAGTAAATAGATACCTAACATGCCACGCTTTAAAATTGTGCACACTCATGGAATGGGGCCAAACTTCGGTACTTAAAAATCTCCATAGACGACGCTTTAATTTTTTTTACAGGTTAGAGTTAAAGAGGAGGTCTAGTGCTAGAATTGTTGCACGCGCTCTAACGCACGCGGTGATACCTCACATATGTGGTTTGAACGGCGTTTACATATGTGTGTGGGACTTACGTGTGCGTTCGCTTCTGATCTGGAGCTACCGGGGACAGGGGCGTTTTAATTTTTTTTTTTTTTATCATTTATTTTTTTATTTTACTTATTTTATTTTTTACACTTATTTTACTTTTTTTATCACTTTTATTCCTATTACAAGGAATGTAAACATCCCTTGTAATAGGAATGTGTGTGACAGGTCCTCTTTATTGAGAGATGCGGGGTCAATAAGACCCCACATCTCTCCTCCAGGCTGGAAAGCATGAGATCGTGAAAATGTTTTCACTGATCTCATACTTACTAGCCGCAATGGCGGCTTTGTTTACATATGAGGACCCGGGCGTGACGTCATCACATCACGCCCGGGGTTCCGACGATCATAGAGATGACTGGTGACCATCTGGTCACCAGTCATCTCTATGCTCGTCACGTGACCCACCACCGGCGCCGGTCAATTCTCTCCGGGTCCCCGATGGCACGGGAGAGCGTGGAGAAGCACCAGATGGCGGCGGGAGGGGGGGGATGTCCCCTCCCGCCGCCAATAAGAACGATCAAGTGGCAGAACCACCGCTATGATCATTCTTATGGTGCGCAGAATCGCCGGCACAAGAAAAGGATATCTGAATGATGCCTCTAGCTGCAGGCATCATTCAGATATCCCCCCTCAAAGCCGAGGACGTCATATGACGTCCACCCAGGATGGGAGATCCCATCTGTGGACGTCATATGACTATGGACGGTAGGGAAGTGGTTAACAAGAAACGTTGATCAGCACGGCTGACTTGCAGTGCACAGGTTAATATAGTGTTCCCTGATAGGGCCTGGGGTGGAGCCATGCTTAGAGGAGAGATAACTTAATCAGCCAGGTAAGAGTGGCTGGCCTCGAAAGCAGGACACATGGAGGAGGTAAGCTGACAGACAAACATTACTGCATAACCATGACACATATGCCAGCCGATTAAAAAAAAAAAAAAAAAATCGGGAAAAAAGCTATTAGTATAGATCCAACCCACCCAGGTTACAGTGTGTTTGTCCCATTGCCATCAGGGAAAAGGTATAGGACACTTAAAAATGCACACTAATCGTTTAAAGAATCATTTTTTTTTCCTAGGGCTGTATTGTCCATAATCCCATCAGGTAGAGTGTTTTAGGAATTTTATGTGGAATTCTAAAATAAATATATATATATTTATTTATTTTTAAATAACATTTTATATTTTGATATATTTTAATAGATATGTGGGCATGTGCTAGGAGTATGTATGTGTGGTTTTGTTGAGAAGTGTTTTATCGCTGCTGGAAAAAGTACCCGGAAAATTCGTTGTATGTATACAATGACAATAAAGTATATCTATCTATATCATCGCACCTTCAGTGTCACTTACAACTCCACTTGCTCCTCTCCAACTCCTCTTACTGTTGGGGTCCCCCAAGGTTCTGTCCTTGGACCGCTACTATTCTCGATCTATACGTCCTCCCTGGGTCATCTGATAGCCTCCCATGGCTTCCAATACCATCTCTATGCTTATGACACCCAAATCTATCTCTCTGCCCCTCAGCTCTCCCCATCAATCTCCTCACGCATCACTGATTTACTAACAGACATATCAGCCTGGATGTCAAACCACTTCCTCAAACTGAATCTATCTAAAACTAAGCTCTTAATATATCCTCCCCCATGTGCCCCTTCCCCTGACTTCTCTGTCAAGATCAATGGCACATCTATCAGTCCGTCCCCACATGCCAGGGTGCTAGGGGTAACCCTAGACTCTGAACTGTCCTTTCAGGCACACATCCAATTCCTGTCCAAATCATGCCGCCTTAGCCTCCGCAACATTTCTAGAATACACCCCTTTTTTACTAATGACAATAATTTACTAATTACAAAGCCATCCATAACTCTGCCAATCTGTTCGACTGTCCCCTAATCTATCCATCTTTAGACGATCCCTGAAAAACATTCTCTTTAAAGAAATCTTTCCTGCTTCTAACTAACATTGTTTTACTTCCTCCATCAGCTCATCCCCCACAGCTATAACCTTTTGTATCATTTGACCCTCCCTTTTTAGATTGTAAGCTCTAATGAGCAGGGCCCTCCGATTCCTCTTGTACCAAATTGTAATGTAACTGTAATGTCTGCCTTTATTTTGTTAAGCGCTGCGCAAACTGTTGGCGCTATATAAATCCTACAGTTTTTCTCCTCAACCAACAACAAAACTCGTGGCATATCCTATCTTTATAGCCTAATAACAAAACCA